>CM070026.1:6969483-7569483 GCA_036247105.1 Cirrhinus mrigala
TTAAGCCAGGACTAGGGCTTAGTTGAATTAAGGCTTTTGTAAAAATGCCTTAGAAGAAAACCTGACAGGTGTGCATCTTGAGACAGAACAATGGCGATTTGAAGTAATGTTGTCATTTGCTCTATGTGTTTTGCTTTCACGGAGACTACAGTGATAGAACAGTCCTCCGCTCCAAAGGGTGTCAGAATGGCCGAGTGGTCTAAGGCGCCAGACTCAAGGTGTTTGACCTTCTCAAATGTTGAGGTTTCTGGTCTCTGAGTGGAGGCGTGGGTTCAAATCCCACTTCTGACAAAGGCTTTTTCATGAGTGACCCGACCAGAATTGGAAGTAACGGTGAGACATCAACACCCGGTTTTACAGACAAGGTTTGAGCCAAGTCCCACACTAAAATGCAAGTTCAAGCTGTTTCACCTGAAAGAGACTTGCACTGATTAGTCTTAAAATACGTCCGTGACCTTGTTTCCTCTCAAGATGCACACCAGTAGTGACTTTTATAAGGCATGTTTATAAAAAATACTTGAATGTCCTAATTGAACTATGGGCTACTCCTGGCTTAATCTAAGACCTGTCTGTGAAACCAGCCCTAAAAGTTACAGTTTGCCTCCTTTAGTTTGCCATTTGACCAACTCCATTGATAGAATTGTCCGCAGGCAATCAGGGTCAGAGTGGCCGAGTGGTCTAAGGCGCCAGACTCAAGGAGTTTCAACCTTCTCAGACGTTGAGTTTTCTGGTCTCCGAATGGAGGCGTGGGTTCAAATCCCACTTCTGACAAAGGTTCTTTTCGAGTGACCAGACTAGAATTAGAATTGGAGTTAGTGAGACATGATGGCCAAGTTTCACAGACGAGTCTTGGCTTAAGCCAGGACTAGGGCTTAGTTGAATTAAGGCTTTAATAAAAATGCCATTGAAGAAAACGTTACAGGTGTGCATCTTGAGACAGAACAATGGCAATTTGAAGTAATGTTGTCATGCGTTTTGCTATCATGGAGGCTACAGTGATAGAACAGTCCTCAGCTCCACAGCGTGTCAGAATGGCCGAGGAAAAGCGGTAAACTCAAGGGATTTCACCTTCTCCGATGTTCAGGTTTCTGGTCTCCGAGTGGAGCCGTGGGTTCATATCCCACTTCTGACAAAGGTTCTTTTGAGTGACCAGACTAGAATTAGAATTGGAACTAATGTTGAGACATGATGGCCAAGTTTCACAAACGGGTCTTAGCTTAAGCCAGGACTAGGGCTTAGTTGAATTAAGGCTTTTGTAAAAATGCCTTAGAAGAAAACCTGACAGGTGTGCATCTTGAGACAGAACAATGGCGATTTGAAGTAATGTTGTCATTTGCTCTATGTGTTTTGCTTTCACGGAGACTACAGTGATAGAACAGTCCTCCGCTCCAAAGCGGGTCAGAATGGCCGAGCGGTCTAAGGCGCCAGACTCAAGGGATTTCACCTTCTCCGATGTTGAGGTTTCTGGTCTCCGATTGGAGGCGTGGGTTCAAATCCCACTTCTGACAAAGGTTCTTTTTGAGCGACCAGACCAGACTAGGAGATGTTTAAACCTTCTCGAACACTGAGTTTTCTGGTGTCCGAATGTAGGTGTGGGTTCGAATCCTACAAAGGCTCTTTTGAGTGACCGTTCTAGAATTAGATTTGGAAGTATACTTGAGTCAGTGAAAGTTATATTTGTAATTTGCGTCCTTAATTTTGCCATCTGACCAAGTCTAGTGATAGAATTGACCTTCACAACCGTGCACCAGGGTGTCAGAATGGCCGAGTGGTCTAAGGCGCCAGACTCAAGGTGTTTGACCTTCTCAAATGTTGAGGTTTCTGGTCTCCGAATGGAGGCGTGGGTTCAAATCCCACTTCTGGCAAAGGCTTTTTCATGAGTGACCCGACCAGAATTGGAAGTAACGGTGAGACATCAACACCCGGTTTTACAGACAAGGTTTGAGCCAAGTCCCACACTAAAATGCAAGTTCAAGCTGTTTCACCTGAAAGAGACTTGCACTGATTAGTCTTAAAATACGTCCGTGACCTTGTTTCCTCTCAAGATGCACACCAGTAGTGACTTTTATAAGGCATGTTTATAAAAAATACTTGAATGTCCTAATTGAACTATGGGCTACTCCTGGCTTAATCTAAGACCTGTCTGTGAAACCAGCCCTAAAAGTTACAGTTTGCCTCCTTTAGTTTGCCATTTGACCAACTCCATTGATAGAATTGTCCGCAGGCAATCAGGGTCAGAGTGGCCGAGTGGTCTAAGGCGCCAGACTCAAGGAGTTTCAACCTTCTCAGACATTGAGTTTTCTGGTCTCCGAATGGAGGCGTGGGTTCAAATCCCACTTCTGACAAAGGTTCTTTTCGAGTGACCAGACTAGAATTAGAATTGGAGTTAGTGAGACATGATGGCCAAGTTTCACAGACGAGTCTTGGCTTAAGCCAGGACTAGGGCTTAGTTGAATTAAGGCTTTAATAAAAATGCCATTGAAGAAAACGTTACAGGTGTGCATCTTGAGACAGAACAATGGCAATTTGAAGTAATGTTGTCATGCGTTTTGCTATCATGGAGGCTACAGTGATAGAACAGTCCTCAGCTCCACAGCGTGTCAGAATGGCCGAGGAAAAGCGGTAAACTCAAGGGATTTCACCTTCTCCGATGTTCAGGTTTCTGGTCTCCGAGTGGAGCCGTGGGTTCATATCCCACTTCTGACAAAGGTTCTTTTGAGTGACCAGACTAGAATTAGAATTGGAACTAATGTTGAGACATGATGGCCAAGTTTCACAAACGGGTCTTAGCTTAAGCCAGGACTAGGGCTTAGTTGAATTAAGGCTTTTGTAAAAATGCCTTAGAAGAAAACCTGACAGGTGTGCATCTTGAGACAGAACAATGGCGATTTGAAGTAATGTTGTCATTTGCTCTATGTGTTTTGCTTTCACGGAGGCTACAGTGATAGAACAGTCCTCCGCTCCAAAGCGGGTCAGAATGGCCGAGCGGTCTAAGGCGCCAGACTCAAGGGATTTCACCTTCTCCGATGTTGAGGTTTCTGGTCTCCGATTGGAGGCGTGGGTTCAAATCCCACTTCTGACAAAGGTTCTTTTTGAGCGACCAGACCAGACTAGGAGATGTTTAAACCTTCTCGAACACTGAGTTTTCTGGTGTCCGAATGTAGGTGTGGGTTCGAATCCTACAAAGGCTCTTTTGAGTGACCGTTCTAGAATTAGATTTGGAAGTATACTTGAGTCAGTGAAAGTTATATTTGTAATTTGCGTCCTTAATTTTGCCATCTGACCAAGTCTAGTGATAGAATTGACCTTCACAACCGTGCACCAGGGTGTCAGAATGGCCGAGTGGTCTAAGGCGCCAGACTCAAGGTGTTTGACCTTCTCAAATGTTGAGGTTTCTGGTCTCCGAATGGAGGCGTGGGTTCAAATCCCACTTCTGGCAAAGGCTTTTTCATGAGTGACCCGACCAGAATTGGAAGTAACGGTGAGACATCAACACCCGGTTTTACAGACAAGGTTTGAGCCAAGTCCCACACTAAAATGCAAGTTCAAGCTGTTTCACCTGAAAGAGACTTGCACTGATTAGTCTTAAAATACGTCCGTGACCTTGTTTCCTCTCAAGATGCACACCAGTAGTGACTTTTATAAGGCATGTTTATAAAAAATACTTGAATGTCCTAATTGAACTATGGGCTACTCCTGGCTTAATCTAAGACCTGTCTGTGAAACCAGCCCTAAAAGTTACAGTTTGCCTCCTTTAGTTTGCCATTTGACCAACTCCATTGATAGAATTGTCCACAGGCAATCAGGGTCAGAGTGGCCGAGTGGTCTAAGGCGCCAGACTCAAGGAGTTTCAACCTTCTCAGACGTTGAGTTTTCTGGTCTCCGAATGGAGGCGTGGGTTCAAATCCCACTTCTGACAAAGGTTCTTTTCGAGTGACCAGACTAGAATTAGAATTGGAGTTAGTGAGACATGATGGCCAAGTTTCACAGACGAGTCTTGGCTTAAGCCAGGACTAGGGCTTAGTTGAATTAAGGCTTTAATAAAAATGCCATTGAAGAAAACGTTACAGGTGTGCATCTTGAGACAGAACAATGGCAATTTGAAGTAATGTTGTCATGCGTTTTGCTATCATGGAGGCTACAGTGATAGAACAGTCCTCAGCTCCACAGCGTGTCAGAATGGCAGAGGAAAAGCGGTAAACTCAAGGGATTTCACCTTCTCCGATGTTCAGGTTTCTGGTCTCCGAGTGGAGCCGTGGGTTCATATCCCACTTCTGACAAAGGTTCTTTTGAGTGACCAGACTAGAATTAGAATTGGAACTAATGTTGAGACATGATGGCCAAGTTTCACAAACGGGTCTTAGCTTAAGCCAGGACTAGGGCTTAGTTGAATTAAGGCTTTTGTAAAAATGCCTTAGAAGAAAACCTGACAGGTGTGCATCTTGAGACAGAACAATGGCGATTTGAAGTAATGTTGTCATTTGCTCTATGTGTTTTGCTTTCACGGAGACTACAGTGATAGAACAGTCCTCCGCTCCAAAGCGGGTCAGAATGGCCGAGCGGTCTAAGGCGCCAG
Organism: Cirrhinus mrigala; assembly: GCA_036247105.1. NCBI lineage: Eukaryota > Metazoa > Chordata > Actinopteri > Cypriniformes > Cyprinidae > Cirrhinus > Cirrhinus mrigala. The sequence continues at coordinate 6,974,060 of CM070026.1, forward strand.
ACTCAAGGGATTTGACCTTCTCAAATGTTGAGGTTTCTGGTCTCTGAATGGAGGCGTGGGTTCAAATCCCACTTCTGGCAAAGGCTTTTTCATGAGTGACCCGACCAGAATTGGAAGTAACGGTGAGACATCAACACCCGGTTTTACAGACAAGGTTTGAGCCAAGTCCCACACTAAAATGCAAGTTCAAGCTGTTTCACCTGAAAGAGACTTGCACTGATTAGTCTTAAAATACGTCCGTGACCTTGTTTCCTCTCAAGATGCACACCAGTAGTGACTTTTATAAGGCATGTTTATAAAAAATACTTGAATGTCCTAATTGAACTATGGGCTACTCCTGGCTTAATCTAAGACCTGTCTGTGAAACCAGCCCTAAAAGTTACAGTTTGCCTCCTTTAGTTTGCCATTTGACCAACTCCATTGATAGAATTGTCCGCAGGCAATCAGGGTCAGAGTGGCCGAGTGGTCTAAGGCGCCAGACTCAAGGAGTTTCAACCTTCTCAGACGTTGAGCTTTCTAGTCTCCAAATGGAGGCGTGGGTTCAAATCTCACTTCTGACAAAGGTTCTTTTCGAGTGACCAGACTAGAATTAGAATTGGAGTTAGTGAGACATGATGGCCAAGTTTCACAGACGAGTCTTGGCTTAAGCCAGGACTAGGGCTTAGTTGAATTAAGGCTTTAATAAAAATGCCATTGAAGAAAACGTTACAGGTGTGCATCTTGAGACAGAACAATGGCAATTTGAAGTAATGTTGTCATGCGTTTTGCTATCATGGAGGCTACAGTGATAGAACAGTCCTCAGCTCCACAGCGTGTCAGAATGGCCGAGGAAAAGCGGTAAACTCAAGGGATTTCACCTTCTCCGATGTTCAGGTTTCTGGTCTCCGAGTGGAGCCGTGGGTTCATATCCCACTTCTGACAAAGGTTCTTTTGAGTGACCAGACTAGAATTAGAATTGGAACTAATGTTGAGACATGATGGCCAAGTTTCACAAACGGGTCTTAGCTTAAGCCAGGACTAGGGCTTAGTTGAATTAAGGCTTTTGTAAAAATGCCTTAGAAGAAAACCTGACAGGTGTGCATCTTGAGACAGAACAATGGCGATTTGAAGTAATGTTGTCATTTGCTCTATGTGTTTTGCTTTCACGGAGGACTACAGTGATAGAACAGTCCTCCGCTCCAAAGCGGGTCAGAATGGCCGAGCGGTCTAAGGCGCCAGACTCAAGGGATTTCACCTTCTCCGATGTTGAGGTTTCTGGTCTCCGATTGGAGGCGTGGGTTCAAATCCCACTTCTGACAAAGGTTCTTTTTGAGCGACCAGACCAGACTAGGAGATGTTTAAACCTTCTCGAACACTGAGTTTTCTGGTGTCCGAATGTAGGTGTGGGTTCGAATCCTACAAAGGCTCTTTTGAGTGACCGTTCTAGAATTAGATTTGGAAGTATACTTGAGTCAGTGAAAGTTATATTTGTAATTTGCGTCCTTAATTTTGCCATCTGACCAAGTCTAGTGATAGAATTGACCTTCACAACCGTGCACCAGGGTGTCAGAATGGCCGAGTGGTCTAAGGCGCCAGACTCAAGGTGTTTGACCTTCTCAAATGTTGAGGTTTCTGGTCTCTGAATGGAGGCGTGGGTTCAAATCCCACTTCTGGCAAAGGCTTTTTCATGAGTGACCCGACCAGAATTGGAAGTAACGGTGAGACATCAACACCCGGTTTTACAGACAAGGTTTGAGCCAAGTCCCACACTAAAATGCAAGTTCAAGCTGTTTCACCTGAAAGAGACTTGCACTGATTAGTCTTAAAATACGTCCGTGACCTTGTTTCCTCTCAAGATGCACACCAGTAGTGACTTTTATAAGGCATGTTTATAAAAAATACTTGAATGTCCTAATTGAACTATGGGCTACTCCTGGCTTAATCTAAGACCTGTCTGTGAAACCAGCCCTAAAAGTTACAGTTTGCCTCCTTTAGTTTGCCATTTGACCAACTCCATTGATAGAATTGTCCACAGGCAATCAGGGTCAGAGTGGCCGAGTGGTCTAAGGCGCCAGACTCAAGGAGTTTCAACCTTCTCAGACGTTGAGTTTTCTGGTCTCCGAATGGAGGCGTGGGTTCAAATCCCACTTCTGACAAAGGTTCTTTTCGAGTGACCAGACTAGAATTAGAATTGGAGTTAGTGAGACATGATGGCCAAGTTTCACAGACGAGTCTTGGCTTAAGCCAGGACTAGGGCTTAGTTGAATTAAGGCTTTAATAAAAATGCCATTGAAGAAAACGTTACAGGTGTGCATCTTGAGACAGAACAATGGCAATTTGAAGTAATGTTGTCATGCGTTTTGCTATCATGGAGGCTACAGTGATAGAACAGTCCTCAGCTCCACAGCGTGTCAGAATGGCAGAGGAAAAGCGGTAAACTCAAGGGATTTCACCTTCTCCGATGTTCAGGTTTCTGGTCTCCGAGTGGAGCCGTGGGTTCATATCCCACTTCTGACAAAGGTTCTTTTGAGTGACCAGACTAGAATTAGAATTGGAACTAATGTTGAGACATGATGGCCAAGTTTCACAAACGGGTCTTAGCTTAAGCCAGGACTAGGGCTTAGTTGAATTAAGGCTTTTGTAAAAATGCCTTAGAAGAAAACCTGACAGGTGTGCATCTTGAGACAGAACAATGGCGATTTGAAGTAATGTTGTCATTTGCTCTATGTGTTTTGCTTTCACGGAGACTACAGTGATAGAACAGTCCTCCGCTCCAAAGGGTGTCAGAATGGCCGAGTGGTCTAAGGCGCCAGACTCAAGGTGTTTGACCTTCTCAAATGTTGAGGTTTCTGGTCTCTGAGTGGAGGCGTGGGTTCAAATCCCACTTCTGACAAAGGCTTTTTCATGAGTGACCCGACCAGAATTGGAAGTAACGGTGAGACATCAACACCCGGTTTTACAGACAAGGTTTGAGCCAAGTCCCACACTAAAATGCAAGTTCAAGCTGTTTCACCTGAAAGAGACTTGCACTGATTAGTCTTAAAATACGTCCGTGACCTTGTTTCCTCTCAAGATGCACACCAGTAGTGACTTTTATAAGGCATGTTTATAAAAAATACTTGAATGTCCTAATTGAACTATGGGCTACTCCTGGCTTAATCTAAGACCTGTCTGTGAAACCAGCCCTAAAAGTTACAGTTTGCCTCCTTTAGTTTGCCATTTGACCAACTCCATTGATAGAATTGTCCGCAGGCAATCAGGGTCAGAGTGGCCGAGTGGTCTAAGGCGCCAGACTCAAGGAGTTTCAACCTTCTCAGACGTTGAGTTTTCTGGTCTCCGAATGGAGGCGTGGGTTCAAATCCCACTTCTGACAAAGGTTCTTTTCGAGTGACCAGACTAGAATTAGAATTGGAGTTAGTGAGACATGATGGCCAAGTTTCACAGACGAGTCTTGGCTTAAGCCAGGACTAGGGCTTAGTTGAATTAAGGCTTTAATAAAAATGCCATTGAAGAAAACGTTACAGGTGTGCATCTTGAGACAGAACAATGGCAATTTGAAGTAATGTTGTCATGCGTTTTGCTATCATGGAGGCTACAGTGATAGAACAGTCCTCAGCTCCACAGCGTGTCAGAATGGCCGAGGAAAAGCGGTAAACTCAAGGGATTTCACCTTCTCCGATGTTCAGGTTTCTGGTCTCCGAGTGGAGCCGTGGGTTCATATCCCACTTCTGACAAAGGTTCTTTTGAGTGACCAGACTAGAATTAGAATTGGAACTAATGTTGAGACATGATGGCCAAGTTTCACAAACGGGTCTTAGCTTAAGCCAGGACTAGGGCTTAGTTGAATTAAGGCTTTTGTAAAAATGCCTTAGAAGAAAACCTGACAGGTGTGCATCTTGAGACAGAACAATGGCGATTTGAAGTAATGTTGTCATTTGCTCTATGTGTTTTGCTTTCACGGAGGCTACAGTGATAGAACAGTCCTCCGCTCCAAAGCGGGTCAGAATGGCCGAGCGGTCTAAGGCGCCAGACTCAAGGGATTTCACCTTCTCCGATGTTGAGGTTTCTGGTCTCCGATTGGAGGCGTGGGTTCAAATCCCACTTCTGACAAAGGTTCTTTTTGAGCGACCAGACCAGACTAGGAGATGTTTAAACCTTCTCGAACACTGAGTTTTCTGGTGTCCGAATGTAGGTGTGGGTTCGAATCCTACAAAGGCTCTTTTGAGTGACCGTTCTAGAATTAGATTTGGAAGTATACTTGAGTCAGTGAAAGTTATATTTGTAATTTGCGTCCTTAATTTTGCCATCTGACCAAGTCTAGTGATAGAATTGACCTTCACAACCGTGCACCAGGGTGTCAGAATGGCCGAGTGGTCTAAGGCGCCAGACTCAAGGTGTTTGACCTTCTCAAATGTTGAGGTTTCTGGTCTCCGAATGGAGGCGTGGGTTCAAATCCCACTTCTGGCAAAGGCTTTTTCATGAGTGACCCGACCAGAATTGGAAGTAACGGTGAGACATCAACACCCGGTTTTACAGACAAGGTTTGAGCCAAGTCCCACACTAAAATGCAAGTTCAAGCTGTTTCACCTGAAAGAGACTTGCACTGATTAGTCTTAAAATACGTCCGTGACCTTGTTTCCTCTCAAGATGCACACCAGTAGTGACTTTTATAAGGCATGTTTATAAAAAATACTTGAATGTCCTAATTGAACTATGGGCTACTCCTGGCTTAATCTAAGACCTGTCTGTGAAACCAGCCCTAAAAGTTACAGTTTGCCTCCTTTAGTTTGCCATTTGACCAACTCCATTGATAGAATTGTCCACAGGCAATCAGGGTCAGAGTGGCCGAGTGGTCTAAGGCGCCAGACTCAAGGAGTTTCAACCTTCTCAGACGTTGAGTTTTCTGGTCTCCGAATGGAGGCGTGGGTTCAAATCCCACTTCTGACAAAGGTTCTTTTCGAGTGACCAGACTAGAATTAGAATTGGAGTTAGTGAGACATGATGGCCAAGTTTCACAGACGAGTCTTGGCTTAAGCCAGGACTAGGGCTTAGTTGAATTAAGGCTTTAATAAAAATGCCATTGAAGAAAACGTTACAGGTGTGCATCTTGAGACAGAACAATGGCAATTTGAAGTAATGTTGTCATGCGTTTTGCTATCATGGAGGCTACAGTGATAGAACAGTCCTCAGCTCCACAGCGTGTCAGAATGGCCGAGGAAAAGCGGTAAACTCAAGGGATTTCACCTTCTCCGATGTTCAGGTTTCTGGTCTCCGAGTGGAGCCGTGGGTTCATATCCCACTTCTGACAAAGGTTCTTTTGAGTGACCAGACTAGAATTAGAATTGGAACTAATGTTGAGACATGATGGCCAAGTTTCACAAACGGGTCTTAGCTTAAGCCAGGACTAGGGCTTAGTTGAATTAAGGCTTTTGTAAAAATGCCTTAGAAGAAAACCTGACAGGTGTGCATCTTGAGACAGAACAATGGCGATTTGAAGTAATGTTGTCATTTGCTCTATGTGTTTTGCTTTCACGGAGGCTACAGTGATAGAACAGTCCTCCGCTCCAAAGCGGGTCAGAATGGCCGAGCGGTCTAAGGCGCCAGACTCAAGGGATTTCACCTTCTCCGATGTTGAGGTTTCTGGTCTCCGATTGGAGGCGTGGGTTCAAATCCCACTTCTGACAAAGGTTCTTTTTGAGCGACCAGACCAGACTAGGAGATGTTTAAACCTTCTCGAACACTGAGTTTTCTGGTGTCCGAATGTAGGTGTGGGTTCGAATCCTACAAAGGCTCTTTTGAGTGACCGTTCTAGAATTAGATTTGGAAGTATACTTGAGTCAGTGAAAGTTATATTTGTAATTTGCGTCCTTAATTTTGCCATCTGACCAAGTCTAGTGATAGAATTGACCTTCACAACCGTGCACCAGGGTGTCAGAATGGCCGAGTGGTCTAAGGCGCCAGACTCAAGGTGTTTGACCTTCTCAAATGTTGAGGTTTCTGGTCTCCGAATGGAGGCGTGGGTTCAAATCCCACTTCTGGCAAAGGCTTTTTCATGAGTGACCCGACCAGAATTGGAAGTAACGGTGAGACATCAACACCCGGTTTTACAGACAAGGTTTGAGCCAAGTCCCACACTAAAATGCAAGTTCAAGCTGTTTCACCTGAAAGAGACTTGCACTGATTAGTCTTAAAATACGTCCGTGACCTTGTTTCCTCTCAAGATGCACACCAGTAGTGACTTTTATAAGGCATGTTTATAAAAAATACTTGAATGTCCTAATTGAACTATGGGCTACTCCTGGCTTAATCTAAGACCTGTCTGTGAAACCAGCCCTAAAAGTTACAGTTTGCCTCCTTTAGTTTGCCATTTGACCAACTCCATTGATAGAATTGTCCACAGGCAATCAGGGTCAGAGTGGCCGAGTGGTCTAAGGCGCCAGACTCAAGGAGTTTCAACCTTCTCAGACGTTGAGTTTTCTGGTCTCCGAATGGAGGCGTGGGTTCAAATCCCACTTCTGACAAAGGTTCTTTTCGAGTGACCAGACTAGAATTAGAATTGGAGTTAGTGAGACATGATGGCCAAGTTTCACAGACGAGTCTTGGCTTAAGCCAGGACTAGGGCTTAGTTGAATTAAGGCTTTAATAAAAATGCCATTGAAGAAAACGTTACAGGTGTGCATCTTGAGACAGAACAATGGCAATTTGAAGTAATGTTGTCATGCGTTTTGCTATCATGGAGGCTACAGTGATAGAACAGTCCTCAGCTCCACAGCGTGTCAGAATGGCCGAGGAAAAGCGGTAAACTCAAGGGATTTCACCTTCTCCGATGTTCAGGTTTCTGGTCTCCGAGTGGAGCCGTGGGTTCATATCCCACTTCTGACAAAGGTTCTTTTGAGTGACCAGACTAGAATTAGAATTGGAACTAATGTTGAGACATGATGGCCAAGTTTCACAAACGGGTCTTAGCTTAAGCCAGGACTAGGGCTTAGTTGAATTAAGGCTTTTGTAAAAATGCCTTAGAAGAAAACCTGACAGGTGTGCATCTTGAGACAGAACAATGGCGATTTGAAGTAATGTTGTCATTTGCTCTATGTGTTTTGCTTTCACGGAGGCTACAGTGATAGAACAGTCCTCCGCTCCAAAGCGGGTCAGAATGGCCGAGCGGTCTAAGGCGCCAGACTCAAGGGATTTCACCTTCTCCGATGTTGAGGTTTCTGGTCTCCGATTGGAGGCGTGGGTTCAAATCCCACTTCTGACAAAGGTTCTTTTTGAGCGACCAGACCAGACTAGGAGATGTTTAAACCTTCTCGAACACTGAGTTTTCTGGTGTCCGAATGTAGGTGTGGGTTCGAATCCTACAAAGGCTCTTTTGAGTGACCGTTCTAGAATTAGATTTGGAAGTATACTTGAGTCAGTGAAAGTTATATTTGTAATTTGCGTCCTTAATTTTGCCATCTGACCAAGTCTAGTGATAGAATTGACCTTCACAACCGTGCACCAGGGTGTCAGAATGGCCGAGTGGTCTAAGGCGCCAGACTCAAGGTGTTTGACCTTCTCAAATGTTGAGGTTTCTGGTCTCCGAATGGAGGCGTGGGTTCAAATCCCACTTCTGGCAAAGGCTTTTTCATGAGTGACCCGACCAGAATTGGAAGTAACGGTGAGACATCAACACCCGGTTTTACAGACAAGGTTTGAGCCAAGTCCCACACTAAAATGCAAGTTCAAGCTGTTTCACCTGAAAGAGACTTGCACTGATTAGTCTTAAAATACGTCCGTGACCTTGTTTCCTCTCAAGATGCACACCAGTAGTGACTTTTATAAGGCATGTTTATAAAAAATACTTGAATGTCCTAATTGAACTATGGGCTACTCCTGGCTTAATCTAAGACCTGTCTGTGAAACCAGCCCTAAAAGTTACAGTTTGCCTCCTTTAGTTTGCCATTTGACCAACTCCATTGATAGAATTGTCCGCAGGCAATCAGGGTCAGAGTGGCCGAGTGGTCTAAGGCGCCAGACTCAAGGAGTTTCAACCTTCTCAGACATTGAGTTTTCTGGTCTCCGAATGGAGGCGTGGGTTCAAATCCCACTTCTGACAAAGGTTCTTTTCGAGTGACCAGACTAGAATTAGAATTGGAGTTAGTGAGACATGATGGCCAAGTTTCACAGACGAGTCTTGGCTTAAGCCAGGACTAGGGCTTAGTTGAATTAAGGCTTTAATAAAAATGCCATTGAAGAAAACGTTACAGGTGTGCATCTTGAGACAGAACAATGGCAATTTGAAGTAATGTTGTCATGCGTTTTGCTATCATGGAGGCTACAGTGATAGAACAGTCCTCAGCTCCACAGCGTGTCAGAATGGCCGAGGAAAAGCGGTAAACTCAAGGGATTTCACCTTCTCCGATGTTCAGGTTTCTGGTCTCCGAGTGGAGCCGTGGGTTCATATCCCACTTCTGACAAAGGTTCTTTTGAGTGACCAGACTAGAATTAGAATTGGAACTAATGTTGAGACATGATGGCCAAGTTTCACAAACGGGTCTTAGCTTAAGCCAGGACTAGGGCTTAGTTGAATTAAGGCTTTTGTAAAAATGCCTTAGAAGAAAACCTGACAGGTGTGCATCTTGAGACAGAACAATGGCGATTTGAAGTAATGTTGTCATTTGCTCTATGTGTTTTGCTTTCACGGAGGCTACAGTGATAGAACAGTCCTCCGCTCCAAAGCGGGTCAGAATGGCCGAGCGGTCTAAGGCGCCAGACTCAAGGGATTTCACCTTCTCCGATGTTGAGGTTTCTGGTCTCCGATTGGAGGCGTGGGTTCAAATCCCACTTCTGACAAAGGTTCTTTTTGAGCGACCAGACCAGACTAGGAGATGTTTAAACCTTCTCGAACACTGAGTTTTCTGGTGTCCGAATGTAGGTGTGGGTTCGAATCCTACAAAGGCTCTTTTGAGTGACCGTTCTAGAATTAGATTTGGAAGTATACTTGAGTCAGTGAAAGTTATATTTGTAATTTGCGTCCTTAATTTTGCCATCTGACCAAGTCTAGTGATAGAATTGACCTTCACAACCGTGCACCAGGGTGTCAGAATGGCCGAGTGGTCTAAGGCGCCAGACTCAAGGTGTTTGACCTTCTCAAATGTTGAGGTTTCTGGTCTCCGAATGGAGGCGTGGGTTCAAATCCCACTTCTGGCAAAGGCTTTTTCATGAGTGACCCGACCAGAATTGGAAGTAACGGTGAGACATCAACACCCGGTTTTACAGACAAGGTTTGAGCCAAGTCCCACACTAAAATGCAAGTTCAAGCTGTTTCACCTGAAAGAGACTTGCACTGATTAGTCTTAAAATACGTCCGTGACCTTGTTTCCTCTCAAGATGCACACCAGTAGTGACTTTTATAAGGCATGTTTATAAAAAATACTTGAATGTCCTAATTGAACTATGGGCTACTCCTGGCTTAATCTAAGACCTGTCTGTGAAACCAGCCCTAAAAGTTACAGTTTGCCTCCTTTAGTTTGCCATTTGACCAACTCCATTGATAGAATTGTCCGCAGGCAATCAGGGTCAGAGTGGCCGAGTGGTCTAAGGCGCCAGACTCAAGGAGTTTCAACCTTCTCAGACATTGAGTTTTCTGGTCTCCGAATGGAGGCGTGGGTTCAAATCCCACTTCTGACAAAGGTTCTTTTCGAGTGACCAGACTAGAATTAGAATTGGAGTTAGTGAGACATGATGGCCAAGTTTCACAGACGAGTCTTGGCTTAAGCCAGGACTAGGGCTTAGTTGAATTAAGGCTTTAATAAAAATGCCATTGAAGAAAACGTTACAGGTGTGCATCTTGAGACAGAACAATGGCAATTTGAAGTAATGTTGTCATGCGTTTTGCTATCATGGAGGCTACAGTGATAGAACAGTCCTCAGCTCCACAGCGTGTCAGAATGGCCGAGGAAAAGCGGTAAACTCAAGGGATTTCACCTTCTCCGATGTTCAGGTTTCTGGTCTCCGAGTGGAGCCGTGGGTTCATATCCCACTTCTGACAAAGGTTCTTTTGAGTGACCAGACTAGAATTAGAATTGGAACTAATGTTGAGACATGATGGCCAAGTTTCACAAACGGGTCTTAGCTTAAGCCAGGACTAGGGCTTAGTTGAATTAAGGCTTTTGTAAAAATGCCTTAGAAGAAAACCTGACAGGTGTGCATCTTGAGACAGAACAATGGCGATTTGAAGTAATGTTGTCATTTGCTCTATGTGTTTTGCTTTCACGGAGGCTACAGTGATAGAACAGTCCTCCGCTCCAAAGCGGGTCAGAATGGCCGAGCGGTCTAAGGCGCCAGACTCAAGGGATTTCACCTTCTCCGATGTTGAGGTTTCTGGTCTCCGATTGGAGGCGTGGGTTCAAATCCCTCTTCTGACAAAGGTTCTTTTTGAGCGACCAGACCAGACTAGGAGATGTTTAAACCTTCTCGAACACTGAGTTTTCTGGTGTCCGAATGTAGGTGTGGGTTCGAATCCTACAAAGGCTCTTTTGAGTGACCGTTCTAGAATTAGATTTGGAAGTATACTTGAGTCAGTGAAAGTTATATTTGTAATTTGCGTCCTTAATTTTGCCATCTGACCAAGTCTAGTGATAGAATTGACCTTCACAACCGTGCACCAGGGTGTCAGAATGGCCGAGTGGTCTAAGGCGCCAGACTCAAGGTGTTTGACCTTCTCAAATGTTGAGGTTTCTGGTCTCCGAATGGAGGCGTGGGTTCAAATCCCACTTCTGGCAAAGGCTTTTTCATGAGTGACCCGACCAGAATTGGAAGTAACGGTGAGACATCAACACCCGGTTTTACAGACAAGGTTTGAGCCAAGTCCCACACTAAAATGCAAGTTCAAGCTGTTTCACCTGAAAGAGACTTGCACTGATTAGTCTTAAAATACGTCCGTGACCTTGTTTCCTCTCAAGATGCACACCAGTAGTGACTTTTATAAGGCATGTTTATAAAAAATACTTGAATGTCCTAATTGAACTATGGGCTACTCCTGGCTTAATCTAAGACCTGTCTGTGAAACCAGCCCTAAAAGTTACAGTTTGCCTCCTTTAGTTTGCCATTTGACCAACTCCATTGATAGAATTGTCCGCAGGCAATCAGGGTCAGAGTGGCCGAGTGGTCTAAGGCGCCAGACTCAAGGAGTTTCAACCTTCTCAGACATTGAGTTTTCTGGTCTCCGAATGGAGGCGTGGGTTCAAATCCCACTTCTGACAAAGGTTCTTTTCGAGTGACCAGACTAGAATTAGAATTGGAGTTAGTGAGACATGATGGCCAAGTTTCACAGACGAGTCTTGGCTTAAGCCAGGACTAGGGCTTAGTTGAATTAAGGCTTTAATAAAAATGCCATTGAAGAAAACGTTACAGGTGTGCATCTTGAGACAGAACAATGGCAATTTGAAGTAATGTTGTCATGCGTTTTGCTATCATGGAGGCTACAGTGATAGAACAGTCCTCAGCTCCACAGCGTGTCAGAATGGCCGAGGAAAAGCGGTAAACTCAAGGGATTTCACCTTCTCCGATGTTCAGGTTTCTGGTCTCCGAGTGGAGCCGTGGGTTCATATCCCACTTCTGACAAAGGTTCTTTTGAGTGACCAGACTAGAATTAGAATTGGAACTAATGTTGAGACATGATGGCCAAGTTTCACAAACGGGTCTTAGCTTAAGCCAGGACTAGGGCTTAGTTGAATTAAGGCTTTTGTAAAAATGCCTTAGAAGAAAACCTGACAGGTGTGCATCTTGAGACAGAACAATGGCGATTTGAAGTAATGTTGTCATTTGCTCTATGTGTTTTGCTTTCACGGAGGCTACAGTGATAGAACAGTCCTCCGCTCCAAAGCGGGTCAGAATGGCCGAGCGGTCTAAGGCGCCAGACTCAAGGGATTTCACCTTCTCCGATGTTGAGGTTTCTGGTCTCCGATTGGAGGCGTGGGTTCAAATCCCACTTCTGACAAAGGTTCTTTTTGAGCGACCAGACCAGACTAGGAGATGTTTAAACCTTCTCGAACACTGAGTTTTCTGGTGTCCGAATGTAGGTGTGGGTTCGAATCCTACAAAGGCTCTTTTGAGTGACCGTTCTAGAATTAGATTTGGAAGTATACTTGAGTCAGTGAAAGTTATATTTGTAATTTGCGTCCTTAATTTTGCCATCTGACCAAGTCTAGTGATAGAATTGACCTTCACAACCGTGCACCAGGGTGTCAGAATGGCCGAGTGGTCTAAGGCGCCAGACTCAAGGTGTTTGACCTTCTCAAATGTTGAGGTTTCTGGTCTCCGAATGGAGGCGTGGGTTCAAATCCCACTTCTGGCAAAGGCTTTTTCATGAGTGACCCGACCAGAATTGGAAGTAACGGTGAGACATCAACACCCGGTTTTACAGACAAGGTTTGAGCCAAGTCCCACACTAAAATGCAAGTTCAAGCTGTTTCACCTGAAAGAGACTTGCACTGATTAGTCTTAAAATACGTCCGTGACCTTGTTTCCTCTCAAGATGCACACCAGTAGTGACTTTTATAAGGCATGTTTATAAAAAATACTTGAATGTCCTAATTGAACTATGGGCTACTCCTGGCTTAATCTAAGACCTGTCTGTGAAACCAGCCCTAAAAGTTACAGTTTGCCTCCTTTAGTTTGCCATTTGACCAACTCCATTGATAGAATTGTCCACAGGCAATCAGGGTCAGAGTGGCCGAGTGGTCTAAGGCGCCAGACTCAAGGAGTTTCAACCTTCTCAGACATTGAGTTTTCTGGTCTCCGAATGGAGGCGTGGGTTCAAATCCCACTTCTGACAAAGGTTCTTTTCGAGTGACCAGACTAGAATTAGAATTGGAGTTAGTGAGACATGATGGCCAAGTTTCACAGACGAGTCTTGGCTTAAGCCAGGACTAGGGCTTAGTTGAATTAAGGCTTTAATAAAAATGCCATTGAAGAAAACGTTACAGGTGTGCATCTTGAGACAGAACAATGGCAATTTGAAGTAATGTTGTCATGCGTTTTGCTATCATGGAGGCTACAGTGATAGAACAGTCCTCAGCTCCACAGCGTGTCAGAATGGCCGAGGAAAAGCGGTAAACTCAAGGGATTTCACCTTCTCCGATGTTCAGGTTTCTGGTCTCCGAGTGGAGCCGTGGGTTCATATCCCACTTCTGACAAAGGTTCTTTTGAGTGACCAGACTAGAATTAGAATTGGAACTAATGTTGAGACATGATGGCCAAGTTTCACAAACGGGTCTTAGCTTAAGCCAGGACTAGGGCTTAGTTGAATTAAGGCTTTTGTAAAAATGCCTTAGAAGAAAACCTGACAGGTGTGCATCTTGAGACAGAACAATGGCGATTTGAAGTAATGTTGTCATTTGCTCTATGTGTTTTGCTTTCACGGAGACTACAGTGATAGAACAGTCCTCCGCTCCAAAGCGGGTCAGAATGGCCGAGCGGTCTAAGGCGCCAGACTCAAGGGATTTGACCTTCTCAAATGTTGAGGTTTCTGGTCTCTGAATGGAGGCGTGGGTTCAAATCCCACTTCTGGCAAAGGCTTTTTCATGAGTGACCCGACCAGAATTGGAAGTAACGGTGAGACATCAACACCCGGTTTTACAGACAAGGTTTGAGCCAAGTCCCACACTAAAATGCAAGTTCAAGCTGTTTCACCTGAAAGAGACTTGCACTGATTAGTCTTAAAATACGTCCGTGACCTTGTTTCCTCTCAAGATGCACACCAGTAGTGACTTTTATAAGGCATGTTTATAAAAAATACTTGAATGTCCTAATTGAACTATGGGCTACTCCTGGCTTAATCTAAGACCTGTCTGTGAAACCAGCCCTAAAAGTTACAGTTTGCCTCCTTTAGTTTGCCATTTGACCAACTCCATTGATAGAATTGTCCGCAGGCAATCAGGGTCAGAGTGGCCGAGTGGTCTAAGGCGCCAGACTCAAGGAGTTTCAACCTTCTCAGACGTTGAGTTTTCTGGTCTCCGAATGGAGGCGTGGGTTCAAATCCCACTTCTGACAAAGGTTCTTTTCGAGTGACCAGACTAGAATTAGAATTGGAGTTAGTGAGACATGATGGCCAAGTTTCACAGACGAGTCTTGGCTTAAGCCAGGACTAGGGCTTAGTTGAATTAAGGCTTTAATAAAAATGCCATTGAAGAAAACGTTACAGGTGTGCATCTTGAGACAGAACAATGGCAATTTGAAGTAATGTTGTCATGCGTTTTGCTATCATGGAGGCTACAGTGATAGAACAGTCCTCAGCTCCACAGCGTGTCAGAATGGCCGAGGAAAAGCGGTAAACTCAAGGGATTTCACCTTCTCCGATGTTCAGGTTTCTGGTCTCCGAGTGGAGCCGTGGGTTCATATCCCACTTCTGACAAAGGTTCTTTTGAGTGACCAGACTAGAATTAGAATTGGAACTAATGTTGAGACATGATGGCCAAGTTTCACAAACGGGTCTTAGCTTAAGCCAGGACTAGGGCTTAGTTGAATTAAGGCTTTTGTAAAAATGCCTTAGAAGAAAACCTGACAGGTGTGCATCTTGAGACAGAACAATGGCGATTTGAAGTAATGTTGTCATTTGCTCTATGTGTTTTGCTTTCACGGAGGCTACAGTGATAGAACAGTCCTCCGCTCCAAAGCGGGTCAGAATGGCCGAGCGGTCTAAGGCGCCAGACTCAAGGGATTTCACCTTCTCCGATGTTGAGGTTTCTGGTCTCCGATTGGAGGCGTGGGTTCAAATCCCACTTCTGACAAAGGTTCTTTTTGAGCGACCAGACCAGACTAGGAGATGTTTAAACCTTCTCGAACACTGAGTTTTCTGGTGTCCGAATGTAGGTGTGGGTTCGAATCCTACAAAGGCTCTTTTGAGTGACCGTTCTAGAATTAGATTTGGAAGTATACTTGAGTCAGTGAAAGTTATATTTGTAATTTGCGTCCTTAATTTTGCCATCTGACCAAGTCTAGTGATAGAATTGACCTTCACAACCGTGCACCAGGGTGTCAGAATGGCCGAGTGGTCTAAGGCGCCAGACTCAAGGTGTTTGACCTTCTCAAATGTTGAGGTTTCTGGTCTCCGAATGGAGGCGTGGGTTCAAATCCCACTTCTGGCAAAGGCTTTTTCATGAGTGACCCGACCAGAATTGGAAGTAACGGTGAGACATCAACACCCGGTTTTACAGACAAGGTTTGAGCCAAGTCCCACACTAAAATGCAAGTTCAAGCTGTTTCACCTGAAAGAGACTTGCACTGATTAGTCTTAAAATACGTCCGTGACCTTGTTTCCTCTCAAGATGCACACCAGTAGTGACTTTTATAAGGCATGTTTATAAAAAATACTTGAATGTCCTAATTGAACTATGGGCTACTCCTGGCTTAATCTAAGACCTGTCTGTGAAACCAGCCCTAAAAGTTACAGTTTGCCTCCTTTAGTTTGCCATTTGACCAACTCCATTGATAGAATTGTCCACAGGCAATCAGGGTCAGAGTGGCCGAGTGGTCTAAGGCGCCAGACTCAAGGAGTTTCAACCTTCTCAGACGTTGAGTTTTCTGGTCTCCGAATGGAGGCGTGGGTTCAAATCCCACTTCTGACAAAGGTTCTTTTCGAGTGACCAGACTAGAATTAGAATTGGAGTTAGTGAGACATGATGGCCAAGTTTCACAGACGAGTCTTGGCTTAAGCCAGGACTAGGGCTTAGTTGAATTAAGGCTTTAATAAAAATGCCATTGAAGAAAACGTTACAGGTGTGCATCTTGAGACAGAACAATGGCAATTTGAAGTAATGTTGTCATGCGTTTTGCTATCATGGAGGCTACAGTGATAGAACAGTCCTCAGCTCCACAGCGTGTCAGAATGGCCGAGGAAAAGCGGTAAACTCAAGGGATTTCACCTTCTCCGATGTTCAGGTTTCTGGTCTCCGAGTGGAGCCGTGGGTTCATATCCCACTTCTGACAAAGGTTCTTTTGAGTGACCAGACTAGAATTAGAATTGGAACTAATGTTGAGACATGATGGCCAAGTTTCACAAACGGGTCTTAGCTTAAGCCAGGACTAGGGCTTAGTTGAATTAAGGCTTTTGTAAAAATGCCTTAGAAGAAAACCTGACAGGTGTGCATCTTGAGACAGAACAATGGCGATTTGAAGTAATGTTGTCATTTGCTCTATGTGTTTTGCTTTCACGGAGACTACAGTGATAGAACAGTCCTCCGCTCCAAAGCGGGTCAGAATGGCCGAGCGGTCTAAGGCGCCAGACTCAAGGGATTTCACCTTCTCCGATGTTGAGGTTTCTGGTCTCCGATTGGAGGCGTGGGTTCAAATCCCACTTCTGACAAAGGTTCTTTTTGAGCGACCAGACCAGACTAGGAGATGTTTAAACCTTCTCGAACACTGAGTTTTCTGGTGTCCGAATGTAGGTGTGGGTTCGAATCCTACAAAGGCTCTTTTGAGTGACCGTTCTAGAATTAGATTTGGAAGTATACTTGAGTCAGTGAAAGTTATATTTGTAATTTGCGTCCTTAATTTTGCCATCTGACCAAGTCTAGTGATAGAATTGACCTTCACAACCGTGCACCAGGGTGTCAGAATGGCCGAGTGGTCTAAGGCGCCAGACTCAAGGTGTTTGACCTTCTCAAATGTTGAGGTTTCTGGTCTCCGAATGGAGGCGTGGGTTCAAATCCCACTTCTGGCAAAGGCTTTTTCATGAGTGACCCGACCAGAATTGGAAGTAACGGTGAGACATCAACACCCGGTTTTACAGACAAGGTTTGAGCCAAGTCCCACACTAAAATGCAAGTTCAAGCTGTTTCACCTGAAAGAGACTTGCACTGATTAGTCTTAAAATACGTCCGTGACCTTGTTTCCTCTCAAGATGCACACCAGTAGTGACTTTTATAAGGCATGTTTATAAAAAATACTTGAATGTCCTAATTGAACTATGGGCTACTCCTGGCTTAATCTAAGACCTGTCTGTGAAACCAGCCCTAAAAGTTACAGTTTGCCTCCTTTAGTTTGCCATTTGACCAACTCCATTGATAGAATTGTCCGCAGGCAATCAGGGTCAGAGTGGCCGAGTGGTCTAAGGCGCCAGACTCAAGGAGTTTCAACCTTCTCAGACATTGAGTTTTCTGGTCTCCGAATGGAGGCGTGGGTTCAAATCCCACTTCTGACAAAGGTTCTTTTCGAGTGACCAGACTAGAATTAGAATTGGAGTTAGTGAGACATGATGGCCAAGTTTCACAGACGAGTCTTGGCTTAAGCCAGGACTAGGGCTTAGTTGAATTAAGGCTTTAATAAAAATGCCATTGAAGAAAACGTTACAGGTGTGCATCTTGAGACAGAACAATGGCAATTTGAAGTAATGTTGTCATGCGTTTTGCTATCATGGAGGCTACAGTGATAGAACAGTCCTCAGCTCCACAGCGTGTCAGAATGGCCGAGGAAAAGCGGTAAACTCAAGGGATTTCACCTTCTCCGATGTTCAGGTTTCTGGTCTCCGAGTGGAGCCGTGGGTTCATATCCCACTTCTGACAAAGGTTCTTTTGAGTGACCAGACTAGAATTAGAATTGGAACTAATGTTGAGACATGATGGCCAAGTTTCACAAACGGGTCTTAGCTTAAGCCAGGACTAGGGCTTAGTTGAATTAAGGCTTTTGTAAAAATGCCTTAGAAGAAAACCTGACAGGTGTGCATCTTGAGACAGAACAATGGCGATTTGAAGTAATGTTGTCATTTGCTCTATGTGTTTTGCTTTCACGGAGGCTACAGTGATAGAACAGTCCTCCGCTCCAAAGCGGGTCAGAATGGCCGAGCGGTCTAAGGCGCCAGACTCAAGGGATTTGACCTTCTCCGATGTTGAGGTTTCTGGTCTCTGAATGGAGGCGTGGGTTCAAATCCCACTTCTGGCAAAGGCTTTTTCATGAGTGACCCGACCAGAATTGGAAGTAACGGTGAGACATCAACACCCGGTTTTACAGACAAGGTTTGAGCCAAGTCCCACACTAAAATGCAAGTTCAAGCTGTTTCACCTGAAAGAGACTTGCACTGATTAGTCTTAAAATACGTCCGTGACCTTGTTTCCTCTCAAGATGCACACCAGTAGTGACTTTTATAAGGCATGTTTATAAAAAATACTTGAATGTCCTAATTGAACTATGGGCTACTCCTGGCTTAATCTAAGACCTGTCTGTGAAACCAGCCCTAAAAGTTACAGTTTGCCTCCTTTAGTTTGCCATTTGACCAACTCCATTGATAGAATTGTCCACAGGCAATCAGGGTCAGAGTGGCCGAGTGGTCTAAGGCGCCAGACTCAAGGAGTTTCAACCTTCTCAGACGTTGAGTTTTCTGGTCTCCGAATGGAGGCGTGGGTTCAAATCCCACTTCTGACAAAGGTTCTTTTCGAGTGACCAGACTAGAATTAGAATTGGAGTTAGTGAGACATGATGGCCAAGTTTCACAGACGAGTCTTGGCTTAAGCCAGGACTAGGGCTTAGTTGAATTAAGGCTTTAATAAAAATGCCATTGAAGAAAACGTTACAGGTGTGCATCTTGAGACAGAACAATGGCAATTTGAAGTAATGTTGTCATGCGTTTTGCTATCATGGAGGCTACAGTGATAGAACAGTCCTCAGCTCCACAGCGTGTCAGAATGGCCGAGGAAAAGCGGTAAACTCAAGGGATTTCACCTTCTCCGATGTTCAGGTTTCTGGTCTCCGAGTGGAGCCGTGGGTTCATATCCCACTTCTGACAAAGGTTCTTTTGAGTGACCAGACTAGAATTAGAATTGGAACTAATGTTGAGACATGATGGCCAAGTTTCACAAACGGGTCTTAGCTTAAGCCAGGACTAGGGCTTAGTTGAATTAAGGCTTTTGTAAAAATGCCTTAGAAGAAAACCTGACAGGTGTGCATCTTGAGACAGAACAATGGCGATTTGAAGTAATGTTGTCATTTGCTCTATGTGTTTTGCTTTCACGGAGACTACAGTGATAGAACAGTCCTCCGCTCCAAAGCGGGTCAGAATGGCCGAGCGGTCTAAGGCGCCAGACTCAAGGGATTTGACCTTCTCAAATGTTGAGGTTTCTGGTCTCTGAATGGAGGCGTGGGTTCAAATCCCACTTCTGGCAAAGGCTTTTTCATGAGTGACCCGACCAGAATTGGAAGTAACGGTGAGACATCAACACCCGGTTTTACAGACAAGGTTTGAGCCAAGTCCCACACTAAAATGCAAGTTCAAGCTGTTTCACCTGAAAGAGACTTGCACTGATTAGTCTTAAAATACGTCCGTGACCTTGTTTCCTCTCAAGATGCACACCAGTAGTGACTTTTATAAGGCATGTTTATAAAAAATACTTGAATGTCCTAATTGAACTATGGGCTACTCCTGGCTTAATCTAAGACCTGTCTGTGAAACCAGCCCTAAAAGTTACAGTTTGCCTCCTTTAGTTTGCCATTTGACCAACTCCATTGATAGAATTGTCCGCAGGCAATCAGGGTCAGAGTGGCCGAGTGGTCTAAGGCGCCAGACTCAAGGAGTTTCAACCTTCTCAGACGTTGAGTTTTCTGGTCTCCGAATGGAGGCGTGGGTTCAAATCCCACTTCTGACAAAGGTTCTTTTCGAGTGACCAGACTAGAATTAGAATTGGAGTTAGTGAGACATGATGGCCAAGTTTCACAGACGAGTCTTGGCTTAAGCCAGGACTAGGGCTTAGTTGAATTAAGGCTTTAATAAAAATGCCATTGAAGAAAACGTTACAGGTGTGCATCTTGAGACAGAACAATGGCAATTTGAAGTAATGTTGTCATGCGTTTTGCTATCATGGAGGCTACAGTGATAGAACAGTCCTCAGCTCCACAGCGTGTCAGAATGGCCGAGGAAAAGCGGTAAACTCAAGGGATTTCACCTTCTCCGATGTTCAGGTTTCTGGTCTCCGAGTGGAGCCGTGGGTTCATATCCCACTTCTGACAAAGGTTCTTTTGAGTGACCAGACTAGAATTAGAATTGGAACTAATGTTGAGACATGATGGCCAAGTTTCACAAACGGGTCTTAGCTTAAGCCAGGACTAGGGCTTAGTTGAATTAAGGCTTTTGTAAAAATGCCTTAGAAGAAAACCTGACAGGTGTGCATCTTGAGACAGAACAATGGCGATTTGAAGTAATGTTGTCATTTGCTCTATGTGTTTTGCTTTCACGGAGGCTACAGTGATAGAACAGTCCTCCGCTCCAAAGCGGGTCAGAATGGCCGAGCGGTCTAAGGCGCCAGACTCAAGGGATTTCACCTTCTCCGATGTTGAGGTTTCTGGTCTCCGATTGGAGGCGTGGGTTCAAATCCCACTTCTGACAAAGGTTCTTTTTGAGCGACCAGACCAGACTAGGAGATGTTTAAACCTTCTCGAACACTGAGTTTTCTGGTGTCCGAATGTAGGTGTGGGTTCGAATCCTACAAAGGCTCTTTTGAGTGACCGTTCTAGAATTAGATTTGGAAGTATACTTGAGTCAGTGAAAGTTATATTTGTAATTTGCGTCCTTAATTTTGCCATCTGACCAAGTCTAGTGATAGAATTGACCTTCACAACCGTGCACCAGGGTGTCAGAATGGCCGAGTGGTCTAAGGCGCCAGACTCAAGGTGTTTGACCTTCTCAAATGTTGAGGTTTCTGGTCTCCGAATGGAGGCGTGGGTTCAAATCCCACTTCTGGCAAAGGCTTTTTCATGAGTGACCCGACCAGAATTGGAAGTAACGGTGAGACATCAACACCCGGTTTTACAGACAAGGTTTGAGCCAAGTCCCACACTAAAATGCAAGTTCAAGCTGTTTCACCTGAAAGAGACTTGCACTGATTAGTCTTAAAATACGTCCGTGACCTTGTTTCCTCTCAAGATGCACACCAGTAGTGACTTTTATAAGGCATGTTTATAAAAAATACTTGAATGTCCTAATTGAACTATGGGCTACTCCTGGCTTAATCTAAGACCTGTCTGTGAAACCAGCCCTAAAAGTTACAGTTTGCCTCCTTTAGTTTGCCATTTGACCAACTCCATTGATAGAATTGTCCGCAGGCAATCAGGGTCAGAGTGGCCGAGTG
This sequence comes from Cirrhinus mrigala, assembly GCA_036247105.1. NCBI lineage: Eukaryota > Metazoa > Chordata > Actinopteri > Cypriniformes > Cyprinidae > Cirrhinus > Cirrhinus mrigala. Next base: position 6,995,134 of record CM070026.1, read on the forward strand.
GTCTAAGGCGCCAGACTCAAGGAGTTTCAACCTTCTCAGACATTGAGTTTTCTGGTCTCCGAATGGAGGCGTGGGTTCAAATCCCACTTCTGACAAAGGTTCTTTTCGAGTGACCAGACTAGAATTAGAATTGGAGTTAGTGAGACATGATGGCCAAGTTTCACAGACGAGTCTTGGCTTAAGCCAGGACTAGGGCTTAGTTGAATTAAGGCTTTAATAAAAATGCCATTGAAGAAAACGTTACAGGTGTGCATCTTGAGACAGAACAATGGCAATTTGAAGTAATGTTGTCATGCGTTTTGCTATCATGGAGGCTACAGTGATAGAACAGTCCTCAGCTCCACAGCGTGTCAGAATGGCCGAGGAAAAGCGGTAAACTCAAGGGATTTCACCTTCTCCGATGTTCAGGTTTCTGGTCTCCGAGTGGAGCCGTGGGTTCATATCCCACTTCTGACAAAGGTTCTTTTGAGTGACCAGACTAGAATTAGAATTGGAACTAATGTTGAGACATGATGGCCAAGTTTCACAAACGGGTCTTAGCTTAAGCCAGGACTAGGGCTTAGTTGAATTAAGGCTTTTGTAAAAATGCCTTAGAAGAAAACCTGACAGGTGTGCATCTTGAGACAGAACAATGGCGATTTGAAGTAATGTTGTCATTTGCTCTATGTGTTTTGCTTTCACGGAGGCTACAGTGATAGAACAGTCCTCCGCTCCAAAGCGGGTCAGAATGGCCGAGCGGTCTAAGGCGCCAGACTCAAGGGATTTCACCTTCTCCGATGTTGAGGTTTCTGGTCTCCGATTGGAGGCGTGGGTTCAAATCCCACTTCTGACAAAGGTTCTTTTTGAGCGACCAGACCAGACTAGGAGATGTTTAAACCTTCTCGAACACTGAGTTTTCTGGTGTCCGAATGTAGGTGTGGGTTCGAATCCTACAAAGGCTCTTTTGAGTGACCGTTCTAGAATTAGATTTGGAAGTATACTTGAGTCAGTGAAAGTTATATTTGTAATTTGCGTCCTTAATTTTGCCATCTGACCAAGTCTAGTGATAGAATTGACCTTCACAACCGTGCACCAGGGTGTCAGAATGGCCGAGTGGTCTAAGGCGCCAGACTCAAGGTGTTTGACCTTCTCAAATGTTGAGGTTTCTGGTCTCCGAATGGAGGCGTGGGTTCAAATCCCACTTCTGGCAAAGGCTTTTTCATGAGTGACCCGACCAGAATTGGAAGTAACGGTGAGACATCAACACCCGGTTTTACAGACAAGGTTTGAGCCAAGTCCCACACTAAAATGCAAGTTCAAGCTGTTTCACCTGAAAGAGACTTGCACTGATTAGTCTTAAAATACGTCCGTGACCTTGTTTCCTCTCAAGATGCACACCAGTAGTGACTTTTATAAGGCATGTTTATAAAAAATACTTGAATGTCCTAATTGAACTATGGGCTACTCCTGGCTTAATCTAAGACCTGTCTGTGAAACCAGCCCTAAAAGTTACAGTTTGCCTCCTTTAGTTTGCCATTTGACCAACTCCATTGATAGAATTGTCCGCAGGCAATCAGGGTCAGAGTGGCCGAGTGGTCTAAGGCGCCAGACTCAAGGAGTTTCAACCTTCTCAGACATTGAGTTTTCTGGTCTCCGAATGGAGGCGTGGGTTCAAATCCCACTTCTGACAAAGGTTCTTTTCGAGTGACCAGACTAGAATTAGAATTGGAGTTAGTGAGACATGATGGCCAAGTTTCACAGACGAGTCTTGGCTTAAGCCAGGACTAGGGCTTAGTTGAATTAAGGCTTTAATAAAAATGCCATTGAAGAAAACGTTACAGGTGTGCATCTTGAGACAGAACAATGGCAATTTGAAGTAATGTTGTCATGCGTTTTGCTATCATGGAGGCTACAGTGATAGAACAGTCCTCAGCTCCACAGCGTGTCAGAATGGCCGAGGAAAAGCGGTAAACTCAAGGGATTTCACCTTCTCCGATGTTCAGGTTTCTGGTCTCCGAGTGGAGCCGTGGGTTCATATCCCACTTCTGACAAAGGTTCTTTTGAGTGACCAGACTAGAATTAGAATTGGAACTAATGTTGAGACATGATGGCCAAGTTTCACAAACGGGTCTTAGCTTAAGCCAGGACTAGGGCTTAGTTGAATTAAGGCTTTTGTAAAAATGCCTTAGAAGAAAACCTGACAGGTGTGCATCTTGAGACAGAACAATGGCGATTTGAAGTAATGTTGTCATTTGCTCTATGTGTTTTGCTTTCACGGAGGACTACAGTGATAGAACAGTCCTCCGCTCCAAAGCGGGTCAGAATGGCCGAGCGGTCTAAGGCGCCAGACTCAAGGGATTTGACCTTCTCAAATGTTGAGGTTTCTGGTCTCTGAATGGAGGCGTGGGTTCAAATCCCACTTCTGGCAAAGGCTTTTTCATGAGTGACCCGACCAGAATTGGAAGTAACGGTGAGACATCAACACCCGGTTTTACAGACAAGGTTTGAGCCAAGTCCCACACTAAAATGCAAGTTCAAGCTGTTTCACCTGAAAGAGACTTGCACTGATTAGTCTTAAAATACGTCCGTGACCTTGTTTCCTCTCAAGATGCACACCAGTAGTGACTTTTATAAGGCATGTTTATAAAAAATACTTGAATGTCCTAATTGAACTATGGGCTACTCCTGGCTTAATCTAAGACCTGTCTGTGAAACCAGCCCTAAAAGTTACAGTTTGCCTCCTTTAGTTTGCCATTTGACCAACTCCATTGATAGAATTGTCCGCAGGCAATCAGGGTCAGAGTGGCCGAGTGGTCTAAGGCGCCAGACTCAAGGAGTTTCAACCTTCTCAGACGTTGAGTTTTCTGGTCTCCGAATGGAGGCGTGGGTTCAAATCCCACTTCTGACAAAGGTTCTTTTCGAGTGACCAGACTAGAATTAGAATTGGAGTTAGTGAGACATGATGGCCAAGTTTCACAGACGAGTCTTGGCTTAAGCCAGGACTAGGGCTTAGTTGAATTAAGGCTTTAATAAAAATGCCATTGAAGAAAACGTTACAGGTGTGCATCTTGAGACAGAACAATGGCAATTTGAAGTAATGTTGTCATGCGTTTTGCTATCATGGAGGCTACAGTGATAGAACAGTCCTCAGCTCCACAGCGTGTCAGAATGGCCGAGGAAAAGCGGTAAACTCAAGGGATTTCACCTTCTCCGATGTTCAGGTTTCTGGTCTCCGAGTGGAGCCGTGGGTTCATATCCCACTTCTGACAAAGGTTCTTTTGAGTGACCAGACTAGAATTAGAATTGGAACTAATGTTGAGACATGATGGCCAAGTTTCACAAACGGGTCTTAGCTTAAGCCAGGACTAGGGCTTAGTTGAATTAAGGCTTTTGTAAAAATGCCTTAGAAGAAAACCTGACAGGTGTGCATCTTGAGACAGAACAATGGCGATTTGAAGTAATGTTGTCATTTGCTCTATGTGTTTTGCTTTCACGGAGGCTACAGTGATAGAACAGTCCTCCGCTCCAAAGCGGGTCAGAATGGCCGAGCGGTCTAAGGCGCCAGACTCAAGGGATTTCACCTTCTCCGATGTTGAGGTTTCTGGTCTCCGATTGGAGGCGTGGGTTCAAATCCCACTTCTGACAAAGGTTCTTTTTGAGCGACCAGACCAGACTAGGAGATGTTTAAACCTTCTCGAACACTGAGTTTTCTGGTGTCCGAATGTAGGTGTGGGTTCGAATCCTACAAAGGCTCTTTTGAGTGACCGTTCTAGAATTAGATTTGGAAGTATACTTGAGTCAGTGAAAGTTATATTTGTAATTTGCGTCCTTAATTTTGCCATCTGACCAAGTCTAGTGATAGAATTGACCTTCACAACCATGCACCAGGGTGTCAGAATGGCCGAGTGGTCTAAGGCGCCAGACTCAAGGTGTTTGACCTTCTCAAATGTTGAGGTTTCTGGTCTCCGAATGGAGGCGTGGGTTCAAATCCCACTTCTGGCAAAGGCTTTTTCATGAGTGACCCGACCAGAATTGGAAGTAACGGTGAGACATCAACACCCGGTTTTACAGACAAGGTTTGAGCCAAGTCCCACACTAAAATGCAAGTTCAAGCTGTTTCACCTGAAAGAGACTTGCACTGATTAGTCTTAAAATACGTCCGTGACCTTGTTTCCTCTCAAGATGCACACCAGTAGTGACTTTTATAAGGCATGTTTATAAAAAATACTTGAATGTCCTAATTGAACTATGGGCTACTCCTGGCTTAATCTAAGACCTGTCTGTGAAACCAGCCCTAAAAGTTACAGTTTGCCTCCTTTAGTTTGCCATTTGACCAACTCCATTGATAGAATTGTCCACAGGCAATCAGGGTCAGAGTGGCCGAGTGGTCTAAGGCGCCAGACTCAAGGAGTTTCAACCTTCTCAGACGTTGAGTTTTCTGGTCTCCGAATGGAGGCGTGGGTTCAAATCCCACTTCTGACAAAGGTTCTTTTCGAGTGACCAGACTAGAATTAGAATTGGAGTTAGTGAGACATGATGGCCAAGTTTCACAGACGAGTCTTGGCTTAAGCCAGGACTAGGGCTTAGTTGAATTAAGGCTTTAATAAAAATGCCATTGAAGAAAACGTTACAGGTGTGCATCTTGAGACAGAACAATGGCAATTTGAAGTAATGTTGTCATGCGTTTTGCTATCATGGAGGCTACAGTGATAGAACAGTCCTCAGCTCCACAGCGTGTCAGAATGGCAGAGGAAAAGCGGTAAACTCAAGGGATTTCACCTTCTCCGATGTTCAGGTTTCTGGTCTCCGAGTGGAGCCGTGGGTTCATATCCCACTTCTGACAAAGGTTCTTTTGAGTGACCAGACTAGAATTAGAATTGGAACTAATGTTGAGACATGATGGCCAAGTTTCACAAACGGGTCTTAGCTTAAGCCAGGACTAGGGCTTAGTTGAATTAAGGCTTTTGTAAAAATGCCTTAGAAGAAAACCTGACAGGTGTGCATCTTGAGACAGAACAATGGCGATTTGAAGTAATGTTGTCATTTGCTCTATGTGTTTTGCTTTCACGGAGACTACAGTGATAGAACAGTCCTCCGCTCCAAAGCGGGTCAGAATGGCCGAGCGGTCTAAGGCGCCAGACTCAAGGGATTTGAACTTCTCAAATGTTGAGGTTTCTGGTCTCTGAATGGAGGCGTGGGTTCAAATCCCACTTCTGGCAAAGCCTTTTTCATGAGTGACCCGACCAGAATTGGAAGTAACGGTGAGACATCAACACCCGGTTTTACAGACAAGGTTTGAGCCAAGTCCCACACTAAAATGCAAGTTCAAGCTGTTTCACCTGAAAGAGACTTGCACTGATTAGTCTTAAAATACGTCCGTGACCTTGTTTCCTCTCAAGATGCACACCAGTAGTGACTTTTATAAGGCATGTTTATAAAAAATACTTGAATGTCCTAATTGAACTATGGGCTACTCCTGGCTTAATCTAAGACCTGTCTGTGAAACCAGCCCTAAAAGTTACAGTTTGCCTCCTTTAGTTTGCCATTTGACCAACTCCATTGATAGAATTGTCCGCAGGCAATCAGGGTCAGAGTGGCCGAGTGGTCTAAGGCGCCAGACTCAAGGAGTTTCAACCTTCTCAGACGTTGAGTTTTCTGGTCTCCAAATGGAGGCGTGGGTTCAAATCTCACTTCTGACAAAGGTTCTTTTCGAGTGACCAGACTAGAATTAGAATTGGAGTTAGTGAGACATGATGGCCAAGTTTCACAGACGAGTCTTGGCTTAAGCCAGGACTAGGGCTTAGTTGAATTAAGGCTTTAATAAAAATGCCTTAGAAGAAAACCTGACAGGTGTGCATCTTGAGACAGAACAATGGCGATTTGAAGTAATGTTGTCATTTGCTCTATGTGTTTTGCTTTCACGGAGACTACAGTGATAGAACAGTCCTCCGCTCCAAAGCGGGTCAGAATGGCCGAGCGGTCTAAGGCGCCAGGCTCAAGGGATTTCACCTTCTCCGATGTTGAGGTTTCTGGTCTCCGATTGGAGGCGTGGGTTCAAATCCCACTTCTGGCAAAGCCTTTTTCATGAGTGACCCGACCAGAATTGGAAGTAACGGTGAGACATCAACACCCGGTTTTACAGACAAGGTTTGAGCCAAGTCCCACACTAAAATGCAAGTTCAAGCTGTTTCACCTGAAAGAGACTTGCACTGATTAGTCTTAAAATACGTCCGTGACCTTGTTTCCTCTCAAGATGCACACCAGTAGTGACTTTTATAAGGCATGTTTATAAAAAATACTTGAATGTCCTAATTGAACTATGGGCTACTCCTGGCTTAATCTAAGACCTGTCTGTGAAACCAGCCCTAAAAGTTACAGTTTGCCTCCTTTAGTTTGCCATTTGACCAACTCCATTGATAGAATTGTTCGCAGGCAATCAGGGTCAGAGTGGCCGAGTGGTCTAAGGCGCCAGACTCAAGGAGTTTCAACCTTCTCAGACGTTGAGTTTTCTGGTCTCCGAATGGAGGCGTGGGTTCAGATCCCACTTCTGACAAAGGTTCTTTTCGAGTGACCAGACTAGAATTAGAATTGGAGTTAGTGAGACATGATGGCCAAGTTTCACAGACGAGTCTTGGCTTAAGCCAGGACTAGGGCTTAGTTGAATTAAGGCTTTAATAAAAATGCCATTGAAGAAAACGTTACAGGTGTGCATCTTGAGACAGAACAATGGCAATTTGAAGTAATGTTGTCATGCGTTTTGCTATCATGGAGGCTACAGTGATAGAACAGTCCTCAGCTCCACAGCGTGTCAGAATGGCCGAGGAAAAGCGGTAAACTCAAGGGATTTCACCTTCTCCGATGTTCAGGTTTCTGGTCTCCGAGTGGAGCCGTGGGTTCATATCCCACTTCTGACAAAGGTTCTTTTGAGTGACCAGACTAGAATTAGAATTGGAACTAATGTTGAGACATGATGGCCAAGTTTCACAAACGGGTCTTAGCTTAAGCCAGGACTAGGGCTTAGTTGAATTAAGGCTTTTGTAAAAATGCCTTAGAAGAAAACCTGACAGGTGTGCATCTTGAGACAGAACAATGGCGATTTGAAGTAATGTTGTCATTTGCTCTATGTGTTTTGCTTTCACGGAGACTACAGTGATAGAACAGTCCTCCGCTCCAAAGCGGGTCAGAATGGCCGAGCGGTCTAAGGCGCCAGACTCAAGGGATTTCACCTTCTCCGATGTTGAGGTTTCTGGTCTCCGATTGGAGGCGTGGGTTCAAATCCCACTTCTGACAAAGGTTATTTTTGAGCGACCAGACCAGACTAGGAGATGTTTAAACCTTCTCGAACACTGAGTTTTCTGGTGTCCGAATGTAGGTGTGGGTTCGAATCCTACAAAGGCTCTTTTGAGTGACCGTTCTAGAATTAGATTTGGAAGTATACTTGAGTCAGTGAAAGTTATATTTGTAATTTGCGTCCTTAATTTTGCCATCTGACCAAGTCTAGTGATAGAATTGACCTTCACAGCCGTGCGCCAGGGTGTCAGAATGGCCGAGTGGTCTAAGGCGCCAGACTCAAGGTGTTTGACCTTCTCAAATGTTGAGGTTTCTGGTCTCCGAATGGAGGCGTGGGTTCAAATCCCACTTCTGGCAAAGGCTTTTTCATGAGTGACCCGACCAGAATTGGAAGTAACGGTGAGACATCAACACCCGGTTTTACAGACAAGGTTTGAGCCAAGTCCCACACTAAAATGCAAGTTCAAGCTGTTTCACCTGAAAGAGACTTGCACTGATTAGTCTTAAAATACGTCCGTGACCTTGTTTCCTCTCAAGATGCACACCAGTAGTGACTTTTATAAGGCATGTTTATAAAAAATACTTGAATGTCCTAATTGAACTATGGGCTACTCCTGGCTTAATCTAAGACCTGTCTGTGAAACCAGCCCTAAAAGTTACAGTTTGCCTCCTTTAGTTTGCCATTTGACCAACTCCATTGATAGAATTGTCCACAGGCAATCAGGGTCAGAGTGGCCGAGTGGTCTAAGGCGCCAGACTCAAGGAGTTTCAACCTTCTCAGACGTTGAGTTTTCTGGTCTCCGAATGGAGGCGTGGGTTCAAATCCCACTTCTGACAAAGGTTCTTTTCGAGTGACCAGACTAGAATTAGAATTGGAGTTAGTGAGACATGATGGCCAAGTTTCACAGACGAGTCTTGGCTTAAGCCAGGACTAGGGCTTAGTTGAATTAAGGCTTTAATAAAAATGCCATTGAAGAAAACGTTACAGGTGTGCATCTTGAGACAGAACAATGGCAATTTGAAGTAATGTTGTCATGCGTTTTGCTATCATGGAGGCTACAGTGATAGAACAGTCCTCAGCTCCACAGCGTGTCAGAATGGCAGAGGAAAAGCGGTAAACTCAAGGGATTTCACCTTCTCCGATGTTCAGGTTTCTGGTCTCCGAGTGGAGCCGTGGGTTCATATCCCACTTCTGACAAAGGTTCTTTTGAGTGACCAGACTAGAATTAGAATTGGAACTAATGTTGAGACATGATGGCCAAGTTTCACAAACGGGTCTTAGCTTAAGCCAGGACTAGGGCTTAGTTGAATTAAGGCTTTTGTAAAAATGCCTTAGAAGAAAACCTGACAGGTGTGCATCTTGAGACAGAACAATGGCGATTTGAAGTAATGTTGTCATTTGCTCTATGTGTTTTGCTTTCACGGAGACTACAGTGATAGAACAGTCCTCCGCCCCAAAGCGGGTCAGAATGGCCGAGCGGTCTAAGGCGCCAGACTCAAGGGATTTGACCTTCTCAAATGTTGAGGTTTCTGGTCTCTGAATGGAGGCGTGGGTTCAAATCCCACTTCTGGCAAAGCCTTTTTCATGAGTGACCCGACCAGAATTGGAAGTAACGGTGAGACATCAACACCCGGTTTTACAGACAAGGTTTGAGCCAAGTCCCACACTAAAATGCAAGTTCAAGCTGTTTCACCTGAAAGAGACTTGCACTGATTAGTCTTAAAATACGTCCGTGACCTTGTTTCCTCTCAAGATGCACACCAGTAGTGACTTTTATAAGGCATGTTTATAAAAAATACTTGAATGTCCTAATTGAACTATGGGCTACTCCTGGCTTAATCTAAGACCTGTCTGTGAAACCAGCCCTAAAAGTTACAGTTTGCCTCCTTTAGTTTGCCATTTGACCAACTCCATTGATAGAATTGCCTGCAGGCAGTCAGGGTCAGAGTGGCCGAGTGGTCTAAGGCGCCAGACTCAAGGAGTTTCAACCTTCTCAGACGTTGAGTTTTCTGGTCTCCAAATGGAGGCGTGGGTTCAAATCTCACTTCTGACAAAGGTTCTTTTCGAGTGACCAGACTAGAATTAGAATTGGAGTTAGTGAGACATGATGGCCAAGTTTCACAGACGAGTCTTGGCTTAAGCCAGGACTAGGGCTTAGTTGAATTAAGGCTTTAATAAAAATGCCATTGAAGAAAACGTTACAGGTGTGCATCTTGAGACAGAACAATGGCAATTTGAAGTAATGTTGTCATGCGTTTTGCTATCATGGAGGCTACAGTGATAGAACAGTCCTCAGCTCCACAGCGTGTCAGAATGGCCGAGGAAAAGCGGTAAACTCAAGGGATTTCACCTTCTCCGATGTTCAGGTTTCTGGTCTCCGAGTGGAGCCGTGGGTTCATATCCCACTTCTGACAAAGGTTCTTTTGAGTGACCAGACTAGAATTAGAATTGGAACTAATGTTGAGACATGATGGCCAAGTTTCACAAACGGGTCTTAGCTTAAGCCAGGACTAGGGCTTAGTTGAATTAAGGCTTTTGTAAAAATGCCTTAGAAGAAAACCTGACAGGTGTGCATCTTGAGACAGAACAATGGCGATTTGAAGTAATGTTGTCATTTGCTCTATGTGTTTTGCTTTCACGGAGACTACAGTGATAGAACAGTCCTCCGCTCCAAAGCGGGTCAGAATGGCCGAGCAGTCTAAGGCGCCAGACTCAAGGGATTTCACCTTCTCCGATGTTGAGGTTTCTGGTCTCCGATTGGAGGCGTGGGTTCAAATCCCACTTCTGACAAAGGTTCTTTTTGAGCGACCAGACCAGACTAGGAGATGTGTAAACCTTCTCGAACACTGAGTTTTCTGGTCTCCGAATGGAGGCGTGGGTTCAAATCCCACTTCTGACAAAGGTTCTTTTCGAGTGACCAGACTAGAATTAGAATTGGAGTTAGTGAGACATGATGGCCAAGTTTCACAGACGAGTCTTGGCTTAAGCCAGGACTAGGGCTTAGTTGAATTAAGGCTTTAATAAAAATGCCATTGAAGAAAACGTTACAGGTGTGCATCTTGAGACAGAACAATGGCAATTTGAAGTAATGTTGTCATGCGTTTTGCTATCATGGAGGCTACAGTGATAGAACAGTCCTCAGCTCCACAGCGTGTCAGAATGGCCGAGGAAAAGCGGTAAACTCAAGGGATTTCACCTTCTCCGATGTTCAGGTTTCTGGTCTCCGAGTGGAGCCGTGGGTTCATATCCCACTTCTGACAAAGGTTCTTTTGAGTGACCAGACTAGAATTAGAATTGGAACTAATGTTGAGACATGATGGCCAAGTTTCACAAACGGGTCTTAGCTTAAGCCAGGACTAGGGCTTAGTTGAATTAAGGCTTTTGTAAAAATGCCTTAGAAGAAAACCTGACAGGTGTGCATCTTGAGACAGAACAATGGCGATTTGAAGTAATGTTGTCATTTGCTCTATGTGTTTTGCTTTCACGGAGACTACAGTGATAGAACAGTCCTCCGCTCCAAAGCGGGTCAGAATGGCCGAGCGGTCTAAGGCGCCAGACTCAAGGGATTTCACCTTCTCCGATGTTGAGGTTTCTGGTCTCCGATTGGAGGCGTGGGTTCAAATCCCACTTCTGACAAAGGTTCTTTTTGAGCGAACAGACCAGACTAGGAGATGTTTAAACCTTCTCGAACACTGAGTTTTCTGGTGTCCGAATGTAGGTGTGGGTTCGAATCCTACAAAGGCTCTTTTGAGTGACCGTTCTAGAATTAGATTTGGAAGTATACTTGAGTCAGTGAAAGTTATATTTGTAATTTGCGTCCTTAATTTTGCCATCTGACCAAGTCTAGTGATAGAATTGACCTTCACAACCGTGCACCAGGTTGTCAGAATGGCCGAGTGGTCTAAGGCGCCAGACTCAAGGTGTTTGACCTTCTCAAATGTTGAGGTTTCTGGTCTCCGAATGGAGGCGTGGGTTCAAATCCCACTTCTGACAAAGGCTTTTTCATGAGTGACCCGACCAGAATTGGAAGTAACGGTGAGACATCAACACCCGGTTTTACAGACAAGGTTTGAGCCAAGTCCCACACTAAAATGCAAGTTCAAGCTGTTTCACCTGAAAGAGACTTGCACTGATTAGTCTTAAAATACGTCCGTGACCTTGTTTCCTCTCAAGATGCACACCAGTAATGAGTTTTATAAGGCATGTTTATAAAAAATACTTGAATGTCCTAATTGAACTATGGGCTACTCCTGGCTTAATCTAAGACCTGTCTGTGAAACCAGCCCTAAAAGTTACAGTTTGCCTCCTTTAGTTTGCCATTTGACCAACTCCATTGATAGAATTGTCCACAGGATTTTTTCTCAGGGTCTGAGTGGTCTAAGGCACCAGACTCAAGGAGTTTCAACCTTCTCAGACATTGAGGTTTCTGGTCTCCGAATGGAGGCGTGGGTTCAAATCCCACTTCTGACAATGGTTCTTTGCGAGTGACCAGACTAGAATTAGAATTGGAGTTAGTGAGACATGATGGCCAAGTTTCACAGACGAGTCTTGGCTTAAGCCAGGACTAGGGCTTAGTTGAATTAAGGCTTTAATAAAAATGCCTTAGAAGAAAACGTTACAGGTGTGCATCTTGAGACAGAACAATGGCAATTTGAAGTAATGTTGTCATGCGTTTTGCTATCATGGAGGCTACAGTGACAGAACAGTCCTCAGCTCCACAGCGTGTCAGAATGGCCGAGGAAAAGCGGTAAACTCAAGGGATTTCACCTTCTCCGATGTTCAGGTTTCTGGTCTCCGAGTGGAGCCGTGGGTTCATATCCCACTTCTGACAAAGGTTCTTTTGAGTGACCAGACTAGAATTAGAATTGGAACTAATGTTGAGACATGATGGCCAAGTTTCACAAACGGGTCTTAGCTTAAGCCAGGACTAGGGCTTAGTTGAATTAAGGCTTTTGTAAAAATGCCTTAGAAGAAAACCTGACAGGTGTGCATCTTGAGACAGAACAATGGCGATTTGAAGTAATGTTGTCATTTGCTCTATGTGTTTTGCTTTCACGGAGGCTACAGTGATAGAACAGTCCTGCCCCCCTAAGCGGGTCAGAATGGCCGAGTGGTCTAAGGCGCCAGACTCAAGGGATTTCACCTACTCCGATGTTGAGGTTTCTGGTCTCCGATTGGAGGCGTGGGTTCAAATCCCACTTCTGACAAAGGTTCTTTTTGAGCGACCAGACCAGACTAGGAGATGTTTAAACCTTCTCGAACACTGAGTTTTCTGGTGTCCGAATGTAGGTGTGGGTTCGAATCCTACAAAGGCTCTTTTGAGTGACCGTTCTAGAATTAGATTTGGAAGTATACTTGAGTCAGTGAAAGTTATATTTGTAATTTGCGTCCTTAATTTTGCCATCTGACCAAGTCTAGTGATAGAATTGACCTTCACAACCGTGCACCAGGGTGTCAGAATGGCAGAGTGGTCTAAGGCGCCAGACTCAAGGTGTTTGACCTTCTCAAATGTTGAGGTTTCTGGTCTCCGAATGGAGGCGTGGGTTCAAATCCCACTTCTGACAAAGGCTTTTTCATGAGTGACCCGACCAGAATTGGAAGTAACGGTGAGACATCAACACCCGGTTTTACAGACAAGGTTTGAGCCAAGTCCCACACTAAAATGCAAGTTCAAGCTGTTTCACCTGAAAGAGACTTGCACTGATTAGTCTTAAAATACGTCCGTGACCTTGTTTCCTCTCAAGATGCACACCAGTAGTGACTTTTATAAGGCATGTTTATAAAAAATACTTGAATGTCCTAATTGAACTATGGGCTACTCCTGGCTTAATCTAAGACCTGTCTGTGAAACCAGCCCTAAAAGTTACAGTTTGCCTCCTTTAGTTTGCCATTTGACCAACTCCATTGATAGAATTGTCCGCAGGCAATCAGGGTCAGAGTGGCCGAGTGGTCTAAGGCGCCAGACTCAAGGAGTTTCAACCTTCTCAGACATTGAGTTTTCTGGTCTCCGAATGGAGGCGTGGGTTCAAATCCCACTTCTGACAAAGGTTCTTTTCGAGTGACCAGACTAGAATTAGAATTGGAGTTAGTGAGACATGATGGCCAAGTTTCACAGACGAGTCTTGGCTTAAGCCAGGACTAGGGCTTAGTTGAATTAAGGCTTTAATAAAAATGCCATTGAAGAAAACGTTACAGGTGTGCATCTTGAGACAGAACAATGGCAATTTGAAGTAATGTTGTCATGCGTTTTGCTATCATGGAGGCTACAGTGATAGAACAGTCCTCAGCTCCACAGCGTGTCAGAATGGCCGAGGAAAAGCGGTAAACTCAAGGGATTTCACCTTCTCCGATGTTCAGGTTTCTGGTCTCCGAGTGGAGCCGTGGGTTCATATCCCACTTCTGACAAAGGTTCTTTTGAGTGACCAGACTAGAATTAGAATTGGAACTAATGTTGAGACATGATGGCCAAGTTTCACAAACGGGTCTTAGCTTAAGCCAGGACTAGGGCTTAGTTGAATTAAGGCTTTTGTAAAAATGCCTTAGAAGAAAACCTGACAGGTGTGCATCTTGAGACAGAACAATGGCGATTTGAAGTAATGTTGTCATTTGCTCTATGTGTTTTGCTTTCACGGAGGCTACAGTGATAGAACAGTCCTCCGCCCCAAAGCGGCTCAGAATGGCCGAGTGGTCTAAGGTGCCAGACTCAAGGGATTTCACCTACTCCGATGTTGAGGTTTCTGGTCTCCGATTGGAGGCGTGGGTTCAAATCCCACTTCTGACAAAGGTTCTTTTTGAGCGACCAGACCAGACTAGGAGATGTTTAAACCTTCTCGAACACTGAGTTTTCTGGTGTCCGAATGTAGGTGTGGGTTCGAATCCTACAAAGGCTCTTTTGAGTGACCGTTCTAGAATTAGATTTGGAAGTATACTTGAGTCAGTGAAAGTTATATTTGTAATTTGCGTCCTTAATTTTGCCATCTGACCAAGTCTAGTGATAGAATTGACCTTCACAACCGTGCACCAGGGTGTCAGAATGGCCGAGTGGTCTAAGGCGCCAGACTCAAGGTGTTTAACCTTCTCAAATGTTGAGGTTTCTGGTCTCTGAGTGGAGGTGTGGGTTCATATCCTACCTCTGACAAAGGTTCTTTCGAGTGACCAGACTAGAATTAGAATTGGAACTAATGTTGAGACATGATGGCCAAGTTTCACAGACAGGTCTTAGCTTAAGCCAGGACTAGGGCTTAGTTGAATTAAGGCTTTTGTAAAAATGCCTTAGAAGAAAACCTGACAGGTGTGCATCTTGAGACAGAACAATGGTAATTTGAAGTAATGTTGTCATGTGTTTTGCTATCATGGAGGCTACAGTGATAGAACAGCTTGAGCCAGGACTAAGGATTAAACTATTTAAGTGTTTTTTGTATTTTTTATAAATATGCCTTAGAAGAAAATGTTACAGGTGTGCATCTTGAGACAGAACTGTTGCGATTTAGCTCAAAGGGAAATGTATATAAATAATTACAATTAATTATGATTAATTACAATTATTTATATCAGCTGCCAGTAGTAACTGTAGCAGAACTAATTTTCCATCAACTAATCTGTTCGTCCAGCGAACATTCAGTATAAGTTTTATATCAGCTCTAAGAAATTATATTTTCTTGGGCACAGAAAATAACTTCCTTAAAGTACTATTGCATTAGAGCATGTAGCTCGGATCGGAATCGTAAAGGGACATTAATTTGCAAGGCAGAATCAGAATCAAAACTCATGTAATTTGTGCACAAGAGTTTATTAATGAAGGACTAACACATAACTAATCTAAACAAACAAACATGAAATCATTCATACATGAGGGAAGGGTCAGTGAGAGGCAGTTAGAGAGACCAGAGAATGTAGCTATGAAAAGAGTCAGTTAACCACCTGAGTGAAACCATCGGTACTGTCTACAGCTTATACTAAACCTCTGTTTTGTTTAGTTAAATGTACGATACTTGCATTGCCTTGGTCGATGAACAAGTGTCCGAATGCAGTCTCGGGTGAAAGTCTCGATGGTTTGGAGCAGTGGTGCTTTTGGAATTGCGATCACGTTCTTCTGGGTCCGAAGAGTGATGAACTCCAAAGATGTTCTGACTCGATGGTGACTGGGAGTTTCTTCCCAGGTGAAAATTGAAGAAGAACCAAGAGCTGAGAGGGACCCAGCTGCAGTCCTGTGGTCTTTGGAGAATGGAAAGACAAGGCCGCAAGGCCTGGCGCAGCTTAGAGTTCCGACGAGTTCTAGCTCATCCTCCTCATCCTCTTAGGTTCAGAAAGAACTCATGTGAGACGAGTAAAGGAAGCTAAAAACACGGAAGAGAGAAATGTCTGTTCGAGGACCTTTCATGAGGGTGAATTCCAGGGTTGAGTGAAAGTGTCTGGCTCTTGTGGTCGAGAGCCACAGCTCTAGATGTTGGGGCCTGTCGGGCCCGCCGGGCACGCCCTGTGCCGGCTCAGGCTCCCCGTGGGTTCCCCCACACGGGCAGCAATCGTGAAGAGCTTGCAGAAGAGAGTGAAGAGAGTCAAGAGAGAGAGGCGGTCAAACGTTTGATGCCTTTAAGGTCTCTGGAGGCTGCGCCTCCAGGAGGTCCACGAACCAATGGTAACTTTCACCTTTGGAGGGAAAGTTTACGAATCTTTGTCTGTGAGCATGGTATTTTGCATATGTAATTCGATTGGGTGTTGATGCAAAAACTAGTAAGGTTTCTTAAAACACTAATATGTTGCATAGGTATCAACATCTAATTTACACCATCTTTTAGATCATCAAAATACGAATTCAAAGAAACCAAACATGACATAAGTGGGTAAACGACTAGTCATCTATCATAACGCATGCATAAAACAGTAGAAAGACAAATACAACAGACAAAAATTAAAATACAATGCAGTAATACTGTACACAATGACCTGGGCTATGTGTGATAGGAAGGTCAAAGAAAGGTTTGTCTGTGAATGAATAGGAAAGAGCCCATTTCTATAGGCATTGTGTCTTTCCTATAGGGAAATATAGTGTGCTCTGCTTGCATTCCTTGAAGCAATAAAACCTATGATATCAGATGGTCACCCTGGCAATGGAGCCCTTTCAGGGTGTTCGTTGCTTTGGGGGGTTGTCTCCAAAACTCCACCATATAGCTGGGGTTGTTGGTTTTGGAAGATTATTTGTTAAATGTAACAAATAACTGTGTCTGATTGGTCCAGATGCTACAGAACAATAGCAATTTGAAGTAATGTTGTCATGTCCTCTTTAGGTTTTGCGGTCATGGAGGCCACAGAAGTAGAACTGCCCTTCACTCCAAAGCATGTCAGGATGTCTGAACGGTCTAAGGTGTTAAACTCAAGGAGTTTCACCTTGTCAATTGTTGAGGTTTCTGGTCTCTGAATGGAGGTGTGGGTTCAAATCTCACTTCTGACAAAGGTTCTTTTTGAGTGACCAGAATAGAATTAGAATTGGATTTAATGTTGAGACATGATAGCCAAGTTTCACAGACGGGGCTTAGCTTAAGCTAGGACTAGAGATTGGTTAAATTAAGACTTTTAAGAAGCTTTTATAAAAAGCCTTAGAAGAAAACATTATAGGTGTGCATCTTGAGACAGAACGATGGAAATTTGAAATAATGTTGTCATTTCCTCTTTGTATTTTGCTATCATGGAGGCCACAGTGATGGAATTGTCCTTGAATCCAAAGCATGTCAGAACCGAGTCATCTAAGGCACCAGACTCAAGGAGCTTTCACCTTTTCAGCTGTCGAGGTTTCTGGTCTCTGAATGGAGGCGTGGGTTCAAATCCCACTTCTGACAAAGGTTCTTTTCGAGAGACCAGACTAGTATTAGAACTGCAAATAATGTTGATACAGTGAAAGTTATCGTGTGCGACCTTGATTTTGCCATCTGACCAAATCCTGTGATAGAATTGTCTTTTACAAACTTATCTGGGTGTGTCAGAATGGCTGAGTGATCTAAGGTGCCGACGCAAGGTATTTTAACTTTCTCAAACCTTGAGGTTTCTGGTCTCCAAATGGAGGCGTGGGTTCAAGTCCCACTTCTGATGATGGCTCTTTTCGACAGACCAGACTAGAACTAGAATCGGAAGTGTTGTGGTGACAAATGTTACCAGTTGCTCCCGTTAGTTTGCCGTCATGGATTCTGCCTTGATAGTACTGATCATTGAATCCATTCAGCTGATCGCCGGGTCTGGCGGTAGCACTTTTAGCATAGCTTAGCATAAATCATTGAATCTGATTAGACCATTAGCATCTCACTATAAAATGACTAAAGAGTTTCGATATTTTTCCTATTTAAAACTTGACTCTTCTGTAGTTGCATCGTGTACTAAGACTGGTGGAAAATGAAAAGTTGAGATTTTATAGGCCGATATGGCTAGGAACTATACTCTCATTCCGGCGTAATAATCAAGGAATTTTGCTGCGCAATGATGTTGCAGCCGTCAACTCTGCAGGCTGCTAGGGCTGTGATGGTGGCAGATTTTTTCCAGATTTTTTTTAATGGACCAACTTCCGTCGGTGGCGCGGTGTTGAGATATATATATATATATATATATGTATATATATATTTTTTTTTTTGAAACATAAAAAATAAGGCTCAAAAATTATTAACAAACGTGCGTGTTTATTTCAGCCTACAAAACACTAAAGTAAATATCAAAGAAATTATACAGATAAATAAGAAAGTAGCCATAATAAGAACGGTAAATATCAAGCAAACATTTGTTGCAAAAGTTCGTAACAACCTCGCCCAACCCTTGTCCGACGGCTCATCAAAATTACCGGCACCAGTCTTTTCTCTCTCTTTCCCATTGCACTGTTGCATTCATTAAAACAGTTCAGTTTTGTTTTTAATAGGAACGTAGTTGTATTTCTTTTTGGTTTTTTATAAAGTTAATTTAGAAATATTTTTTGTTTGTTAAATTAAGGTTTTTGCTTTAACGACCAAGCGGCCAGAGGCAGGCAGTGAGTTGATCACTCCCTATGTTTGATTAATTTTGCCTTCTCAAATCATCACGACTTGTCTAAAATAAAATCTTCAAGCATATCACAATGTTATTTTAAACGTTTAACTTAGAGAAATACACGCTATTTTGCGCATACAATGGTTTGTTGGAGAGTGGAAGCTAAATGCGCTTTGCAGGACATGGAGGCGCCAGCGCAATCACTTGCAAAAAACAATTAAATACGCCATAATATTTGCTCATAAAGGTAAGTGTAATATATCATCTGGAACTGTAAAGGGTCTAATTTTATTTGCGTGCACTCACATTATCAACAAAATGTTGTGCATTTGTAAAAATAAAAAAACACACAAGATGCGCTTTTTGATGTCTCTGCGTTGAACAGGAACGCTGCACAAAAATGAAACGAAACTCAGCGAATACTTGCCTTACAGTCAGGATAAATATATCTAAAGAAAGTTTCAAATTATTACTTTACTACTTTAAAACTAAAAAATTAAAATCGAAAACAAAAACTCTTTCATTATAAAATCCGTAGAGATGCATTTCTCTCTAAAGGCGCATGGTACCCGCGGTACGGCAGCAAAATTCCTTGATTATTATGCCAGAATGAGAGTATAGTTCCTAGCCATATCGGCCTATAAAATCGCAACTTTTCATTTTCCACCAGTTTTAGTACACGATGCAACTACAGAAGAGTCAAGTTTTAAATAAGAAAAATATCGAAACTCTTTAGTCATTTTATAGTGAGATGCTAATGGTCTAATCGGAATCGATGATTTATGCTAAGCTATGCTAAAAGTGCTACTGTCAGACCAGGCGATCGGCTGAATGGATTCAAAAACGGTAACACGCATCTGTATAACTCAAGGGGAGTTGGAAAATTAACCTATTTTCAAAAAAAGTGGAGGGTTCCTTTAACTCCAATTTTGGTTCTAGTGCAGTCACTTAGAAAGAACCTTTCTCAGAAGTGGGATTTGAACCCACACCTCTACTTGGAGACCAGAAACCTTGATGTTTGAAAAGGTTGACATTTTTCAAGCCTGCCGCCTTAGACCACCCGACCATTCTGACTCCCTTGCTCAAGTTTGTGAAGGACAATTCTATTACTTTATTTGGTTAGATGGCATATTAAAGGACACAAACTTTAACTGTCTTAACATTAATTCCAGTTCTAATACTAGTCTGGTCTCTCTAAAAGAACCTTTGTCAGAAGTGGGACTTGAACCCACACCTCCATTCAGACACCAGAAACCTCAACAACTGAGAAGGTGAAAACTCCTTGAGTCTGGCACCTTTGACCACTCAGCCCTTCTGACATGCTGTATAGTGAAGGACAATATGACCTGTAGCAAAAACAAAGAGGAAATGATAGCACTACTTCAAACTGCCTTGTTCTGTCTTAAGATGCACACTCTTAATGTTTTCTTCTAAGGCATTTTTTTAAAAGCTACTTAAAAATCCTAATTCAACTATGTCTCAACATTAATTCCAATTCTAATTCTAGTCCTGTCACTCAAAAAGAAACTTTGTTAGAAGTGGGATTTGAACCCACACCTCCATTCGGAGACCAGAAACCTCAATGTCTGAAACAATTGAGAAGCTTAAAATTGCTTGAGACAGGCATCTTAGGCTATTCGGCCATTCCGACACCTAAGTACAGGAATGTGAAGGACAATTCTATCACTGGATTTGGTCAGATAGCAAAATAATGGACGCAAACTATAACTTTTAGGTCTGGTTTCACTGACAGGGATTAGACTAATCCAGCATTAGGCCATAGTTCAACTAAGACATTGAAGTAATTTTATAAGCATGCCTTAGAAAAAACATTACTGGTGTGCATCTTGAGACGAAACAAGGGCATTGATAAATTTCAAGATCAATCAGTGCAAGTTTCTTTCAGCTAAAACAGTGCAGAGGTTTAAGCCTTGTTTGCAAAACCAGGGGTTAATATCTCATTAATTCCATTTCTAATTCTAGTCTGGTCACTTGAAAATAACCTTTGTCAGAAGTGGTACCCACATCTCCATTCGGAAACCAGAAATTTTAACAACTGAGAAGCTGAAAATTCCTGGAGTGGAGGACAATTCTGTTACTGTAGCCTCCATGATAGAAAAACACAAAAAGAAAATTACTTCAAATCTGTATTCTAGTCAGTTTACTTTAAAACAGCCATTGTCAGAAGTGGTGTTTGAACACACACCAACATTTGTAGAACAGGACCCTCAATAACAGACAAGACTGATACGCTTAAGCCTGCTCAGCCACTGTGTTACTTTTACCCAAATGTGTAATGATAAGTACTCTGATAGCACACGTACATCGCAGAGATGTCTGTTTGACGTCTGCATTTACATCTGCAAGACGTATTTTTTAGAGTGTTTGCTCATCTGCAATACATCTATAGGACATTCCCCATCTAATGTCAAATAGACGTCTGTTAGATGTCTTTAAGATGTTTACGATTTCGAATGTATGTAAAACTAACATCTTACAGACGTCTATCAGATGTTTGTACACAGCAGATCCTTTCCAGATCAAGTGATCTTTAAAAGACATCTTTCAGACATATGTGTGCTATCTGGGTACTATCATCCATGATGGCAAACTAAAGGGAGCAAATGATGACATTTGTCACCACAACATTACCTCAAATGCTTATTCTAGTCTGATCTCTCTAAAAGAACCTTGTCAGATGTGGGATTTGAACCCATGTTTTTCAAATCTTGTTTGGGAGAGAAAATTTGTGAAGATTCTCCTTATGTGCATGATGCAACCTGATTTCATATTCTGTTAGGATTTAAAAACACGTGAAGTGTGAGGACGACTTGGACAAATAAACAAACATATATCCAAATATATTTAAATGTATTGTTTTAAATTACACTAATTAAACATAATAAATTGACAGCTATTTTCATTGGTAATCCCTCACCACAGACTTCTTTTTCCTCACAGCGCAAGTTACTATGGATGCCCCTAGTGGAGAGGGTTTGGGAAAAAGGATAAAATGATAAGAAGGACTGGAACAAGCACAAAAAGAAGACCACACATGCAGTGTTTGTCATGGATGTGTGGTAATGATGCCAGGTCGCAGTGCAAGAGATGCCATATGGTTCAGGCACGTACTCGCCTCAGCCAAACAGCGGGAAGGATAACCAAACAGCAGCAATGAACCATGTATCTACACACACCAGATGGATGTTGGCTCCTTCTAACCACATAGCTACAGAGATACAAAGAAGGTTGTATTGGTAAATTCATAATTAATGGGTTGATTTAAAAAAATTAGATGGCAGTACCATTGTGATGCATAGTAAAACAACTTTTTATAATGAAAAAAAAAACCCAAACTTTTTTATTATTATCATTAAATTATGGTTGTCGATTGGATTGTGAAAATTTTGCATTGCATACATTTGTGACACTGTCACATGATTGGCCTTATCTTATTAAAGGGATAATTCACCCAATAATTAATAATAAAAAAAATGTCATAATTTACCCACCCCCATGTCATTCCAAACCTTTATGAGTTTCTTTCTTCTGCTGAACACAAAAGTAGCTATTTTAAAGAATGTTGGTAACCATAATGGTGGTAGATCTGAATGTTCATGAGACCTTTAAGTTTTATTTCAAGGTTCTTTAGTGTTCATTCACCTGCTGTCCAAAACAGCTTAACCGAAAACTAAAAATGAAACAAACACGATACAAAAACTACAAAGTTTAACAGTAGTCTAACAGAATGTTGGTCAAATGTATCAAGACAATTTAACATGCCTCTAGATGATAATAAAACATATTTATACAGCAACTGTTTTGCAGTCATAAAAAAGGTCTGATGTCACTTCTATTTCGCATTTTTCTAGTTTAATACCATTATAATTTATGTATTATCAGCGTAATTTGAGTTATTTGAGTTATATAAAAAAATCAGGATCTACAATTTGGTCTGACTCCATTTTGCTTTATTCACAGAAGCACTCAAGCTGCATACACTCTTAAAAATAAAGGTTCCAAAAGGGTTCTTTTTTTTCCCCTTCAGTGATGCCATATTTCCCCAAAGAACTTTTCAGTGAACATTTCCAAAAAATAAAAAAACAGTTTTGAAGAACATTTTAAAAATTTGAAGAACCTTTTTTGACTATAAAGAACCTTTTCTGCATTTGAAAGTTTCCATGGATGTTCAAGGTTCTTCATGGAACCATCAATGCCAATAAAGAACCTTTATTTTTAAGAGCGTCAACTCAAGAAGTTTGTGTAAAAGCATCATGTGCCTCAGTGGAAGAAAGACCATCTGACCTTTTGTACAAATGAGTTTGCATTCACAGTGTCAAATTTTTTTTTATTTGATTGGTGTCCTAGAAAGTTTAATAGAAATCAGTATAGAATTACAATAGAAATACTGATTTGTGAGTTTTGAGGAAATTCCTAATAATTTATGTCATAACATTTCTTTGTTTAAAATTATTTACAACCCTGAAACTTTCTGAAATTAAATCCTCAAAATTTTGAATCCAAGACATTAGTCTGGATGTCTGGAATGGTGGAGAATTTAATAACATCCTACAAGTAAAATATATATATATATATTTATTAAAAATTTATAAGCTGTTTTATCTCACTTTACTCACAATACTCATATACCATATAAAAGACTTGCCATAACAAGTCTTGATGTAGCAGATGACACTGATAGCAGCTATAGTGAACATTCCACACAGGCTAAAAAAGAAGAAACCTAGGCCATAATACACACAGGTGGCATGATGTCCCAGCCAAACGTGGCTAAAGGATGACAAGATTGACAATGGGTAGAAGTACATACAGCACAGAAAGTCAATCACTGCCAAATTGACACAGAGCAGCTCTGAACCAACAATCTTCTTCCTGCTGCGATAAGAGATTATCAACACCACTCCATTTCGGAGTACTGGCATATCACTGCAACAGAAGACAGAGTATTACTTGTATTACTCAAAAAGTCAAGGCCACAAAAAAATGAATATGTAAATGCTGCAAATGATCTACATCAATCAGTCATGTGTCAACATACTGTTAGCTAGTAGATACCATAGATAGTAGATAAATAAAGTTTTGATTAATAATTTTAATCCTACACACCGAAATATTCATATTAACACAGTACACTGGGACATATTTCCATGGAGTTTTCTGTAAAGTGAAAAGTTTTTAATAACTCCTTATCTGACATGGACAGGCCTTCTTCAGCACTACCAACATATGATATGTAACATTAAGGGATAGGTCTTAATTTAATTAAACTTATGCTGTTTCAAAACAGCACTCTTCCTGTGGAACTCAAAGCCAGGGGCGGACTGGGACAAAATTTCAGGCCGGGAAAGACCCACACCAAATGTATTAAAGGTTAAAATAAAATAATTAAAGGTTATCTCTTGAACTCAAACTCAAACTCTTGAATTTCCCTTTTAGACTCTTCATTTTCCCTGACATCTCTTTGTCTCTCATGTGTGCGTTTACTTTTTTCACAAATTTTATTGTACCTGTCACTTTTTCATCAGCACATCTCCACGTCGTTGCAAAACAACCATCTCACTGTAATTTGTTTGCACATATGCCTACATTTATTTTAATAAAAAAGTTATAAGTACAATAACAGCTACATCTTGAATATATCTTGTTTTGTCCTAAGGAAAATTAACCATGGTATTGTTAGGCCTGGTAAAAATATAGTAACTATTTTTTATTTTTATTTTTTTGATTACCATTTGTATAACCAGAGTTTTAGGAAAAGGAAAGGAAAGGAAAGGACGTGACGTGTGGCCAAGTATGGTGACCCATACTCGGAATTTGTGCTCTGCATTTAACCCATCCAAGTGCACACACACAGTAGTGAGTAGTGAACAAACCCGCACACACACACCGTGAACACACACCCAGAGCAGTGAGCAGCCATATTGCTTTCGCTGCGGCGCCCGGGGAGCAACTGGGGGAACGGTGCCTTGCTCAAGGGACTCACCTCAGTCGTGGTATTGAGGGTGGAGAGAGTTCACTACAAATACCATGGTGAAAATATATAGTGTATCAAAAACCACTGTTACCTTGTGGTAACCTTAGTTTTTGGTTTAATTTTTAGTAAAACCGCAGTGTTGTTGTCTGCTTTAGCTCCCTCTAAACTGTAAAACAATGTGAATATTTGTAGGATAAAAATTCCTACTCTCTACAATTGCAATTATGTCATTTTGTTATTTTTGCAGTAATTGAGTGCTACTGCTAACATTTGATAGCAGTTTAATGTAAACAAAGACAAAACTACAATAGTAGTTTTTATTCTCTCTCTGCTCCACCTGGGCACTTCCATTCCACCCTCTCTAGTCTTGCATCGTTTTGGCGGACGCGCGGATGCGTTGTCAGTCAAGACTAACCGATTCATGATTTATTATTGAATGGTGAATACATCTTATATATATCTCTTTAGTACATTCGGCAGGCAACAACAACTGTAATATTACAAAAATAAATAAATAAAAAATTGGAGGGCAGTGGGCCAAATTGGCTGCCAGGCCACGGGGAATTCTCACGGTGCTCCAGACGGCCAGTCCGCCCCTGCTCAGAGCTGATCTGTTTGACACAAAAATAAAGAGGGTTGGAGCTGACAGAAAACACGAAAGCAGCCCACATGATTTGTGTGCTGTGGTCACCATTCACTGTCATTATATGGAAAAGAGCAGCTTGGACATTCAAACTTATATTGTGTTCCACAGAAGAAAATAAATCATGGATGACAACAAACAGCAAACAAATGTGCATATTTGGGTGAATATATTTGCGAAAAATGCATATCCTGTAAGACGTTTGCAGCTTAATTTTAATAAAACTCTTTTTGAAGTGTAACTATGTAAAATTGTAGTACAATACCACAATTCTTTTATTTAAAAAGGTCTAGGAACGTGTTCTTCTTTTGCTCATACAGTCCCTGTAAAAGCTAAATGTTCATCAGAGAGTATCACCCTATGAGACTGTCTGTGCCATTTCTTTCTTTGACTTCTTTGCTTATAAAGATAATCTTATTGCAGTTTTTGCAATTTTATAACATTCAAAACACTGTATAAATATATTTAGTTGATTGGTCACATGTTTTCAATTAGTAGTGCAGCATTTCTTAAATATCTATAAAAGTTTAAGTTTATTTTAACATAGTGAATTTTATTTTATATAATTTATTTTAAGTATATAAATGAGTATACTAAGTGGGTGGACCCCCACTATTTATTCATTCATTCATTCATTCGAGTCAGTAATTGTGCTCAAACATGAATGTGATGGTAATAGTGGACACAACTGATCCAAGGTTGAGCAGTGTATTGTGTAGTACCAGACATTTGTTTGCACCATGTTGATGATGTTGAATAGCCAAGTAAACGTAAATGCAAGCATCAATATGCAGTTGTCACCATACACCATTTGCCCTTCAGCAACTGTAACAGAACCTTCATAAGAATTATGATTTTATTATTATTATTATTTTTCATTCATGGACATCAAGCTAAATGTAGTTACCTTTATCTCACTCAAGTGTTAAATTAAAATGTAAAGTGGTGAAACACTATTATTAAGACATTTAGGATGATTAAAAACATGTAGGCCTACTAAAAGCAGTCAGTAGCATATAACATCATAACACTCATACATATATGAATAGAATATATGAATTAGAAAACATGTGATGAATAAATAAGCAGTATGCAATGGATAGATGTTCTCTGTCTGTATTTCCACTTTGATTTCCTCCTTCTCAGGAGAAGTTCACAGAGTGATAAAGATGTGCTGTTGCTTTATTTCCACCTGATTCTTGATGTGGACAGCACAACATTGAACAGCACGAAAACGGAACAGAATATAATAAAAGCAGCACAGTGTGATTCGTTCGTCTTTGTGTGAACATAGAGAAAAGCTACAACTGTGTTTTAAGTCTGTTTAGTTATAATAAACCTTGTCATTCAACTGTGCAAAACAGAGACCTCTGGTGGTGTAAAATATACGACAGTCAGAATTTTGAAGGGATAATGAAAATCAGTGAGAGTTCTGTCATTATTATATACTCTACCGTATGACTTTTTTTTAGCGTTTTGCATACAACCACAGTTCAGTGTGATCATGTTTTTCAAGCTATGAAGGACAAAATGTTTGGTTTGTTTATCATGCTATGTCTTCAGAAAACAAAATAGTCAAGTCAAGTGATCTTTATTTCTGTAGAAAATAGCAGAATCAATTATGAAAACTCAAAAATGGAGACAATTCAGATTCTGTTGTAAAGCAGCTCTAAAAGACAATAGTGTCATTGTTTGGCTCAAATCAGCAATTATTTTTTTTTTTAACAAAACTCAGTAAAACACAATAAAGCTTTGTAGGTGTGTTTTTGAATGGCGCATGCTAGGATGTCTTATCAACATTCTCCACTGTATTTTTTGTGCAACAAAAGTCACCTCCTCAAATGAAATTAGATTTTAGATAGAATTACAAAATTAAATGGATTTGCGTGAATATATAAGAATTTTATAAATGATCTTTGCTAAACTGAACTGAGTGGATTGTGTTGTCTTTCCCTAATTGTTATTTTTCTGTGGTATTCAATACTTTTACTGCATTGATAGGGTGCTTGCCTTCAATTTAATCTATAACTGATATGTCTACGTTTGGTACAAAAGGTGCATGTTTCTTTTGGCAAGTCAGTCATGTTCCAGCTCAAAGGTATTTTTAGATGTAACTTATTAAGAAGGCAGATAAACATTCATCTCAACCTCAACTGACCCCATATAACAGTAAACATCTGTTCCTATTCCCAAAGCCTCCTTATGAACATTCTGTAATGATATTTTTTTTGATACTTGCCTCAGACAAATCTGCACAAGCTTCACTGGTATTATATAATAGCACCCTAAATAAGACAACTTCCTTTTCTAAATATACTAGTTTTTGTAGGGATGGTTATGTAAACATATAGGGTACAACAGGGCTAAAGGCACCCTGGGGTTTGATATTATTTTCCTCTAAACCACTAGATGGCAGAAAAATGTGGCATAGCCCTTTCTAAGACATCTGCTTTTCAAGACACACATGCAAATTTGTCTGATCCTTGATGTGATCGCGGGCAGCAGTGCAAAGTTGATTCTGTGCTTACTTGATCTACTATTTGATGTTTTTAAAAATGTTGTAGATTCAAGTAGCAAATGAGAATCACTGAAATTCTTGGATATATCTTATAGCTCAGCATTTAATACCATAATTCCCTCCACACTCACCACCAAGCTGGAACATCTGGGTCTCAGCTCATCTCTGTGTCAATGGATCTGTAACTTCCTAACTGGCAGACCACAGGCAGTAAGGATGGGCGGACACCTCTCAGCCTCCCTCACTCTCAGCACTGGAGCCCCCCAGGGTTGTGTTCTGAGCCCCCTGCTGTACTCTTTGTACACATATGACTGTGTGGCCACTACTAGCTCCACCACCATCATTAAGTTTGCTGACGACACCGTCGTGGTGGGCCTGATCTCTGATAACAACGAGACGGCCTACCTGAAGGAAATTAGAAATCTGGAGAACTGGTGCCAGAGGAATAACCTCCTTCTAAACGTCAGCAAAACAAAGGAGCTGATAGTGGACTTCAGCACTAAGCAGGAGAGGAACTACCAGACACCCATAATCAACGAGAGCCCAGTGGAGAGAGTGAACAGCTTCAAATACCTCGGTGTTCACATCACGCAGGACTTGTCATGGTCCTGGCACATCAACACCGTGGTGAAAAAGGCCCGACAGCGTCTCTACCACCTCAGACGCTTGAGAGACTTCAGACTGCCCTCCAAGGTGCTCAGGAACTTTTACTCCTGCACCATAGAGAGCATCCTGACGGGAAATATCTTAACCTGGTTCGGGAACAGCACCATGCAGGACAGACGAGCCCTACAGAGGGTGGTGCGATCAGCTGAGCGCACCATCCACACAGAGCTCCCTGACCTGCACTCGATCTACAGCAGACGGTGCTGGACCAAGGCCAGGAAGATTGTGAAGGACCTCAGCCATCCCAACAATGGACTGTTCTCTCTGATGAGGTCAGGAAAGCGATTCCGCTCCCTGAAGGCCAACACAGAGAGACTGAGGAGGAGCTTCTTCCCACAGGCGATACGGTCTCTCAACCAGTACATCACACAGTACTGATCCGTTTTGCACATCCACACACATTTGCACTACCCATTTGCAGTTGGGAGAAGCCTGCGCGGGGATAAATGAGTGGAATTTACATACCATTTATCCCCTGTATGCCTCCTACCCACTTCCACTTATACTGCACTGCACAGAACTTCTTAACTTTTTATTTATTTATTTATTTATATAATTCATCTATTTTCCTTTTATTCTGTTTCATTCTTATTGCTAGCTTACTTTTTTAAATTATATTATATTATTATATTTATATACTGTACTTATTTTTCATATTCAGCTTCTATTTTGCCGTTTTACTTTTACTTAAATTGTTTTACTTAACTGTTTCTTAACTGTCAATTTGTTGGGGCAGTCGTGCAATACATTTCACTTCATGTCGTACCGTGTATGTATGTGAATGTGACAAATAAAATTTGAATTTGAATTTGAAACAAAGGTCTCCTTAATGATTCATTTTTTGCTTATATAATAATTAAAGCAACAGTTTCTAAATGAATTTGTGAAAGTATGGTATTTGGGGTAAAAAGCACACCTGCTCTTGGGGCTGAAAGGCACAATAATTAACATGATAATTAATAGAAGGCTGACTTTCCCATTTGTTGACATGACATTGTTAGATTCAGATGGTAAATATCATATATTATGTTGGGTGTCCATCTTAGAGATAATCACCATGTTTAGAAATGAAATGATATTAATCATATCATATAATAAAATATCATTTGTTGCTATTACTGTAAATCTATATTAAATTATTATGGGATATCCTTCAATGCTTTTAGAATCTTTACATTTTAAAATTAATTTGTTTCTGCATTTTAAAATATATGTTTTCTATTTACATATTTTAATGACAAAGTTAATTCTTTTATCAAAATAAGGAGAAAATAATACAAAATTTACTGATATGATTGTTTTAAACAAGTATTAACTTAGAGATTATTAAAATAATAATAATAATAATAATAATAATAATAATAATAATAATAAAAACATTATTTTAGCTAAAGTATTTGTATTAATACTGTGTGCATTTTCCCAAATGCTGGTGAGCCTTTTACCCCGCGCATGAGGTATAAAGCCCCCCTTACCCCCTCATACATTTATACGATTTTTAATCAAAATAAATAAACTATGATTTATTTTTACACAAAATTTGCTGCTACATAAATGTTCAAATCAACAGTACATATATTTTTCTGCAATAATATACTTTGGGCACAGTGAAAAGCACATTTATTTCTTAGGGTGTGCCTTTAACCCCATTGTACCCTATATTATTTATTCATTTTTGCTCATAGTAAGACATATCAACAGAATTATCTATTAGGTGATTCATAAGGCGAAGCAATAAACAAATCGGTTAAATAACTGGCTAAAGTCCACTCACTGAATGCCTCATTTAGTATGTACATAAAACATACTTTTTTTTTTTTTTTTTAATATCGGATTCTAATAGATAGATAGGCAAAACGTTCTGTTTTTGAATTGCCCACTGGGGGTCATAGTATACCAACTTTTTCCAAATACAGCTAATAGCGCCAAAAGCACCTGAACATTTTTGTTTTCATTTTGTTTGTAGAATGTGGTTGGGAATCAGTATCTTTTTTACATTCTTTTATTCTACAGTGACTATCGTGTGGACACCTTAGTTTCCTGGACATCCAAAGATGGAAGTTTGTTTCTTAATGTTACTCATGTAGTTTGACTCCTGGGGTCTTCAGCAACAGAGCTGGGCCAGTACCGGTGCGCGTGCCCTGACTGAGTCTGCGCGTGCCCGCGGCCTGTAGGAAGTCCAGAATAACGGAGCCAAAGATCATCATCACCATTATCATCATCATCCCGGAGGAGAGGCCCAGAGAGTACATGCCCGACACGCCTCACCCGGAGCGGAAAGATGAGTTTACGAGTCTGATCTCAAACGTGTAACTTACCGTGTTAGATTCGGGGATTTGAGTACAGATCCAGAGGTTCGGCCGCCTGTCGGTTCGGCTGCGTGACTCCAGCAACATGCGTGTGTGTAACTGAAGCGCATGCATCCGATAAGGACACGGACTCTCGGAACCGAGTCAAGCCGTGGAGCAGACGATCCAAAGCTCACGGGTTCACCGATCATCCTCATCCGCTACATGTGACCGAACCGAACCGTCCGAACCCATCTGCAGCTTCACCAGCGGGCTGCGCGTTAGCACGGTGAGAAATCACTTTCACGTGAAGATTAGAGGATTAATAATATGAGATTGTTTCAGATCACTGATGTCGTTTGAACCGTCGAAACGTTTTATCAACGCTAGATCTGGATCGCTGTTCTGATCCGGTTCGTCTCGGGTGGGTAACGGATCCGTCAAGGACTTTAGTTCAAATCTCATTAAATAACCGAATCAGCCAGACACCGGCCACTTTGTATGAAGGACAGACAGCCGGAGATTATATAAATATGAAAATACACAACTAATGAAAACAACCGCTCAAATAAAGAGATAATGTTTAAAAAGAAATACTCATAATAATGATCAGACGTGACCGTTAAACTAAATTATGACCCGGGTTCGCTTCCATTAGCTTAGCATGCTAACACAGCAGCGCAAGCACAGACACTTTCTGCTGTATTTAACAGCAGTGATTGTATATATTATCATGTTTTATTTATTCGTTTACATGTCTACACTTGAATTGCTAGGAAAATACACACGTTTTTCAATAAATTGGCAGTGCCAATAAAGCGGCAGTAAAAACTGTATGTAGCATGCTAGTCGCGTTAGCTCTCTGTTCAACACCTTTTTAAACATTCCATCTTCATTTATTACTCGAATTGACCTTAAAACAAATGAATGAAAACCATGGAAACACAAATAAATGATTTGAAGTGTTAAACTGAATCAGGTTGTATCTTATTAAACATGTTTATTGTTTTGGGAAACATCTTTCATGTTATGAATAATTATAATCTTCACCATTCGTTCCGGTATTATTTTGCACAGGTTTATTTTTATGGCATACCCGAACCCAAATATAGGACTGAGCATGGCATTCCTTAATGAAGTGGGTTTTGGTTTCTTTGCTCAACCTGAAGTAGCTCCTCCTCAACATGCTTATCAGAAAAGATACTGTTTCATTTGAACCAAAGTTTTTCTTTGTTTGTTTTGTTTGAATTACAAATACCAAAGTCTAACGGGCTTAAAGGGTGTCACTATAAACCGGCACACTTATATCTGTGGTTACTTGGATGTGTGTTAGTAAATCAGTTCACAAGCGTAAGCTGCATCTCTGTACACTGAGTCTGTTCTTGTCTTGCAATTACTGGCTTGATTTAAACATGCATCACATCAGGTAAAGTGTTGAGATTTAATTTGCTTGGGCTTTTTTCTTTTTTTGCAGGCAGGACAGTACAGTATGGCTCCCCATCTGGACACGGCCCGCAAATTGTTCTGGATCTTAATGAAGTCGCTGCTCCGTTTCTCCTTCATGTTTGTCAATAACTGTGTCGCGATCCCATCCTACTGCCTCTATCTGATAGTCCTGCAGCCCTTAAGACTTCTAGATGCCTCGACATTCTGGTACATTGAAGGGGTCATGTTCAGGTGGTTACTGGCCATGGTGGCGTCTTGGGGCTGGTGTGCGGGTTACACAGGTAAGACCAGCTTTTCCTACCTCTTCTGACTTTCTAAAATGCTAGTGCAAGGCACTAAATGTTCAATTTAACTGCTGGACTGTGTAAAACAACCTTTTTTTTTCAAGTGAGCCATGCAGGGTGCTAGACTTCAGTCAGCATCATCCCGTATATCTCCAGTATATCATCTAGTGGCGCCAAAATATGACTGCTGAGCGCAGATTTATTGACTGTTTTTCATCTTTATTGACCTCACACTCTAGGGTTTCCTGTGTTTGGATCGATTTCTTTATTTTCATTGGGAAACAAGTTTGATTAAGCTGTTACAGTGTGTTTTTTGCTTTAATAGTGTGTATTTGGACAATATTATACGGTGGGAACCTCATGGGAGGTCTTTGTTTACCTCACATCTCTCTTGACGAATCTACATCATCATTCATTAGAAGCTGGAAGTTTTGCCCATATTGCTTCATGTGTAGTTTGTTACAAATATCGATTTGAATTAGACTTTTTCATTAGAAAGATTTCCTTGTAAATCCGATTTGATTTTATGGATAGGTTGGATGTAGGAGAGGTGTTGTGCCGCCTGCTTACTCACAAGCATTTCATGGGTAATTTCATTTGTTGCATGCTGGTAATAAGAGTAACCAGGGTGTTGACTGTACAGAAAAAGCTTGAGACTCATTATCTGGACCATGAGATGGAAGTGCAAGGGCTCGGACAGTGAGATGATCATGAAGACAGATAAGACGGTTTTACAAGGTGACAGATAAAGTTAGTTGGCATGACGTTTAGATGTGTTCCACAGTTTGACATGTGGTATTTATTTAAAATTTATTTTTTATCATATGTGCAGATTTTATGAGCTTATATAATTTTTTTTAAATGCCGTGAAACTGAAAAAAAAAAAAAAATAGTTACCCATTTCTACAGCAGGGTGCTATATATATGACAAAAGTATAACTATGTATTTACTAATGCATTTGCTGTTATGGTAGACGCTTAATGAATTTTTTTAAGAGAGTTTGCTCATATGCAGTGCGACTATAGAACATTTCCTATCAGATGTCAAATAGACGTCTATTAGATGTTTTTAAGCTGTTTATGATTTAGAATGTCCCAGATAGCACACGTATGTCTGTTAAAGATCACTTGATCTGGAAAGCTGTGTACCAACATCTGACAGACGTCTGTAAGATGTCAGTTTTACATACATTCTAAATCATAAACATCTTACAAACATCTTATACATGTCTATTTGATATCTGATAGGAAACGTCCTATAGACGTTTTGCAGATGAGCAAACACTCTAAAAAAATAAACTTGCAGATGTAAATGCAGACATCAAATAGACATCTCGTCTGCTGGACTTGGCAAACTCGTTTTCGTGTACATATGATTTTATTTTCACCACCTGCAAACTCATGAAGTGCTCGTAACAGGCACTTTCCCTCCTCATTGCTCTATGTTTCCCCTGTGGTAATTTTGTTTTGGATACACTGCTTGTTCCCTTTGTGAAATCATGTCAACACACGACGCTATGTGACATTACATCCAGTTTTTGCTTCGTTTATAAGTATTTGGTCTGTCTAGTAGACTGAAGTATTTGGTCCATTTGTAAACTGACCAAGACCCATCTTTTTTGCGGTCTTGGTCCGCTTGTTTGGTGCGCGCCAGGGTTCGGATGGCAGCATTCAAACGAACCGCACTAACAGAGCAATTGCACAAGAGTTCGTTTTAATCTAACCAAACATGACAAGTGGTAGAATTCTGTGTTTGAATACAAGAGCGCACCATATCAAAACCTGTTTTATTTTAATTTGTCTTTTCACAGAAACAGCGTGGGAATTACAGTTTTGGGTTACACTAAGCTGTGCGCTAAATGCTCTCAAATTGGGATGAGCAGTGTTTGGAAAGCAACAAGAGTGTTAAATTATTAATGGCGCTTTTCCTTTTGAATACCTGCTCATGTGTGGCTGAGATGGGAGTCACATGGATGGTGTCTTCAGTTGTGTTTGTTCTGATTATTAAAAGGGTCTAAACTATCGTATTTGTGACTCTGGACCACAAAACCACAAAAGTTTTTTAAAATTTTTTTTTTTTTTTTAAATTGAAATTTACCCAAGATGTATAAATTAAGATTTATCTGAAAGCTGAATAAATAAGCCTTCCATTGATGTATGGTATGTATGGTATTTGTTAGGACAGGACAATATTTGGTCAAGATACAACTATTTGAAAATCTGGAATTTGCGGGGGGGGGGGATTCCAAATATTGAGAAAATTGCCTTTAAAGTTGTCCAAATCAAGTTCTTAGCAATGCATATTACTAATCAAAAATTAAGTTTTGATATAGTTTTGGAAAATATCTCAATGGAACATGATCTTTACTTAATATCCTAATGATTTTTGGCATAAATGAAAAATCAATAATTTTGACACAAACAATGTGTTATTGGCTACAAATATACCCATGGGACAGGTTTTGTAGTCCAGGGTCACATTTGTCAGTCAAAGTCGTTTGACGTAATATCTCACCAGGTTAGAATTTTACACAAGACGCCTCACCACACTGATAAGAGGCTGACCTGATGATGCAGGTGGAGATAAATTTGTGTGTGGCAGAGGTCAAGTCTGTGTGTCATTTACCTGCTCGACTGCTTCATTTTAAAGAGAGCAAAAGATCAGATCAGTTCTCACCTGTTAAGAAATTACCATTCAAAGTATCAGCACTATTCAGAGTATCATAGTAGTAGTCCATACTACTTGTGCACTGTTCCAAGTCTTCATAGCTTTATATGAGGAAATGATAAGTAATTATTTACTGAAAATCTCTCTCCAGTCAGTTATCTCAAAAAGAGTTAATGAGTACAGCTGATTCAGTTCAAATCATGAACCCAGTTAACTGGTTCAAAGGAAAGAACTGGCTTGAATGAAAGATTAATTTAATGATCAGGTTCTCAAGTTGACTTAGTGAGTCAGTAAACGATGCGCATGCATAGTATGTGTAATCCGGGTCAATAGAGTTAGGGTATGTCAAAAAACTGCCATCTAGTTTTCTTCTTTAACTTCAAAATCATCCTACATCGCTGTTTTACCTTTTTATTTTTTTTATTTTTTTTTTTTTGTAAAGGGCGTTTGATGATCTTTGCATGTTCACTTTGTAAACACTGGGTTGGTACTGCAGCGATGTAGAATGATTTTGAAGCTGGGGAAGAAAACGAGATGGGAGTTTTTTGACATACCCTAACTGTATTGACCCGGATTACACAGACTACGCATACGCATCGCGGAGGCTATTTTGGAAGTTCGAACTTGGGGGCAGCATTGAAAGGAAAAAGGAAAGGCCAAGTATGGTGACCCATACTCAGAATTTGTGCTCTGCATTTAACCCATCCAAGTGCACACACACAGTAGTGGGTAGTGAACAAATATGCACACACACACCCGGAGCAGTGGGCAGACATATTGCTATTGCTGCGGCGCCCGGGGAGTAGTTGGTGGATCGGTGCTTTGCTCAAGGGACTCACCTCAGTCATGGCATTGAGGGTGGAAAGATCGCTGGTTATTCACTCTCCCCACCTTCAATCCCTGCTGGACCTGGGACTCGAACTCGCAACCTTTCGGTTACAAGCCCGACTCCCTAACCATTAGGCCATGGCTTGAAGTCCTAAAATGTTTTCCTCAAGACACATAATTTCTTATCGACTGAAGAAAGAAAGACATGAACATCTTGGATGACAAGGGGGTGCGTAAATTATATGTAAATTGTTGTTCTGGAAGCGAACTACTCCTTTAAATCATTATGAAATTTTATTACTAACATTTCAATCAACCTTCCTCAGGCTTTCCATTAGGTCGATTGACTGAAAATGTTGCTAATAAAATTTCATTATGATGCAAGTTTTAGTGTATGGAATTGATCATTTTTTTTTCTAGTTCATTTTATGATTTACCAACAAATTATTTTCTATGCGTAGGAAAGAAAAAAAAAAGTGCATATAGCTTTAGAAGCCATTCACACAGAACAGAAAAATACAATGGCCAACAAAATGGAAAAAAAAAAAAAAACTACTGAAGATCTTTTAACTTGAGTGCTTTGTTGTTGAAATACTGTCAATGGTGAGACACTGTAAAAGACTTGAGTCCAGTGGTCAAACATGTCCATCTAATGTATGTTTATAGAAAAACAATGGAAAAAACATTTCTGTGTTTAGTAAATGATGACAGAATATGGCATTTTTGAGTGAACTATTCCTTGAAGTGGCTTTCACATAATGATTAGCAGTGACGACAACCTGAAGTCATTTATTGTCATTGAGAGTTTATAGTGACTTGAGTGACAGTGACCGCTGGTGATGCGACAGAGTGGAGCAGTTTTATGTAAATGAGCAGCGGTGCGATTCGCATCTACCAGCTGGAATGGAGACCATGAACCACCGGCTAATACAGTTGGGTGCAGAAGTTGAACTTGTGCTGGAAAGTCACAGTTCAGCAGGCCAAATGAAAGCCAGACTAACCACTATTGACATTTTGTGATTAGGAATGACATCTGCAAATAGCAGCACAGGTCACATGGGCAAGATAAGAACGCATTGCTTAAATAGATGGGCATGATGACACACAACAGTTGGGTAGCCACAATATATGACT
Source organism: Cirrhinus mrigala (assembly GCA_036247105.1). Classification (NCBI taxonomy): domain Eukaryota; kingdom Metazoa; phylum Chordata; class Actinopteri; order Cypriniformes; family Cyprinidae; genus Cirrhinus; species Cirrhinus mrigala. The sequence goes on from CM070026.1 coordinate 7,031,875, forward strand.
GAAGTTCTCTCTCCTGTCTGCATTTTATTTATTATCCAGTTTTATATATATTGTATCGAACAGACTTCTCTTACACTGTTGATGATTTCATAGTTAACAAGGAAGGAAAAGCTGCTTTGCATTGCGTTTGCGTGAGTTTCCCCCACAATGTCTCCATGACCAGGATCCTGTATTACATGCAAAACACTGAGAGGGATATTTTATATTGTTCTCTGAAATGCAGATTTGCATTAAAGCTGTTTTGCTGATATGGGAGAATTACACCAAGCCAGGATCATCATATTCCACCCCGTTTTATTTCAAGCAGTTCTGTTAAATATCTGCACAGCAGTGTCTTTGTTCATCCGAGTTTTGTACTTACTGGTTGCAAATGAGATTATGAGAGACCTGATGTAGCTCATTGGCTTGATCTAAGGGCCAAGTTTTGCTCCTGAATGACATATTGCTGAGCTTGTCATGAGGTAGCAGCAGGAGCAGCAGCTTGGTGGTGTAAATGCTGTTGACTTGAAGTTGTAAGTGTTAATAAATGCCGGGCAGTATTGTGAAATGGATACAAAAATGGTTTGATTATTGGTTGATATGTGAAGATGTTGTAAAACAGTGATATATGCAATCTTGTGACTTTACTTTCCTGAAGAGTCCCATTATTTGTGATGTGATCTGGGAAAACCCGCCAGATGTCACACTGGGACGTTTGAAAACTACTGCGTGCGACTATGAAAAAATATTTAGAGGTTCCATGTGTGAGTAACCCGATCAGTATATTTGTGTTTGCGCTGAGGGGATCTTCAAAGGTTTCTATGTGTTTTTGCAACATTGAGTAATGTATCACAGGCATATGTGTAGACAGAATGCAAAGAGATTCATTGTGCAGTGTAGAGAGCTTCGTTGATTATAATGGAACTTTGTGAGATCGCGATGAACTATGATGAGTGACAGCTTTTAATGATTTTAAAGGGAGTCTGTAAATGAGATATTGATATAATACAATTAAATAAACGAGAAGTTAATATTAAGTGACTTATATTGTCTGACTATAACACTATTGCCTGATTTTGCTCCATTTCGTCATCAAAAATAGTCTGAAACAACTCGCAACTGAGCCGCTGCGCATGTACATTCAAACACAGCAGTGTTTTGTTTATGAATAAACGTGCGTTTTTAAATTAATCTAGTGAGTCAATGATTCAATTTCCCATTCATAAAGAGTCTCACTTGCTTTATTCCTGAATGAATCAGCTGTTCGAATGAATCAAATGTATGATTCAGTAATTAAATCAGTGACTTGCCACCACCTACTGGCAGTTTTAGTTTCATTTTAAAGTATCTTTAATCTAATTGCACTCATGCCACCTCTAAGCCTCATTAAACATTTGAAAATGCCATTTTGTGTTCTTCTGTGCCACCTCTGTAGTGCAAATTAATTTTTTATTAAATTAATTTCATAAGATTGGTAAATTCTTATCCTGCTTCTTATAATTAGAAATGTATAAAGCTTCTGAACTTTTTTGTTTTGTTTTGTTTTTTGACATGGATGATCACATAAAATTGGAAAAATGCCATGTAAAATGAAAATGCTCCTGTAAATCACATTGAGTCAAGTATCACCTTGTATTAGGAAGACAAATTTTTGATCAGAGTTTTTGATTATTGATCAGTAGGTGTTTCTGATTGTTTTTTAAATTAGGAGGACAGACGCTCCTAAATACAAGAAGAAAAAAAAATGCTCTTAAACTGGGTGTGTGACGGGTATGGCTAAACTATAGCACGCAAAGGTGTTTATTTTTTTTTTTTTAATATCGCGAGATGGTGGTGCACAAGAGAACAACACAGTCTGAAGTAGCTGCTCACTTACTCTGAAGTAGCCATCTTACTTGTCTCAATCTGCTCAGTCTTGGTGATGTCAATGCCCTAAACCAGAGGTCTCAAACTCAATTCCTGGAGGACTGCAGCTCTGCAGGGTTTAGCTGCACCCAGCTCCAACTCACACCTGCTTGGAAGTTTCTAGTAATCCTGAAGACCTTGATTAGCTGGATCAGGTGTGTTTGATTAGGGTTGGAGCTAAACTGTGCAGAGCTGTGGCCCTCCAGACTTTGAAACCAATGCCCTAAACGATGTTATAATGGAAGTTACTAAAGAAGAGGAGTCTGTCCAATGACAATCCGTTATATGCAAAGTGCGCGAACAGTTGCGCTACGCTCGCTTTTCTAAACTACAAGGTACACTGTTCATGCTATCGAAGCATACGAGGGGTGATCAAAAGTTCAGAGACTATGTCCATGATAAACAACGGAAAACTGTCCTCTTCAGGGTAACGTTAGTCTGTTTGTGTAATGATGCAGTATAGCGCTCCTGACTCTTGTTAAACCTGTGAAGTGAAACCCGTCTCACTTTAAACTCCATTCATGAAAATCATTGCCATCAGCCAATTTAAGACAGCCATAACTTTTGTTACGTTCAAGCTATGGAGGAAATAAAAACAGGGCTTGAACCCAGCTTTCATATGGTATCAAAACCTAGAAAAGGTCAAATTTCACAATGTGTTGGGTTTTCCTAGATCGCATCACGTTTTGAGCTGGTAACAGTGGGTCATAATGGTAAAGCAGTCGTCCACCATTATTGATTAGAAGCTAGTTTTTAATTTATTTTATTGTTTTTATGCTTGATCTAATTTATTTCAAAATGTTTTAGAACTACATATTTATGACAGAAACAATCATTTGTTTTGTAATTGTACAATTATTATAATTGTGGTTTTAATAGTAAATGTGTAAAAAAAAAGTGTTTTTATCTAAGTTCTGCATAAATTAAATAATGCATAAATCATGTATTTTCTTCCTTAAAAATGAAGTTGCATAAACCTGTTAATTTTTTTTTTAATTATTTCTGAGTAGCTAGTAAGTATTTGTGGTTTTGCTTCATGTGTAAAACACCCTTGGCTGGTCAAATTTACTGCTGTTTGCCTATTATTTTTATTATGTTTAATACATTATTTATTTATTTGTTGTTGAAATTCAGTCGTTTTAATAGCAGGCCACACGATTTGAAATTTTGCATGAGGACAAAACATTTCCCCACACTTATTTCACAAGGAGGTTCAAGTTGTTCAAGTTGTTCACGTGATCTACCACACTGACCAACAGAAAGCTGCTTGGTTTGAAAGTGACTTCTGGCACTGTGTGAACTGTTACGTTGCTTTTTTTTAATTCTCTCTTAACTGATTTCCTTGTAGAAGCACTCAGTGACAATTCTCGGAGCAGTTCACTGAGGTTTTTGTGATCTAGAATGTCCCAGTCTGAAATTGTATCAGCCACGCTTGTTGTCCTGAAGTCTGTAAGCAAATACTCTTTGTTGATAGAAGGTCTGGTGGTATCTTTTGGCAAACATGGGTGACCGGTAACTTGTCGTGTCAGGTGCCCTCAGCCCCTGAGCTTGATACGATGGAGGTGCTGTAATGGTTGTTTTTTTTGTGATCTTTGAATTGCTGGTAACAGCAGAGGCTGTCAGCCGTGCCATGACTCAGCATGACCTCTCACAGAGATCCGTTGGGTTTCTTGCTCTTCGCAGGGTTGTTTGAACATGTTGTCAAGGGCAAAGTACAACGGTTGTGGAGGGAAGATTTACGCCATGTAATGCAGTGACAAAGTGCATTTTGTGTCTTTTATTAACTTGTATATCTTGCTTGTAGTGTTGTTTTATGACCTTTTTTTTTTTTTTAAAGGCAAATGAGATATCTTGAGAGTAGGGTGACCGATATTAGCAATTAATGCATTAGGAATGGGTTTCAGCCACTACCTCATGATATGTGATACTCGATACACATGCTGTGCATAAATCACAGTTTAGGACATGATGATATTATAATCGGATTGTGATTGTGTGTCCGTGAGAGGGAATATCTTTGGGGTCAGTTTCAATCTCTTGTGACTTGCAGAAGTGGTTCTGACTGCACTGGAAAACATCGGCCTCAGAGTTTGTGCTCATTAAGTTGACCTTTTTCTTTGCTGAATGATAGGACATTATATGAATGCACCAGTAAATAAATACAAATATTGATACAAGGATCTGAAATGTTGATACAGTACAATGAGAAAAAAAAAAAAAAAAAAAAAAAAAAAAAATATATATATAAAATGACTGACATATAACCCTAATACAAGCGATACAACTTCATGACAGTTAGGACATACGCAGACATCAACACAAATTTACACTGTTAGTGGTGTTAAAATTTGTGTATTATATTTTTATTTGTAATTTAAGTAATATATTTTTATACGGTGTTGTAACGTTTGAAAAATGTTATTTATTTATTTATTTATTTATTTATTTATTTATTTATTTATTTATTTATCTATCTAACATGAATAATCTTTCAGCATGGATGCATTAAATTGATAAAAAATGACAAAAGACTTTTACATTGTTAAAGGAGAACTCCACTTCCATAACAACAATTTACAAATAATTTACTCACCCCCTTGTCATCCAAGATGTTCATGTCTTTCTGTCTTCAGTCGTAAAGAAATTATGTTTTTTGAGGAAAGCATTTCAGGATTTTTCTCCATATAATGGACTTCATTAGTGCCCCGATTTTGAACTTTCAAAATGCAGATTAAATGCCTTCAAAGGGCTCTAAATAATCCCAGCCGAATAAGAAGGGTATTATCTAGCGAAACAATCTGTCTTTTTTTTTTCAAAAGATAAAAATTTGTATACTTTTTAAACAGTAAAAAAAAGCTTGTGTAGCACAGGCTCTGGGATGCGCGTCCACGACGCTACGAATCACGTCTAAGTTCATCGTCTGTGTACTCTGGCTCAAAAAGGTAGAGTATGGTGAAAAACTCCATCTTATTTTCTCCTACAATCGTTGTACCTTTTTGTTTGTAAACAGCATTTGACTTACTTGCACTTGCTTAGTCTTTGCGCATTTGCTTTGTAAACACTGGGTTTGTAGTTCAGCCTATGTTCCGCGTGACCTTTCGACGTGATTCAATAGTACGTAGAGTTGTGAACGCGCATCCCAGAGCCTGTGCTACACAAGCTTTTGTGCTTAAAAAGTATACAAATATTTATTTTCCGAAAAAATTGACAGATCGTTTCACTAGATAAGACCCTTCTTCTTCAGCTGGGATTGATTAGAGCCCTTTGAAGCTGCATTTAAACTACATTTTGGAAGTTCAAAATCGGGGCACCATATCAGTCTGTTATATGGAGAAAAATCGAAATGCTTTCCTCAAAAACCATAATTTCTTCATGACTGAAGACAGAAAGACATGAACATCTTGGAGGACAAGGGTGGACTTCTCCTTTAAAAAAAACGCTGTTTTGTATCATGAGGAAGATGCATCGTGTTTCCATAAAACTATTAAGCAACTGTTCATAACTTGGATAATAATAAATGTTCCTTGAACAGAAAATCAGCATATTAGGATGATTTTTGAAGAATCATGTGACACTGAAGAGTAGAGCAATTCGCTTAAGTGATGACGCAATGTGACCAACCACTGCACCACGAGTGCTGTTTCCGGGTCCAAGCTTATATCAGTTGAGAATACTATCTCAACAGTCATTTATGAGCACTGTTTATTCATATTAAAAATTTAAGTTAAACATTTTCAAACTTACGGTGTACACTACTTTCTCCGTGCTCGCAGCGTCCCAAACACAAATAATTTTTATATTTATATATTTATATGTATATTTTCATTGTCTGGCTATCTGGGATTTCGGTATGGAGTTAAAGGGGAGAATTATAAATTTTTATTTTTTTTTTTTTGGTAGTGTTCTATCATATTGTGAGTGCATATTAGCACCGTTTGTTGTTTTCTTACGGCATCTGATAGAGTGTTTGGACACGGAAGCGGTGCCGCTTTACGTCAGACTTAACAAGTGAATAATAATGCATCACAGGAATCTTTAAATATTAAAATAGAAAACTGTTATTGACCCAGCTTTACAACAGTTGTATATATGAATATTAATAATGTGTAGACTTTTTTTGTTTGTGTGTGTGTGTGTTTATGTTCTTTTTCAGTAACACAATGTTTTTTTTTTTTTTGTTTTTTTGTTTTTTTTAGTGACAGAATGGGGTGATGATGTGAGACCAATGTCTGAAGATGAAGCCATGGTCATAGTCAATCATCAAGCTACAGGAGATGTGTGCACCCTAATGATGTGCTTGCAGGACAAGGGCACGGTAAGCACACCTCTGCTTTAGCACTGCTCTGGTTGTGAATTGTACATTAGATGTCGGCTAATATCACACTGATAATATTCCAGATCACAATCAAAAACCAATCAAAAAACTAATCCTCATGTTCTTATCCAGGTTGTACGAAAGATGATGTGGTTGATGGACCATGTTTTTAAATATACCAATTTTGGGGTTGTGTCCTTCATTCATGGAGATTTTTTCATCAGACAGGTAAGATCTATTCACTTAAAAAGAAAATATAGATATTTTGTAACGTAGAGTTTTATGCGAAAGTTTGGGAGCCCCTTGCAGAATCTGTGAAAATGTGAATAATTTTAACAAAATAAGAGAGATCATACAAAATGCATGTTATTTTTTATTTAGTACTGTAGTTAGATATTTTACATAAAAGATGTTTACATATAGTCCACAAGACCAAAAAATAGCTGAAATTATTAAAATAACCCACTTCAAATGTTTGCGAACCCTTGCTTTTTAATGCTATGTGTGATTACCTGGATGATCTACGACTGTTTGTTTGTTTAGTGATAGTTGTTCATGAGTCTCTTGTTTGTTCTGAACAGTTAAACTGAGCACTGTTCTTCAGCAAAATCCTCCAGGTCCTGCAGATTCTTGTTTTCCAGCATCTTTTGCCTATTTGAACCCTTTCCAGCAGTGACTGTATGATTTTGAGATCCATCTCTTCACACTGAGGACAATTGAGGGTCTCGTATGCAACTATTAAAAAAGGTTCAAACATTCACTGATGCTCCAGACGAAAACAGCATTAAGAGCTGAGGGTGAAAACTTTTTGAATTTGAAGATTAAGATAAATTGTACTTAATTTGTCTTCTGGGAAACATGCAAGTATCTTCTGTTGCTTCTGAAGGGCAGTATTAAATGGAAAAAAATAGATATATTTCAGCAAAAAAAGAAAAAAATTGGACATCTTCATCCTGTTCGAAAGTTTTCACCCCCTAGCTCTTAATGCATTGTGTTTCCTTCTGGAGCATCAGTGAATCAGAAACTGCAGGACCTGGATGATTTTTCTGAAGTGAACAGTGCTCAGTTTAACTGTTTAGAACAAACAAGGGACTCATGAACAGCCATCACAAAACAAACAAACAAACAAAAAAACAGTAGTAGATCATCCAGAAAACCACACACAGCATTAAGAACCAAGGTTTCCTAAACTTTTGAAGGGGGTTATTTCAATAATTTCAGCTATTTTTTTTGGTCTTGTGGACTATGTAAACATCTTTTATGGAAAATATCTTTTTCAGGACAGTACTAAATAAAAAAATAACATGCATTTTGTATGATCTCTCTTATTTTGTTGAAATTATTCACATTTTCGCAGATTCTGCAAGGGGTTCCCAAATGTAACAAGGGTAGTGAGCAGCGAGCAAACTAATTGATTTTTTTAATGCAAGAGAAAATTTAGTTGAAACTGATGAGATTTGTCATTACCAACAGGGCAAAGCACATCGAGAAAAGCAGCTAGTTTACCTGAAGGATCACCTAGACAAGTATTACTACAGCAGAGACAGGAAGTGGATTGTGCTGTTTCCTGAGGGCGGTTTCCTAAGAAAGAGGCGAGAGACAAGTCAGACCTTTGCCAAAAAGAATGACTTGCCTTCCTTGACTCATGTAACACTGCCACGGCTGGGCGCCACACAGATTATCCTGAAGACCTTAGGACCCCAGCAAGAAAACGGCATCCTGGGAACAGAGGGAAGTCCACCAGGTCAAAGTAAGGAACAAAATCAACTTCTCAATGTTTAAACAGATGGGGTCTTTCACTATTGTCCATGGTTGTTTGTATGAAGTGTCTTTTGTGTATGAAAATGTGTTGATGTGTTGCACCTTATTACGTTAACCGCCAATGTTTTGACATCTTTCACTGAAACAATACTCCTAAGAGCAAATGCTAATGGCTAGTATGGCAATGTTGCTTAATATGGCTGCATTCATACACCATTTAGTTTTTTTTTTTTTTTTACGAGCATGAAAACCACATTCTATAACCACACTCCTGGCAACCCTCACAGCCCGCAATGTATTAACGGAACACACTGGACAGCTAGTTGTCCCCAATGTCATTTAATCATGCTGAATGAACAAAAACATTTCAAGATTCTCACAATCAGTCCAAGACATAATGGACATTTGTATTATTAATGACACTTGTGTATTATTAATGACTTTTTCACTTTTTTGTGAGAAAATGTTTGAAAAAAAAAACATTGAATGCTTAATGGCAGAAGTTACAGTTATTATTTGTTGGTGAGTTAACTAAAGGAGTAATTGATTGATCAGAAAATAATCAAAAGATTAATAAGTTAAAGTTAAAACAGTTGATTTTTTTTTTTTCTTTTCTTTTGAAGTTTTTTTTATATAAATGTAGATGTAAAGGCCTGTTTACAAAACATCAAACAAAACAGTATGAAATATTTGCACTCGGTTTGCTGCACCACTGCTTTTCGCATTATTCAATTTCAGTTCAAGTATTTGTCATTGTCATAACATCTGGAAAGCTAAATGGATGGTTCAGCATCCAAACAATAAAAAGAAGAAATATTTTGTGGTGATTTTGTTTTCTTTCATTTGATCGGGCTGATAAACGTAGAAGTAAACAACAGTGGACTCAATTAATTTTATTGTATTGATAAAATGCACACAAACTTTTTTTTTTTTTTTTCCCAAAATGTTCCATAGAAGAAACTGTAACACTTTAGATAATGGAAAACATGTTCACTATTAACTAAGAGATAATGAACTCATAAGTATCTGCTTATTACATGTAAGTAAGGTAGTTGTAGTAGTATTATAAGTACGATTAAGCAGCAAATATGCTAGCATGCCAATAAGCAACTAGTTAAAGGAGAACTCCACTTCCAGAACAACAATTTACAAATAATTTACTCACCCCCTTGTCATCCAAGATGTTCATGTCTTTCTTTCTTCAGTGGTAAAGAAATTGTTTTTTGAGAATTTTTCTCCATATAATGGACTGATATGGTGCCCCGATTTGGAACTTCCAAAATGCAGTTTAAATGCGGCTTCAAACGATCCCAAATGCGGTTGTAAACCATCCCAGCCGAGAAAGAAGGGTCTTATCTAGCCTAACGATCGGTTGTTTTAATAAAAATAACACAATTTATATACTTTTTAATGTCAAACGCTCGTCTTGTCTTACTCTGCCTGGAATGTTTTTGTTCCGGTTCATGACAGTTAGGGTAGGTCTCAAAACTCCCATCTCATGTTCTCCCTCAACTTAGAAATCGTCCTATATCACTGTTTTACCTCTTTTGTTAAGGGTGTTTGATCTTCTTTGCATGTTTACTTTGCAAAAACTTGGTCGGAACTTCTGCAGCGATGTAGGATGATTTTAAAATGATTTTTGAATTTGAGGGAGAAAATACGATTGGAGTTTTTCGACATACCCTAACTGTCTTGAGTCAATACACAGTTCAGGAAGAGAAAGGCAAGACGAGCATTTGAGATTAAAAAGTATTGAAATTATATATATATATATATATTTTAATGAAAATAACCAATCGTTTTGCTAGATAAGACCCTTCTTCCTTGGCTGGGATCGTTTACAACCGCATTTGGGATCGTTTGAAGCCGCATTTAAACTGCCTTTTGGAAGTTCCAAATCGGGGCACCATATCAGTCCATTATATGGAGAAAAATGCTGAAATGTTTTCCTCAAGAAACATAATTTCTTTACAACTGACAAAAGAAAGACATGAACATCTTGGATGACAAGGGGGTGAGTACATTACATGGACTTCTCCTTTAACAGTTAATAGTATTCCCTACCGAAGAAACAAATGCATACAGATTTGGTATGACAGGTATTTATTTTTGGTTAAACTCTCCATTTATTTAAAAAGCTAATAAAAATAACTTCAAATGCTGATACTTCAGAGCATGGTCTGTGAGTTTTGACAGAAGTGTATTGTAGTACTATACAATGTCAATATTTTCCCACCACACCTAGTACACAGTTGAACTTCCTTGCTGGGTGGATCTTCCATTTTGTTTCCTCACACGACTTACGCAGAGCATATATTTGCTCTGCTTAATGGTGGGCTTGCTGTTACTGGGTTAACTAATGGAGCTGTTGCATTCTGACAGGCATGGATTCAAAACAAAGAAACACTAAGGCTGGTTAAACAAGATAATAAGCTGCTAGTATTGTCTCAGTAAATATGTGGAGACAACCATCACAGTCTTTCAGAAGGCATCAGAGGACATGCTCACATAGAATGCACATTTTTAAAATTCATCTTCATTCCTCTTGGAGATTTGTATGTACAGTATGAAGATATGTTAAGTGAATCAATGAACAACTGTTTCAGAGATCCATAAGGAGATTAAAGAGCTGTGGTCTCTGCTTGTTTGTTAAGGTGGACTAGTTTTAGTTTTTGTTTGTTTGTTTTTTCAGCTATATTGTTTTAAGAAGTGGCTGCTCTCTCTAGGAGTTGCACCTCTAAATTGATCTCTTTTAAGCACCATTGGTGCAGCGATCACAGCACTGCTTGGACAATAAATTTCCCACCCTCATCACATTTTAAGTCACTGTAAGACTTTAAATCGCTTTAGCACCTTTCACACATATAGGTAAATTACCGTTAAGAGATCATATGTGAACAGGACCTTTTCAAAAATACCGGTAAATTCATTCTGGCAGTTTACCAGTATGAGATTGTGTAACATTACCAGTAATGTGCTCTGTGTGAACGCATAACAAGATTATCGGTATGAGCACATACAAGTTCAGACGTAAGATGTCTACTCTGGGCCAATCGTAACATTCTGATGCAGATGACGCATTTACTCAGTGCAGTGTAGTTCAGTTTGAAGTTGGCTAATACAATGTCTCTGAGCCAAAAGCAGCTGCATGAATGTGAATGTTTGACACAAAAATGAAAACATCAACAAAAACACTGACCGCGTTTCTCCTCCATGTTTACAAACGGCACAGTTATAGGTCATTTCCAGGTTAATGATGTCACATAATTTACCGGTATTTTGAAACTGATGCATGAATGGTGCTTTACCGGGGTAAAAAGACAGAACGTCATTGACTTTGACATTTTCCGGTCATTCCGGTAATTTTACTGGTATTAGTGTGTGAAAGGGGCTTTGGAGTGAGCAAGTATTCCCATCATATGTAATGTAAACAATATTAATGCAATATTAATTTTCTTTTTTTTTTTTTTTTTTTTAGGAGGACTATGGTGGTTTTAGTAATTAAAGCTTTTACATAGAATAGTATTATTTTTGTACTATTTATATATTGTATTTTTGATTCTATTTATTTATTTATTTATTTATTTGTTATCTTTATTTTTTATATTTATATTTAGCTCTAATTTGTGTTTTAGTTTTAGGATGTTTTTTTTTCCAGTTTTTTTTTTTTTTTTTCAGTTTCACTGCAAATTTATTTCAGCTTTATTTCCATTTTATTTAACAGTAACACTTAGGGATGCACAATATTATTGGACCGATATCAGCCAATAATGGCTTTAAATTTAAATAACGGCATCGGCCCGATATGAAAAATGATGTCAATATATCTTGATGTAAACTTAGGGTGTGAACCAAAGTTTTGCCTGAATAATGATTAGATTCACAGTTTTGGATCGCTGCGTTTAATCTAAGAATAAACATACAGAGTGAAGTGTTGAGTGTGTGATAGAGTAAGCCTGTTTGGTATGGATTTACTGATTTATTCCTTAATGTGTAATATGTTAAAATTATGAGCTAATGTGTGTAAAATTATGAGCTGTAAATGATTTTCAGAATTCTTACAACTCTTTTGGTTTAGACCATCTACAAACGTTAAATCTTAAAATAAAAAGTTACCAATGTATCCTTCTGAAAAAGAAAAAAAAAATGCAGTGTTTGATGTTTATATTGTTTATAGGTATTTTCAGAGCTTCATTGTACTGTCATTATAAAAGAACTTCATTATTGTTTATTTAATTCTAACAAATATGTTCTTGTTAAAAACTGACCAAAATTAAAAAATAATTTGCTCTCTGCACAGGAGAGACTTGGTGGTGTTTCCAAACAAAAGAAAACATTACGGTATCTGCATCGGCTGTTGGCCAAAATCAGTTGAAAAGTTTCAGCATATCTGATATCGGCAAAAATCCAATATCGTGCATCCCTAGTAACAACACTGGTACATAAAATATATTTGATTGGTGGATATTTGATGTTTTTTATTTGTTAGTTATACTATTGAAGGCATGTGTGTTCTTGAATTCCTTCTGCACTATTTCTTTAATTAACGTAGACAGCCAGTGGCGTAACTTCTCATGCTGTTGTTTTGGTTAGATTTTATTTTAGACATCCCACACCATTCAACGGACAATGTGTCAAGTTAAATATAGTTCAACTTTTAAATAACCGTATGTTCTGTTCCATTCTGTCGTTCCCCATACAGCTGCTTTTGAGCGCATCCTAAGAAACGTCTAATCGGTCTTTGGTGGACCATAATTACACAGAGCTTTCTTAAGACCATCTCGTTGATCAGACAACACAATGAATAGTTGTAATGAATAGAAAAAATGTTTTGCGCATTTGGAATTCTTAAACTCAAGGACTAAAAGTGGTTCATTCAGTTCATGTTGAAAATTTGAGTTATTGATTGCACAAAATAAATTTCATTCAGTTAGTTAAAAAATATTTAAAAAAAACTCATTTTATGGTATCAATAAATGGAAAAGCATCATCGCAGTGTGTGAAAACAAACCCGTTTGACTGTCTCCCTTCTGTGGAACACAAAAGGTGAGATAAAAAATAAAATAAAACATAACATAGGCCTGTATGACCTGCTGTTGAAAGCTTTTAAATTAAACTTTCTGCTGTCTCCCCTCTGCCATAGCTATCAAGTATGTGTTTGGATGTGAATAGTATGACTAGTGCTTTTTTATTTTATTATTGATGTGAATTGGCCTTGAAGTTAACATTGGTACAGCTTTTTCTCTGACTCAAGTCTCTGTGTCTGCCCACCTTCAGGTAACAAAGCAAAAGGACTTCAGTGGGTAATAGATGTGACCATAGCCTACCCTAATGCAAGACCCATGGACATTCAGACATGGATTTTTGGTTACAGAGATCCAACAGTCACACATGTACACTACAGGTAAGAACTTTTCTGTAATAGTGTTGTATCTGTTAATGTCTCAAAAGTCTAAAATCAAACTTGGACGATATGGCCTAAAAAGTTACCGTGATTAAAAATGTTCATATTAGTCAACATCGATAATTATGAAGATAAATTAAACATTTTTAAAGGGAGATTTTTGATTGTAGAAACCAGGCTGTTAATTGTGGTTTTAAACTACTCTTTATGGTTAGAACACAACTGCACGTTTTTGAATTTCTTGCACTTTTCTAGTCTTTTTTCTTTGACAAAATACATTAATAGAAAAATGAATTTCTTAGTTTCTGCATGATCTAGCGAGTAATATTGTTTCAAATCATGAAACAGGTTTGTGTTGCCTGACTTTGACATGCATCTTCAGAACAGTTTGCAGTCCATGCTGCAATATTAATATAATTTTTTTTTTTTTTTTTTTGGTTGCTTCGAAATACACATTTGACAGTAGATTGGGTAAGGATGCAGATGTAAATCTTAGGGCTGTCAAACAAATAAGTCGCAGTTAATCGCATCCAAAATAAAAGTTTACGTGCTATATGTGTATGTACTGTGTCTATATTTATTATGTATATAGAAATACTCACACATGCATGTATATATTAAGGAAAAATGTTAGATTTACTTCTAAAGTATTTATATTTATATATCATCTAAATTATACACAAATATAGCATGTAAAAATAAACTTAAATTTGTGTTCATTATCAAAAACAGCAACTTCTGTAAAAAAAAATGTAACAACCTCATTTATATATTTTATATTCTGACTGTTTGAGTTTTATTAAAATTAACTATTGGTTCTCCATAGTAGCATACATTTAGATTATAACCACAGTTATAACCATATGGTTTGTAGGTATTTGCATGAAAAACAGTAGTCTGAATACAGTACATACTGTGTAAATGCGCAAACGCTACAGCTTAATCACAAAAAAATACTGTAATTATATTCCAGTACACCTTTAATATATTTAATACATATATACATTATTAATATAATAAAACTCAGTAAGAATATCCCACATTTCTGCCATAATATCATGGTGCAGTTAGTGTTACTACAGTAAATCCATGGTAAATTATGGCGATTTGTAGATTGAAAAGCCTTCTGACTGTCTCACAGTTGTGCACAGTGTTTCTCCTGTTTGTCAGCGCTGTTTCATCTGGCTTTAAACTAGTTTAAATAAGAGTCTTAAGTCACTGGGGTATATTTGTAGCAATAGCCAAAAATACATTGTATGGGTCAAAATTATTGATTTATGCCAAAAATCATTAGGAAATTAAGTAAAGATCATGTTCCATGGAGATATTTTGTGAAATTCTGTACTACTGTACATATATCAAAACTTAATTTTTGATTAGTAATATGCATTGCTAAGAACTTTATTTGCACAAATCTAAAGGTGATTTTCTCAATATTTTGATTTTATTTGCACCCTCAGATTCCATATATTGAAATGATTGTATCTCGGCCAAATATTGTTCAATGGAAAGCTTATATATTCAGCTTTCTGATGAATTATAAATTGAAATGTTTCACACTGGATCAGTGCCGTTTCCTGGTCACATGACTGAGACGTATCAGCAAATAAACGCATCTGCTTTAGTAAGCTTAGGCTGCGCTGCCGTTTGAACTTTGAGCCAAACAATAAACGGTCCATTTGGCGTGGTTCAGATGAGTAACACTGTTTTGTTCTGCTTTTGGCATTATGTCGTTATTGTTTTATTACCCGGCCCTACTTTAAATATCTTCTGGTTGGCTGTAATTGTGTTGGTTGTGCAGCACTTTCGCTTTTATTTTGGACATCTAAACTACTTGTACTTGGAAACGTCATGCACTGTGCAACACATTGTTAAATATAATCAATGTCGAATGCAGGTGAATGCTTTTACTATTCATTTAAGGAAATTTAATAAATTATTTAATTAGACAATAATTCACAGAATAAATTAAGCATGACTTATTACTTATTTATAACAGGTATGACATGCAGTAGATTTTGTCTATATGAATAAAACTGATTAACTTTCTGTTAAAATGCAATTTACTTGTGCATTACATTTATTCAGCAAATGCCTAATGCTTGTTCACGGTGTGCAGAAACAGAAAAAGACACTGCAAGAAAAGCTTTTTACTAACAAATGTGAAGCAAATATGCAGAGTTTTCTATGGACCATTTTGTAAGATGTAAATAAACATATGCATCTGTAAAACAAAACAAAATGTATTTTTGTTCTATTGAGAAGGAAGTCAGGTGCAAGTTTTGCATGGCTAAAATTGATTATTCATGTAGATTTATGATAAACATTAAAAACACTGTACTTAGAGAAAAGCCACTACTAGGAATGTAATGGTCTACTCACGAAATGAAGTCATGATGTTGATCTCATGATACTCACAATACTTTATACAAAGCCAAAATTGTATGTTTTTGTAAACAATTACTTCTAAGACATGAGTAAACAGAGTAAACAGTGGAAAGTAGTGTTCAATAAACAGTCCCACCAGGATTCAGAGGGACTGATTCTGGAAATTCCTAGAAGGACAGGTTCAAATTTAAATTGAATTTAAAATATATTTTATTTAACAGTAATTATTAAAGGAAAAGTCCACTTCCAGAACAAAAAAATTACAGATAATGTACTCACCCCCCTTGTCATCCAAGATTTTCATGTCTTTTTTTTCTTCAGCCGTAAAGAAATTGTTTTTTGACTTAAACATTTCAGGATTTTTCTCCATATAATGGACTGATGTGGTGCCCCTCTTTTGAACTTCCAAAATGCAGTTTAAATGCAGCTTAAAACAATCCCAAATGCGGTTGTAAACGATCCCAGCCAAGGAAATGGGGTCTTATTTAGCAAAACAATTGGTTATTTTCATTATAAAAATACAATCTAAATACTTTTTAATCTCAACTGCTCATCTTGTCTTGCTCTTCATGAACTCTGTGTATTCTGACTCAAGACAGTTAGGGTATGTTGAAAAACTCCAATCATATTTTCTCCCTCAACTTCAAAAATCATTTCAAAATCATCCTACATCACTGCAGAAGTTCCGACCCAGTCTTTGCAAAGTGAACATGCAAAGAAGATCAAACACCCTTAACAAAAAAGGTAAAACAGCAATATAAGATGATTTTGAATTGAGGGAGAACTTGAGATAGGGGTTTTTCGACATACCCTAACTGTCATGAACCAGAAAAAAAACAGTTCAGGCAGAGTGAGACAAGACAAGCATTTGACATTTAAAAAGTATATAAATTGTATTATTTTTATGAAAATAACAGCTCGTTTCGCTAGATAAGACCCTTCTTCCTGCATTTGGGATTGTTTGAAGCCACATTTAAACTGCATTTATTTTATTATAAATATTTTCCTCAAAAACCATAATTTCTTTACGACTGAAGAAAGAAAGACATGAACATCTTGGATGACAAGGGGTTGAGTACATTATCTGTAAATTTTTGTTCTGGAAATGGACTTCTCCTTTAATAAACATGAAGGTTCAAATGTGTGACCTCCTGGCTGATGCCAAATTAAACTTTCATTTTGGTAAACTACTAATACTACTACCTATTGTCACGATCCACAATACATTTCACTTTTGAATTGTGCTATATTTTGTCACCCTTAAGCCTTCTGCACGATTTTAGCAGTCCTATAAGATCATTGCTGATCACACTATGCGACATGGATCTAATAAACTTGGGTATGACATGCATGTAGACTGTACGATCATGACACCTATTGACTCGTAGGCTACGACGCACGTTACTATAGAAGAATAAAACGTCATCAGCATGTGCTAGCGGTAAACAAAAAGTGCATAATAAATCACATTTTGTCAGTTTTTATGTGTGGTGAACAAAAGTGGAAGCGCCGAAAGAGTAAGGAATAAGAGCTTGAGGTGAGCAGTTTTAAGTTTTAGAGCCATGTCACGCTGATTTCATGTGGCATTTTTATTGGCTGGTCAGTAAACGTGGGTCATGGCAGAAAACACTTCCAGAAAATGGTCGTAGGCTATCTTTGGTCACAAAGCTGTGACAATGGCCGTCTTTGAACCTTTCTCGCTGTATGACATAGGACCACAGATTAGGAGCCACGATCACAGAAATCGCCACGATCGTTTCACGATGCCAGTCTGTCGTCTGGGACAGCTGAAAATCGTGCAGGGTGTTTTGGGCTTTAGGCACTGCACTTTTTATGATCTAACCAAGACAGGTTAAACGAGTACAAGAGATGATGTAAATGATGGGGAATGATTCATAATCTCCTTCGACGTGTTCGCCATTTCTGAACCCTCTCTGTGAAACTGAGTTTAAGCCCTTTGTAAATTTTGTGCCAGGTGGGTGGATGGTCACACTGGGTCAACAAACTGCCTGAGATTTTTTTTTTTTTTTTTTTTTTTTAAATGCCTTCCTGCAAACTGTCTTTTATTCTGCTTTGCAGTGTTTGCTGATTCAGTCAGAGTCCAGACAGCGCTGCTGTGATTTATGAGCACCTCACCGTTTACATGCTCATCAGTTTTATATCCACACCTGCCCTAAAACGGTTTAAGAGGCAAACAAGAAACAAAAGTGTCAAGTTAATTAAGTTTTACAAGGAAGTAAAAAATACGGTCATTGTAGTTTGATATTTACATAGAATGCCACATGATAATGCTTGATAAGCAGGGGCGGAAATTAACGAGGGCTTGTGGCGCAAATGCTACCAAAATAAAGCAAAATGCCCTTTAAATTCAAGACCAAAAGTTACGTCATTATGAAAATTACATTTAAATTTGCTCACACTGCATCAGATTGCTTTACGTGCTGATTTGTGCAGCGTTGAGCCTTATAAATAATTAAACACATTTCTGTTGAACTTAGGAATGCGTTGGCCAATCAGAGGCACTTAGATTAGTCAGCGCTGAAAATGTCGGAGCTGTGTTGTTTGCGCATACAAATGCAGACAGTGCAGATACGATGTAAATAAAAGATTAATTTCATAACTTCACTGAATATAACGGGAGTTTTTGCAAAACTTGTGCTAGACTTGGCTAATCTCATGGACTGACATGTTTGTCTGTGAAGACAGAATGTGACGTGCACGAAACGAAACAAATGTCTTATATTGTTTTCTGTATTGATATTAATAATCATTATTACAATATAAAGAGCAATAATCTAAGATAATGACTGCTTTCATAATATCACAGCCCTGTGAGCTCCTGTTTTTACATGTATAATTCAGATTACATTTTAAACAGTCTAGTTTTATTGACAGCAGTTTAAAATGTTGATTTTTAAAAGGAGTTCACTTCCAGGACAAAAATTAACAGATAATTTACTCACCCCCTTGTCACCCAAGATCTTCATGTCTTTCTTTCTTTCTTCAGTTGATAAAAAATTGTTTCTTGAGGACATTTCAGTTTATCTCCATATAGTGGACATCAACGGTGCCCCCAAATTTGAACTTCCAAAATGCAGTTTAAATGCAGCTTCAGAGGGCTCTAAACAATCCCAGCTGAGGATGAAGGGTCTTATCTAGCAAAACGATTGGTCATTTTCGAAACAAATTGACAATTTCTATACTTTTTAACCTCAAATGCTTGTCTTGTCTAGCTTTCCGTGAACTCTTGTTTTTTCAGTTAGGGTATGTCGAAAAACTCCTCGTTTTCTTCCCCGACTTCAAAATCGTCCTACATCGCTGCAGAAGTACCGACCCAGTGTTTACAAAGTGAACATGCAAAGAAGATCAAATGCCCTTTACAAAAAAAAAAAAAGTAAAACAGCGATGTAGGACGATTTTGAAGTTGAAGAAGAAAATGAGATGGAAAGTTTTTTGACATACCCTAACTGTATTGACCCGGATTACACAGACTACACATGACAAGATGAGCATTTGAGGTTAAAAAGTATATAAATTGTCATTTTGTTGAAAATGACTGATCGTTTCGGTAGATAAGACCCTTCTTCGTCAGCTGGGATCATTTAGAGCCATTTGAAGCTGCATTTAAACTGCATTTTGGAAGTTCAAACTTGGGGCCACCATTGAAGTCCACTATATGGAGATAATTCCTGAAATGTTTTCCTCAAGAAACATAATTTCTTATTGACTGAAGAAAGAAAGACATGAACATCTTAAAGGACAAAGGGGTGAGTAAATTATCCGCAAATTTTTGTTCTGGAAGTGAACTAATCCTTTAAGTAATTGTCGCTTTAATAAATAGAATATTAATTACAAATTTGTTAATGTAAAAATATAAAATAGCTTTTTTTCCCCTGATAGTAAGCTTGCATTTGATTTAGAAAAGAAAAAAAAAAACGTTGAGGACTTTGCCTCTTCTTTCAGAACACAGCTGTAGGATAGGTATGGTTATGTCACAAAGGCATCCATCAAATGACAACACTGAATCAGAGCTGACCTTGAACAGTGATTTGCCAATAACTCGACGTTTTCTTTTTAAATGGGCACTGATGCTCTTTTCACTCTGCTTTTTTGACATTGGCTGGCTAGAGGAGGGCTGAGAGCGGTAGTGAATCGTGGAGAAGCTGTATCCTTCATCACCAACTCAAGTCTGATTTTAATTCTGACTGACTTTGAAATGGCCTAAAACAAAACAAACTTTCCCGTGGGCACTGGGTTTTTCCTGTCACACTTAGTTTGGTTTGACACAAGGTGGTTATGGGCACTTTCTGTTCAACATCTGTGTAGGTGATATAGTGATTGAAATGATGAACTGGTAGACGTGCGTCAGTGCGCTCTTAAAAGTAAAGGTTTGAATAGGAAACTTTCATAGTGATGCCATTAGAACAATCATTTTGGGTGAACGGTTCGTAAAACAAGCAGAATATAGAGATTTGCTCTGTGGATACTAAATCTACCAGGTCACTGAAATTCCCCTGAAACAAATCTCGGAGAGACAGAGAGGTTTAATTGGTTTGGTGGAGTTGCTCCATTTCAAGCAAGACTTACGGAGCCTCTAGGGAACGTATCGCAATCCGCAGCACATTAACGTCACAGTTTACGATTACAAGAACTGTCTTGGAAATATCGGTTAAGTCCTTGTTTTATCTGTGTCAGAAGTATTTTTATACTAGGTACCTTAGTTTATTGAAAAACATGTCTGTGTTTGTCCACATTCACTTGCTTCACCTGAAAAAAATGAGGTTTTGTTGTATCGTTTGCAATAACTCAGAATTACATAGCTCAAATGAAAATCAAATGTGTGTACATAAACACTTTTTTTGATTTTCTGTTATTCCGTGTATTCTAACAAGACTTTTGCAGTTCTCACAATTTTAGCAAAATCATCCCGAGTTCCATACAAAAAAAAAAAGATATGCTAATCTTCAAATTCATTAGCTGACCTGCCCTATAGAACATAAAACCTTCAAACATGATGTTACGAAAACTTGTGGGACGTATCAGTAATTTGGCGTGACAAATGAGCTGTATGTCCTTCTTGCGGAAAACGTGTGATCTGATGCACAGATCTGCTCTATAGATGGTTCTGGGTGTCTCTGGTGACTTCTAGTCCCAGGACTCTTATCTCATGTTATTGCCAGGCATTTTTCTGGAATTTGTTCCCAAGGGCCTTATTACTCCACACCTATTGATTTGTGTGTGGTAGATGGAAAGTGAGCTCTGATAAACAAGTCGAAAGAAAGTAAGCTATAGATGTACAGTATGGATGGGTGTACAGTATATTAATGAGTGAACAGCTTTGTCTCAGGAAATATTCCATTAATAGTCTGTATAACAATACTTAGTTCTGTTTGTTCAATAATGTTTTAGGGGAAACTGGGAACAATTACAGTGCCTTGCAAAAGTATTCATACCCCTTCGTTTATTTTATCTTTTATGTTGCAGCCTTATGTTAAACTGCTTTAAATTACTTTTTTCCACATCAATCTACACTCCATACACCATATTGACAAAGCATAAAACAGGTTTGTAACAACTTTGCAAATTGATTAGAAAAAAAAATACTAAAATAATTTCATTGCATAAGTATTCATACCCTTTTCTGGTACACAGAAGTTAAAACTGAGGGAAATTCATTTGAATTAATATGATTTGGAAAGGCACACACCTCTCAGAAAAGGTGCATATCAAAGCAAAAACCAAGCCCTGAGGTCAAAATAACTGCATGTAGAGCTCAGAAACAGGCTTGTGTCAATGCACGGATAAGGGGAAGAGTTGAGACAAAATTCTGCTGCATTGAAGGCGCTCACAGAAGCATGTGGCCTCCATTATCCATAATGGAAGATGCTTTGAACAGCTAGGAGTCTTCCTAGAGCTGGCCTCCTGGCCAAACTGAGCAATTGATGGAGAAGGGGCTTGGTTAGACAGGAGACCAAGAAGCTGATGGTCACTCTAGTTGAGCTCCATGATCATATATGCAGATGGAAGAAACTTACAGAAGGACAAACATCACTGTAACACTCCGCCAGTCTGGTCCTTATGGCGGTGTGGCCAAACTCAATCCTCTCCTCAGTGAAGACATGTGAAAACCCACTTGGAATTTGCAACGAAGCTCCTAAAGGACCCTCAGACTGTGAGAAACAAAATTCTCTGGTCTGATGAATCTCAATTCCAAGCATCGTGTTTGAAGGAAACCAAGTACTGCTCATCGCCTGCAGAATACCATCCCAAAAGTAAAGTGTGGTAGTAGCAGCCTCATGCTGTGGGGCTATTTTTCAGGGGTAGGGACTGAGAGACTTGTCAAAGCAGAAGAAAAGCTCAGTGCACCAAAATATTTAGATAGCCTTAATGAAAACCCAGTAAAGAGCATTCAGAACCTCAGACTGGACAGTAGATTCACCTTCCAACAGGACAGTGAGCCTAAGCACACAGCAAGAGTGGCTTATAGACAACTCTGTGAATGTCCTTGAGTGGCCCAGCCAGAGCCTTGGCTTGAATGCAGTCAAATATTTCTGGAGAAACATGAAAATGTCTGCCAGCCCCCATCCAACCTGACAGAGCTTGAGCGATGAAGAGGTGAGGCGAAGAATGGCAGATAATTACCAAATGCAGATGTGCAAAGCTTTTTGCATCATACCCAAAATAACTTGAGGCTGTAAAGGTGCTTCAACTAAGTACTGAGTTAAGGGTATGAATACTTATGCAATGTACTTATTTCAGTGTTTTATTTTTAATCAGTTTGCAAAGTTGTCACAAATCAGGGTTTTTTTTTTTTGGTCATTATGGTGTTTATTGATGTGGGTGAAAAAATGAAGGGGTGTGAATACTTTCGCAAGCCGCTGTATACACTAAATTTCCACATGTGGTTTAAATTTGTTGATGTTAAATGTTCAATTTGCAAAGTAAAATACATAAAATAAATACTGTTCTTTTAAACTTTATATTCATCAAAAAAATCCTAAAAAGGCTTCCACAAAAATATATAGCAGCAATATTATGAATGGGATTATTCAATATCAATATGTATCTTGAGCATCAGCATATTAGAATGATTTCTGAAGGATCATGTGACACTGAAAACTGGAGAAGTTATGCTAAAAAATCAGTTTTGCCATCACATTAAATTGTAAAAAAATATTTCAAATATTGACTCTATTTTTGATCATTTTTGATTTATAGATATATACTTCTTTATTTTCACATAAAATCATTTAAACTTTCTTTAATATATATTTGATGAGCAGGATTCTGCTACTGTACATTTATTCATGCATTTGTTTTTAAATATGTCTTGTACCAAAAGCAGGTTGTTAGTTGTTAAGGAAACAGTAAAAAAATACATTAGCAATTTACAGTCTCTCAGCAGTAATACACTGTCATAACCAAAATCAATAAAGAGTAGATTTGCATTAGGCTTATTATTAGCTAGTACAGTAACTGAGGAAAGTTAACTGTTTCTTAAAGTGTTTCTTTAAATTTATTCATCTTTTTTTATTTATTCTTTATTTTTATTATTATTATTATTATTATTATTATTGTTTTATTTTTTTTTTCCCTAATATATTTCTTATACCAAACACAGGTTGTTAGTTATTAAGGAAACCGTAAAGAAAAAAAAAATATTTGCAATTTACAGTCTCTCATCAGTGATAAGCTGTGATAACCAATATCAATAAAGAATGGATTCGCATTAGGCTTAGGGAAGTTGACTATTTCTTACATGCAGAGAGAAGCAGAAGTCAGGAAACCGTAATTTTACGATGTTGTAATAGTATGCTAGTCACATCCTCTCTCTACTGTTTGTTTTCATAAGAGACGTGTACATTTGCAGTCAGTGGTGTGTTTGTACGTCTCAGCTGTCTGTGCGGAGCTCGGCCAGTGTTTCAGCAGAAAACTGCTGTCATCAGTTGAAGCGTCTCATCAGCACAAACGCTGAATCTGTCACACTGCTCACGGCTCAGAGCCTAAAGAGCTGAGCTCTCCACTTCACCATGCTAACTGTGGGAGATCTGATGAACACTGAGAATTGGGATCATTTGTGCTCCATGCTCATCTGTTTTTTTTTTTTTGTTTTTTTTTTTCTTTCTCAGTGCCTGTTAGATTTTCTCCCACAGGCCGCCTTCATTGCCTCCACAAATTACCTTCATTATTGTAAATTTCATTTAGTAAATGAATTTTATGCTTTTTATACTGTTCTCATTTAATCAGCCCCACTGTCTCAGTGTGTTCAACATGTTAACTTTACTTCCAGCCTATCAATTGGGCGTTTTTTTTGTTTGTTTTGTTTTGTTTTAAAGAACAGGAAATGAAAGAACAGGAAGGTATTGGGTCAGAAGGGCAACATTTGCACTACATGTTGTAACTTGTAGTAATAATACTAATAATGATGATGATGATGATGATATTATTATTATTATTATTATTATTATTATTATTATTATTATTATTATTATTATTATTATTATTATTATAAAAGCGTTCATCCAAATGAAATGTACAGATAAACTTAAATTCAATGGTTAACATACATTCAGTCATATGTATAAGGCAAAGTAAATGTGCAACACAGAATATTCAATATTCAATATTGAATAATAATAATAATAATAATAACCATAAATTGTTGTTGTTGTTGCTTCTACTACATTTTATATTATTATTTAATTAATAATTATTTACTATTTATATTTTTGTAATTGTTGTATTATTTTTTTATTGGCTGTGTAAATGTATTAAAATGTAGTCTACATTTATATGAATAACAATAATTCTTCTTGCTTCTACTACTACATAATTATAATTATGATGATTATTGTTGTTGTTGTTATTATTATTATTATTATTATTAACAACAACATTCATCCAAATGTACAGATAAACTGTTCAATTTAATGGTTAAAATACATTCAGTAGTGTATATATAAGGCAAAATAAATATAAAACATAGATTCCATGTTGTTAAAATAAAAAAAAAAAAGTAAATAAATGTTATTATTTTTATTATTATTATTATTATTATTATTATTATTATTATTGCTTCTACTACTACATTACTACATGCAATATTATTATTTAATTACTATTCATATTTATGTAATAATTATATTATTTTTTAGTTTTGTAAATGTATATTAAAATGCAGTCTAAATGTATAATAATAATAATAATAATAATTACTATTATTATTATTATTATTATTATTATTATTATTATTATTATTATTATTATTGTTATTATTAATTTGTATTATTATTGTCATCATTCAAAAGCATTCATCCAAATGTACAGAGAAAATATTCAATTTAATGGTTAAAATACATTTATTATTATGTATAAGGCAAAGTAAATGTGGAACATAGGATCCAGGTTGTTAAGTAGTAATAATAATAACAATAATAATAATAATAATAATGTTATTATTATTATTGCTTCTACAACACTACATTTACCACATTTAATATTTAATGCACTCTAAGTATAATATTATTATTATTATTATTATTGTTATTATTATTACTATTGCTGCTTCTACTACATTTAATATTATGAATATTTCGTATAGAAAAATACAAATAAATGTGCAACACAGAGTCCATGTTGTTAAATAATAATAATAATAATTTTATTTTATTTTATTTTATTTGTAAATGTGATAATGTTATTATTAATCATGGAAAATTTATTATATTTCTAGAATGCTGTATTGACCAGTGATCAGTATAGACCTAAATGATCAGTTTTATCATTTTTATCATTTTTGAATATTTCTGTTCTGTATAACAAGTTCTTATCTGTTAAATTTTTAGGACATACCCTATAAAGGATGTCCCAGTAGAATCAGAAGCATTAACAGATTGGCTATATCAGCGATTTGTGGAAAAGGAGAAACTTCTGGCTCATTTCTACAAGACAGGTAATTTGATAGCGATCAAATTTAAGACTGTAAATATTCATCCTCCAACTAAAACCAAACTTGCTAACGAGTTCTCTCCATCTTTCCTTCACCTCGCAGGAGCCTTCCCTCCACTAGACGGCCAAAAAGAGGTGATCTCCCGAAACATGACCCTTGACAACGCTTGGCTGTTTTTCGTCCAAACGTTCGCCTTTGCCTCAGGCTACATGTGGTACAGCATTCTACATCAGATCTACTGCTGGTTCTTCTGACCGCTCTGAGGAGACCGTAATGCGCAGGATGGAGGAGGGAAACACCAGAGACCAAGAGCCCCGATTGCCATTCTCCTCTGCCGGATGGTTGAATGTACCCCGCAGGACGACTCGAGTTGCCGTATCCGATCGCGGTCCCCATCCTTACGTCGGTCGGCAGACAGACACATCCACCCGATCCCAGCTGCCCATGCAGACATGCGTTTATCCTTTAGATTTGCGTAGAACCAGTTCAACATGTTTACACATGCGCGCTCACATGCAGAGAAAATTATGCACATCTAAATGTTTACTCATGCACATGTGGACACACCTCTATTTTTTTTTTGTTTTACATTTTTACTTACAATCAAAATTAGGCTCAGGAATAAGCCAGAGATAGATCTGTCACGTCCTCTTATTTCTCTCATGTCCTGCCACGTGAGCTTTCCCCCTCCTTTTTATCGTTAACTCCCAAACAGGACGACTGAAATTATTATTTTTTTTCAGAGACTTCTGTCCTTTTTGGAAGAGCCTCCTCTGGCCTTCATTGCACTATGAATCCTCGTTGCCCCCCAACGGAAGACCCTCGGTGTGTGCTGCCCTCGTGTCATTTCTTCCTCTTGGCCGTTTCGTCTCGTGTTGACTGGATGCTTTCGGATGTTTTCTGTGTGTATTGTCAGTATTGAGAGACGGTAGGACGATCGTGATGTTTACACTGACTGAAGGGGGATTCGGTTTTCGATGCGTATGGGGGGAAAAATTCGAACCTGGTTCTTGTTTTTAAACAAGGAGACTTTGTCCTCTGGAGAACTTTACACAATCAACGCCATACAGACACATCCAAGCGCACCACATGACTGCCACACGACCGATTCGATAGGACAATTACCCCTCACCTCCAAAGTTTTACAATATTAAGCCATATGCTTATCTTAGGGTCAACGGGGGCGGACATTCTACTGACTGAACTTTTGTGTTTGTTCATTGTCCTAAAAAAGATTTTAATTTGTTGGGTTTTTTTTTTTTTTTTTTGGAGTCTCAAACTGGTCTCATTTCTGTATATGTGACAGCATAACCTGCCTGTGTGATTGTGTGTGACTGCCCGTTTCGTTTTTCTATTTTTTAGATGCACATACTGTCTGGTAGATTCATGTTATATCAGAGTGTTGGCAAATATCTGTTTAATAGTTGAGATTTTACTTTCGTTTTCCTCATTCTGTGGTTAATCTTGTACAGGAAGGAGTCCGAGTTTCGGACGCTCTCGGCGTTTTTACATCTAAAATATCATGAATGTTTAGGAAAGACGGAGAAAAAAGCAGCAAGGAGCTTCTGTCCCGGCAGGTATCAGTATCTGAGCGTCACCTCGTCTGCCGTCTTCTGCAGCGATCGCGTGGGCGCCATTCTGTTCATCAAAAGAAACCGTCGTAAAACTGCTGCCACGCGGAAGGGATCAGAGGCGTAGCTTCGGTTTTGTGCCGAGGCGCAAACTAGACTAGCTTTAGACTATCTTGAGGAAAACGGAAACATTCTCCTCGAGCTTGAGACAAAATAGCGTATTTCATGTGTGAAACTGCGTCTGTTTGTGTGCGTTGGTGAGGAAGAATGCCGTGAGTCCGTCTACGTGTGCTCCTCGTGTCGAAAGGGAATATATAGGCAAGGTCCAGCAATAATGTACTCAAAATGCCCATGTTGTGGCGTTCTAAAGAAACGATGCTTAGGTGTACAAATTAGACATTTGTAGTTGAAAACATTGCACCGTAATTGTCATCCGCCCCTTAACCGAAGCCATGTCATTTGTGAAAGTGAACTTTGTTTCTAATAGCTTGCCAGATTGAAATGTGAATGACGCCAGAAGACTAAAGCCAAGTTAGATGCGGACTGCATTCAGAGCAAGCTACGTCACCGTGAATTTCACCGCGAGGATCTCAAGACGACCTGGGGTTCCTCGTCTCGTTCTCGCTGTCTGTCAGATTGAGACGTAACATTGTTTTCCTAAGTATGGTTTTATGTTTAAAAAAAAAAAAAAAGTGTGAGATATATCTATATATTAGCAATTTAACCAAATTACAATAGAATGGTCCATAATTTTCATTTTGTACTCCTGTTTCTCTCTTCCTAGCTACCCAGCCATTTTACAACACACAAAATAATTGTGCTGGAATAAAAATCATGCGCAGCAGTGAACCACAGGCTCTTCTCTGAGTGTTATTGATCCGAAGCGTTCGGCAGAGTTGCATTTGTTCATCGTTCTGATCAGGCTTTTGGCTTTTAAAGTCAGTGAGAACTGCAGTGTTTGTTCTTGGAATAACATGCACCAGTGAATCATTCACAGCAAAACTTGGATCACACATTAGATCAGTTTTGATATTTAAAGCCTCAGCTGCCTGTGCGTATTGCACTTAATGTTCAGAAGAACAGCCAGAGTTGGTCCTTTCTGTGAATAGGGTACAAATTGGTTCCATTACCCCAGAAATAAAAGCACAAATCCCATCTGTTTAGAGAAATATTACACATGTTAGATTTGAATTAAATCTTATTTCATTTTCATTTGTGTTTAACCTAAGATTCAACTAATTTATAAATCAATTTTCTGCTTATTAAATGTGTATATCTAGAAAATAAGGGTTTTAGCACTCATTCTCAGTCATTTCTCAAAGCTTGGTAATGGAGTTGCAAGAAAGACCTTCATATAAAATACAACAACACAATGTGAAGAGTTCATCTGCAAAAACGACGTTAACAATTTCCAAATTTTTTCATTGTGCATTCCAATGTACATCTCCAATTAAGCTAACTAACACATAAATAAATAAATAACCTCATAAAAAAACATGATTTCTGAAAAAAAAAAAAAAAATCAAATCTGCAAATAAACTTATATATATACACACACATGTATAGTTTAACACAGAAAACCAATTTTAAGGTTCACACTACATTTTTAGTAAAATTTATAAAAACTAAACAAAAAACAAAATACATCTTTTAAAAAGAGATTTAAGCCCTATTTTGTACCCTGTTCAGTGAAAGTGTCGGTTGCTCTGGTTACTTATGTTTAGTACAGTCATATCTAATTATTATACATCTGTCTTTTTTGTAGATCTTAATTGTAAAGTAGGTTTTTGGAGGTAGCAGTGATCTTGAACATGCAGAAATAAAATTTACTGCAAACTTGAGATAACACACAGGTATTAAAATAAAGAATAAAAATTAAAGAATGATGGTGACAGATTTTCCACTTTAAAGGGGTGAAGTATATGTTGTCCTTTCTTCCTTGCTGGTAATGGTGTTCTTGGAAGCCCTCAGGAATAAATGGTAAATTGTACCACATCCGTACACATTTGAATGTTAAAAGTGGCTGCTAATACTAAGATCCTGACTGACTACAGTGATTTTATGTGTGTTTTTGTTTCTATAACAAGTCAGATCAGTATCTTCATGTGCTGTACCTTTAGCCTCTGAATGATTGTATTAATGCAATAGTTTGTAGCAAGATTCTTGAAAATATACCATGAGAAATTAAAATGGCAGAAGAAAATATTAGCTCATTTCTAAAAAAAAAAAAAATGCTGAAGCTTTGAGGGGTCATGTCATGGAGCAAAAATTTTGTTAAAATCTTCAGTTGCTCAGCCTGCATTTATTTGATCCAAAGCAAAAACAGTAAAATACTGAAATATTTTTACTATTTAAATAACTGTTTTCTGTTTGAATTTGCTGCTCAAAAACAACAACATTTATTATTATTATTATTATTATTATTATTATTATTATTATTATTATTATTTTGATGATGATGATGATGATGAAAACTGCTGAATATAATTTTTTTTTAGGATTCTTTGATGAATAGAAAGTTCAGAAGAACAGCATTTATCTGAAATGGAAATCTTTTGTAACATATCATCACTTTTGATCAAATTAAAGGAACACTCCACTTTAAAAAAAAAAAAAAAATAGTTTAGCATAGGTCATTGAATCAGATTAGACCGTTAGCATCTTGCTCAATCTAACAGTCTAATCTGATTCAATTATCTATGCTAAGCTATTTTCAAAAAAAGTGGAGTGTTCCTTTCCTTTAAATCAACTATTAAGTGCATACTGTTACAAAGCTTTTTATTTCAGATAAACGCTGATTTTGGATCTTTCTATTCATCAAAGAATCCTGAAAAAAAATACTGTTTTAAATATTGATAATAATAATAATAATACATTTCTAAAACAGCAAATCAGCATACTAGAATGATTTCTGAAGGATCATGTGACACTGAAAACGAGTAATGATGTTGAAAATTCAGCTTTGATCACATGAATAAATTACATTTTAAAATATATTCAAGTAGAAAGTGGTTATTTTAAATAGTAAAAGTATTTCACAATGTCACTGCCTTTGCTGTACTTTGGATCAAATAAATGCAGGCTTGGTGAGCAGAAGAGAATTATTAAAATAATTTATCAATTTTATAAATTAAAAAAAAAAAAAAAAAAAACATTACAAATCTTACTCTTCAAAAACCTTTGACTGGTAGTATATGTGGCCTTTATAAGAACATTAGAAGCGCACATATGCGCATAACCACATACCTGTGACTCATAATGATTATAGCTCTAAAAATGCATCTATTCAAGTGAAATGACGTTATCGTCTGTCTTTCTGGCAATGTGTCCATAACTCGTATCCTGTAAAGCCTTCCAGTGAAAATAGGGGAAAGGGCTTCATGTGAACTTTGACTCAGCCACACCCAGAGCTGTTCGGCACATTAAACAAACTGCTGCCACCAAGCGGACAAACAGTCA
Source organism: Cirrhinus mrigala (assembly GCA_036247105.1). Lineage (NCBI taxonomy): Eukaryota > Metazoa > Chordata > Actinopteri > Cypriniformes > Cyprinidae > Cirrhinus > Cirrhinus mrigala. The sequence goes on from CM070026.1 coordinate 7,062,606, forward strand.
ATGTGCAGTGTGAGTAAACTGTTTCAATAACGAAGTAGCGAGCGCAGAGGTTAGTCTGCAGACGGTACGTTTCTCAGAAGCAGTCTTTTTTTAAAAAAATATATATATATATATTATTATTATTTATTTATTTTTATTTTATTTTTTTTTAATTAAGGAAACTATATCATAGGCGTTAAAAGACATATTCCAGGGAACATGGACAATAAATAAGTTGGGAGAAATGTTAACTAATGATGAAAAACCATGTTTTACCTCGTTTTAAAACTTAAAAACCGTTCAATGTTCGTTCCTCCTTGTAAGCTGTGCTTGAGCTGTCCCTTTAAGAAATGCCCTTCCGCTGTCTAATAGTATGTTCCCGGGCGTTCTCGCGGTTCTTTAGCGCTTGGCAACGTGAACGCTGTGTCCTGACACGGACCAATAAGATCGCCGCAAACAATAAAGTCCAGCCAATCAGAATCCAGCATTTGTGCGCACGTTTGAAAATCAGCTTGCTTAGCCTTTCTGTTTGTTTCGGAGCATAAACAAGGAACTATAACGTTTTATAAACTAAATCACCTATAAAACAACAGAAGACACTGGGACAAAAGCGTGAAGGTTTAGCAGTGAATGAATTGCGGTAAGTGAACGGTTCGAATTAATCATGCTATGTTTGTTAGTACAGTTTGCACATAAATAATTGAGTTTGGTTGTAACTTACTAGTCTGAAGTCTGGACCTGCTGTTGATGTTTGCATGATGCCATCCAAAACTGAAGACTATGAGGTGATGCTCACCATAGGATGTGGATCTTATGGGAAATGCCAGAAAATCAGGAGGAAATCAGATGGAAAGGTCAATAAAATACAGACTAACACGCACAGTGTGGTGTTGTTGTACTTTTAATTTAGGAGCTTTCATCAAAATCAGAAAATGAAAAATTATTTGTATATTTAAGCAACACATAATTTTTTTTTTTTTTTTTTTTTTCCTCCATTTGTGTGTGTGTGTCCTTATTAGATGAATCGTCACATTGTAGTCAGGCTAATTTGGACCATGTCATCTCATCTCTTTAGATTCTGGTTTGGAAGGTGCTGGACTATGGCACCATGGCCGAGGCGGAGAAACAGATGCTGGTTTCGGAGGTCAATTTGCTCCGTGAGCTGAAGCACCCAAATATCGTCCGATACTATGACAGAATTATAGACCGGACAAACACAACATTATATATAGTGATGGAGTACTGTGAGGGTGGAGATCTCGCCAGCCTCATCAACAGATGCATCAAAGACAGGTAAAATGAAGCTAGGTCATAAAAAGTATTAATTCACACTTCCTCAAATTAAGGCTTTGATATGGTCTTAAATCAAAGCAGAAAATTTTAAAATGTTGAAGTCATTACCAGGTAAATGTTGCATACATTGCTAAAAAAATTAAAGTCTTCCTTATCATTTATGTCTTGTTTTCCCATAAAAATATCTAAACATTCTTAAATCAAGATGCATTTATTTGAGGTGCGAAATGAAAGTCTGTGTTCTAAGAAATTGAACAAAAGTGAGTTTGTTTAAACTATGTGTGAACAAATATGTGTGAATAGGGAATGAAAACTTGTTTTTAAGATGTTTTTCCTGAGTCCACTGGCATGTATTTGTTCTTGTCATTAACTTACTTCATTTTGATCAGTTTCACAGAAAATAATATTTTATGTCATTTTTGTAAGTGTATAAGTGTATCGCGATTTTAAAAATCTTTAGACATTTGCCATGAGAAGACAAAAACTGAGGAAAACAAAACACATACTGAGGAAGAATATTTTTTTTTTTTTTTTTTTTTTTTTTTTTTTTTCCTCAGTGTGATCAAAAGATACAGTGAGCGTTATTTCCGTATTTCTAGTGGATGGGACCAGAGCTATTCTAGCCTCGAGCTATTTTTTGTAAAATTAATTAAAAAGTAATTGAGATAGATATGAAGACATTAGCAACACTTTAAAATTAAAAAATGCATCTCATTTACATTTAGAGAATATATTGACATACTGTGTTCCTTAAATTTCCTTTACACGGTCCTTCATAAAACCTGCAGAATCCCTGCTGCTGTTTTTTGTTGTTATTCAGACTGTTTTCTTGCATTACTGGAATGTTTGTTTTTTGTAACTTTCCTTGCAGACGATACCTGGAAGAAGAATTCATCCTGCGTGTGATGGCACAGTTGTCCCTGGCATTAAAAGAGTGCCACGGTAGAAGTAACGGCAGCAGTACGGTTCTGCACCGTGACCTGAAACCTGCAAATATCTTTTTGGATGTCAAACAGAATGTAAAGCTTGGCGATTTTGGTTTAGCTCGGATACTGAACCACGATACAAGCTTTGCTAAAACATTTGTTGGAACTCCATATTACATGTCGCCAGTAAGTGTCCTTTCATATTTCATTTAAATGTGTAAGAGAAAAAACAGAAAATTATGAAAATTCTAATTAAGCTGTAATAATTTCCATCTTAAAATAAATTATTTTGTGATTGGGGTTCAAGTGCACAAGTACAGGACACTTAAAGCGATAGTTACCCAAAATCGAAAATGAATTTACCAACCCAAATGACGTTTCAAACCTCTACACTTTCTTTTTTTTTTTTAACAATTTTTACTAGAAATTATCTGTTAAAGTGTAATGAGGCAGAAAGACTGAAACCGTATTTCACATAGTCTATTAATCTTTAATGTAAAAAAAAAAAAAAAGTTTTTACAGTGCATGACTGAGTTTCTTCGGCAGAACACAGAAGATACACCAAAAGTAATGCTGTGAAATATTTTTACTATTTAAAATAACTGCTTTATTATTATATATATATATATATATATGTTTTTTTTTTTTTTTTTTTTCTCCAGACTTTGAATAGAAAGATCCAAATAAATGCTGTTCTTCTGAACTTTCTATTCATCAAAGAAACCTGAAAAAAATCTACTCAGCTGTTTTCAACATAATAATAATAAGAAGAAGAATAGTAATAAATGATTTAGAGCAGCAAATCAGAATATTAGAATGATTTCTGAAGGATCATGTGACTGGAGTAATGATGCTAAAAATTCAACTCTGAAATCACAGAAATAAATTACATTTTAAAATATTAAAGTAGAAAACCTATTTTAAATAGTAAAAAAAAAAAAAAAAAAATATATATATATATATATATATATATTATAAAAAACTAATATATATATTTTTATAATTAAAAATATATATAATTATTTTTCAAACAAAAAAAAATATGAAAGGTTTTTTTTTTTTTTCTGTACTTTGGATAAAATAAATACAGGCTTGGTGAGCAGAAGTGACGTCTTTAAAAAAAAAAAAAAAAAAAAAATTTACAAATCTTACTGTTCAAAAACTTTTGACTGGTAATGTATTTGAGTGAATATTGGTAACCAAATTTTAGTGAGCGAATGATATATTTTTTTGAGTAAACTGTACCTTACTTTATACAGACATATGTTATTATACTATACGCTGATACCCAACCCTCCTTAGGAAACACTCCTAAGGGACTGGAGTGAGTCCAACTTATCTGAACAAAAAAAAAAAAAATGCATTTGAGAACCTGTTGTTAAATGTTCATGTCATGGGATGCATAATTATTTGTGGCACAGATTCATCATGATATTTCTTATTATCAGGACATGGCTGTATTTGTATTACTCATATTTTCTTACTTTTGTATTCACAGGAACAAATTAATCGCATGTCCTACAATGAAAAATCAGATATATGGTCTTTGGGTTGTTTACTCTATGAACTGTGTGCTTTATCGTAAGTATAGATGTGTTATTGTCCTTCTAATATTTTACTATTATTACACTGAACTCAGTTATATCCAAGTGCTTGTGTGGTTATACAAAATTGTGAATCTTGAAACTTAAGTATGTTGATATTTAATCCTGAGTTTTTTTTAAGTCCCCCATTTACAGCTTACAACCAAACAGAGCTGGCTGTAAAAATCAGAGAAGGGAAGTTCAGAAGAATCCCATACAGATACTCTGATAATCTGAACACACTTCTTTCAAAAATGCTCAACTTAAAGGTAAATTTAAATTTTGGCAGAAGGCCCATAAATTTGTTTTTATTTATTTTTTTCACTAGAACTTGTGTCAGAAGGCCAAAGTCAAAGTGAATTTGGATTCCAAGGGTCACTGTTAATTGACCAAACATTTCCAGAAACGTGACTTGCTGAAAGAAAAGTCATTTTGTCACTGTTGGTCAACTGTGTGACTGGGTAATAAAAATAAAATAAAGAACTGAACAATTTGAATAGAACAGTAAATAGCAGTCCTGACAAAAAAAAAAAAAAAAAAAAAAAATCAACAAGGCCGTTCACACAGAATGATTTTTTTTACATTCTACTGCATATCTTTTCCATTGATATTGTTTGTAAAAAAAATAAATAAATAAATAAACAGCTCATAAAAATCATGTCTCTAGACCTTGTAAGACTGCTGTGCTATTTTGTTGTTACACACAAAAACACATCCTGTGTGAAAGACTGTATTGTCAGAATTTCAAAATCTCAGTTAGGTTTTTCCATTCACATTGCCCTCTATGCTATTTTGTCACATTCTGGCTGGCTGTTCTCTTTTGTTAGGACTATCTGAGGCCCTCGGTGGAGTCCATTCTGCAGAACAGCTTGATCTCGGGCTATGTAGCCCAGGAGCAGAAGCGGCTTCAGGAGAAGCAGCGGCGCAGATCAGTGGACACAGAGCAGCCCAAACACCCGGAACCGTCGCTTCTAGCAGAGCTACGGCTAAAGGAGCAGATTCTGCGTGAACGTGAGCAGGCCCTCAAAGAGCGAGAGCAGAGACTAGAGCGTAAGTCTGTTTTATTAGGCCTGGAACTAACATCTGTCTCAGGTGATCAAATAACAGCTGGACACACTGAGATGCTTAACCTAAGATAGAAATAGGGTTTTACAAAAATAAGGATCATTTTAAAAACAAACAAACAAAAAAAAACATCTATTGTCATCATTCTAAACCCATAATACTTTTGTTGATCTTCGAAACACAAAAGAAGATATATGTGACCCTGGACCACAAAACCAGTCTTAAGTCGCTGGGGTTTATTTGCAGAAATAGCCAAAAATGCATTGTATGGGTCACAATTATTGATTTTTATTTTATTTTTTTCTTTTATTTTATGTCAAAAATCATACATGATATTAAGTAAAGATCATGTTCCATGAACATATTTTGTAAAATTCCTACTGTAAATATATCAAAACTTAATTTTTGATTAGTAATATGCATTAAGAACTTTATCTGGACAACTTTAAAGGTGATTTTCTCAGTATTTTGATTTATTTATTTATTTATTTTTGCACCCTCAGATTCCAGATATTCAAATAGTTGTATCTCGGCCAGATATTGTCCTATCTTAACAAACCATACATCAGTGGAAAGCTTTTTTATTCATCTTTCAGATTATATATTTATTTATAAAAATTGACCCTTATGACTGGTTTTGTGGTCCAGGGTCACATATGGTAAATGGAAGTTTAACAATGAACCTCATTTTTTTTTTCTTGTCAAGCAAGTACATTTCAGTTTCTGTTTATAACATTTGATGTGCTCTATGTATGTGCACTGATGGAAAATGTATGAAAACAAGTCTAAATTAATTCTGTTTAACATATGTGTGACGGCATCTCTTCAGAAAACTTTTAGATTAAAGCGCTCTATTCATATGGTTTACTTTTATGATGTTTTTCATCAAAGTTTTGGTTGCATGAGCTTTCAGCAGGCCAAAAATCTCTTCAGGTTTCAGTGAAAATATCTCCATTTGTGTTAAATTTGTGAAGTTAAATGAAAGTCTCACTGGTTTGGAATGACATGACAGTGAGTAAATTATGTCAGAATTTTCATTCAAGTTGAACTGACCCTTTAAAATACTGTTTATTGGCAAGACATTTAATTTAGTTAGCTTTTAATGTGTCTAAACTTTTCTTTTCCCAGAAAGGGAACAGGAACTGTGTGTCCGAGAACAGCAATCAAATGAAAAGTTGGCCAGGTAAATATACAGCCTTCCTTACTGAACTGGTCATTTAAATGCTTTATATATTAGTTGTGTCCTGCACAACTAGCTACAGCTACTGAACACCTGGACCACAAAATTAGTCATATGTAGCATGGGTATATATGTATTTGTATATAGATGTTTTTCCTGAACGCGGAAGTCATGCCTAACTGTTAAACGGAAGGATGCTTTGCATTTCTGGTCTCAAGTGTTTCTAGTCAAAATAGCGTATATTCTGAGATGATAATCTAATGTTAAACCTATTAAAATGTTTTTAAAAAGCACATGGCTCCGTAGCAGCATCACTTTGCAATGTCTCAATGATGGTCATTTGTCAGTGCCTCATTCCTAAAAGTTTCATGAGTATGTAGATGACACGAAGCTGCCGACATTAGCTACATTAAAAACAGATGGGCGCTATTTGAATGGGTTCCTGTGGAAACCGGAACACGAGCATCCAATCAGAAGTTAGAATTTATGGCTGCGTCCATTGTTTACTCAGGAAAACGGTCTATATTTGGGTCAAAATTATACATTTTTCTTTTATGCCAAAAATCATTCCGATATCAAGTAAAAAATCATGTTCCATGAAGATATTTTGTAATTTTTCTACAGTAAATATATCAAAACCTAATTTTTGATTAGTAATCTGCATTGCAAAGAACTTCATTTGGACAACTTTAAAGACGATTTTCGCAATACTTTACGACTGGTTTTATGGTCCAGGGTCACATATGGTCAGTGTTGGGGGTAACGCATTACAAGTAATGCGAGTTACGTATTATTATTACTTAACTAGTGAAGTAACGCATTACTTTTTAATTGACAAGAAAATATCAAATAAGTAACACCAGTTACTTCCCCCCCCCCCCCCCCCATTTATTGATTAAAAGCTCTCCTGTCCCCATGTTGAGAGAAATCCGGAGTAAGATGTTAGTTCTAGAATAAATGTGAACATACATTAATTAATCTCACTCACAAAAAACAGATTCAGCATTCCTCAAAATCAGTAAAAACAGTGAAAACTCAGAATATATGTTAAATAATACAAATATCCTTTATGCATTTAATCCCATTTTATTAACCAGTGTCTTTGCTGCCGAACTTCGATGATCCAATTCAACCATACTAATAAGCAAAAATTACTCAAGATAATCTAACATTTGTTTTACTTTTTTATTTATTTATTTATTTATTTTTTTTTTTTTTGGTGAAGATTGGTGAAGAGATTACTTTTGTCTTCTGCAGTCTGCTGTACAAACGTGAATTTACTTTTCTCAAAGCCTGAGGCTTTTGGTGTAAAAAGGCTTTTACATTTGCCAAAAATAGAACTTTTTATATTAAAAACAAACAAGCAAGCCCTGCCCAGATTGAAAAAGTAACGCAAAAGTAAAGTAACACATTACTTTCCATAAAAAGTAACTAAGTAATGTAATTAGTTACTTTTTTTTTTAAGGGAGTAACTCAATATTGTAATGCATTACTTATAAAAGCAACTTTCCCCAACACTGCATATTTATTTATTTAGTGTTGATAACGAGGTTGTAATTGTTCTCTGACAGAGCTGAGAGCTTGTTGAAGGCATATAATTTGATCCGGCAGCAGAGGGCGCTGTCTCTACTCAGTGCCAGCGACACAGGTATAAAACAATTCTTCATTTAATCTTATTTCAGTGCTTTCTGTTAATGCTCAATCTAAGTGCCTGGTATTTGTTTATATATTTACATACATACTATCTGTCAAATATTTGGCATAATTACAGTTGTTAAATTTTTTTTTTATACTACCTTTAAACTACGAATTGCACTAGATAATTCACAGCAAACTACCACAACAAACAGCATCTGCAAACAAATGTTACACTCTGAACTAATATGAAGATGAAGATTGATTTAGCGCTCATTTATTATCTATTATTACTTTTGGTCCTGTTATATATAATGGCTCTATGATTTTCAATGTTCAAAACAGTTTTTTTCTGCTTTACATTTTTGTGGAAACTTTATTTTTGTATGGAAAATTCATATTAAATTTTACTCACCCTCCCTTTTGAATAGTAGTGTTTTCACTCCATTTCACCTTCTGGTTTTCACCCCTCGATATTTTTAGCCAACATTACCTGTTTACCGATCCTGTAGTGAAAAAAAAAAAAAAAAAAAAAAATTATAAATGTATTTTTACCTTTACAACATGAATTACATAATTCTGTCTTTTGACAGAGAATGAAGAAAACATCTCCCCAGGAAAGAAGAGGGTTCACTTTGCAGGAGATGGCAAGGAGAACGGCAAACCTGAGAGCAGACTGATCGCTAAACCTCAAGAACGTTGTATTGTAAAGAGACACCAATGGGCTAACATGCGTATCCAGGCTCTTGGTGAAGAGGAAGAGAAATATTCACCAAAGTCCAGAGAAATGCAGGGCATTCGCTAACCATGAATGTGGTGTATTAGTATGATCAAGTCAAGCCTTTTTTTTTTTTTTTTTTTTTTTTTTTTAAGTTGTGTACATTAGGAAATAAGATTTCTGCTTTTATTTATTTGCTGTAGCATTTGTACAGTACAGTGGAACAACACTTAATTTTTGGTCATTACACTGGATTATTTTATCAAAGATAATGTTGTATTCTTAATTTTATAGATGTTTTATTACTGGAATGAATGTCTTGTTTGGATTTGCTGTTTTTATTAAAATAAGGGGTTGATAATATTATCGTTTTGTTTTTATTCATTAAAACTGAAAATAATTTAAGTTTTGGGCTCCAGAATCGTGTTACAGTTTGGAGTTTCACTAAGGGGTGCTCTGAATTTAGTCATGTAGTTCTTCGCTTTTCGTGGAATGAGTAAAATTTTCCTCGCTCCCAAGCTTTCAGCCAATCGCAGGCGAGTGTGGGCGTGGCCGGACGCTGAGCGTGTTCCGTGTGGAAAGTTCGCCGGTCCGGGTGCAAAGTTTCAGCCGTCTGCAGACGAGAGACGGAGGACGGCCACTATAACCGGACCGACCTCCGGTCCCCAGCGCTCATTACACGCGGATCAAAGTGTCGGTTACAGTCTGCCGGTCGGAACGAGCTCAGTTATGGGATATTAACCCGAAGCGGTGTCGTCTTCATTTAAAGCTTTGTATCGTGCTTTGCTCGCGGTGAAATCATGGCCTGCGCGCCGAACCGAGTCCGACTGCTATGCATGCTGTCGCTCACCTTCGGCTTTTTCATTGTGGAGGTGGTGGTGAGCCGGATCACGTCTTCTCTAGCGATGCTGTCGGACTCCTTTCATATGCTGTCGGACGTGATCGCGCTGGTCGTGGCTCTGGTAGCTGTGCGTTTCGCTGAGCAGACCCAGTCCACCAACAAGAACACGTTCGGGTGGATCCGGGCCGAGGTGATGGGCGCGCTGGTCAACGCTGTGTTCCTCACCGCGCTCTGCTTTACCATCATCCTGGAGGCCATCGAGCGCTTTACGGAGCCTCATGAGATTGACAAGCCCGAGGTGGTGATTGGGGTGGGGGTTGGGGGGCTGCTGGTCAACCTGGTCGGGCTCTGTCTCTTTCATGGGCACGCCGGAGGCGGTGGACATGGCCATTCCCACGGAGGACACGGCCACAGCCATGGGGGACACAAAAAACACAAGAACGGGAAGGTCCGCCGGTGTGAGACGCTGGAGGATAGTCGGTCCGCGGGCGAGGAGACCAATAATCTGGTCGGGAATCAGAACAACAGCCCCAATGGCGTTAATCAGGACAGGAGGAGAGCTGGTAAATCGGGTTTGTTGTCATAAAATATGTAGAACACGACATAGATAGCTTTAATTATACAAATAAAACAAGATAGGTATGTATTAAACAGATTAAAGTCGGATGATGCACGGGTGTAACGGGTGTAACAGGGGAAACGTGTGCAAAACTTTCCTGTAAGGGCTTTTGTTTCTCGTTAGGCATGTTTGTTAACCTGCAACCACTGGCAACAAACTCATTAAGCGACTGATCACCCCAAAATGAATTCTGACATAATTTACTCACCCTCATGATGTTCCATAAATGTATGGCTTTGTTCTGTGGAAAGTTAAAAAGATGTTTTGCGAAATGTCTCCGCGGGGTTTTTGTCCATACAGTTGACGTCAGTGGTACCAAAGCTATTTTGGTTACAAACAATCTTCAAAATGTCTTTGTTATATAAAAAAAAAAAAAAAGAACAAGGGACTGCAGAACGACTCTCCAGAGACAAATTTGTTTCTTTAAATATGTCTGAGAAGTTGTAAATGGCACCAGCATTGTCATCCATTGATCTTGAAAGGAACAATTGGCCTTTTTTTGGTCGATACAGTGGAAGTCAGTGGTAACAAGAACTGTTTAGTGACCGACAATCTTCAAAATATGTTTGTGTGTATTCCGCAGAAAAGGTCATACAAGGTTGGGAATGACATCAGGGGTGAGCTAATGATGACTGAATTTACATTTTTGGGTAAACTATGTCTTTTGATAAAACCTTTAATTACAATGCCCAAATTCAGCTGTTTAAGTTGTTTACTTGCCTGGGCAGGCTTGTGTTGCAGCTGGTCTCCCAGCCTGACCAGCTATAAAAGTGGTCAAAACTTCTCTAAAACCAGCCTAAAACTAAATTAAACTTAGTAAATTAAACTGTGGTTACCATGGCTTTCACTAACATATGTGACCCTGGACCACAAAACCAGGGTCAATTTTTTTGAAATTGAGATTTATTCATTATCCCAAGTTGAATAAATAAGCGTTCCATTGATGTATGGTTTGTTAAGACAGAACAATATTTGGTTGTGATACAACTATTTGAAAATCTGGCATCTGAGGGTGTGAAAAAAAAAATATATATATATTGAGAAAATCTTCTTTAAATTTGTCCAAAAAAAGTTCTTAGCAATGCATATTACTAATCAAAAGTTTTGCTATAGTTCCGGTAGCAAATTTACAAAATATCTTCATGAAACATGATCTTTACTTAATGATTTTTGGCATAAAAGAAAAAATTTATATTTTTGACCCATACAATGTATTTTTGGTTATTGCTAAAAATATACCCGTGCTACTTAAGACTGGTTTTGTGGTCCAGGGTCACAAATAGTTACAGCCATTATTGCTACAGTTGAATTGTTGTAGCTTGGTATTAAGCAAGTATAGATAGATGCAGAGATAGTTACGTACTTAATACCATGTAGGAATTTGGGGTCACAATGCTGTTGGACATGATCACTGATCACGCTGGTTGTGGCTCTGGTGACGATTCTTTACTTTGTTTGGGGACTGTCAAAAATAGCCTACAGTCTAAGCCATGTAGTCTCTGGTCAGCTAATGGTTCAGTTTCTTAAAGCCGTTACACAACAAGCCAACATCAAAGAACTATCTGCAACAATAGCTGACTGTGTTGCCGCCCCCTTTGCATCTGGGCCAGTAAGTTGCGCTTGAACCGCAAGGACTACAGTCAACGGGAAACTACCCTGATAGCACACATACATCATGGCGTCTGTCAGATGTTTGTACACAGCAGATGCTTTCCAGATCAAGCAATCTTTAATAGACATCTTGTAGATGTACATGTGCTATCTGGGTAGTTCATACTTTCTGTGCCTGCGTGAAAGGAAATGACTTTCTGTACCAGCAGCTGGCAGTAGTCTGTATGCGTCATTCGAAACGGGAAACTGGATTTCGAACTGGGGATATACAAATCGTAAACCATAAAAGGCACTAGCTACCATTTTCACACTATTGCTCTACGAAATTTAGGTAATGCTGTCTTTTTGTGCACTGGTTCACTCAGCTCGACTGCAAATCAGAGTGACCAGCTCCAATTCAGCATGCTCCATTGGCCGAAAGGTGTAGTCCGACTCTTGCATACCACAAAAATTGTGCTGACAGATGCTCAACAACGGCCCGCCATTGAATGACACCAGCTCACTGTTGGCTTGGTGTGTCGCATTAGATGTTTTTTCTGTCTGCACTATTTATCACACTACGTCACACTATTTATTTGGTTAATCTGTTTTTGTGACAACAATCAGCCTTGTGCTTAATTAGGTTAAATGTGTCTCGTTTCCATGGATTCACAACAATGGTATGACATGGAAGCTCATTACTAGTGAAGACCATGTGCAAACACTTCCTGTACTTATGTCTGTTTTTATCAGATAAGCAGAATTTTAACCAGATAGGTTTCTTCAAGAAAAGCAGTTTATTCCAAATACAAGTTGAAACTGTCACTGTTTAATCTAGAGGAATTTCAACCAAGGCCTTGTCTGCTTGTTTAAGACAGACCAGATGAAAGATGAACAGATGGGTCATATCACATGAGAGATAAACAGATGGGTTACATCACCCACAGGCCTCAGTGAATGATCAGCTCACTGCAGAAATGTTATATTAATGACCTGAAGGTCCTGAACCGAAGCCTCAGTGTCCAAAGCTTTTGTGTATTTTGATAGTACATTGTTAGTGATGCTTTTGGAAGAATATTACATTGGTTTTCACACTAAGGGCTATAGCTATAAAGTTTTAAAAATTGTTGTAATTCTGAGAAAAGAAAAGTGCATGCTATAGCTATAACGATAATGATCATTTTTCTGTTTCGCCAACAAAAATAGTTTCAAACAAAGCCAAAGCACGACATTTGTTCATCTCAGAGCAACACTTCAATGTAGTGTTGTCAAAAGTAATAAAAGAAATTTTAAAAACGCCCATTTCCCGCTCACTTTTGAGCGCTGTTGAGACGATTCTTAAACATTGTTGATTGGCCATTGTGTTCACGCACTCAACAGATATAACTATGATTGGCTACAATGATCAGTGTTTCACACTCCTCACTGAGCGCTCACACAGAAGCACGACGGGAGCACTTGAAAGCTGCGTCTGTCAGTGGATCCGTCTATGTGCAGATGTATTTTGATGTATTACTATGTGCAAATGAGATAGGAATGTTTCACTGAATCTGTTTTTGAATGAATCATCAGTCAATGATTCATTGATCATCCATAATGACAGTCACTTGATTCATTTCTAAATGAATCAGGTGTTTTAAATGATTAGATTAAATGACTGATGTCAGAAAACCCATGAAAGACTTGCTTTATTTTAAAAAATCCACATTGTTTTATACATATTTTGGACTATGGGGGGTGCCATTTTTTTCAATGACGTGAAACGGTTGCACTGGGTAAGCTACTGCTGCTACCTGTTGCTATTTTTACTGCAACACAACTCAGAAAATAAAATACTGATATGATGCTACACTGTGTGGCTTTTGGTTGTAATTTTCAGTCGAAGGGCAACAAGAGAAGCAATGTGAGTCTTCACTGCTTTTCTTAGCGATAAGAAAAGGAGCAAAGAATGGGAAGATGCCTGTGGGCAAATAAAACTTCCTAAAGACCCGCTTCTTTGTTCTCACCACTTTAGCCCTGATGCCTTTGAGACTTTCAGTAGATCACAGCTACTGAAAGAGCTTACAAACGGCAGAGAAATACTAGATGCCATCCTGGAAGGATGTAAACATGCCGATGCTTGTCCTGGCTCTGCAGCCACTGAAGGAGTTTTTTAGCATGGATTTCAATCGATATGCAGGGCGTTTAGACTCCTTGTGGGGAAAATCAGTGGTACAACATTTGGTTTAAGCCAACACTTATATCCATCACCACCTGTAAGCTCTTTCAGCAGCTGTGGTCATCGCATCAGGATTTTATTTTCCAAGTTGCGTTGCAGTAAAAATAGCAAGACTAGCTCACAGAGTGCAACAATTTCACATCATCGAAATAATGGTGCCACCAAAAGTCCAAAATATGTGTAAAACAATGTGGATTTTTTAGATAATGTAAATCTTTCATGTGTTTTCTACTACATATTTCAGTATGAGACATAATTTACATTAGATTAAGCCATACATGTCATAATACCCAGGGTTCCCTTTAAAGAATCAGTCATTAAAACAGGTACTGGTTGTTTTATTTTTATTTAGTGTTAAGCCTGTGACACACCAAGTCGATGGTTGGCTGTCGACATTGAGTCATTGGCGCGCATCTGTCGGGCTAGTTTGCTTGGTGTGTTCCACACGCCGGCTTTCATCGGGCTCATGTCGGCAGAAGTTTGCCTGATTCAACATGTTGCATCGGCATTGTGGGCTCGAGTGAGAACTTGATTGGATGCTCAGTTCAGCAAACGAGTCAGTGCTAGAGAATAAAACCGAAAGTGATGAAAACAAATAGCCTGAGTAAATGAAGGCGGCACAAACAGAAGGCCTTTCTAACGTTACATGATCTTACCCAAGCATTTCAATATGCGAATTTTTTCATAACAACATTGATATTCAAAATGGTAAGCAAGTGCTGCTTTGTTCACATTTTGTATACGTGTACAGTAGTCAACATTTGAAGTGAATCAAATAAAAGTTCATCAAAGTTGTCCTAAGGCAAGAACGGGTATTTTGGTTTTAGGACACCTTTGATGAAAGGTTTTGATCCACTTCAAGTGTTGACTACTATATATCTCGTATATCGTTGTTTCGGTTTCTTTTGAATGACAAATGCATTCTATTGATAGCTGCTAAAAAGGACAATCAGTTTCTTTCACACAAGCGCAGAACACACATGTTAGTTTGCAGTCGATTGTAGTCTGTGTATTAGTGATGCGCGGATGGCGGTTATATTCGCGGGCGCTGCGGATAATCCGCGGGTCGGGTGGGTCGGGTAGTAAAAAAATGCATTCTGATTATTTGCGGATGGGTCGCGGGTGGATGAGATAAATCAATAATGACGCAAATATTAACTACATTTTCTAAAATATTAACCTGTTTTAAACACTTTGTGTATGTGTGTGTCTGTTCGAAAAATTGTGACAGAAAAGGTGACATTCCAGATAAAGTTTGAGGGAGTTACGCCTGTGTTAATGCTATTGAGTAGGGTAATATGTAGTGGTGTACAGTACCTGCGTATACCCATTTCTTTATCAGTCGGCTTTGCGTATACCCACTTCTAAATCCCCTCTCATGCGCATCATTCATAGTGTCCTGCATCCCGCTCAAAAACCCAGTAAAGACGGTAAGGACCGTGGCGCCGGCTTCCTTTGAAATATGTTTGATGATTGTGCCTGATGCGCCCACGCCACACTCCGTCCGTGCCAGCACCACATTTGCTGCCTGTTCATACGCGAGAGCATGTCAAAGGTGGCACGCCGAGTATTAAAATTATAATTATTGATTACTAATTTGAATCAGTACATTATAACGAAAACAATACATTAAAAATTAA
Organism: Cirrhinus mrigala; assembly: GCA_036247105.1. Lineage (NCBI taxonomy): Eukaryota > Metazoa > Chordata > Actinopteri > Cypriniformes > Cyprinidae > Cirrhinus > Cirrhinus mrigala. The sequence continues at coordinate 7,077,893 of CM070026.1, forward strand.
AAGAATTAGATTTTTGCGATCAAAAATTTCTAAAACTGGGTGAACCCCTGTAAACTTTTGTCCAAGGATCCAGTGCGGATTTTTTTAGTGTGGATTTGGCTTAAAAGCACGCGTGATTAAGCTTATGTAAGTGTGCAGCGATGTGCAGATCAGCTGAATCAATCTGCTGTTAAAAATTAACCATCCATTCATCATATCATTATGCAAAACTAAGAATTAGAATAGTTGTAAATGACGATCGGGTGCGGTTATCTAAATCAGAGAGAAATACAGGTGCGGGTGGGTGCCGGGCGGATAATTTATTTGAAGCTGCGGATTCGGGTGACGTTTGAGCTCATCCGCGCATCTCTACTGTGTATTGTGTTCAAGTGTAGCATTTCGGTCCAGACGCTGCCGATGCGAGGCGACAACACTGTCAGCTTTTGTCGCCGCTAGTTTTTTTTTTTTTTTTTTAAGTTGGCTTGGTGTGTCACAGCCTTTATATTTATTCAGCCAATACAGGCCCAAACCAGTCAAGGTTCCAGAACAAAAACACAAGAAGCAAAATTGATTATATTATAGTATTATGGTATTATATTATATATAATTATAGCTATTAAAAAAAAAAAAAAAATCCCAAAAATACTGAGATATCATTTTTTGTCAATATCGCATACTTCTAGAATCCACTTTAAAAAGACTTTAAGCGACAAATGACTGCAGTGTTCGCTTAAACAGAATCTTATCATGCAGTTGTATGGATGCTAACAGTTATCTTTACAGTTATCTTTATCTTGGTGTGAACAAGTCAGTACTTTCTGCTGTGGAACACTGATTATATCAGTATAATGAAAGTCAATGTTGTTTTTAGACTCCATCAGCATTCATTATATAGATAAAACATTCTACTAAATACCTTCTTCTGTGTTTCACAGAAAAAAAAGTAGGTTGTACAGATTTGAATCAAACAGTTTTGGGTGAACTTTTACTTCAAGCAATATAACATTTTATTAAATATCAGCGCATATTGACAGGTCAGCCTGGAACAGAGTTTGTGAGTGAAGCAACAATAGTACCCCTCTCTGCTCATAGTGTTCTGTAATGACTCTTGTCCGGCTACACTTTTAATTTTCCATTTCTGCACTTGTTCCCTGCTAGTTGGTGTGGAGAAAAAAAAAAAAAAAAATTCATGTAACTCCACACTGCATTCCACTTCACATTGCTCCAATACTGTTGTAAGGAATGCTGTGAATACAAACAAAGGAGCTGTACAAATAGCGAAACATTCCAGCGCTTTTATACTACTCAAGACTCTTGGCCGCAGTTTGGCCAGTAAAATTTGTTTGTCAACCACCCACATTTCCTCAAATGCAGAAAGTCTGTTTTTAGGAGTTAAATGGAGCAAAGTATCTCTGCTGATTAATTTCAAATAAAATATACAAAACTGCTGTTTTGTTGTACAGTTGAGGTCAAATATTTTCAACACCCCCCCCCCTTTTCAGAATCACTAAATTTTTAATTATTTTGCCAAAATAAGAGGGATCATACAAAACGCGTGTTGTTGTTTATTTAGTACTGACCTGAATAAGATATTTTACATGAAAGATGTTTCCATATCGTCCACGAGAGACAATAATAGTTGAATTTATAAAAATGACCCCGTTCAAAAGTTTACATCCCCTTGATTCTTAATACTATGTTCTTACCTTAATGATCCACTGCTGTGTGTTTTTTGTTTTGTTTTGTGATAGTTCATGAGGCCTCTGTTTGTCCTGAACAATTAAACTGCCAATTGTTTTATTAGAAGTATCCTTCAGGTCCCACAAATTCTTTGGTTTTTCAGCATTTTTGTGTATTTGAACCCTTTCCAACAATGACTATGATTTTGAGATCCATCTTTTCACACTGAGGACAACTGAGAGCCTCATATGCAACTATTACAGAAGGTTCAAATGCTTACTGATGCTCCAGAAGGAAACCTGATGCATTAAGAGCCGGGTGATGAAAACTTTTGGAATTTGAAGATCAGGGTAAATTATTGAAAAAAGTTATTTTGTCTTCTGGGAAATATGCAAGTATCTTCTGTAGCCACTGAAGGGCAGTGCTAAATGGAAAAAATATGATATTTAGGCAAAATAAGAAAAATGTACACATCTCCATTCTGTTCAAAAGTTTTCACCCCCCGGCTCTTAATGCATTGGATTTCCTTTTGAAGCATCAGTGATCATTTTAACCTTTTATATGAGTCCCTCAGTTGTCATGGTTGGAAAAGGTTCAAATACACACAAATGCTGAAAAACCAAAAAAATTGTGAGACCTAAAGGATTTTTTTCTGAAGAACAGCAGGCAGTTTAACTGTTCAGGACAAACAAGGGACTCATGAACAACTATCACTAAACAAAAAAACACAGCTGTGGATCATTCAGGTAACAACACAGTGTTAAGAATAAAGTGTATGTAAACTTTTGAACTGGGTCATTTTTATAAATTTAACTATTATTTTCTCTTGTGGACTATATGGAAGCATCTTTTGTTTGAAACATCTTATTCAGGTCAGTACTAAATAAGCAATAACGTGCCTTTTGTATGTTCCCTTTTAGTTTGGTAAAATAATCAACATTTTTAATGATTGTGAACTTTTGACCTCAACTGTATGCACAGATTTTCTAGATTGTTCATACTTGCTTTGTTTCTCCTCCATAGAGATGAGTCAAAGTGACAGCCTGGATTTGCAGATTAACGGCAGCGCTCCGTACGAAGAGCTCGAGAATGGACACGACTCAGCATCCCAGCTCAACATGCGAGGTGTGTTCTTGCACGTCCTGGGTGACGCTCTCGGCTCGGTTATCGTGGTGATCAACGCCATCATCTTCCTAGTGGTATGGAAGCCATGCGAGCCGGGCAAAATCTGTGAAAACCCTTGTGTGGGCAAACATTGCGAAGGCCATTCACTCAATATCAGCAGTGCTGTAAGTAACGTCACCAGCACAGCGGGACCCTGCTGGGTGCTGTATCTCGACCCCACGCTCTGCGTCATCATGGTCTGCATCCTCCTCTACACCACATACCCGTTGCTGAAGGAGTCTGCACTTATCCTGCTACAGACCGTGCCCAAGCAAATCGACATGCATCAGCTCAACGCTCGCCTGCGGGAACTGGAGGGCGTGTTGGCGGTGCACGAGCTGCACATCTGGCAGCTGGCGGGCAGTCGCATTATCGCCACTGCGCACATCAAATGCCACGACCCCACGTCCTACATGGATGTAGCCAAGCGCATCAAGGACTTTTTCCACGACGAGGGCATTCACGCTACAACCATTCAACCAGAATTTGTAACGGTGAATTCAGAGTCTCGCGCTTCGCTTTGCGAGCTTTCCTGTAGAACGCAGTGCGCCCCAAAGCTCTGCTGTGGCGCCACTGATTCCGCAAAGCCTCCTGACGGAGCTGTAGATGCAAAGAAACTGTGTGAAGCCAAAACCCCAACGATGACCAGTACTTCTGCAACATCTCTGGAGATCATCAGCGAGTCTGTGGAGGAAACAAGCAGGCCAGAATCCATTGTGATCACCACTAGGGAGGTGGAGTCGTCATTGTGAGCGAGAAGCAGGTTAGACGGAGAACGTTCTGTTCTGTTGAGGGTATCGATGTGTATTGGATCAGCTGACTGATTTCTGCCATGCTGTAAGGAAAATTGAGCCCTAACACACACACAAACACACACCATACAGCTCTATGTCTCAGATACCACACCAACATACAGACAATATAAATAGGCTGGAGAGCAAGGCTGGCGTCCTCTGCATGTGTGTCCTACCGCATCGTCTGATTGGTGTGTCCGTGCCAAAGCTTCTCTTCATACAGGACGTCAAACACTTGCGTCCTTCCTGTGGATTGTAATGCAACGACATGCAATTTTAACGTTCAGCTGCTGGACCAAGTAAAAATGTCTGGACCAGTTTTTTTCTATCCATCTGTTTTAAGTTTTAGCCTTCACACTTTATTGTATGTTTTCTTAGTCATATTCAAACTTTCAATTTTGTGAGAGATGTAATAATTTATGTATTTAAGTTATTGGTAATTAAGTATTTTTTTCAAAGAGCTTTTTGTAAGATTAGGTGATATAATATTAGAGGTTTAAAAAAAAAAAAAGAAAAAGAAGATTTTTTTTTGGCTTCTTTCACAAATGATCTATGCTTTAACCGAGAGTATTTTTAGATGATGTTTTTCAAAGATTGCTGTTCGATCTTTCACTTTTTTTAGATGATCTGTTTTATTAGACATCAGAGATGTGTTGACAGTACTTCACCATGCCTATAATTGAAACTGCTGTGTTAGAGCACTGAATCTAGTCAGTGTAGGAACTAGACAAACCTTCTCTTTTTGTTTTTTATAAAAGCTGATGCCTTGTTTGTTCTGTTGTTGTCAATCAAAACAAGAGGTAAAAATGCTGTAAAAAACGTTTTTTCGTTGTGGGACTGCTGGAGGGTGACATGTTTTGTCCATGCTGTCGAAAAAGTGAAGGGACCTTCTCAGATTTAATTTGTGCATGACCAAATATCCTCGTGGTTATATGGAAAGCTTTGAGAAACCAAGCAAAATTTGTAAACCAAAAGACAAGGGAGTTGCTTTCTGAAATACACAGGGAGTAGGCAAGTAGGTTTCGTTTGGGCACATCATTTGGGGTGTCGCACAATCTACTCAGTGGCCTTCATTTGGGAAAACGTATAATAACAACTCTTCATGACACTATTTATATCTGCAAACTTTAGCATTTGGTGAAAATATGCAATTTATGAAAAACAGAAATACTACTAGTCTTTATTATTCATCGTTTAGTGAATTTCTTAGAAATCTGTAGAGGAAAGATGAGCTCACGGTATAAATGTGCTGACAGAGTGTTTGTATCACTGAGGATTTTAAAAGTACCATGCCAGCGGAAATGTTTTTGATATATTGCTGTCAAACGTGTCATTGTGAATTAAACATGCTTGTTTGGTACCGTTCAATTCATGTCTGTTTTGTCACTTTATTTTTTTACAGAAGCTGATTTAGTCGAGGTTTATTTGATTCGACCAATTAATGAATAGAATAATATACCTGAATATTGTACAGTGAGAGAAAATCTCTGTGATATTATAATTCAGGCTGAGTCAACTTTAAAAGCTGGCTGGGATGAAACACAAAAATACTAAAGAGCACCGGGCTCAGTATCGATCCCTGGGGGGGCATCAGACTTCATTTCCGTTTCAGCCTTAAAGAGCAGGTCATATGGTTTTTAAAGTGTCCTAATATTGTGTTGGAGTCCCCTACAACAGGTTTAAATGCATCTAAGGACAGAAAATTGTAATGTAATTTTCGCAGAATATACATTTATACATAGTCATTTGTCAGTGATTTCAAAACAGTTCAAAGCAGGTTTGAGAATAATGTCTGTAGACCCCTCCTTTGCATAAGCCTACTTTTCTCTGATTGGTCAGTTGGCCAAGCCTGTTGTGATTGGCACAGAGAGGAGTACTCGAGCAAGTTAGTGAGCACCACCATCTGTGTTGCCAAATCCACGGCTGTTTTTGATGTCCACGGGTTGAAGTGACCCCAATAACGTCATATTTAGCCCCTAGGGTAGCAGATTGTGATTTTTAACGGGGGACCCCCCCCAAACCGTGCGCAGGGCTTACCAATAGGTCAACTGGGCTAGTTTTGAGTAGCAATTAGGCATTTTTTTTTTTTTGTGAAAACCTGGCAACCCTGATGCACCTTTGCATAAAACACTAATATAGTGTTCCAATCTGTTCCTAAAATAATGACATAAAAACACTTTAACACTTATGCAAATCGTGCCCACAGCTAAAGTTTAGCTGTTAAACTGTAAACGCATAACAGAACAATAATGATGGATACGTTAGCCAAGTGCTAATGTGACTAACTGATGAAACAACAGTTTGCAAACCAAAATATGTCTTAAGTTACATTCTTTATCATTAAAGTAATTAGTTGACAGAGTGTTTGTATCACTGAGGATTTTAAAAGTACCATGCTAGCGGAAATGTTTTTGATGTGTTACTGTCAAGCGTATCGTGAGTTAAATGCATCTAAGGACAGAAAACATTGTAATTTTCCCAGAATATACGTTTATACATAGTCATTTGTTAAAGATTTCAAAACAGTTTGAAGCAGGTTTGAGAAAAATGTCTGTAAACCCCTCCCTTGCATAAGCTTACTCTTCTCTGATTGATCAGCTGTCCAAGCCTGTTGTGATTGGCAAAAAGAGGAGTACCTGAGCAAGTTAGTGAGTGCTACCATCTGTGTTGCCAAATCCACGGCTGTTTTTGATGTCCGCGGCTTGAAGCGTCCCCAACAACATCATATTTAGCCCATGGAATGCAAATTTACCAGGGGAACCCCAACAAAAAGCCTGTATTTTACACCCCTGAATGCAATTTTTAACTGGGACCCCCCTCAAAACGCAATTGGGCTAGTTTTGTTGTGAAAACCTGGCAACCCTGATGCACCTTTGCTTAAAACAATAATATAGTGCTCCAATCTGTTAATGAAAACATTTAGTTTAACACTTATGCAAGCGAATCGTGCCCACAGCTAAAGTTAAGCTGCTAAACTGTAAACACTTAACAAAACAATAATGGTATGTTAGCCAAGTGCTAACGTGACTAACTGGTGAAACAGACATATTTTGGTTTAAAACTGTGAACAAACTCTGTTAAGTTACATTCTTCATTATTAAACAAAGTAATTAGAACAACGACAGTCTACATTAATCAACGCATTCTTAGGAAATAGTGAGTTCACAGCGAATTATCAGAGCTATGTCAGTAAGACAGTAATATCTTGCTTTACCTGGAAACCTAAAGCTGCACTAGCTATACATCACATATTAGCACAAAAAAAAATTGATTTTGAGCACTCACTTGAAAATGTACACAAAGCATTTCAATTGTACTTACAGGTTGTGGTTCAGAGATGCTTGTTATTCCAAATAAAGATTAGATGCCAAAGAAGATAAAAGACGTAAAATGACAAGCAAACAACAAAAGGTTTGAATTGTATTGCTGTGATATTGTGAAAAAAAAATAATTTTAACTACTGATCATCAACTTCATCAAAATCATCAAAAACAACACAAACTTGCTTTCACAGCACAGAACACAGCATCTTCTTGACGTGATGTAAACTTTTTTGATTAAAGGGGTCATCGGATGCAAAGTTCACTTTTACATGTTGTTTTAACATTAATGTGTGTTGGCAGTGTATGTACAAATCCACCCTATAATGATAAAAATCCATGCAGTGGTTTTTAATTAATCTGTAAAAATAATATCCCCTTTTTCAAATCGAGCCATTCTCAGATGCCTGTCAGTGTGGCATCACACCAACAGAGTCCGCTCCCACGATAGTTGATTGACATGAGAGTCTTGCCTCAGACCCGCCTAAATCAGCTGTAACAGTCTGACCTCCATTGTTTCGATGCCAGAACAGGGATGTAAGTTAGACAAGAATATCTCTGATTGAGCAATTCAGGTGTTGTGTTGTAATAATGAACATAGTGGTCATCATTTACTCCCGACATCTGAGCCGCTGAAGATGCAATGGATTACGTTTGTTTGTGAAGGGAATGCACCTCCCGATCCACGTAAATGCGTCTATGTTCGCGTAAATCATTTGTGATCCAGCTTCACCTACAGCAGAAGTGAGTATAAGGGTTTTTATTGACTCTCTGCAATCACCTTTCCTAATAATGTGCTAGTTAGCAAGTTTTGCGGCTAAAGTAAACAATCTCTCAGCCCACAGCTCTTCACTCCACAGAAAGAAGAGAGGGGCGGGGAGAGCAGAGCTCATTTGCATTTAAAGGAACAATCCATCAGAATGGGTTGATTTTTGCAGAGCTCATTTTAACATGGTAAAAAGGGTGTTGTTTTACACAACCATTGAGAATTTTTAACCAAAGTATTATATAGACTTTTCATTAAGACCCTAAAGAATCATATCAACTTGTGGAAAAATGGGCATCCGATGACCCCTTTAACAACTTTGCAGACTGTTCATACTGAGGGATAGCTATGTTACAAACTGCAAAAAAATATTTTTAGGTATTTTTCAAAAACCTATAAGACCTGCTCTTTAAATCCACGAAGAGATGCCAGTTGAAGTCAATCAGCGATAAAACCATTTTAGAACAAAGACTAATGCTGATCGCATTTGTTAAACAGAAATGATCAGCTTAGGTGTCAGTTCAGTAGTGATGTAACCAAGAAATGTGTTTGTTGATTCCATGACAAATAGCGAATAAGACTAGAGGTAGATTATACCAATATGGTGTAATGTGAATTTATAGAACTTATGGTATGTAACATGGAATCCACCAATTATTGATTTAACAACAACAACAACAACAACAACAACAAATGTTAACTTAACTTTAACAACAGAAGCTATGTCTTTCGTTGACCCTTCCATATAAATAAAGTAAATAAAGTAAAATTAAGTATAAAGTAAACTGAATAGTACATAACATTATAGTGTAACAACATTCTGCAGTGCAGAATGACTTATTCTGGAGATCTAACATCATCCTGACAATTTAGCTCAATTGCTGACAGATGCACTGTGACTCATTTACTCTCCAGTTCTATAGCAATATTAACATTTCAAACAAGACTGCCGGCTGGCTTGATTCTGTCTTTGTTAGCGGTAACAATTTACCAAATGGCCTGCAAACAATGGACAGCTGAATGGTGAAAAATGTTCGGCTAAACACTCGCTATGGTGACTATTCAGCTAAAAATACCTTATATTGCAAAAACAGTTTCTGTGAAGAAGTGTGTGGTAACGTTTTGACTCAGAGCTATATCTATGTTGACATTACATTCCAACTTCCACTTTTTCCACCAAAAATGGTTTCATTTCTACAATGGCATTTCAGTGGGTTACAAACATTCGCTATATTTTAAACTAAAATCTAATATCCTTGAAATTCTTGTGAAATGGAAAGGTAAATAGTGTTGCTAAATTTTGTAATAACTTTAAAGACAAATACCAGATAACATTCTAAGTTCTGTGGTTGAAGAGACTTTTAGCACAACTCTTTTTTGAAGAAATGTGACTGAAAGGTAACAGAGACTCCATTCAGTCCATTTTTGCAGAACCTTGAGTCATGATGGAAACTAGCTATAGCTCAATTAAAAGCAAAAAAGGAGAGAGAAAGGTATTTCCATTGCATGAAAGCCACATGCAGCCTGATAATTAATCCCACACAGCAGCACTCTGGCCTCATCAAAGCGTCACATGATTCTGCCGTCTAACCGAGAGGTTCAGCAAGAGCCTGCTTTTATAATGACCCAGCACCTGTTACTCTGCTGAAAGATTCACATTAACCCCATAAAACAATCTCCTTCAATTTGAAGAACAGTCAATATAGTTCTGGATATTATACAAGAAGCTGGATAGCCATTGAAAGACTATTCAAATGTAATAGTCATCATCATGTAAATACTCCAATAACTAGAGAATGAAGTTTGTATCTTTATTTGAGGTTAATCATTAGGAATAAAGACCTTTATAAGAAATGCATGTGCATGTCAGATGAATCAGTATTTTAACACAAAATGTCAGTTTTTAGGCTTAGTTTGTTAGGTTAAATGAGTGGCCTTAGTACAGCAGAAGGTGAGATCACAGGAGAGCAATAATGTGGCAAGAGATTACACTTCACTGCCTGCTGCAAACCTCGGTCACAGGCAGACTTTGATCACACTGAGGTCAATAAGTACAACGTAGTGTACTTCAGATGATGTAACAAGCAATAACACCAGATTTCAGCTGTATCAAAGATAAATTCCAGCAATTCCGATTTTCAAACTACACTGATTTTGTGTTTGTTCCAAATTATTATTTTTTTTTTTTTTCTTAACACGCTACTGGTGTATTCATTCACGCATATATCCAAAGTTCCAACCTGATCTCATGACGAAAACATACCTGTGGGAACGTTTTTTAAAAAGACACAAAATACGTATCTATACGCATATATAATCACTACAGTTTCCATGCTCAGCTCGGCACAGAATTGGACTTACGATGCAGAATTCTTAGGTACAAACGCTGTGAAAAACATGACTCACGATGAAAGGGCTGAAAGATGAGAGATCAAAAAACAAGTTAAAATGGCATGATTGTATTTTTACATCACATTTGCTTTTGTTCATACTATCAAGTAGGTTTAGGTGTAGTGCAGATGCTGCGTTATTTCAAAATGTCAATGAGCATTAGAGATATAGTGCCACTCAATGGACATTTCACGTCAGAACTGCTGTGACGCGTACAAAACCAACATCACATAAAATGGACTATATATACAGGGGTTGGACAATGAAACTGAAACACCTGGTTTTAGATCACAATTAGTATGATATTGGGCCTCCTTTTGCAGCTAATACAACATCATTTCATCGTGGGAGTGACAAATACAAGTCCTGCAAAGCAGCCAGAGGGATTTTGAGCCATTTTCCTCTTGCAGAACAGTGGCCAGGTCACTATGTGATGCTGATGTGGGAAAACGTTTCCTGACTCGCTCCTCCAAAACACCCCAAAGTGGCTCAATAATATTCAGATCTGGTGACTATGCAGGCCATGGGAGATGTTCAACTTAATTTTCATGTTCATTAAACCAATCTGTCACCAGTCTTGCTGTGTGTATTGGTGCATTATTATCCTGATACAGAGCACTACCTTCAAGGTACAATGTTTGAACCATTGGGTGCACATAATGAAACTTTACACTGCTCTAACTGGTGTAATGTACAATAAGTGAAGATTGGGCACCAGACAGTGCAAGTATAGCCATGAGACCTCCAATACTATATTGGCAAGTGTTTCAGTTTCATTGTCCAACCCCTGTATATATATATATATATATATTTGTTCATCTGTTCCGGAGAAAAAAAAAAGAACACTGTTTTAGCGCCACTCAGTGGACATTTCACATCGAATATGTCACGAAACGTACATGGCGCTACGTATTCCGCCTCTTGCGGAAAAAGTTCCCACAGGTACGCTTTCATAATGAGCTCAGGTTGCAAAATTCTGTCATGAAACTCTAGATGGCGCAGTCAGATATGTCTAACTTAATTTGACATAATGATTATTATCACATGGTGCAGATGATTGGTTCTTTTTGTTTCAGCAGCCAATGAGCTTGCTGCTCAACATTCAAATACTTAGCTAGTGCTTGCTGTAGCAGTTGCAGCACGCTTCCGAAACCCTCCACCTCCCCCAGCTCCACCTGTATAGATCTGCTATAGGGTGATGCATGTATGATGTATATGGGGGTTATTTCATATATGTTATTTCTTAGATGCTCACAGCAGCATGTCTGTGGATGTATTGGCAGTAGCAAGTCTTAGTACTCAGCGGCAGCGCCAAGACCAAGCACTTTAACATTGTCATGTACATTACCACACTAAACCCTCAGAGAGTTGTCATGATAGAAATATTTTTCTTTACTTTTTTTTAACCTCATAACCACTTTTATAATCTCTTTCATCAAATTGTCATAGCTTGATATGGCTCACTTCTTTCTGCTGATGTATGCAGGTTCCACTGCACTTAAGACAACCACATTTCGATACGCATGATTCAGTCAACAACCGTTGGATGAAATTCAGAAAAGTCTTGCCCAATATTTTTGTTTGATTGCAACATCTGTTGCATGCTGACATAACTGGCATTACATATATATTGCATATGGCATCTTCATAAATTTGTGATTTGTCAGTTTTATTCTAAGTTCTTTATATGATCCTTATTGGTATAGGCTACTCACTTACTGGTCATTAAAATGCCATTTGTATTGAGCTTCCACTTATCTTAGTGAACAAGAGATCGAGCTATAGAACCTCACCCAAAACGCATGCATTCCTCTCACAGCTGATACAAGAAACAGAGATTAAGACAACAGCCCAATATCACAGCAGGTCTATAAAGTTCACGGTGCTTAGATCACACACAGAAACAAGAAAAACAAGGGTGTGAATCTGGAGAGACAAATGTTTGAGAAGAAGTTTCTAGTAGGAATGATGCCTTCATGCAGCTACTATTGGAAAGTTCCAAAATTCCACTTCTGAAAAATGCAGTGTTCCATTCGTTGGCAACCATATAGAGTGTTTTTACGACACGTCATCAATCGGCCATAATGATGGCACAGAATGTAAACAGTGCTACTGAACCGAACAGAAAATTTTTCTGATTATTGCTGCTGTAAACGGTCAATTATTATCATGTTTTGGGCTGTACTAATTGGTCAGACAGGAAAAAAAAAAAACATTTGGAGTACTATAGACTACCAAAAGTTATAACAAATCAAGGAGAAGAGTGCAAAGAACTGTCTGAGGAACAAAAGGCGCTTGTGGTTAGCCAAAATGAACCAGGATTTCCAGGGCAAGAATCTTGATGACATTTGTGTTTGTTCTTATCATTTCCAGTAGGTGAAATATTAGGCTAATATCTTCATTAATACTGCTCATACGTATCTTTACCAACTATTAACTTTAGTTTGTTAAAATATTGCACCCCTTCCCTGCTTACCAAGTCCTTCTCTATATGATTTAGCACAGTGGGTGTCAACCACGTTCCTAGAGGACCCCAACACTGCACATTTTGCATCTCTCCTTTTTCTGACACACTTATTTCAGGTCTTGGAGTCTCTACTAATGAGCTGATGATCTGAATCAGGTATGTTTGATTGGGGAGACATGGAAAACATGCAGTGTTGGGAGGCCTCCAGGAACGTGGTTGGGAACCACTGATTTAGCAGGTTCCACACGTTTTTTCTGTGGTTTAGAACAACATATTCAGTAGTACATTAACAGTGCAGTCCATGCTGTTGTTTACATCTGAGTATTGCCAATATGGCCGAACATCCGGATAACTGACCAAACCGTGATGTAAGTGCAAACCCTCTATAGGCTAAACCAGGGGTTCCCAACTCTGGCCCTCAAGGTCCACTTTCCTGCAGAGTTCAGCTCCAACCTTGATAAACCTCACCTACCTGTAACTTTCTAGTGATCCTGAAGACACTGATTAGCTTGTTCAGGTGTGCTTGATTAGGTTTAGAGCTAAAATCTGCAGAAAAGTAGACGTCAAAGACCAAAGCTAAGGACCCTACCTATAAACATTGCATCCACTATTATATACATTCACTACAGTATCTAGATATTTAGCCTGCTGACAACTGGGGGAATTTCTAGATGTTGTGGGAAAACAAATTCAAATGAAGAGCCACTCCTCATTGTTCTACCGTGATACTGGCCTGCCCAACTTTGAAATCAGGCATCTGAGTTTCCCAGCAAATATGACTTGAGAGGCCATTTATGTCAGTTTATTTACTGTATGATAATTCCGACAGCACATGAAGGCAGCTAAAGCCACGTGTTTTAGATCCCAAAGTGGTTCCAATTCCTCCAAGAGGTCCATCTCTCCTTGGAGAACAGAATTAGCAGGAATTAGTCTGGCAGGGAAGGGGTTTGTGGCATGGGAACAGCTGTGAACGTCTAAGGGGGTATGCATCAAAACACATCAAGGCAAGAATGAGTGACAGCTGCTTTCTGTAAAACATTGCTGCTTGCCATTGGGGCAGATGCCTAAAAGAGTTGTCTATCCATCTTTTTCTGAACAAGTCGATTGTGTTTTAAATTATGGGAGGCACTTCCAGTTTAGAGTCTGTCCACTCAAAATGACTGAAACAAAGCATTTAATACAGTAAGGTTGCACTACAAATACCTGTAATCCATATCTGATTGAATAAGCTCATGCTCTATATTTAACAATCAGGAAAATAATATAACGCTTGGTATTTTAATGTGACATATGACAAAATCTCTTTATAAGTCCACTAACTTTATTCCTTTTGATTATTTTCTAACATGCAGTTACCTATCAAGAAAAGTTCAAAGTTTCTGGATTTAGTTAAAAAAAAACATGGAGGTTAAGGTTAAGGTTAAGGTTAGGGAGTAGGTTAGGGTTTAGGGTTAATATTTGTTTCAGCATTGTGTGACCAATGAAATCTCTAAATCAGTTGCTTAACAGGTTTCAGGGGAAAAAATGACACTTCCACATGATAAAATGTATGGGTTAAATAAGGGAGGTATCCAAAATGTGATCTGCTGGTGTGCTTCCAGGAACAGGGTTGGAAAACACTATTGCCACACTTGCTGAGATAAGACATTTTGCACATCAGTACTTCTGCATGTGACCAAAACAAGGAAATAAAAACAATCACCCCTGAACTTGCTGACTTTGAAACATTAGAACCCTAGAATAAGGCCAGATCCCAGTGGAAAACAGCTATGAGAGTGCCGGCATCAGCATGGTGTTGCAGTGACCATAAAAACAGCCATCAACCCATTTTCTCTGATAAAGTGAAAGGATTTTTTTTCTGCGAATCACTTTTCTGGGATTATGCAATAAAAAGAAACACTGAAGAAAAACGTGTTCTATCTTCTGCATGAGTCAGACTCGTGAGTCAGAATTGCGAAATCCTGATTTTTATTTTTAAAAAAGGAAGGGTGGAATCTAATGGATTTGTTTTCACTTCATCAGATGATATAGGTTCCACTGATTATTTGAGTTCTCTCAAAAATAAAAGCTCTGTCATTTAGTTTATAGAAACCTGGGGCTGTTAAATTTGGCACAAAAAAATGGCACAAACTCCCATAAAAGTATCATAAAAATAGCCAATTCGAACATTATGATAGCTCTGTGTAGGAACATACTAAGATTTATGTTGTTACATCATTGACTGTTATTACAAAATCAATGGCAATGTGACAAAGAATGGAATCTGAACACTCTAGAAAGAAGCTTCTGTGGAATAATGATATACATTTTTATATGTTTCTCACACAAACAAATTGTATGTCTTCAGAAGACCTGAAATGTAGGGCACAAATCACATGAACTACTTTTATGGTGCCTTTATGGCCTTTTTAGAGTTTGTGAGATCCTTTATGTTTCACGAAAAAGATCAGGACATATGGCTGGTTAAATCACTGTTGGGAAAAATATTCCTTGAAAACCCAAAACCCATGAGGCTTATTATAGCTTTACATTATCAATTACATATATATTTATCAATGTGTGGGTTCCTAATCACTCCTCATTATCGATAAGCAGTGTGGTAAAGCTCAAATGTTCAGTTCAAGATCATAAATAGTTTAGTTGGTAGATGAAATCATTCTTTGAGCAAAGGCCATTAAAAAAGTTTATGTAAGCAAATTCTGGAAACCCCCATGAATGGCACAAACCACACCACATGATCTGTACTGGCACTTCCTTTTTTCTCTTTTTTCTCTTATTTCATTTTTTTTTTTTTTTTTTTTTTTTTTTTTACATATTTATTTGAGCAGATTATCCTATTTTATTTATATTACATTTGAATTTATATTTATATTTAATGCTATTAATGTAAATAGTGATTTGCATATTGCAAATGTTTACAAGAATATGAATATGCTATTTCAGTATAGCGATGAAACTTGCTCCATTTTACTTGCTTTCTCTAATTATTTCTTCTAAACCTCACAGCAGAAAGGTCAGGAAGGGGGCTCATTATAACTTGTATACGTCAGAACTGATTAACAAGACGACTTTGGATGACTAAGTTATTTTCGTCAATGACTTTTAGATCCTGACATTAGAAGGAAATGCAGCATGACACCTTTATATCTTTGTTGCTAGTTGATACAAGCACCTCACAAGTCTGAATCACAGTCACACCGAACATGTGACGGGACTCTTCCTGTCTGTGTTCCGTATTCCATGTCCCTCTTCTAATGAAATTCCCCTAATGCACTCCTCCGTAGAGAGATTTGTTGATGCACGCGCATTCACGTGAAAATATTCAGCGCTGACTTTTGATTCCGTTTGACAGGCAGTTTGCAATGAGGAAATCTTTAATGCTATAAAAGAAATCATTGTTTTGGTATGGCGAATTCATGCTATATTTCAAATACCCTGGGTAAAAGGTAAACTGAGGTAAAACACCCTTATGAAAATTAACCATGGTTTTACTGCAAATAAAACCAAAAAAACCTTGGTTACTATAGGTAAACCATGGTCACCACAAATTAACCATGGTCTTGCTACAATAACCATAGTTTAACCATGGTATTTGTAGTAAAACTACGGTTATACAAATGGTAATCAATGGTACGAAAGTACCATTTTTCAGAAAAACATAATTTAAAAAAATATTGTTGTAGACGGAGATATATTTTTGCTGTGGCCTATAACTCGGAAGTGTGGTCTATATCAATACCAGGTGGTATTTTGAACAAATGTAGAAAGACTTCAGTATAATTTCACTTTGAGCATAAATTGCACATTGTTACTTTCGACCCCGTTGGCTGGGTAAAAAGTAGCACAACAATACAAGCTAGATTTTTCTCTGTTACTCTTGTTTTTATTAAAAATACATGACTATGACCTTGTTAATATGTAACTGCAAACATATTTTGTCCTTTATCTTTGCAAAAAATTATTACATTTTCATTTTAAATTTAAGTTTCATCAAATCTTTCAAACTTGAATTGTTTAAAATATTTATTTATTCCATTTATTTTTATAAAACATTTTTAACAGAATGAACAATATGAAAATTAAATCAGCATAATATAAATTCTCAACATAGTGTAACAGTCGGCCTATTCATGTTTCCATCCAGTTGTTTGTATACATAAATTCGAAATGTGCATAAAAACATCTGGAAACACTGCAAATGCATAGGCGGAGATAGAAAAGGTATCGCTAAAACCTAAATATGACTAAGGTAAATGCGATGCAGCAGCTGCCCTGAGACTGATGTTCCTGACAGATAGGCCTATTTCTAGAAACGCCCTCTCATGAACATCTGACTGAAGCAGACCTCTGTCTTTCCGACCCTCATTCTTGGCATATTCTTTTGATATAATACGACCTAAACATGTTATATAAATAATGCAAGACACAGAAAGTCGCCACATTAGCATGCAGCGGGACAAAAGAAACACCTGTTGTCACAGTAGGGGGACAAAAGTAACAAGTGTTACTTTCGTCCCGACAAAAACTCCTGACATTTAAACCCGATTTAATACTATACTGAAAATTGAAACTTCAGGATGTGTTACAGCACTAAATAACCTGTAGCTTGGTCATACTGTGACACACAAAGCGAGAAACACAACACAACTAATTTGAAAAAAATGACCGCTTCCATAATTTACTTATTGTACTCGAAAACTGCTTTCCGGACCTAACCGCGGGAAACGATGACGAAATCACGTGATATTTCTCAGCTCCGTCAAGGGTTGCGTGCCGAATGTGCCGTTATGGCTTGGAAAGCAAATGTAGTCAGGGCTTTTAGAAAATCGCTTTGTTACTTTCGTCCCCGCTCTCCCCTACACCTTTGCTATAATAAAACCATGGTTAATTTTTCATAAAGGCATAGCTAAACATAACGACTACAAATTGTTCATAAGCAGCAAATCAGGAATTTACTAAGGCAAAAGTCAAATTTAATAATTAGTTAATAGTAAGAATTAATCCCCAAACTAAAGTGTGACCTATTTTTTTAATTAAAAACATCACTTTCATTCAAACTTTTTCATATTTTTAAATAGCATTATTTAAAAAATTTTGTCTTAATACATTTTGCACAATAGTAACTACATTTACAGTAAAATATTTACTGTATAAAATACATAAGGCACCAAATAATTTAAAGTGAAAACTGCAAAACATTGTTCCTAGAAGTCGCTGTGGCAACATGTAGGCTATTACGCCACAACATATTGATTTACATTATCACTTTTAACAAAACAAAAACAAACACAAACGAACAAACAAACAAAAAACAGCCAATATATGCAGTTCTGGAAACACCCGCAGTAGCAGTGGTCAAAAGTCTCCCTCTAGTGGTGAGAAAGCAGAAAGCACGTTTTACTTAGGCTTGTGAATTTGTGAGGCTTTGCTATGGCAGATAATCCTACGGTTAAACTTTCAAACCTTAATCCAGTCCATAAACCACAGCATACGCACTTTAGGAGTTAGTGAATAGCGATGGGGAAGCTTTATGCATACACACCTATCTATGGTATTTAAAGCTAATTACTGCAACTGTGCTGAGAGATAAATTGTCACTCTGAAGGACAGGAGGAGCGATTAAAAGGAAAGGAAAGGAAAGGAAAGGAAAGGACGTGACGTGTGGCCAAGTACGGTGACCCATACTCGGAATTTGTGCTCTGCATTTTACCCATCCAAGTGCACACACACAGTAGTGAGAGGTGATCAAACACACACACACACACACACCGTGAACACACACCCGGAGCAGTGGGCAGCCATATTGCTATCGCTGCGGCGCCCGGGGAGCAGTTGGGGGATCGGTGCCTTGCTCAAGGGACTCACCTCAGTCGTGGTATTGAGGGTGGAGAGAGCGCTAAAAGACTGCTCTGGCAGCGGTGGGATTCGAACCCACGCCCCCGAAGAGACTGGAGCCTTAATCCAGCGCCTTAGACCGCTCGGCCACGCTACCTCCTTTAAAGCTAATTACTGCAACTGTGCTGAGAGATAAATTGTCACTCTGAAGGACAGGAGGAGCGATTAGAAGTTGTATGAAAATGTCTTTAGTAATTTTATATCTGAGGAGTCCAGAACCAGAGGAAGGAAACAGGACATTTGAAGCCCTTCTGAAATGAATAAGTAAGAATACTCACTTGGATGGCTTAAATGCAGAGCACAAATTCCGAGGATGGGTTATTGAGGATTATAGGCAATATCACACAAACAATTCACCACTAGTCACAAGCGGGAAAACATAAATAATGGCGTAATAAATAAGTAGTTTATATTGGCAAACTTACATTTTAGATCCAATATTTGCTCCGCCGACAAAATTAGTTACAAACCAACTGGCGCAGCACAATATTATTTATCCACCTTATTTTTACGTAAGAGTGGGCGTGGCCATTTGTAAATTTTATGGGTCTGACTTCCATTCCATCTGCATCCAGCTGTTTTTAGCTGTACAAAACAGTTTGTTTTGCTGAGTGATATTGCAAATTGGTGTGTCTTACCATATTATTTGAATGTATTATCTTAATTTTGAACATTCTGGTTTGTAGTGCAAACAGTTTACCTTTTACTGCACACTGTTATTATTTATGTTATTTCCCTATCCACTTTATTTTTCAATGTGGAAGTAAGCCGTTTTCTGTGAATGTGCAAGACTTCCAGATTATTCTTCTAACGGGAAGAACAAAAGTGCAGTAAATGGTTAAACTGTTTCAAATATTATGGTAAGACACACCAGTTTCCAATATCAAACAGCAAAATTAGCTGTTTTGTACAGCTAAAATATAGCTGGAAGCGAATGACACCAGAAGCTAGAAATATTAACCATGATAGCACAAATACATCACAGAGACATCTATTTGAAGTCTAAATTTACATCTGGAAGACGTATTTTTACATTGTTTGCTCATCTGCAATATGTATATAGGACATTTCCTATCAGATGTCAAATAGACATCTATTAGATGTCTTTAAGATGTTTATGATTTAGAATGTATGTAAAACTGACATCTTACAGACGTCTGTCAGATGTTTGTCCACAGCAGATGCTTTCCAGATCAAGTGATCTTTAACAGACATCTTGCAGACGTACGTGTGCTATTTACAAATGGCCACACCCACTCTTACAGGAAAATGTGCTATACCCTCATAGCACATGTACATCACAGAGACGTCTATTTGATGTCTGCATTTACATCTGCAAGATGTATTTTTTTAGAGTGTTTGCTTATCTGCAATACGTCTATTGGACGTTTCCTATCAGATGTCAAATGGACATCTATTAGATGTCTTTATGATGTTTATGATTTAGAATGTATGTAAAACTGACATCTTACAGATGTCTGTCAGATGTTTGTACACAGAAGATGCTTTCCAGATCAACAGAGAAACACTGACAGAGTGAGCCAATCAACTTCAAGGACCAGTGTTATGTCTTTAACGCTCTGATGAGCTATTTGGAGACATAATAGATCATCGGCATGCTGTCTGAGTGTATCTGACTCATTAAGTGACCAAACTGAGCGACTGGCCTCATGCATGTCATGGTTTTACTGCTAAGCTGAGACATCTGCTTGGATTAAACCTTTTCCATCTGCTGTCTTCCAGCTCTCTGCCGAGCTGCTAGGTCACTCAAAACACGTCTGTGCCAATATCCATTACCTGCTTGAGGAAACATTATTAATGTCAACATATAATTTCGAATAAATATATAGCCTTGCACATTTAGGATTTTTATTAATCTATTTATGTGATTATTATTTATTTAAACTTTTATACATGGAAAATTAACACTAGGTTTCTAGGCCACTAAGGAAATAAGCAAATTTGTGGCAATCAGCATGTGAGCTCTTTGAACAAAAGGCCAGATTTCCTCGCTTGCACTGAAGCTTATGACTTTTGGAACATTCTGAAATCATTCTGGATAACACAATCATGATGTTTTTAAGCTTAATTGGGGGAAATAGGAAATAAGGCCTCAGCATTAGCCTTGTACCAGATAACTCGTCTTAGTCACATGACCTCATAGCCCACACATGCTCGTAATCTGTTTATGCAGCGCATGACCCATCCTCCCCCTCTCTTCTGCCCTCCCATCCCGTCTGCCTTTCAGCTGATGATGCATGTGGCAGAATAGGCTTGGGGAGCATCGCTATAGCAACCGCAAACAGAAAGGCACTTCAGAGCAATCTCAGAGAGGAAATGTGACCTGGGCCATTACACATCTACAAGCCCTACAAGACGACCGAATCACTTCTAAAGGTAAGACTGAGCAAATGAGAAATGATTAAAGAGGAGATAGCAAATGAGAATGGGGGAGGAGTGGGTGGATGGATGCAGAGGAAGACAGTATTGAGAAAAACAAGACTAATGAATTCAGCACGTTTTGAGATGTCAAACTTTGTATTTTGAGAATCATGAGCAGTGATTTACAGTGATTCTATTGGTAACAGGTGGACATTCACTGAGCGTATTAAACTGAAAAGAATGGGCTAAGTCATTAAAATTGTTAAATGCGTAGGTTTAATGACTTAGCTCGTTCAATTAAAGGCTTTTTATCTTTACTATACGAGCGCTTTGGAGTATTACATCTTTTCAATTTGATACTTCCAATTATCTAAAGAGCACCAGTGGTTATGTGAAGAGACCAGTGCAGCATTCTCGGCTTTTGTTACTGAGCATATTACTTTTAGTTTTAGAAGCATAAAATGTTGATAGAGCGTTCAAGCCACAATAGTCTGTTTTTGATGGATCGCATCATAAATTACTGTTTTGGTCAAATTGTTGGTATAAGTATGGCTATTGTATCCAAATTAATGTGCCTAAAAGCTTTGACATTCTCTTAAATTGAATTGTTTTGCACTTTCATTCTGATCTGGTCATCTGCTTGAGGCAGGTTTATAGATGACATGTTTTTTAGGACAGCTTTGGTTACCATTGACCTTCATTGTATGGACAAACAAAACACTAAGACAATTCTCAAAAGTCATATAGGTTAGGAATGACATGAGGGTTAGTAATTGGTGACAGTATTTTCATTTTGGGGTGAACTTTCCTATTAACTGCTCATAAATCCATATACTCATCATCAACAGGACAGTGAAATGTCAAATGAGTATTTTTAAAAAGAAATTGTAATTCTTTGTCAAGTGGTTTTCACTGTAGGATTACATTTTGTCTTTTTACCATACTTTATAATTTCTTGTTTAATTTAATGTGTTACTTGCAGTTTCTTTGTAATTGTTTGTGAAGTTCACTAGCAATATCTGAATGAAAATTCAAAGGAATTCCTATGTTTTTTTTTTTTTATCTGTGCAAATTGCATGTCTAAATACAACCATTATGAAGCAGCTAACCAAGTTAGTGTGCATAATTATGATAGAAAACTAATTAGGCTTATTAATAGCAAAGAGATAATGCTCTTCACATCTTTTGTAGTTGACATCTTAGGCTGTGTCAGTATCTTGGTACAAAATCAATCAGTAGAATTGAACCTAATTAGATACATGCCAACATGGACAGCTTGTGTGACACGTCCTCATTCTTGAAAACCACCAAAAAACTATGCAAAGTGAAAAAATTGCTAATATTCTAACCTATTCCATTCTATTATAGGTTGACAAAGGCAGAACAGTATTTAAATTTAAGAGACACTAGTTTAATTTTAGTTCATCATGTTAACAATTTTGCATATGTGACCCTGGACCACAAATCCCAACTTTATATCTGTCAGTGAAATTTTAAAGGGCTACATTAAACATTCTATTCTATTCTATTCTATTCTATTCTATTCTATTCTATTCTAAGCTGACAAGGGCAGGACAATATTAAAATTTAAGAGACAATTTTAGTTCATGTTAACAAGTTCGCATATGTGACCCTGGACCACAAAACCAGTCATAATAGTCAATATTTTATATTGAGATTTATACATCATCTATATGTCTATATTTGGCCAAGATACAACTATTTAAAAATCTTAAATCTGAGGGTGCAAAAAAATCAAAATATTGAAAAAATCACCTTTAAAGTTGTCCAAATGAAGTTCTTAGCAATGCACACTACAAATCAAAAATTTAATATATATGGTGGGACATCTACAAAATATCTTCATGGAACATGATCTTTTACTTAATATTATAATGATTTTTGGCATAAAAGAAAAATCAATCATTTTAGCCCATACAGTGTATTGTTGGCTATTGCTACAAATATACCTGTGCTCCTTACGACTGGATTTGTGGTCCAGGATCACTTACGTTAGACTAAAAATAGATGGCAATATCAACAAATTTTGATGTTTGACAACAAACAGTTATGTACTGCAGTTGGTCACCACCTGATGTCTGGTAAAATCTGAGCCAGCACCCTTCACAAGTTCACATTAGAACAGATTCTGTGTTGGAAATGAGCCGAGAGCTCAGCGCTGTGATGTCTGTCAGGCGTTAAAGAGCATCTGTGCTCTGAAGCTTTAGGCTTGGTAACATTCAGCCCCAACAACATGATGGTTCTTTGGTTCTTTGGGGAACCAAAAATGGTTCTTCTATGCCCTGCAAGTGAATGTTGGCAACCAAAACATTTTGGGTTCTGCTGGATTCCACAAATGCTGACAGATGAATTTTCAATTGTAGGTAAACCCATCATCTACTGTACACTAAAAACTGTACACTGTAAATTGTTGTTTCTTTGTTTTGTGTAACCTTGACTGCTTTTACTGCACCTCTACAGGTAAAACCAAAGGTGAGCAGCAGAGGTGCCGGTGACAACGGCGAGCATGTCGTGGTTTAGCTGGAACGAGCCGTACTATCGGAGCCCACGACGTGAGCCGTCTGAAGTAGTTATGGACACCCTGATGCTGGAGCTGAGCTGGCAGATGAAGGAGGCCGAGAGGCAGCAGCGGGAGCGAGACAATGAATATCGGCGGCTGAAGAGCGGCGTGGACTACAGCTGGCTCATGAGCACCCCACGCAGCTCTTATGACATCAGCCAAGGAGAGAGACTCGGCCTTGAGGACCTGTGTAGCAAAGTACCACCATCATACTGCGGATCTGTGATACAAAGGTAAGACAGATGGGTTAATGGAGCATGTTAGGTACTCAACAGTGCACGTTTTGTTTTTAGCATGAGGATGTTCGTCATCACAGGTTCAGGGGAGGGCGATCTGGGTAATTAGTTTACTAAGCTGTCTTTGTGATGTCACTACTAAGAAACGCACAAAGACAGCCATGTTTTTCTCTCTAGGTGTACTAAGCAGCTCTAACCTGCTGAAGTGATAATTGTAAATCGCACACAAGCCTCACGGGATGCGCACCTGACAGATTCAGATGAGCCCCAACTGCATAGCAACATTTTTTTGTTGTTGTTTAGCTCCCCTTTTTATAACCAACACTCATGACTTAAAGGGATAGTTCACCCAAAAAAATAAATTTCACTCAGCATATACTCACCCTCATGTTGCTGCAAAACTATATGATTTTCTTTCTTCTGTGGAACATAAAAGAAGATAATTGAAGAAAAGTTTTGGTATGGGTTTTTTTTTCTTCTCCATCCAATTCAATGGTACTGGTTTGGTTACCTAATACCCTTTTCTTCAAAAGAAAGAAAGTCATACATGTTTGTAATGACATAAAGGTGAGTAAATAAATACATAATTTTCTTTTTTTTTTTCTTCTTCTTCTTTTTTAGTCATTACTTACTCATTATTGACTTATATTCATGTCTTTACAAACTATTCGCTATTGCTTATCCTGTGGAACACACACAAAGAAATTTCACTCAGATTTTTGCCCATTCATAACAGTTCATAGCAGCTGTGGGCTATCAAGCATTAAAAAGGACAAAAAACAAAAAAAAACAAAAAAAAACAAAAAAAAAAAAACAGCTATTAGTGTGTTATATTCCAAGTCTTTCAATGAAATACAGTATAACTGCTTGAGGAACAGTTCAAAACCCCCAAAATAAAATAATAAAATAAAATAAAATAAAATACTTTTTGTTACTTTAAATTAAATTGTTAAAATATACTAAAATAACTATAAATAAAACATAATAAAAAACAATATATATAGGCACATAAAACTGATCTTAAAAATGACAAAAATTTAAATGGAAAATATAAAAATAGTTACTTAAAATATAAAACTAGAACAGTATCTCACTGATACCAAAATAACACTGGTTCCTCAGATATGGCTTTATCATTAACTTATTGTATATTTTTATATATTTTTTTCTTTTAGATTTTTGTTCTTTTTGAAGCTTTGTCTGCCTGTGGTCACTAAATTGAAGATTTCTGATGTGTTTCACAGAATTAAAAAAAAAAAAGATTTGGAACAACATGACTGAGTTAACAGTGACATAATTTTTGAGTGAAACTCTTACAACCTTGTCATAGAGAATCTTTTTTTGAAAGAAGAGAAGTAGGATGATCTAGTTCCTCCCATAGGGACCAGATGAAAAAGTGAGAGTATGGAGAGGATTGTGTTGATTATTAAACAAAGAAGGAGAAGGAAGATTAAGAAAACACTGATTCGTTGATTTAATTGGAAAGATAAGAACCTAGCTTGGAAACCTATTTTAAGACTCTCTAAGAACATCTTATTCTGTGGAGCAAGAGCCCACAGGTCCTTAGAGGCTGCTTTTACTCTGATGAGTCAAGTGCTTATGTTCTGCTCTCATCGGGACCACAGGCGACAATTCACCCGGGATTGAGAGGTTGATGTTTTTGTTCTGTGAAAATCTGTTTTTAATGAGAGATTAAACCAGACATACAACCGAAAGGATTTCCTGATTTCGAAATGGCAGTTGAATGTTGTTTCTGTATGATGTTATAATAATTTAGTTATCATTTAGTTTTTCTGTGAGGTCCATTTACACATTACAATTTTCCACTCTATATAACCTGTTTTTGTCACTATGCTAAGCATATGTAAGTGACCCCATTTATAATTGGCTAATCTTTTTGTATGTGAAATAAGTAACAATACTTACTTATAGGGTTCTAACATTGGGATCATGGAAGCACTTTTCTGCAACAGAGTAAAAAAGTAAGCAAAGTAATTGCAACTTTATCTTAAATCTCACAAGCGTGATGTTGTTTCTTGTAATTCCAACTTTATATCTCACAATGTATCTTTATATCTATAAATTGCAGCAATGTGACTTTGAATCTCGCAGCTGTGACTTTATTTCTTATAATTTGACGTTATACCTCACACTTGTGACATTATCTTTTAATGCAGGGTTGCCAACTCACACGCTTTCAGGCTCTGTCTCTGTCTATATATATTATTTTTTTATTTCTGTTACTTATATTACAATTTGTGTAGTATTTAAGGTGAAATAGAGAAAAGGGTTTTAAATTCCAATGCAAAGAGGCAAATTAGAGTCATTTTGTGGTCGGAAAAAAAATATTATTTTTTATTTGTAATGCCATGGTTTACCCACTAGGTACCTGTATGGCTCTTTACTCAATATACATGTATCTATAATATTGCAGGTCATACCTTCTTACTTATTTTTACGTTTTTCATTTGAATAAATATTTAGAAATGATTAAACACTATATTTTTAAATATGAAATTTAAAAAGTTAATAACTTACATACTTTTTTTAATGATACTTGTATAAGTACACACAATGAATGCAAGCAAATACTGAATTTAAACCAAGTTTAAAATGGTGCTAAAAAAGCATTCAGCTGCATTTTTATCCCCTTATATGTACTGTGTATACATATAAATAGATATGGAATTGAGATCGCCCACCTCCCTCCCCCCAACCCAACCCCCCCACTCCAAAACAAACAAAAAATCTCACTCCAAGATGAAGTTAAAAGTTGGCAACCCTGTTTTAATGTTACTTTGAATCTTGCAAGTGTGACCTTTTCTCATAATTCTGACGTTATATCTCACAATGTGCCTTTATATCTTCCAATTTTGACTTTATATTTCTCAGTGTCACTGTAGATCTTGCAATTGTGACTTTATTTCTTGTAACTGCGACTTTATATCTTGCAGTTGCTACGTTATTTCCCTCAGTGTGACTTCAGATCTCCCGAGGGTAACTTTGTTTCTTCGAAATTCCAACTTTGTATCTCTCAGTGTGACTTTAAATCTTACAGTTATGACTTCACTGTAAAAAATAAATAGTTGAGAAGACTTAAAAAAACAAAAAAAAAACAAGGCAACTTGATGCAGTAAGACTTTTGAGTTCTCTCAACAAGAGTTTTTTAGTTTTTCTCAGTTGTTTAGTTGTTTAGCCAACATAAATTTGTTTGTCATACATTGCTGATTGTCTTATTTTGCTAATAGAAAAAGTCTTGAATAACTTTTTAGAATTTTCTATATTTCTGCATAAATATGAATAAAGAGTTAATCAGATTTTCACAAAAGTCCTGAAGGTTGACAAAGAGAACCCAATTAAACAAATGAGATGAAAATATATAGTGTGTCATTTATTTATTGAGAAAAATGGTCTGGTGTTAAACATTTGTGAGGTGCAAAAGTATGTGAATCTCTAGGATTAGCAGTTAATTTTAAGGTGAAATTAGAGTCCATTTATTATGTGTTATCAGTCAATAGGATGACTATCGGGTGTCAGTGTATGCCCTGTTTTAATTAAAGAACAGGAATCTATCAAAGTCTGATCATGTTTATGGAAATAAAACCTCAGAAAAAGAGTTGTTGTTGCTCATCCGGCTAGGAAAGCTTACAGAGTGGTAGACCAACAAAGATCACTCCAAAGCAAGACTTGTAATAGTTTGCAAGGTTGCAAAGGACCTCAGGGTAACTTTTAAGCACATAAAAGCATTTCTCACATTGGTTAATATTAATGTTTATGAGTACATCATCAGGAGAACACTGAACAACCATGGTATGAATGGCAGAGTTGCAAAGAGAAAGCCACAACTTCAAACCAAAAAAAAAAAAAAAAAAACACTGCTGTCTGCAGTTTGCTAAAGATCATGTGGACAAGTCAGAGGGCTATTGGAGAAATGTTTTACAGACAGATGAGACCAAAATAAAACTTTTTGGTTTTAAATGAGAAGTGTTATGTTTGGAAAAAGAAAAACACTTCAGCATAAAAACGTTATTCCATCTGTGAAACATGGTGGTGGTAGTATCATGGTTTGGGCCTGCTTTGCTGCATCTTGGTCAGAATGGCTTGCCATCATTGATGGAACAATGAATTCTGAACTATACCAACAAATTCTAAAGGAAAATGTCAGGACATCTGTCTGAGAACTGAATCTTAGAAGAAAGAGGGTCGTGCAGCGAGACGATGACCCCAGGAGCACAAGTCATTATACAAAAAATGGAGAGAAGAACAAGGTTAATGTTTTGGAATGCCTGAGTCAAAGTCTGGACCTTAATCCAATTGAAATGTTGTGGAAGGACCTGAACAACCAGTTCATAGGAGAAAAACCCACCAATATCACAGGGTTCAAGTGTTTCTGTACTGACGAATAGGGCTAAAATCCCTACAAGCTGTTGTGCAGGACTGATCAGCAGTTACAAAATATGTTACCTGCGGTTATTGCTTTAAAAAGGGGTCACACAAGATACTGAAAGCAAAGATTCACATACGTTTGCAACTCAGAAATATTTAACACTGGATCATGTTTCTCAGTAAATAAATGACAAAGTATATTTTTTGTCTCATTTGTTTGAGTGGATTCTCTTTGTCAACTTTTAGGACTTGTGTGAAAATCTGATGATGTTTTGTGTTATATTTATGCAAAAATGTAGAAAATTCTAAAGGGTTCACAAACTTTCAAGCAGCACTGTACGTAGACAACGTTGTCTTTGTTTAGTGTATAAAACATCTTATAAGATTAAGATATCCAGCAAACATGGCTGAACATACTCTAGGCCTCAAAACTGGACACACAAACCTCAAGAACGGCTGCAATCAACAAATGTTAAAAGATGAGCTCTTTACATCACAGTGCATCAAATAACTAACAATAATTACAAAACAACAATAAAAAGTTTAAATGAAGTCAGCAAACAGCAAAACAATAATCCTATAACAGTAACTGCATAATTTATTCACGCTGCATTGGATGCTGTGAACTCACAAAGCCTTAAAATTTCAACAACATGAAATTCTTTGTTCAGACATCTGTGTTTGACTAGTTGGGACAACATTTGGGGCAATTTTGTTGGTCTGACAATGGTTTTTCTGTCATTTCAAGAAAAGAGCATTTTTAGTATTTGAGACTCAGAATGTTTCATAAACTGGAAAATATGATTTGCATTTTTTACAGTGTTTGTTTTGTGCAATTGCGACTTTATACCTCATGCCTGTGACTTTATCTTTCAATGTCACTTCAAATCTCGCAAGTGTGAATGTTTTGCGTAATTCTGACTTTATAACTCACAATGTGCCATATATCTTGCTGTTGAGACTTCATATCTTCCTATTGCAATTTTTTCTCTTTCAGTGTGGTGTTAAATCTTGCAATTGTGGCTTTGTTTCTTGCAACCAAGACTTTATACCTTGCAATTGCCTGTTGAAAAAAAACAGCATATGCTGGTTAGGTATGTTCTGAAGCATGGCTGCTGGTTTGAGCTGGTTTAAGATGATCCTTAGCTGGTCATGAGCTAGTTTAAGTTGGTTCTAGCTCCTGCTCAGGACCAGCACATGACCGACTTATACCAGCTCATGACCAGCTAAGGACCAGCTTATGCTTATATGCTGAATGTTTCAGCAGTGTTGTAACTTTATTTTTCTCAGCGTGACGTTAAATCTCACAATGGTAACTTTGTTTCTTCGTAACTCGATTTTAAATCACACAATGTGACTTTAAATCTCATAGTTGTGACTTTGTTTCTTGTAATTGCTACACTGTAAAACAAAACAAAACAAAACAAAACAAAACAAAAAAACAATTTGTTGAGTCAACTTAACTTGTTAACAATAATTTGTTACCCTGCTGCCTTAAAATTTTAGGTTCAGTCAGCTCAATAAGTTTAGTCAACTTGAAATATTAAGTTGCAAAATGCAAAACTCTCCAAACTCTCTTCTCTCTTCACAGGTTTCGGCAGGTGCTGATGGAGAATGAGCCTGAGGTGCAGGAGGTTTCTGGACTCTTCCGCTCTGTGCTCGTGGAAACACTTGAACGTGTTCAAGAGGAGCAGGAGGCCCAGCGTCTGACCCACCAGTGGAACAACAGACGCTCCATTAGCCTGTCATTGATGAGCTTCAAGTCTCGCGTGCGGATCAACCCTTTCGGCAGCACCTTGGGACTGAAACCAAATAATTATGGCTCGGAGGAAGATGGAGTTGATGTTAAGACTGTGTGTGGGGATGTAGAGAAGGGCCTTACTCAGACAACAGAGAAAGCGCAGCGTGTGTGGAGCATGCCAGACTTCAGACATAATGGAATCAATGGGAAAGCCTGAGTGTCTGTGAGTGGGATTCAGCAGGATCTGGTCCAGTCCCAGCATCACCTTCACTTCAATGTATTTATATTTCCAGAAGTATGAAGGTAAGAGATTTGTGGGGATGTTGGAAAATAAAACTTACAAGTCTTACAAGCAAAACATCATAAATCAATAAATATGCTACAAGAACCATAGATCATAAAGCCACACTTTTCATTTTTGACGGAATATATGCAGGAAATTCCTAAAACAATTTGTATATCAAGCTATTCTGAAATAGTACAGTTGCCTAAGTTATCCTGTGAACTTTGGAAAATATGGGGTTTTTAACGCCCCTGCTGTTTTACAATTAATATCATTTTTAATAAAATATTCCAGTGGAGGTCAAATTTTGTAACATTGCCCCATTTTTCAAAACAGGGGGTGCTGAATTTCGTGTGGAAATGTTCAGATGCTTGTGATTGGTAGATTTTCATTTATTTTTTGCTTGTTGTATGGCAGCCTTGTGAACGTATGTGCAAGTGTGTAAGTGATGAGTTGTTTGCGAAACATATTTAAATTATTTAATTTAATTAAGTACTTTGTCAATTGAGTTACAATCAGTGTAACTGTAGAATGTAAATGAATGTTTTAATTTCATTGTGCTGAAAAATAAAGATTTATGCACGTTTGCTTCTAGAGTTTGTGATTCTGGTATCCTACATTTTATAGCAAATGCCTTACCTCTATGATATCTGAAACCCATTTCTGATTATTGTAAAAGTCATTATACCTTTCATGTTTTTTCTAAAGAATAAAATCTTTCCTTGCTTATATGTTCCACATAAAACTGCAACTGGAGTTCTGTAGCTTTTAGTTAGTCACTTAGTTATCTCCAAAAAGTTTTTTCTATTTTTAAAATTAGCGTATTTTTTCTTCCCACAAAATGGACTAAAAATATTGATGACACATATCCAAAGTTTTCAAACTGATTGTGCAGACCAAACTGTAAGTCTTAGAGGCTTGAAACTTGGAGGGATGGTGGTACTCACACCATCTACAATGTGACCAAGTCTTGCCCCAATCGGCCTGACAGGGGCGATGCGGTGAACAAAAGTATGAAATCGCTCATAACTCAAGTGTCTTATGTCATTGGAATCCTTGGCTCATGGCAAACAAAATGCATTCAGATTCAATCGTGAGCCTGGCGAATTTTTTGGGTTTTCACATTGAAAAACCTACTTTTGCAAACTAGCCCTAGGTTTTTCATCCGGTTGGAACCAAAGCAGTGCAGAAAGATTCTCTGGAGAGTGAATATCAATAATTATTAAAAAAGAGTTGAACTTACGACTCGCTGTCACAAAGGGATACCAAAATGTTCGAAAGGGGCAGGGCCACTTTTACTAAAATGCCTGTAACTCCTGAACGGAATGAGATATCTCCACCAAACTCAGGATTTTAGCCACTTGGTGGCGCCGTTAGAGGGAAAAACAACATAAAAAATGGCTATACTTGCGCAACCATTTGTCCTTTCAAAATAAAAACACAAGTACCACAAGTGTCTATAAGGACATTTGCATATCTCAAAAAACATGGCCGCCATTGGCTGACGAAGTCTGAGCACATGTTAGACAAGGTTAACGAGGCTGATCGGAATTTTGGACGAAGCAGAAATTTGAAAGAAATCTGCCACTGGGGGTGATATCGCATTTTTCAAGGACGTGAACTGATTGTACATCGTGCAGTTTTTCCGCACATATGTGTGATATTTGTATCGTATGACAGAACTCCTTATTCCAGACAACTTTGCCTCTAGAACCACTGCCGTCAATCAAATCGTTTGTTAAATGATTGAGATTTGAAAAACCTACTTTTGTGAACTAATCCTAGGTTTTTTTTTTTTTTTTGCTTAATCTGGAAAAACAAACAAACAAAAAAACATTGCAGTATAATTCTCTGAACTCTCTAGCTTAATAATTATCAAAAAAAAAAAAAAAAAAAAAGGTTGAAATTTACCATTTGGGAGGCTATAACGGGGTCGTTTAGAAATGGGGCCTGTCCAAATTTACCCAAAATCCTATAAAGCCTAAAGGAAAACTGGTGATGACAGGTGATCCTAAACAGACATGCATCGTTTTAAGGAGATCCGACCACAGGTGGCACTAAAACAGTCCTAACCATTAAAAACCATAATATTTCTAAGGTAAATCACCTGGATTTGCCACAAACACCTTTTAAATCATTGATTTAGGTGGTTACAAGCTTGCTAAATAATGGCTTTCATATGTGCTTAAATGCCTTAAAGCGACTGAACCCTCTGGTAATCTCTGCCTGCAGCTATATTGATTTTTAATATAAAATTTATTATATAAATTATTTTGTTATCTGTTTTGTAATTGAAACCATGCCACACTAATTTCATCTAATTTCTAACATATGTTTATAACTATGTGGTATCAAAACCTTTTTGAGACGCTATAAAATAAAGGACACAAAATGGAAATTTATTTAACAGTATTGTCATCAGCACAGTCAGATGCATGTGACTCACAAAGGCAGATCATAAGCGTTCAACTACCTGCTAGTGGTACCTCTGCATTTGGCTCAACATGGTAAATATACAGATTATCATGGGATAACAAGAAACACCACTGGAACAACACAACTACAATGTTGTTTCAAATTTTTGTGAATTGTCTGTGAGATATACAACCTTCATCTCCCTGCTGAATCAGCACAAACTCTTCATGTTTTATATCATCCTTCTGAACAATTGCTTATAAATCTGGACTGATTCTGTTATTATGTACTTGAGGTTTGCATTTAAAAATGAGAATACAAGAATACTTCCTTTTATACAATTTCAGTAACATGTAACAATGTTACATCCAAGCTACAGTTCTCATAGGGTACAGGTAATCAGACATAAAATAAGTATTTCAGGACACAGTCTGGAATTTTTAAAAAAGGAGGACAACCATCCACATAGTTTATGGTAAGGAACTGTCAATGTATAACATCAGGCAACAACATTAATAGTTGAAGATGGTCTTTCCCTGAGTGGCGGTCAGGCAAATAATGGGGAAAAAAAGGTTGTCTGGTTCTGCAGTTCCATGTCTGGACTGAATCAGAAAGTAGAGTTTAAGAACTCCAACAGTTCCGCTCTGTTTTTGTCCATCTGTTTAAAAAAAGGCAAGTTATTAATGATCTGTGCAAAACCGTTAAACCGACTATAGTTCATCTGATTTACATTCTAACACTATTTTCACCAGCCGTTATAAAAAGATAAAAGCATCAGAGGAAAAGACCCATTCAATGCTTTTATTATAAAATCAAATGTTTCGTTTGTTGTTTTTCTGTTTGTGTAATCTGCCCAATGTAAAACTCACCTGCTTGTCCTTCTTTGATTTTTTCACTTTCATTTTAATCTTTTTCCCTGAAATCATACTGTACTTGCCAGTTTTCTTCTTTTCCTTAAGATACTGGGGATGACAGAAATCATTATATCACTAAACTTTGCAATAAGGACAGAAATTGTTTTTCAAAATGATAATAAACAAAAGCAAAAAAAAACAAAAAAAAAAAAAACTACTGTACATTAACATAAAATGTTGATGTATGAGGTTTTGAGTCGATTTGAAAAAAGTACCTTTGAAATTTGAACAGGTCCAGAGCTGTCATCCTGTCCTTTGTGTCCCTTTTCCTTCTTCCGCTTCCGTGTCTTCTCTTTTTTTCCTTTCTATAATAATAATAGTAAAAAACAGAAGTGAAAATATATTCCAATCAACATTTAATTAATGAACATCAA
The DNA here is from genome assembly GCA_036247105.1 of Cirrhinus mrigala. NCBI lineage: Eukaryota > Metazoa > Chordata > Actinopteri > Cypriniformes > Cyprinidae > Cirrhinus > Cirrhinus mrigala. The sequence continues at coordinate 7,111,661 of CM070026.1, forward strand.
ACAGCTTCTAAAAAAGACAATAAACAAACTTATTAATGGAACAGTTCAGTCAAAAATGAATTTTGGTCATTAACTGACATTGCATGTCAAGAACTATGTAAAAACTATTTTAAAAATTCTTGCTTTTGTGTTCCAAAGAAACAAAAAAAACAACCAAACGAAAAAACAACAACAACAACTATTTACAGGTTTTTAACAATGAGAGTTAATAGTTGATGTTTTTATTTTTGTGTGAATTGTCCCCCAATACTTGCTTATTCTGACAACTCTAGACAAAAGTACACAAATATACTGTCCAATGAAATGAAAAAAGAGCCAGGTACCTTTTTGCCATGTTTATCTTTCCTTTTCTTGGCAGATTTTCTTCGTTTTTTGCAAGAATCTAGTATTAAAAACACAAACATGCACTGACATCTTTTATTTAGATCTGCTACAACATAAATCTTTATTTATTTCAGTTTCCTCTTTCCTGTTAATAAAGTATGTGAAGTTCCACACCTACAAAATTCTCCTTTCAGGCAATATAATTTTTAATTTGTAAATACAGCATTTAATCAAGAATTTTTATTTAACCTACCTGAGCTACTGGAGCTGGAGTTACTACGTGATGATGAACTGCTGGATGAAGACCGTGAAGAAGAGGATGAAGATGAGGAGGAAGATGAAGAACTGGAAGATGATGAGGACGATCTGCTTCGGCTTCTTGCTCGTTTCCGGTTTTCTCTTCCTGTTAATGTTTACATCGTAGCAGTAAGCGAAATCATTTCTGCATGTTTGCCGGTTTAGTGATTCTGTGATTCCAAATGTTCTTTCCTAACAGACAGTTATCTAAAGAAACTCACCTCTGCTGTGAGAACTACTTCTGCTTTTTGTACTTGGCTCACTTCTCTCCACGGTGTCCACTTTGGCAGACTGAAAAATAATAAATAAAGCATAAAAACTCGGCATCTATATCTTTTCAAATGGTCAAAACATAGATCGTGTTCTTATGCTTCTTCGTGAGAAACATAAGCAAAAACCGCAGATTAAAAGCCCATATGATGCTCAAAAATGCTGTCAAGGTAAGTCATGACCCGATTTTAGTTTTACAACTACTCATTTACCTTACAAATACGTTGCTCTTTATCTGTATAAATCTTTTTATAAACAAAACGTTGCAAACGTCAATCAAAAATCACAGCTTTGACTGATAGTTTAACGAGAATGCTGATTTTAATGTAAGCAGTTCCAACACTTTACCATGTTTATATTAAACTGTCCACAAAATGTGGTCCTTCAGACCACAACAAAAATCGGAAAAATCAGAGGAATTGTCCGATATAAATATAATCCGTGCTGAAAATAAACTGCGTGGAATATAAATGACTCTTTTTCATTTCTGTGATCAGTGCGTGTGAATCAATAAGATAAACACCACTGCGCGGCCATCTTTTTTTTACGTCATACAAACTACATCATCCGGGTACTGCTGAGCATCGCAGGCGCGAGGCCGACACAAGCACAAATAAATATCTCCTGATTTATCCGTGTACTGTGTATATAGCATTCATTTCCAATTAAAGTTTCTCAGCATTATTATGCAGGTATAAATTTGTCCAATTTGTTTTTGAAACAACACGCAGACGGCTTCATCACGTGATAACTGTTACTTTTCTAAGCGCTGGTGAGGTTGGGCCAACTACAGCCATTATTAATCGGTTAACTCTGTTTAACAAACAATAATTATTATTATTTCATAATTATAACATTTTAATGACATTAAAATTCGTTTTAATAAAGATTTTGGCTTTCTGGGCCGTCATGGGCCCCCCGGAGAAGATTTTTGCCGCTTCTTGCCTTACACGTACATGGAAAAACAGGTACTCCCAGAAAAGATATTCTACCAATTTTTACATTTTATTTACTGAAATATTTGAATATTATTGATATTTGAATAGGCATTTTGTAACTATAGATTATTTAAAATAATGTTTAATTGGTTTTAATGTAGCACAACATAATACAAGAGGGAATATTTCCTCTGTAATATATGATTTTTCCTACAGAGGGCGCCCACGAATAAATTATACTAAATGTTGAACATTTTCCCCCTCACGTTCACAGAAAGCATTATTGCATTATTTACATCTATTTTGTTATGTCTGAAAATAAGGCGACAATGTGTTTGTTAGTTTTTCAGGACACAATAGTTTTAAATAATCTATCACTGGTTGTTACTGATCACAATAAAAGAAAAAAGAAAGTTGAAGGATCTTTGCATGTGGACTAATAGGCAATGTAAAAAAAATAAATAAATAAAAACAAATAGACTAACTACCTAAATAAAAGACACAACTGAAAGACTTATTTTGTCATAATGTAAATAGCTGACGTGTACTTATGTGGTCCTCAAGATAAAGGAAAATGAGGCAAAAGTACAATGAAAGTATCTGATGTAATTTCAGGATGTTTCATATCATTTTGAATTATCAGATTGTATCTATGACAAAGGGTTCTAAAATTATGGCTTCTTATAAAAAAGTGTTCCTGTGGCTCAATTTGCCCCAGGTTAGGGGTAGATGAACCATGGGTGAAAACTGACCATCTGACTGAATCTGATTTATACCCATGGGAAATTTTAAAGATAAACTTAATAATCAAATTTCATTTTATAAACAGTCATTTTTAAAATAAATATAACTTAAAATAAAATCAAATGAAGTTTAATTTTCAATCTTTGATTGTTTGCATTTCTGAAGCAATATGCTGAACACTAAAGTTTTAACCTTCCCAAAAACAGACTAAACAGAGAGTTTGTTGAGTAAAATTAAATAAAAACTGAACTAGAATGAAGGAATAAATGTCAATGAAATAATAAACATTTTAGTCAAAACATTCTTGCCATGGTAGCTTTTCTGCAATGTTGAACAGACCATTAGGGACTACAGGTGGAATATTTGATTATATGGATATATTTGATTATAATGTGATGAAAAGCATCTTCTGGTTCTCAGAGAAGGATTTGGTGCACTTGCACACTATGATATGATAAACTAAACCAGGTGCGTCATCTCACATTAAAATACCATTTTATACTTCAGAGACTGAACTTAATTTCAGTGCTTTATGGTGAGCATAGGTAAGTTAAAGTGTTCAACTTACCCCACAGCATTGGGCTCACTTTGCCCCATAGGTGGCATTTTGGAAACAAAAGAAAAAACAAACAAACAAACAAAAAAATAATAATAAAAGGCTAATATTTAGCTAAATGATTTGCATAGTTTTATATGTCGCTAAATTACCTATATGGATAATAAATATTTTTAGACCTGGATAAATTTGCTTTGATGTAACAGTCATTACATCTGTCATGCTAAAATTTGACATGACAAAAACAATTTTTAAAGTAAATGGGTGCCTTCCACTCCTCCCATGTGTTTCTCTTTTTTCAGGGGCTGGGTCAACTTACCCACTGGCTCAACTTACCCCACTCTCCCCTAAACTGCACAGGTGTGGTGTGTCTGTGAACAATTCAGAAATGTTGAGATTGCATGTGAATGTATAATGAAAAGTGCATATGTATATAGGTCTGTTGACCAGTGAACAGTTATGTTCACCATTTCATAATTCGTTTTGTCTGTGTTAGTTTATTTTAAATGGTTTTCTCATGTAACAATTACTTTTAAAAGCACAGTTAGTCCAGTTAATCTCTAAAATGTGTAAAGGCTGCATAAATATTATTTATTATAGACAGATAGCCTACCGTACCACAAGACATCAACTCAAATGTCATTGCGCAAAAATGTAAAAAAAAAAAAAATTAAAACCTAATACTCACGCAACACAAATTAACGTAACAGCCCTTAGTGCAATCATTATACCAAATAAGAATTCAGATATCTGGTTTTATAAATGACAGTAAAAGTTTAATACATTCACAGACATTTCAAATACAATTAAGTGATGAGGTTTGGGAGTGAGGCATATGAGAACACATACATTCAGAAAAACAAAAATTGAACCAGTAAGTCAGCTCGAGGTAAGACTATCTGCAAGGATTATATCCTCTCATTAAAAAACATGCTATTTAGAAGTCCTACCAAGTGCAAGCAGTGACTTTCCGATCACGTCTGCTTATTTGTACTTCAAGCTGAACATTCAAGCAATGTAAGAGCTTTTATGTAATACTATTGTGTACATAGTTTTACAATAGTCCTGACAAAAAGATGCAGTTTCAAATATGTAAATGTACAGTGACCCCAAAATGCATTTGGACACTACATCACACCGCCAACAAATGATAATAGAGCATTTCCTCAGAATTAGCTTAATTTTTAGTCATTTATGTCATTACTTTTAGTCAGTTGGTCCCAGGTTCCATTAGTGGAGGTATGAGGTTAGTGCTTCTCAAGTTCACAAAGGTGTCCTAGTAGAGTAACAACACCTGAAGATAATCACATAAACTATGTTCCACTAATGTTATCCTAACAAACTGGAAAAGTGTGCTTAATTATCATCTCTCTTTTAAATCCAAGCTAATATTTTATTTTTGATATTTTATATAACATTTTAAATGTAGCTTTTTCTGTGAGTTTTTAATTACTTTTTGGGGCCACTGCATTTACCTGAGTTCATATTAAAGTATTAGAAATTGTGTGAAAATATAAGTCAACAATATATTTGTTAGGTCTTTATGATACAATAGCTTAAAATACTTAATATATCATTGCATAAAAGGTTGTTACTGATCACAATAAAAAGCAACTATAATTGTTGCAAGAACGTTGAAGGATCTCTCTTTGGATGTGGACTAAAATGCATGACTTAAAACACATAAGAGCATTGGTTAAAATCTCTAGTGATCATAAAAGTTGGGTATGTTAAAAAAAAAAAAAAAAAAAAAAAAAACCTTATTCAAAACTACTTTGATAAGAGACACTTAAGCATTGGCTCAGATTTTTGGCACATTACAGTGAGCAACTATTCAATCAGTTATGTTCAGTGCAGCAGATGATGACAATAACTGACCTACACTTTGAGTTAGCTTAGGAACTTTTTTGGTAATTACTTTTAACCATCATAATATATTGCCTAATTTTAGAATGTTTGAGACAGCACTTATCAGTGTAGTATAATATAAGTTGCAGGTGTTTTTAAAATATAGCTTACATGTATAGAAAAGCACCTATTACAAAATAACACATGACATCTCTTAGTACTTATAGTAAATTCACTGTTGAAGATGTTAGTACGAGGAATAGATGCTGACGTTAAGCAGCCCCTGAGTGCTTATTGGACTGGGTATCTTGATTTGTGAAGTGAGCTGGTTTGGAGCTGAGCTTCAAGCCTCTGCTTTGTTCAAGCGCTCTTCGTGTTCCTCTTCTTCCTCAGGTACCTGCATATGAAAAGCATTCGCATTTATAAAACTTAACTGTAAGACATTTTCATAAGCATTAAAAACCATGATCATGTACTCGCATTACAAAACAGCATTAACATATCAATCTTTTTGACGTACCTCCCAGAAGATTGAGTCATCGAAGCAGTTTTGATCAGGTGGCTGCCCCCAGAATGGAATCTTCATGATCAGACCTGCAGAAGGTATGAAAAGTGTTTTACTTTTGTAATGTACTCTTTGAATTCATGCTGATTTCACATGGTTTTAGGAAAAAAGACAAACTATTTGATATGGTTAAAATATATGTCAAAACAGATTATAATTCAGAACATGGGTTCAAGTTTTTTACCAAAATATTTTTACCAAGGTGCTGGGTAGTTTTTCTGTAACTAAGCTGCTGGGTCATTTTTAATACTGGGTTATTTTTTTCTACCCAACCGCTGGGTTGAGCCCGTCTCTGATGAAACAACCCAGCTGCTGAGTTACAGTCAGACAGAGCGTGGGCTTTTGGAGTCCTCTACGGTTCTCAGCACCGCCGATTTGCACTTCTTCAGCGAAATAAAGGTTTGTATACATTTTATTTTATTTATAAAGTCTTTACTGTGCTGTAAATTTTATTATTTTATGCAACGTAACATAAGGACGAGATGTCAGTCAGCTGCGTCAGCAGTGGTTGTTTATGCAGGATGAAAATGCCTTTTGCCTTTCATAAAATAAATGGATTTTATTCATATTGAGTTTAATCTTAAAATATGTTATCTCATGTCAGTATTGTTTGTTTATGGGTAGTTTTTGGAGTCAGTCATGGCATCTTTCAGCTACGAGTGAAATGCGAGGCCACGGTCTGAAGTTCACAGTTAACCCGGCGAACAGCAGCCCTTCACTGGCTCAGATTTCGGAGACACACCGGCATGAGAATTAGCGTTTTTCCGGTAAAAGGCATTTACAGAGAATGAATACACTAATACACTAAAGTTTGAATACACTAAAATTAAAATTCTACTTTTGAATGTTACATTTTTTATGCCTAAAATGCTTGTTAAACGAGTTTAAATGTATGTAATATTGTAAACTATGCTATATTCACCCAAATAAATTCAATTTGTCTTGTATTTTGTCCATGTGTTCTTGCTTAATAATAAATGTTCATCTTTTGATTATTGCTGTTTCCTCTAGTAATTCTGTGTGTGTTTTTATAAGTTCCAGTCCATTTTAAATCAGCAATATAATACTTTGTAAACAACAGTTGACTTAAATAAAATAACCAAAATAACCCAGCATGATTGGTAAAAACATTTAACCCAACCAGCTGAGTCAAAACAACCCAGCATGTTCTATCCAATTTTTACCCAGTGCCGGGTTGCCAAATGACCCAAGTTGGGTTGTTTTTAACCCAGCATTTTTTAGAGTGTAGGAAGAGATATATTCATGTCTCAACTTAATATACATTACAATATCTTGCAGATTTTGATGCTTGTATTAGTACCCACCTGTGATCAATCCACCCACCAAAGCAAACCCCAGAGAAGATGCCAAACCACATGCCTGTTTAGTTGCTAAAACTCTGGGATAAACAAGTACAGAAATATTAAACCAATTTGTTGCCATACTGATAATAGCAAAATCTAAAGACACAATGTAAAGAACTGCCAGATACCCTTCTTTCTTTCCTAGTGCTGCTGCCACAATGCCCGCAAGGCCCCCTAGGATGCCCGGCATGCCATGGAGGTTATGCACGCCACAGGTGTCTTGGATTCCAAGTTTGGAAGCGAGTATGGGCTGAGGAGACCAAAAAAAAGATGATGGATTAATATGCGATTGATTTCTAATATATTAGAGTCTCTTGGATAAAAAAGAAACTCATACAGTGAGGAACTTAAATCCAACGGTGGAGATAATGCCTGCGGTGATTCCGATCACCATTGCTCCAAATGGCTGGATGTCCATGTCAGCGCAGGTACCCACAGCAACACCTCCAGCCAGCGTGGCATTCTGAATGTGAACCTGTGCCACAAAACACAATAGGCTAAGTCATAAGAATCATGGACTGCTAAAATGTGAGATCTGGTAAAATAACAAGAGACTGGTATGACCCACCATGTCAAGTTTACCCTTCTTCTCGACCAGACTGGAGGTAGCGTAGGCAGCGAGAGCGCAAGCAGCCAGAGAGAAATAGGTGTTGATAACAGCCCTTAGCTGAGCATCACCAGGATCAGCAATTGCAGAATTAAAGCTGGGCCAGAACATCCACAGATAGACTGTGCCTACATACGCAAGAAAAGTGGAATGGTGAATGTTTAGAAGTACCTACAGACACAATGCTTGGTGAACTGTATTTATACAGTTACCCCTGCTGAAAAATCCAGCATTAGGTGTGTTTCGCATGAGGGACCAGCATGGGAAATGGCAGAGCTAGTGGACTATGCTGGTCCATCAGCTAGACTAGCAGTGTATCAGCACTATGCCAGCTCTAACCAGCATAAATCAACCTGGGACAACATGGAATTCATGCTGATTTTTCAGCAGGGACTTTTCTAAACACATTTTAGTTTAAGTATGCTTACCAAACCGCAAATGCAAAATGTTCCAGGGAGACTGCCCTGCACTTTAATTATTTAATTTGACACAAATTTTGTTGTGAGCTACAGAGGTAGAGTTCATTCAATAGACTGTGTTGTCTTAAAGTCTAAAGTTGCATTCAACAATGTTTTCTAGAGTTGTTTTGTCCACTAAAAGTTTTTGTACAGATATATCTTTTCAGCGTATTGTTTAATGAAACAGCAACACAAAGGTACACCAGCACAGCTCTCTAAACCAGGGATCTCCAACCCTGCTCCTGGAGAGATACCATCCTGCAAACTTTAGTCCCAACTCTGCTCCAAAACACATGTCTGTAAATATTGAGTAACTCTAAAAAAAAAAAAAAGCTTGATTAGATGGTTCAGGTGTGTTTGAATAGTGTTGGAGCTGAAATCTGTGGGACAGTAGCTCTCCATGGGCCTCATTTATAAAGCGTGCGTAGTGCGTACGCTCAGATTTGATCTTAGAGTGTGCATACATTTAAATCCACGCCAACGCTCATATTTAATGTGGAAAAGTGCTTAACGTCACGTCAGGGTCCGAACAGATGTACGCACTTTCTCTTGTCGGAGTACTGCAGGATTTTGAAAATGTAAGCTGTACTTGCAGCTAGCTGTTCTAAATGAAATGATTTGGACGATGATAGCGATCTTTTATATGTTAATGACATTAATTAGGAGTCGTTAACAAGGCAGAGAGCTGAAACTATACAGTTGTGCCCAAGTTCAAGATAATTTGCGATTTATAGATTTCACATCTGAAAGAGACGTGTATGTGTGTTTTCTGTACGTACGTTCATTCTATGAATCACACGTACACATATTTGAGAAATGATCGTAAGATCACATTTAGGATGGTTTTTGTGCAACATTTTATAAATGAGGCCCCAGGAGCAGGGTTGGAGACCCCTGCTCTAAACAGACAGGATGTGCGTTTCCATTACAGATTTGTGCAAAACTTTAGTGATATTTTATAAATGTCGATATAAAGTATTGCAAAATAACGGTTTTTCCATTAACCGATGTTATGTGACTAAAATGCAATTTTTTCCTCTCGTGATAAGTCATGGCAACAGGTTTTGGTTGGATTTTGATGAATTTCATAATTAAGTATATTTAATTGAAGGAGGTGTATGCGCGTATCTTTACAGAATTCTGAAACGTGCGGGGCATGGCTGTTATAGACACGAGCTACAGTGGCCATGGCCGTGTCAGAGCCGTAACGTGCTGCAGATGTGAGCAGTGTAATTTGTCTAAGCATTAATGGCAAAGAAAGCCCCTTATACTTAAGAGCAGCCATGTATGAAGTGTTTCTTGGAGGTTATAGTATATTAAAGAATGATCATATGACTTTTTACGTATACCATGTGACCTGTAAATGTGTTTCCATTGCAGTTTTGCGAAATATTCCTTTTTCGAATTGCCTAAAAAACCACCTCATGCGAGCATAAAAACGTTTTTGCAAAATATGGGCATTTTTGCGAAATTGACGTGTTTCAGTTAGACGTATTTTCAGTTTGCAATTTCAGTTTGCACAGTTTGAAGGGTAATGAAAAGGCAGTTTATGTGTCAATCCCTCACAGCCTCATTCAATTAAATATTGCGTCTACCAATGGCAAGTTACCTTGTATGTAAAACATCACTAAAAATCTTCCATATAGTAACATACATTAAAGCTCCAGAAGAGTTTGCGGTCAGGTAAGTCCCATGTAAGCAGATCTGAGTGCAATAAGGGGCAAATTTCTGTTTTATAGCTGACTGAAAGGTTTACACATACCAATCATAGCAAACAAGTCTGAGTGATAGACAGAGCCATCATTCTCATGGCCGTTACGAAGACCAGGGCGATAAAGAACACGAGCGACAGCTAATCCAAAGTAAGCCCCAAAAGCATGGATGGTCATGGAGGCACCAACATCAGAAACCTGTTAAGAAACAAGAATATTTATGAATACCAGATGAAAGATTTTTGGTAAATGATCATGTTTCACTGCTTTTTTAAGGAAAGATTTATTTCCCAGAGATGCCTTAGACAAGAACTGTTTGTGCTGTTGTGAGTCAATCAAGATACTAATGATTTTATTTCTTAATCCCCAGGTAATACAGGTACTGTATTAAGACAAAGAAGGTGATTTGGACACTGCATTTCTGTTGTTACTGGAACACTGGGTGTGTTCATTAAGGTTATCCGGCCAACTTTAGGAAGGAGATAGAAAACTGCCTAAACTGCTTTTCCTTGATCTTTGACCCAGCTTCCTTTTGTTAAAATAGGAGTTCCTTGCAGGATCTCAGATAGCATGAAATTAGAGGAGGCTCTGCCACCAACATTAAGGAAGCTCAACTTAATTAACAGTAGTATTAAAATTATGCATAATGTTTAAACCTACACTATGATGCAAATCAAGTTAATAATCAAATTAGGATGGAAGTGGCTTCACAATGATTCCCCCAGAATGCTGAAACAAATTGCAGTCTATGCACTGATTTAAGTATATGAACTAATGAGCCTGTACAAACCTTAAGGAGTTCCACAACCAAATGCTCATTGATGCAGAAGACAGTGATCTCCAGCAGGGTCATGATGAGAAGCTGGACAGGGCTGGTTTTCCCCAGAACCGCTCCAAACGAGATCAGAACAGTTGCAGTACTAAAGTCAGCATTAATCATTCTGCAGAGAAGAAGATATGGGACAGATGAAATGTTTAACTGTTGTCAAAGACAACAGAACATCTAAAATGTAACTGTTTTGACACATGATAACATAATGATCAGTTTAACCAAAAAGTTGAGCTTACTTTTCGATGGTGACTACTATTTTTCCGTTATGCATATGCCAGATGTTCTGGAGGAGAAGACCCCACTGCAAGCCAAAGGCAGCCAGCAACAGATTGATCCCCACACTGCTGAAGCCATATCTCTTTAGGAAGGTCATCAAGAAACCAAAGCCAATGAAGATCATAACGTGTACATCCTGAAACACTGAACACATGGATAAAGAGTTTATGAGTAAGAGCTGTTTCTCCATACCTGAACCCTGAAATTAGTCACAGCATTTTAAAACCATATTAAAGGAGGAGTTCACTTCCAAAACAAAAAATGTACAGATAATGTACTCACCCCGTTGTCATCCAAGATGTCCATGCCTTTCTTTCTTCAGCCATAAAGAAGTTATGTTTTTTTTTTTTTTTCAGGAATTATCTCCATACAGTGGACTTCTATGGTGCCTCTGAGTTTGAACGTCCAAAATGCAGTTTCAGTGCAGCTTCAAAGGGCTCTAAACAATCCCAGCTGAGGAATAAGGGTCTTATCTAGCGAAACTATCTAAAAAAAAAAATAAAAAAAATGTATGTTTAACCTCAAATGCTCGTTTTGTCTAGCTCTGTGATGTGCATGCGTACTCTGTGTAATCCGGGTCAATACAGTTAGGTTATGTAGAAAAATTCCCATCTCATCTTTTTCCTCCGACTTTAAAGTTATCCTACATCGCTGTTTTACCTTTTTTTGTAAAGGGTGTTTGAGCTTCTTTGCATGTTCACTTTGTAAACACTAAGTCGGTACTTCTGCAGCGATGTAGAGCGATTTTGAAGTTGGAGAAGAAAATGAGATGGGAGTTTTTCAACATACCCAAACTGTATCGAATCAGATTACACAGAGTACGCATGCACATGGCAGAGCTTGACAAGACAAGCATTTGAGGTTAAAAAGTATATACATTTATATTTTTCTTTAGAAAATGACAGATTGTTTTGCTAGATAAGACTCTTATTCCTTGGCTGAGATCATTTAGAGCCCTTTGAAGCTGCATTTAAACTGCATTGTGGACTATATGGAGAACATTCCTGAAATGTTTTCCTCAAAAAAATAATTTCTTTACAACTGAAGAAAGAAAGGCATGAACATCTTGGATGACAACGGGATGAGTACATTATCTGTAAATTTTTGTTCAGGAAGTGAACTACTCCTTTAAGTTTATCTGCAATGTGAATAGATCACAGTTCAGTCAATAACGATACATTTCTGTATCTTCATCACACATATTGTCACACATTATTACAAACATATTCTACAGGTGGCCTACTTTTATGATATTTGCTCTTTTGATATTTTTTGGCCTTTGTATTAGCTTGACAGGCATTGCATGTGTTCCACATGGAAACAATACCAGAATATTGCAGATCTCTTTACAGAGAATGTATAACATGTTTAGTAGTAAAGTAATTCTTGAAGAACACTTGCACACCCAGAATCATTACATGGCAACACATTTTTCCTCTGCGTACAATAAGTCTATTTTAAAGTAATTCCTGCAAAATTGCCAGAACTATTCAATAACCCGTTCTTTCCGTCGCTGTACAAAGCTCTTGTGTGCTCTTCTGTTAGTCTACGAATGACAGGTTAAGAAGTTGCCCCTGGTGACCCTGTTGGTGTGTGTAATTTTATTCACTTCACATGACTCTAATGAGTGTTAAAATATACTTATTCCAGGATCAGTCACATTTAAAGCTATCCAGCCTTTTTAGTCCTCTATCCAGCTGCAACGTGACAAACCATAAGACACTTGGCTTTCTTAGTTTCTGATCGTGAAAACTAGGCAGTGCACATGAGGTGAAAATTCGTTTAGAATAGATGTAATGCACAGATCGTAGAAGATCGTAAAGATTAGGATGCATATAAACAAAACTTTTCAGAATCTGAAATAAGCATTGTATGTAAACATACCAAGTGATTTGCAGAAACCTGAAGTCAGTCGTTTTCATGAATGATACTCACCATCGAGAATGGAAACCATGTCAGCGACTGAGTGTTTTTGATTCATGGATTAATAATCTAATTGCTATGATGTATATTACACTGCTGCATTACGAATAAACATACAGAGCGTTCCCCTGCTGAGACGCTGAAATGCATACATGTATAACAATTTCATAAGACAGCAGCTATTTGCACTGTTAAAATAGATGCTATTTACACTAAGTGAAAATTAAGGCTGCCCTCTAATACTCGACGAGAAGAGGCGTGGTCGACTAAAATTTTATTTATAGGTTATTATTTATAGGTAATACAGTACATTGGGGTGGACATACAAATGTTGACACTATACATCGACCTCAAATATGGCCTATTATCTGAAAGATGTATGTAGTAGCAACTTTACATGGTGCTATTTAAGTGTCTGTGTGGAGTGTGGAAGCTGAATAATAGCGCACTTACTGCATGACGGATGGATGCGCCGATGCGGTCACCTCTTAAAATGCTCCGTTATTTTTGGTCATACAGTTAAAAGTAATACATCTTTCGAATCTGTAAAGACTCGTTTATTTGTGTGCACTCAGAATAACAATAAAACGTTGCGCTTTTGTAAAAAAAAAAAAATAAATAAAAATAAATAAATAAATAAAAACGAAAGCTAAAAGGATGCGCTGTCTGCCGTCTCGGTCTCTGTGCACTTCGTGACGCTTCAAAACTCAGTGTATATTTGCCTTATACAGACATGAAAAATATATACATAGAGAGTGAAATGTCTACTTTTAAATGGACCAATTCATATAGAAAACAAATATTCTTAGATTATGAAATCCGTATGAAACATGCATACAGGCGCATCACTACTACGAAGGTGATGAGTGTTGCCGACTTTAATGCTTAAAATGAATGACTACTAGTCGACCAGAAAAAATCTTTAGTCAAAGGCAGCCCTAGTGATAATATTTTCTTAACGATAGATGCTACAGTATTCACACTAAATATCTGAATGTGCACACTGATTTTCTTAACAACACACAGTGCCAATACTGCTGGCCTTCGTTCCTGCAGAGAGGAAATGAGTTTTAGACTGTCCAGCTCAGGAAGCTGTACAGTCAACATCCCTGGACAAAGAGATAGGATACAGTCCAGAACACCTGATTCATCAGCAAAGCCCAATTTCAGACAACAATACAGACCATATCATTGTGCTTGCTGATAATAATCTGACACATTAACGATTGTCAGGAAGTTTAAAAAGGGTCTCCTTGTCAGTCCCAAGAGAGACAAGTGGAGCTAAGAAGCGTGAACCTCCAAAAGGTGCGGCACCAAGCTTTGAATAGGCCAACATTCAGGCTTCCTCAGAATTCCTCTGAAACCCTCCACCCATTCAATAATCTACACGAAATCTAAACTTGCCAGAAACAAACCCAAATAGTCATCAATCATAGCGCTCATGGTCTGACATCTGCTAAGCTCATCAAGATAACCGACGACCCCTGAAAGTACTACCAACTAAGCTTAGTGGCGAAGAGCTTTGATCAAGACTCAAACTGAACTGAATTTTCTTTGCTCACTGCGTATTTTTATAGCTTACTATATATTTTTATAGCTTGCTGTCTTTATAAATGATCATATCCTCATTTTATAATATAGTCCATGCTGCCAGCAGACTGTTCACAAAAAAACACTGTACAATGATACTGTAAGAGACTAAACAGGAAACATCAGATAAATATGTGATGATTTAAAATCAGCAGATTTCAGTCTTATCTTGCTAAGCAAGCCATCTAAAAACAAACAAACAGCTGTATGTGATCTATTACCGCATACACTCAATTCTCAATGGTCATTTTTGATGTTTCGTGGAAAATGTTTCAACGAAAGATTCACAAAAATGTGATAGAATCTAGTTGTGTAATATCATCACAGCCCTTCCCATACTTCCCGTGGTACCACACTAGTGTTCTTACACCGTCTTCAAGCAATATAATTTATTGTCACTAGTCTTTGATGGTTGTTGAGTAATAAAATGTGGTCCTGCTGAAAACCCTTCAAAAACATTTAGGTGGGCCTCTGATACAGCTGAAACAGAGGTTATCAACTCTTATCACCCGTTGCGTGACCTACGTTTTTTTTCCTCTGATCTTTCTGTTGATCTTGAGCAATACATGTTTACAATGATAGGGTTGGCTAAAGCACTTTTCACTGGCTATTTCATGTATGCAAACTTTGGAAGAGCATCACAGTGGGCTACAGATAATTTTGCCGGTTGAGTAAAGGTGCACAATCCATTTTCCCCAACTGTTGGCTGCTACAACAAACAGAATAATTTTCCCAGTGAAAGTTTTCACATTTCCCACATGCAACAGATTTGCTGATAAAATCTCAAAAGCCCCATTTTCTTAATGGGTGGAAAGTTTCCTCTCTTTGCGAATGTTCAACGACTTAATTACATTCTGTCAGCACTAATTTAGAGCGCAGTGACATAACTCCGCTATATGTGTTTTCTTTACTGCCCAGATTAAAGCGCCCTTTATTTTCTTTTCTTTGAAGATTTTCTTACTCATTTCTGGAATGCTTTGCATGTATGTACCGAAGTGACAGATGGCCTTAATTTTCCCAGTCTACAAACACACATGCTTTTTTATTTTTCTTTCATTTTCACATATTGTTTTAATTGTTTTTAAAGGTCATCAGGTTCACTGGGGGGCGGGGGCAGAGAATTTGTATACTCTTTAGTATTAGTTTGTCACACTGTTTGCCCAGCACTTCAAGAGTGGTAAAATTCAGTGATGAAAAAATGAATTAAAGCTGTCTCTAAACACAGCTTTTGCAACTCAAGGGCAACTAAATGCAACTATTTAGGGCGAATATATATTGTTTTAAATCTGGACTCTATAAATAAACTCTTGTTTGTTGGAGAAAATTGTTGTTTACAGAATAAACGGGGGCTGGGACAGTCCAGTGTCTCTGTGAGGTACTCTGACAACCTCAAAGAAAGTCACAACTGCAATTAACAAACAGATGACAGTTCTTATCAAGCCCTAGACAAATGCTTTTTAGTGACATTACTAGTAAAGTTCAATATACTTGTCACTGTAAAAAAAAAAATGGCAATTACAAATTTTGGGTTGAATGGAAACTTTGACCGATGCATGTGATACTGAGACTAATCTTGCATGTTCATACTCTCCACACCCCAGAGTTGGTTTGAGTCCAAACTGTCTCCAAGCAAGCAACCACGAGTGCAATTTGAAGATAAAAGGAAGTAAGGGTATTTACAACCAATGCATGTCATCTCTGCAAATAAGCAAAGCATGTAAAATTAAAATTAAAAAATGTAAATTAATTAAAGGAATGCAACTGAAGTTTAAACATCTCAAAGGAAACATACAGTGTTAAATGAATGATTCCTTATATAATAGATTCTGATCTGTGGTTTTCAACTGGTGGGCCATGAACCAAAATAAACAGGCCTTATCAAGTTTTTAAAAAGGAAGAGAGACTGTTTACCCTGTCTTTAGTTGTTGACATCAAATTATATGCGTCCAATCAGTATTTTGGTTCAAATTCTTCTGTCATTTCACAGAGATCTACAAAAATACCCTTAACATTGAAACCAATGAAAAAAACTATGTAATATAAACATATGACTATATGATTATATAACATAAACATTCACTTGAAATAGAGATTTACATGGTTTGTCCAACCATAGTGTGTTTGTGCAATTATTGGCAGCTGAGAGTATGAAACCATCAAAATTAAATTCAGTTAAATCCAAATTGCCCAATTTAGCTATTAAGGCCTACAGTATCAGTCTTGTTGATAATTTTATATGTAAATGAAATTATGTTAATAGTAGCACGAATAAATGTCAATGTTTGATCACTGGACCGGTGTAAGATCTGGCTCCTGATTCAAAACCAGTTGAAAACCTCTGATATAAATGGATGACATGGATAAATAACCAAAGCTGACCTTCATCACCCTTTCATCTTTGTCTTTCTCTTGCAGAGTGCAAAAGCCCATTGCATTGCTTCCTCTCCAGAGGGAGTATTTTTAGGGACTTGCTGAATGAACATTAGTGAAATATTGCCGCCAAGCCTTTGCAGAAATAAACCCCTCATTCAGTGACCACTGATGAGTGAGGAGCACTGTGAAACTCAATAGCAAAGTTGACTAGAGTAAATATCAACCTTAGAGAGCATGCATTCATTTGGAAATCATCCAGAAATGTTTTTATGACCAAAAGCAAAAGCAAGGGCAATTTTCAACTACATCCACCTAATCTGACACTTAAAGTTCCTAATAACATCACATGTTCAGTTTGAGCCAATAAAGATTTAAAAAACTATTTTAGACTTAATTGAAACCAATCAATTTGCATGTCAAAACCAGACCCGATGTATATACACATCTACAAAACATGTACTTATGATACTTACTGGGATAAAGGGTCATTGGGCTGCTTGGATGAGTTGTATTTGATCCTGCATGACTCCCATCATGTCCGTGAGGATCACTGGTGTCATATACCACAAGCAGAGCATATAGGATGATGGTCACGGCTTCCAGTATTAAGGCCAGAATGGGGAACTTAAGCCTCATGTTGGTGGCGTACGCTGGCATGCTCAACACCTTCCCTGTCTCTGCTGTTCTTCTGGGTGATTCTCCCTCTTTTTTCTACCCCTCGCACTCTTCACGCTGTCTGTGGCTTGTGGGGGGAGTGCAGAAAATGGCATGTGGTTTTGAATTGGCTGCAGGTTTGGGAAGACCAATGACAAGAGAGATCATTAAGGTGGTGATGGTCACACCCCCTGCTGCACTGTACTTGCAGGAATGGGTTTCCTCTCTCCTCCTACTTATGTAAACGAAGAACAGTGTTTTAAATTCACAACATAAATAAACAGAAACATATATGGCTATGTCTCTATAGAGAACCTTAAATATGAAATCACTTGAAGATTAACAACACTTTAATTATTGTTTATATTTTATGGTAATTCACAGGTTTACCATGACTGGTTGCACGCTGTAATAATACAAATGTCTCATGGGTTTACATGTTTTATTATTGCCTTCAATATTGCTTTGGATCTGTGTATTTTGGTTCTTCTTTTAGGCTGAACACGCCCTGAAGTTTAAGAGCTGAGTAGCAGAGCGTGGTGCAAAAAGGTTTTGTTGATTCTCACTTCCTAAATAAAGAAATTTCTTTTTTTGTACCCAACAATGTTATCAGTAAAGACAAACAAGGACATATGATTTTAAAACATATTAGAAACGAAGAAAAGAATCATAAAATATTAAAACATTTTTAAATGCTAGAACATTTTCATTACAATAAAGTAAAAACTCAGCTAGTTGTACTTTTTGAATGAGGTGAAATAATTCGACATACTTATAACTCAAATATATTGTTAAAGGCAGATCAGTCTTAGGGTAATTCCATGCAAAGGTTATCCTTACCATGAAAAAATTGTTTTTATCAAAGGTTTTTACTATACTGATAGCACAGATGTCAACACGTGGTGGTTCAGATATCCATGTGTGGTCTCTCTTAAAGTTTTTAAAGCATTTTTTTATTTTTAGTGCATGATTTTCCATAGTCTGGTAAGTGCTATTTTCGGGCTTGTCACATCCATAACAGTACATATTCCTCATAAATAGACCCATCAAAATTACATTTAAGTAACAATTATATGTTATGTGACGGTGTGCTTTTTGTTACATCCATAACGCATGATTATTTCCCCTTTTTAACAGAGAAAACGTGTGTATAGACTGATATTTTTCTGATGATTAGACTCTATCAACAAGGGTTTATTAAAATATAAACAGATGGTTCGGTATATTGGTAACACATACATTCTCTAAACATTTATATGTCACATCCATAATGCAAAATGTCACATCCGTAACGCTGGATGATTGGATGATTTATGATTTTTGCCCGCTGGATGGTAAAAATTAACTAAAACACGTCATATAGACTAATGCTGCCTTCAAGTCCATTTGTCACGGATTTAAGTTGGAAAAATAGCACAGATAATAAAATAACAACAGATAATAAAATAGATAGATTACTTGAAGTACCCCTGAGATAAATATTTTAATAAATATCACATTGTCAAGTATCACATTTGCATCTTCATTGGTTCTCTGCCGTTGGCTACGGTCACATGACATGCAGGTAAACGAATATAACATTTTATATTTTTTGGTCACACTTTATTTTAAGGTCCAGTTTTCGCTATTAAAAAGTCATTAACTACACCTTTTCTTTTTTTTTTTTTTTCTTTTTAACATTTTTTTATGATTTAATTAATTATTAGCTTTTCATTAGATGCCATTGGATGGATTAGAAGATGACATATTTTCCCCGAGTTTAATAAAATGCTTCACGCGTCTTCACACGTGTCCACATACGTGGGGATCGAGCGAGGAAAAATGTACACAAGCATGCATCCAACTCAGGTCACAAACAGAAAGGACATAAATAAAATAAAGAGAGACAGATGTCGGTAGAGCGAGTCATCTCTTCACTTTTCCAGAACATACAGACACACGTCATGCACATGCGCAGTTGTCAGTCTGCCGCACAACTACCTTAAATGCTCTAGTGGCTGTTACAACATCATATGTCATTAACCATGAGAACACTTTATAGTAGAGTTAGTAAAAGTATTACAATACCAGGAAGGAAGATCAGGTTGTTGATGTTTGCCTGCCATTCGTGCTCTGTCTGCGAAGCATACGTGAACGCGCTGATGACGTATACTGTCTGCACGAACAGGGTGCGTAAAGCTTTGCAAATACATATGTTGACAGGCAGGTAGGACAGCTGGACGGACATTTCTTGGTCCTACACCTTCAACAGAATATATAAATACATATAAATAAATTTAGACCACTTAACTTAAGATTACTAATCGCTCACACCTGCATCCACTTACCTGCACATTCAAATACTCACTCACCTCAGTCCCTCGTTGGCTGGTCTCAAGGTTGACTTACCTGCCTGGAACTTACCAAACGTGTTCGAATTCTCTCTCGTCGTCCTGGATGCTCTGTGGATACAAGATAAGACTGTTTAACCTTCAAGCATTTGAGCTTCAGTATTTATGCCTATGTTGACTTTTGAAGTTTGGGAAGTTATCCTCAGTTGTGTTTCAAATAAAGAAGCTCCTACTGAACCTACCGTTGTCTGCCTTCTCACCAGTAGTGACAAATATTTCTAGTAATGATGTAACAGTGATGATTATTAGAGGGTCTATGCAGATTTACAGTCTTAGAGGCCTCTTATTGATCAATTTATGACTTAAGTTTAAGATAAACACAAGCTTTAATCTTTTAAAGATACTTTTAAGGGCTTCTGCCACCATGCATAAATCAGATCATGATGTAATTCCTAAAACAAACAAACAAACAAAAAAAGCCATATTTTGGAACCTGATGGGATGATAGTAGCTTTTAACCAGCAGAGTCTGTGCAGACACTGTCATTGAATCATTAACCCGTAGCCTCTTTCAAAGGATTATCCTGTTTCATACCCAGAACTCGACTTATGCAAAAGGTCTCAGGGCTTTCTGACCTTCTTAGTAAATCACAGCTCATACCTCTAAGTGTTGACTGTTATATACCACAGCACAACAGGCATCTCACAATCTAGACTTAATTAAGACACATTCCTCCCTCTAAAAATCTGATAACGTGAAGTCTGATATCATGAAGTTAAGGGGTTTTGTTTTTAATAAATAAAGCCTTGTCATCATCTCTGACATTTGCTCTATCAGTGTTCTACATTTGCTGGTAAAAGAGTTCAGACTTTAGCTGAGGAAAGTCAGAGCGGTAACAGCAGATTGGTTGCGTGAATGTGACAAAACCCAGCACTGGTTCACTGTGGGAATGGTATGTCCATACGAGCGGCTCTCCTATATCACACTTCATGCATCTCCCAGCAGACTGGATCGCCTCTGATTTATTGTATCCTTCCTGGAGGAATGTACGCAGAAAAGAGAGAGATACAATTTAAACATTCCTGTGTGTTTGTCACAGAGACAAATAACTCAGAAATAATTCTTAGAGTAAACGTCAGGTGCAGGTGCCAAACTTCCTAAAGACAACTCAAAAATTCCGCTTTGTGCCAAGGAGCTGAGGAATGGAAATGATCCAGCAAGTGAGGAGTTACTAAAGTCACAATTCTGCCCACAATGATGACACAAACAAAAACACTGGCAAAAATCTGCTTCGTTTTCATTTTTCTTGGAAAAATCTATGTTTCTATGTATCTAATCTATGTTTCTATCTTGTTGATGTGGTCTGTATTTTGTTACTGATTGATTATTATTACAGAACAAACAGACTAGACATGTTTGTCTACAGTGTCCCTGTAGACATAAAGACATATTGAACCCAAATTTGTCACTGGGGAATTTCTGTCATAATTTTCTCACCATCAAACGTGTATGACTTTCTTTTTTAGCTAAACGCAAAAAAGTTATTTAGCAGAATGTCCAAACTGCTGTTTTTTCCACGCAAAGCAGCAATTTTTTTTTTTTTGCACAAAATTGAAATATTGCACCATTTCCATCCAGCGAGATGAAGAGAGCAAAACTGTAACTTGCTGATAAATTGGCACCGACATCACTAAGGTCATTTGCTGCAGTAGGTGAAGCCACTGTGTGTCTATTTTTGTTTGTAATAGATTACTTGTGCCTCAGAGCGTGCAGACGAAATGCAATAAATGCGGTCATGCTGTCTTGCTTTTGGAGGAGGATGCCTGCTGTTTGGGAATGCAGTCTTGTAAGACAGTACTGGAAGGTCATCATACCGAACCACGTTGATGAAAGACTTGCTCAGGCATTTTAGAATGACCAAATTTATTTATTTCAGATGCTGTGCAATAATATCTGCAGGTTAGTCTAGTTAGCAACCAGTTAGTCTAGATGCCATCCAGTCGTGCAAAGTCACATGTTTTTTGAAGTGCATTAAAAAGTTTATTCTGTAAATGTGTTTTTATCATAGTTCATGCGCATGTTTTCTTATTGGATAAAAAATGTATCTGCCTTACTTGACCCTTTGCAGAGACCCGTCCCCTTTTTCTCTTGCCACATGTTCTCATGCAGTGAAAAATACATTGCAGAGCAAAGAGTAAACTTACAACATGCCAACAAACAAGACAGAGCAGGTTACTTTAGGTATGAAAGTCTCAGCTTTCAAATTTTGCCATTTTGTAAGAAATTGAAACAATAAATACCCTTTTTTGGGCTCTTCAATGTGTCGTGACAAATCGCTCTAGCACCTCAGTTCAAGTGGCACGTGAACCGATCATCTTTTCCTCTTTACTAAATAAACATTAATGAACATCAGAAGGCATCTTTTTTCAACCGCAGAAAGATGTCAATACACACCATTTTTCAAGTTCAAGTCCACCGACATTAATATACTCTCCTGTTTGGTTTATTTGTCAGACAAAATAGGAAGATTCATCGTTATGATCAGTCAGTAGAAGCCTGTTTCTGCCACTGAATAAAAAAAAAGGTAACTGCGACTTTTTATTTCACAATTTGGACCTTGTTTCTCGCAACTGAAAGTTTTTACATCTTCCAATTTAGACTTTTTTTTCCTCAGAACTGCACAATACAAAATGGAATTCTGACTTTTTTTCTTAGAATTATAGAGAGATATAAACTCGCAACTGCGAGTTATAAAGTCAGAACTGAAAGACATAAACTGCACTTCTGAGAAATGAAGTCGCAGTTCTGAGAATCGCAAGATATAAAACTTTTTCTCAGAATCACGAGTTTATATCCCACAATTGTGACTTTTTTTTATTAGAATTGCGAGTTCATATCTTGCAATTCTGATGTTATAACACACAATTGCAAGTTATTAAGTTAGAATTGTAAGGTATAAGAACATATCAGTTATTTTCCCCTCAAAATTGAACTTAAAAACTCATAATTAGGATTTTATATCTCAATTCTGAGAAAAAAAAAAAAAGTCAGAATTGCTATATACAAACTCGCATTTGCGAAAAAAAGGTTATTTCACGCAATTATGAGTTTATATCTCACAATTCTGAGAAAAAAGTCAGAATTTTTTTTTTATCAGTGGCAGAAATGGGTTTCCATTAGGGCTGTAGCTATCAATTATTTTAGTAATCGAGTATTCTACAAATTATTCTATCGATTAATCGAGTAATCGGATAAGAAGTCATTTTTCTTTATTAAAAGAACCGTATGTAAGAAATTTATTTCAGTTAATCATAAAATGGCCCTGACATGTCACTAGACATTAAGAAATCATGTTCATTTCAAATACTTATATCACTGACAACAGTGGTCCGGCCAGGATATTGTCATTTAAAAGTGAAAGTTGCAGCCCTCAACTGATGTTGATGTTGTCATGTTGTGTTTTGGTCTGAGGTGCCACCCTCCAGCTATCTACCAATCACGAAGTCAGTAGAGTTTCGTCATCCGGGTTGCCAGCTCTGCTCTAGTTACAGCTGCAGCTACGAACGTGTCGGATAAAACATGTATAAAGTTACGAAACCTAAAAGACCTCGTTATGAATCCGAAGCTTCCGTACACAGTGGATTTTCCACGGGATACGCCGTTCTACAGTATTTTGAAAGTGATTGCAGTACCAGTTTTGGCCACAATCCTACATACGGTTCCTTTAAAGAGCAAAACTAAATATACAAGAGAAAACAAGACATGCTTCTTAAAATAAACAACTAATTTGTTTCCATTTTAGAAAAAGTAATATTTTTATTGCTGAAATTGCATACATTTATAACCATGAAAACTAAACCCATTTAATGCATTTTTTTTGCCAAATTACCTTCAAAATGCAAATACACACACACACACACACACACACACACACACACACACACACACACACACATATATATACACATACACTTTCACATATATATATATCATAAATGAATAAAAATATAAAAATCAATTTCACATTACTTCAGAAAAAGGTAAACATTACAACCTAAAACGAATGCATAAATCAAGAAATTGAGGCATTTAGATGTAGGCCTATTTACCCACTATTTAATTCAGCTCAGAGGGCAGATTTTACTTCTGATTTAACTTCTGATTTAACTTTAATTTAACAGCTCATTTAACTTGTAGTTACAAATGCATAAATAATAAATTTTAAACAAAACACTGAATACTGATATTTACATGTATTTTTAAAATGAAGATACTTTAAATGTGAAATCAATACTGCCAGTAGGTGGCAGCAAGTAACTGTTAAGTAAGTGAGTCATTGCGATTGAACTGAATCATCTCAATCATCAAAGACGCAAAACAGTGCTGTGTTTGGAATGGTTATTTGTTGGCGAAAAACAGGCAATATGCTGTCTAAAACGTAAGTCTCTTAATATTAACTTCTTGTTTATTGATGAACTGTTGCATAAAATCAGTATTACATTTGTAATCATGCTGAGGCACTCTTCGTTTGATAACCACCATTAATTTATGGTCTTAAATATGTCCAGCATTATCGGTTTGTGCGTCAGTAATAATGGTCCGTGGGGAAACACAGTGTTCCGTGTGTAGTTACAGTAAATGGACTAAACGAAGCCTCAAGGCAAATAATTTGCCTTGATGATTTTTTTGTATTTGAGTTACTCGAGGAATCGTTTCAGCTCTAGTTTCAATATTGGTCAGATCACCTGTCAATCAAACTCTCTGCAAAGGGTCAATTGAGCACATACTTTTTGTATTTAATTTTTTTTATGTGCATTTTTAAGAACTTATGCACATCTTGGCATTTCCATTCAGTGCCTTTTTTTTATGCAATATCCCAAAATGCACATAAAAATAGGTGGATGGAAACATAGCTAATGACAGTAAAGGAGGACTGTCTATTTTCAAAGAGTACCATACAAATAGTCCTATTTGTACCAACTAAAAATTTATAATAAAATAAAATAAAAATAAAAATGAATAAAAACGTGTAAAATATTATCTGGAAAATGTTTACTTGTTATGAAGTGTTTTTTTTTGTTTTTTGTTTTTTTGTGCTTCTATCTGCAAATAGATAGATAGATAGATAGATAGATAGATAATTATTATTATTCTTTGCAGAGTTTAGAAACCATAATGAGATTTTCTTTTTTTTTTTTGGTTTTCCAGACAAATCAGCATGAGGGTGAATGAATGATTCAACAGATGAACAGATTTTTGGTTTTGAGTAAACTATTCCTTTATATCCAATTTGATTTAGGGAGAAGCTTTATGAAGACAGCAGGTATCACTGTGAAGTGATCTGTAAAAGAAATGAAAGATTTATCATAGAGTAATCTTTTCCATTCAGCACTCTTAGAATATACTCTTGCTGGTATTTCAGAACGTGTACTGCATATTTTTCACGACATGAAAGAAAACAAGCCCATCCCAAAGCTCATATGTTGTGTGTTTGAAGCTGGTGTAAGCGAATCTGTGCTGACCAACTCTCAAAGACAGCAGCTGTCTACCGATTCATCACCCCAAGGATCCCGCAGCTGCTCGACTGCATCAATACATACGCTAGTCCAGGTCTGTCAGCAGGAGCCCTGGGCCTCTACATACTCAAAGAAAAGTGTATTCAACTATAGTTACAACACTTCACAATTTATTTGTAGAAGGCCTTCCAACTAGAACTTCCAACTGCTTCTTAAATGCTAAAACAGATGGCGAAGAAAGTATTGACTGTAAATGCCCCATTCAACACCGATGGCTTCCCACTTGGGCAGTGTTAGAAGATTTTACCGTTGATGTGGTTTGATGTAATTCCAGTTTATGTAAACTGTAATGATCATGCCTTGAACCAAAGTAATTAAGATTTTTGTACATGGTCCCACATAAACAATGTGCTTCATCATTGTTTGAATGAAAGGACCCACATAGAATGTAGAACTCTGTAGACATTTAGTTTTTTGCTCAACCTTGACACACATTTCACTTTTTACATAAGTTTTACACATCCTCTGCTAACTGTTCTTTATTAAATTTATTAAATTAACAATGTCATGTCCCAATGTGACCTCAAAACTGCACAGAAGCCTGTTTCTGCCACTGAATAAATAATAATAATAATAAAAATATTGCAACAATTGTGACTTTTTTTCTCAGAACTGCATGATGCAAACTTGCAATTGTGAGATATAAACTCATAAATGCAAGTTATAAAATCAGAATTGCAAGATATAAACCGTAGATACAAAGAAAAGAAATCGCAATCATTAGAAAAAAAGTCAGAATTGTGAGTTTATATCACACAGTTCTTTATTTATAACTTGTAATTGCAAGTTTATATTTCACAATTGTGAGTTTTTTCTCAGAATTGAGTTTGTATCTCACAATTCATAAAAACACAATTCTAAGAAAAAAAATATGAATATATAAATATGTGAAATATAAAATCGCAATTCTGAGATATGAAATCAGAATTGAGTGTTCATATCTCACAATTCTGACTTTATAACTCGCAATTGCAACTTTATATCATGCATTTCTGAGAAAAAAGTCCGAATTGTGAGTTTGTATCATGTAATTTTGAAAAAAAAAAAAGTCAGGATTGTGAGATAAAAAGTCGCAAATAGGCTTCCATAAAACTGTGACCTCACAGTTGAAACTTTATATCTCAATATTTTATTAAATTGTACAATTATTTCTCACAATTTTACACAATTTTACAACTTTCTATCTCAAAATTGTGACCTTGTATCTCAGAAGTTTGACGTTTTAATATCAAAATTGTGACTTATATTACATAATATTAGCATAATGTCTTTATATGTAACTCACAATGTGACTTTATTTCTTATTTTAAACTTTATTTCATTATTTCAGTCTTTTTTCCCCTTCTTTTCTTTCCTTTTTTATAATTCGTAGTTATTTTACACTTTTCCAAATGATATTAATTTCTACAGTCTCATTCATATATGCACCTGCAAAAAAAAGAAAAGAAAAAAAAAAGTAATTTTTTGTATTGTTTACATTTTGCCAAATCTCGTCCAATAATCAGTAGAAAAAAAGCTTCCACCTGGGTCTGCCACCTTTCTTATTTTGCTCAATCCTTATATAAAAGCATAATGTTCCGACAAAATTCCTGATTTGCCACAGTAACTCTTGCCCGATTACACATGATTGGACAGTGAGCGCTGGGGTCTTTACAGAAACTGTATGGTTTAACAGCAGATTCTGTTGTGATACCTCTATCAGTTCTGGAGGATTCTAGATGCCAGTAGCACCCCTTCCCAAATCCACCACACCCTCATTTCCTGTGGTAAGGGGGTGTGGGAAATCTTGTGCCGTCTGATAAGGGGGCCAGGAGGGAAACCCAGACAGGCAAGTAATCAGTACATTGGATGTTGGCAATCAAGAACAATCACAAGTCAGCATCTTGTTTGTATAGCCACAGGCTCCCATACTGTACCTAACCATTATGTAATGCTTACAGAAAATTACAATAGCTACTTTGTTTGTCCAAAATTGGAGTAGCATTTGTACCATTAACTATGAATCAGCTATTAATAACCAAAATTCTAAGCAAAACAAGTGTTTGGCTATAGAATCAAGATGTTACCTTTGAGCTGATGGCCATTTGAGTACCATAGGGGGCCTTAGGCCATGTCCACATTAATATGTTTTCGTTTGAAAATGCGTATTTTTCTCTCCATTTTGGCCTTCCATCCACAGTGAGATGGCTTTTTTATTTATTTATTTTTTTGTCAAGGAAAACTGAGCTTTTTGAAAAATGTGGATACATTTGAAAATGCTGTTTTCGCGTTCTAGTGTGGTTCTAAATGCATTCTAAATGGAGGCTTTTGAAAACGACGTTTAGTCACGTGACACGTTGTACCAATGCTCATACCAATAATTATGCCTGTTATGTGCTATTCACTTTCACACTGTTGCTAAAGATATTTACTTTGTACACTCTTCATATTACAGTCCTAAAAAGATGACAAAATTTACTCACAACTGCTGTCCTGTGGCAAAACAAATGCTTTTTAGATGAAACATTAGTGAGCATGACAATGTTTAATGTTTTCTGATGTTTCAAAGGAATTAAAGGATTAGTTCACTTCCAGAATAAAAATTTCCTTATAATTTACTCCTGTTCAAAAAGTTAGGGTAGAGTGAAAAACTCCATTTAATTTTCTCCTCCAACTTTAAAATCATCGGTCATCATTGTTTTACCTCTGGTGTATAAAGGGTGTTTGACTTTGTTTACACATTTGCTTTGTAAACACTGGGTCGTACATCACGTGTGACCTTTTCAACATGACTACGTAATGCGTGAGGTTGCGTTGGTGCAAGATGAGTATTTGTGGTTAAAAAGTATAGAATTTTTTTTACATTTTTTTATACATGCATTTTTTTTTTTTTGACTGAAGAAAGACATGAACAATCTTGGATGACATGGGGGTGAGTAAATGATAAGGAAATAGTGATTTTTTGTCATTTTTAATACATTCTTAAAGGGGTCATCGAATGCAAAGTTCACTTTTACATGTTGTTTGAACATTAATGTGTGTTGGTAGTGCATGTACAAATCTACCATATGATGATAAAAATCCATGCAGTGATTTTTAATTAATCTATAAAAATAATATCCCCTTTTTCAAGTCGAGCCATTCTCAGATGCCTGTCAGTCTGGCGTCACACCCACAAAGGCCGCTCCCACGATAGTTGATTGACATGAGCATTTTACCTCAGACCCCCCTAAATCAGCTGTAAGAGTCCGACCTCCATTGTTTCGATGCAGGAGCAGGGATGTAAGTTAGACAAGAATATCTCAGATTGAGTGATTGAGGTGTTGTGTTGCTGGATGTAATAATGAACATAGTGGTCGTTATTTACTCCCGACATCTGAGCCACTGAAGATGCAGTGGATTACATTTGTTTGTGAAGTGAATGCGCCTCCCGATCTACAAGTATCCGTCTATGTTCGCACGAATCATTCGTGATCCAGCTTCACTTAGAGCAGAAGTAAGTATAAAGGTCTTTTTAATGAAACTTTGCGATCGCCTTTCCTAATATCGTGCTAGTTAGCAAGTTTAGCGGCTAAACGTGGCTAAATGAGGCTAAAGTAAACAGACTCGTCACTCCACAGAGAGAAGAGAGGGGCGGGGCGAGCAGAGCTCATTAACATTTAAAGCAACCTCGACCAGAACAGGATGATTTTTG
The DNA here is from genome assembly GCA_036247105.1 of Cirrhinus mrigala. NCBI lineage: Eukaryota > Metazoa > Chordata > Actinopteri > Cypriniformes > Cyprinidae > Cirrhinus > Cirrhinus mrigala. The sequence goes on from CM070026.1 coordinate 7,140,571, forward strand.
CTGATTTGGGCGAGCTGATTTTGACGAGGAAAAAAGGGTGTTGCTTTACACTACCATTGAGAATTTTTAACCAAAGTATATTATAGACTTTTCATTAAGACCCTAAAAAATCATATCACCAGAACGTGCATCAGATGACCTCTTTAATATCTGGTTAACAGCATGCATAGTTTATAGTGGATCTCTGCATATGTTATTGCCTGTTGGACTGTATGAATGCACAAATCAGTATCTGTTTTTAAAACAGCTCAGAGCACCTGAGATCATTTGTGACCGTCTGACAGCAGGAGGGTCTGGATTTAGTGCTGGGTTTGTAAGAGTGCTGTGGTATGCACAACAGCCGCGTTATTGATGCCTGACTCACACGCAACACTTCAGCCGATGAAACAAAGTCAAGAGTGTTGCAATGGGAATGTTTTCTTCATCAGACAAGCATAACTTTGCACAGCTTATTTTAAAATGGAACATGAAACGAATAGAAATATGGCCACACAAGGCCCCAAATCAATACAATTTTGATTTACTTTTCAATGAATTTAAAGAAACTATTACAAAATCAAAATATCATACTGCATTCTATTCAAAGTGAGAGAGACAAGAAGAAGAGAAAAAAATACATACTTAATTACGTTCTGCCATTTCCTGGTTTATCTGCTGGACTTCCTCCCTTCTGCAAAGACTGCAGGACTTTTGTTTGTGTGGAACAAATGCTACTAAAATTAGCACACTGATTATTAATATGAGTTTTGTGATTATATGAACTTATTTTTTAAGCTGAAAATACTTGGCACCAGATCAAACGCAAAAGCAAAGTACCAGCCATACTTAAATCTGATTTCTTTTCTTTTGATAGTAAAGCATTAGATAGTATCTTTAAATTCTTTTGCCTCAATTATGCAGATAAAAAGAGAAGTTTGTCTCAGTCTACTGCCAACTTGAAATGTATGATAATCGTTTTAAAATATTAAATTCTTTTTAAACAATCGCACATAAATGTTTTCGAGCAAAACATTCACTGCACTCAATTTTTCAAGAAAATTGCAGTGAAACAGATTTTTGCAATGCCTCTTGAAAGAACGATCAGTTAACTTTAATGGACAATAGAGCTGAGTGGAGCTTTAGAGTAGTTCACGCAGTCTACAATGTTAGTTTCCTTAAACTGGACTTAATTGAAGTGGCCTCGTCCACCCTTTCCTCCAGTGCTTTAATCAATCAGGATGTCTTTGAAAAACCAAAAGGATTGGCTCCAACCTGCCAGACGGAGAAAAAAAAAAAGGAAAACAGGATGTGTGTACAGGGGCTCAACGATAAGTGATGCATTGTAAATTGTAAATAAATGCAAAAATAGCAAAAAATAGAAATATGTTTAAATAAATGATAAAAGCATTTAAAACCATGCATTAATATACCATTTATTTATTTATTTGCTTAGCTAAAACTGTGAAAATAAGAAAACTCATATTTCAGCTATTAAAAAAAATAAATAAATAAAAGAAATTGAGGTGTAAAGTGCACTGACACTGATTTTTAAAATAATTCTTGTTACTGAATTTGTGACAGTTGTCTTTCAGGTGGCAAAACCCTTATACTGGTTGTAAACAGCAGGCAGTGATTGCTAGTACTGAGGCGTAACAGTGTAGACATGAATACTACAAACTACATGTGTGTGACCAGCATGTGACCTTTCTCCATGAAGATTATGGATGACTCCTTGTGAAAGGCCATAATGGCAAACAGATCCTGAAAGATGGAGAAAAGGAACGCTGATGCACATTATTGACTTGTGAAACCTGGAAAATGTCTGTGTCAAATTACAGTTAGATTCAGAGAGGCAGATGTAAAGACCCTAGAGCATCATAATTTATGAGGCACATATCAAGTACATATCAGAGAAGCCTATACAGCCATTTGATATTGGGTGTAAGCATAGGAAAAAAACCTCAAGAATATGTTTACCATAAAGAAGCTCAGAAGGACTTGGGTGAATAAATGACTTTTTATGCATAATATTTATCAAGATCAAAGGATCATTTTTTCCACATTTATCAGTGTGGAACATGCACCACCAGTCAAAAGATTTTTTTATTTTTTTTAAATGCTTTTAAAAGAACTCTCTTCTGCTCACCAAGGCTGTGTTAATTTTTTCAAAGCACAGTAAAGGCACTTTATTTTAAAATGTAATTTATTCATGTGACGACAAAGCTGAGTTTTCAGCATCATTATTCCAGTCTTTAGAATCACATGATCCTTCAGAGATCATTCTATTGCTGATTGGAATGAAGATGTGTACATTTTTATTTTGCCAAAATATTGTTTTTTTTTTTTTTTTTTTTTTTTACATTTAGTACTGCCCTTCAGAAGCTACAGAAGATACTTACATGTTTCCCAAAAGACAAAATAAGTTACATTTACCCTAATCTTCAAATTCAAAAAGTTTTCACCCCCCGGCTCTTAATGCATCGTTTTTCCTTCTGAAGCATCATTGAGCCTGTTGTACCTTCTGTAATAGTTGCATATGAGTGCATCAGCTGTCCTCACTGTGAAAAAAATGGATCTCAAAATTATACAGTCATTGTTGGAAAGGGCTCAAATACACAAAAATGGTGAAAAACCTAAGAATTTGTGGAAGCTGAAGAATTTTTATAAAAAACAGCAAGTAGTTTAACTGTTCAGGACAAACAAGGGACTCATAAACAACTATCACTAAAAATAAAAAAAACACAGATGTGGATCATTCAGGTAACAACACAGTATTTTAAATCAAACATATGTAAACTTTTGAACAGTGTCATTTTTATGAACTCAACTCGTCTTTTATGTGAAATATCTTATTCAGGTCAGTACTTAATAAATAATAACACGCATTTTGTATGATCCCTTTTATTTTGGTAACATTTTGTAGATTCTGTAAGGTGTATGTAAACTTATGGCCTCAACTGTAATCCCGCCCCCAAAAGAAAAAACACACACTGAAATTACACCTACCTAAAAGTGTGTTCACTAAAACCTCCACATTCTGAACTCTGACTGCACATATGTTTGCAATATTAATAAATAAACTGTTGTTGATTGCACCACACAATCAGTGTTTCCAGATTGGGTGATTTACCTCCCAGTTTGATTAATTTTTGTGAGACAAAATTATTTTGGGCAGCTGAACATATAAAATGCTGATTGATACATATTCTTTACTCAGTCTGTAAGCCAGATGATTATGACTGATTACCTACAGTATACTCAGCTTTCGACTACATTAAACCTTTCGAATTCAGCAAAAGACTTCACTGCAGACATGTCGTGCCACAAAAAGTTCTCATCTGAAGAATAACTGCAAGAATGTTTTTGTTTGTGATAAGAAGCCCTGAATGGCAGAGCCAGTGTTATCAAACAGAGGCCAAGCACTTATGCCCATCTCTTCACCCTCCCTCCTGTCGTTTTAGCTGCTATCTTTCCGACTGTGGAGAAACACTCCAGACTTCTGTGGGTTATTCAGTAATGAGTCTCAATGCATTTTACCCAGCTCAACCTCTTGAGTGATTATATACACCGTCTGTTGCATGAGTATGGATCTTGTTTCCACTTATGTATACAAATGTTTATTGTACTCTGTATATTTTTCAATTAATTAAAGTATTATTGAACCTTAAATAAATTAACTAAATGATATGCAAAGACATTTTTGTGACATTAAAAAGCATGAGCAAGATATGCATTTGTGGCTGTTGCTATAATTTGGAAAAAAAAAAAAAAAAGTTTGCGTGTGTATATATGTTACATTATATTGTATTACAACATTATACAGATTTGAGACCTTTGGTAGATATGTGCCTCATTAGAGTTGGAGATCAGAGCGTTTTTAAACATTAAGATAAACTATATCTTCAACCTGATAAGTAGCATATGTTTGATGTCAAGGGTCTTAAAGGAGGATTGTTTTCTTGACTGCTTGGAAACTCCTGAAGAAACATAATGAGAGTGTTTGGTGCTGAAAACTCGACCGCAGCACTCCATGTAAACAACAACTACACAATATGAATAGAAACACAAGGGGTAGCAGATATGTGAGAAGTTTAGACAGTATTTCAATTGTGTCTGTAGTGTGCACAAATACAAAATTTGAATTAGTAAATTATGCTGTCATTTGTCCTAAATAGTGTAGGACTGTTGGCTGCTTGGACTTGGACTTGATCGGGTAGACATACACATGACAGGGTGGACATAGCATTCATTTGTAGTTAATATTGCTAAAAACTAAAATGAAAGGGGGGAGGGGGTATATCAGTGTGATTGAGAACGTAATTATATTATGTTTCATTATTATATTATTTTTTCGAAGTTGAATAAATGTTTCATTGTCATATTTTGTCATGATTTGTGTGTCCACCCAGTCATGTGCTGGTCCACCCTGCCACCTTGATATTTTAAATTAATATTTTAAATAATAATTCAATCCTATCTATATAATCCAGTGTCTTCAGTAGCTAGGTGGGGGGAGGGGGGCAATAACATGCCAACAAAAAACTGTATCCAAATATCACAGTTTTCTCCAAATAAGAAAAAAATACATGTGTGAATTGTATGAGTTTCTTTAAAAACACATGGCTTACTTAAAATCTTTTATGTAATTATAATTTGAAGGCAAACAAATAACCCTGTTTAGGAAAAGGACCATATACCTTTCAGAAAATATCATTTGCATTTTAATATTGCAATAAAAAAACATATTTAATAGTAATATACATGTCCATGACAGGGTGGCCATATCTTATGGGTTATGCTTCAAATAATGGCCCATAATTATCTAAAAAAAAAATGTGTGAGAGCTCAGCTAATAAGTTTCTATAGTACTTGAGTGTCAGTGTTGGGGAAAGTTACTTTTAAAAGTAATGCATTACAATATTGCATTACTCCCTAAAAAAGTAACGTTTCTTTTGCGTTACTTTTTAAATCTAGACAGGGCTTGCTTGTTTGTTTTTAATATAAAAAACGTAAAAACCCTTTCACACCAAAAGTGAAATGAATAAGACTCAGGCTGAAGGAAAAGGAAATTCAAGAAAGTCTGTACAGTAGAACGCAGAAGAAAGTTCAACACACTTCAGCAATAAAAAAATAAAAAGCGCAAATGTTTATCTAGAGTAAATTTTGCTTATTAGTATGGCTAAATTGGGTCATCAAAGGTCAGCAGAAAATACATTGGTTAATAAAATGGGATTAAATACATAAAGGATATTTGTGTTATTTAACATTTAATTATTGCAAGCTTGTGACATATTCTGAGCTGCATTTCACTGTTTTTATTAAATTTGAGAAATACTGAATCTGTTTTTTTTTTTTTTTTGAGTGAGATTAATTAATTCATGTTCACATTTATTCTAGAACTTCAGTAACATCTTACCCCCTCAACATGGGGACAGGAGACCTGTCAGTCAATAAATGGGAAAAAAAGTAACTCAAATATTTTACTGTAAGTTATAAGTAATGCGTTACTTTACTAGTTACTTGAAAAAAGTAATCTGATTACGTAACTCAAGTTACTTGTAATGCGTTACCCCCAAGCGGCAACCTCCCGGTCTCCCTCTTGAAGCCAACACGGAAGTGACTAAAACTGCAATTCATCGATGACATGACATAGAGCGAACGGGAAATTAAGACCACAACCATTTTTGTGTATTGTGAGGGCTGAAAGGCACTCTATGGTGATATTGACCCGTATGTGTGTGACATTAAAAACATTGATCTGCCTAATAAAGTGTACGCAGGTCCCCCTACACAGCACATCCCAAAGATGCTCAATCAGATTGAGATCTGGTGGGCCAAGGCAACACTTTAAAGTGCCCCTATTATGCCTTTTCAAATATGATCTCTCATATGTGAACATATGAAAGTGTATGTGAACATAAACTATCTGCAACGTTGTGAAGCCGACAGTGCACGATAAATAAAGTTATTGTCTATCAAAAAGCGCAGCGGAGTGCACACCGCGGACAAAGTTCAAATAAGTTGTTCAAATGAACTTTTGCCGCTGCGCTCTGAAGGGCTGCACTGAACCCAGCGGCCAGTGCAGCGCTTTCCGCGTTCGTTGTGAAAGCCACCTTAATGCATTATACAATGTTGAAGTTTACAACATAGAGGTGTGCCCGATTCGCTTACATAAGCAAATTGCGAGCACTTTCCAAGGTAGACCGTGTTAACTTGTCGATCAGCCACTTCAGTCGTTATATCATCAGACTCTGGCTCGAATTGGTATGGTAAAATCAATGCCATCTTTTCTATGTATTGACAAGTATCCAAGGCTGTCGGTCAGTTATGGCAATGGGCGTTTTGTTCTCCGACACGCAGTACGAGTACGCGGTAGACCAATCATAAAGGACTGCACCATCTGACCAATCACAGCAGTGAGGGCTCACGGAAAGGAGGGGTTTAGAGAGACTGATTCTTCGAACTGCTTCGCATGAGTTGTTTAGGAATCATTTAGAAATGGGGTCAAATTAAATCTATTTTTGGAGAAAACTGAAGTGTTTTTTGACCTTGCATACATGTAAACCTGTTTTGAGAGTCTATTAAAACAATATTATCAACCTTTAAAATGGCATAATAGGGGCACTTTAAACTCCTTGTTATGTTCCTTTTACATGAGCAATCTACAACATGTCTGCAGCAACCTTTAAGGTTGGTGGTCTTTGTCAATGTAACATTCACATGAATGCCAGGACCGGAGGTTTCCCCGCAGAACATTAACCAGACCTCTACTGGCCTGCCTTCTTCTCATAGTGCTTCTGCTGCCTTCCCTTTCTAAGGTAAACAATACACAAGCATCCACCCATGCACCTTATTAAAAGAAGATTCATCAGAGCAGGAAACTTTCTTCCATTACTCCATGGTTCACATCTGATACTTCCTATCATAGACACTTTCAGTGGTGGACAGGGGTGTTGTGATGCACTGTGCTCTGACACCTTTCTATCATAGCCAGTCTTAAGTTTTTTTTTTTTTTTTTTTAGCAGTTTAAGTTAGAGTAGCTCTTCTGTGTGATTGAAACAGATGGACTAGCCTTCGCTACCCCATGCATCATTGAGCACTCATGACCCTGATGCTGATTCACTAATTGTTCTTCCTTGGACTATTTTTGTAGGTACTAACCGCTGCATATCAGGAACAACTCACAAAACTTGCCATTTGGAGATGTTCTGCCCCAGTCTTCTAGTCATCATTATTTGGCCGTCATTATCAATGGCTTGGCAAAGTCATTCAGATGTTTTCATTTACGCATTTTTCCTGCTTTCAACACATGAGATTGAAGAACTGTTGATTTGCTGTCTAGTATATCCCACTCCATGACAGGTGGTCATGGTCACCTTCACCTGTCTCTTTACCATTCGACTATTTCGCAAAACTGCAATGGAAACAATTTTTCACACTGACAGGTCACCTTGTGTACATAAAAGTCACGTGATCATTCTTTAATGTTCTATAACCTCAAAAAAACACCTCATATGTGGCCACTTACACAAGCATTGACTACACAGTCCTTGGCATTAAAGCTTGGATACCCCATTATTTACATTGCACAAGTCTGCGGAGCTGATCGCGGCCACTCTAGTCAATGCTTCTGTTTATACCAGGTGCACCGTGGCTTGTTTCAGTTTCAGAAGCGTCCCTGAAACGGCTCTCCACGCTGATTCTGTAAAGACAGATCCCTACGTCTCCTACGATTAAAATTAATGGCTAGTGCGGTGGCTGCGATATATTTAAACCTACCAGCATTGGACTTAAATTACGCTTTAGTCATTTAACATCAGTTAATGGAAACACCGTCATTTCGCAACGTTTTTTTATCGACATTTATAAAACATTGCAAAAGTTTTGCTCAAATCTGTAATGGGATTGCACCTAGTGAATCAGTAAATAAACTTAAAGGGAACCCCAGGTGTTAAGTATGGCTTGTATGGTTTAATAAAATGTAAATTATATCTCTTACTGAAACGTGTAGTAGAAAACCCATGAAAGATTACGTTATTGAAAAAACATTTTGGACTACACTCTTAAAAATAACGGTGCTTCACAATGCCATAGAAGAAGCTTTTTTGTTTAAATGGTTCCATAAAGAACCTTTAACATCTGAAGAATCTGAAGGAAAAGAAGGTTCTTCAGATTATAAAAAAGAAAGAGATCGTTCTTTAAAGAACATTCGACTGAATGGTTATTTGTAGAACCAAAAATGGTTCTCCTATGGCATTGCTGTGAAGAACTTTTTAAAGCACCTTTATTTTTAAGAGTGTTTGGGGGACACCATTATTTTGATGACTTGAAATGGTTGCACTCGGTGAGCTACTGGCACTACCTGTTGCTATTTTTACCGCAGCACAATTCGGAAAATAAATGCTGATTAGATGCCACATTGTGCGGCTTTTAGTTGTCTTCACTGTCTTTCCTAGCGATAAGACGAGGAAAATAGAATGGGAAGATGCTTGTGGACAAATAAAACTTCCTAAAGTTGTGTCTTTGTTCTCTCCGCTTTAGGCTTGATACCATTGAGGACTTTAATAAACCACAGCTACTGAAAAAGCTTTTCAATGGCAGAGACAAGAAATGCCAGATGCCATCCTGGCAGAATGTAAACCATCACTTGTCATGACACCAGGGATGTAGACAAGAATGGCTCCTAAGCAACTGAGGTGTTCTGTTGTTGGATGTAATAATGAACATAGTAGTCCTCGTTTACTCCCAACATCTGAGCCGCTGAAGACGCAGTGGATTACTTTTGTTTCTGAAGGGAATGCGCCTGCCGATCTATGTTCACGTGAATCATTCGTGATCCAGCTTTACTTACAGCAGACGTGAGTATAAATGTTTTATTGTGCATCTTTGCAATCGCCTTTCCTAATAACGTGCTAGTTAGCAAGTTTTGTGGCTAAACGTGGTTAAATGCGAATAAAGTAAACAGGCTCGTCACTCCACAGAGAGAAGAGAGGGGCGGGACGAGCAGAGTTCATTAATATTTAAAGCAACATCAACCAGAACTGGTTGATTTTTGCAGAGCTGATTTTGACATGGTGAAAAGGGTGTTTTTTTACACTACCACTGAGAAATATTAACCAAAGCATGTTATAGATTTTTCATTTAGACCCTAAAGAATCATATCAACTTGTGGAAAATGGTGTATCCGATAACCCCTTTAAATTAGTCACCACCTGTAATCTTTTTTCAGTAGCTGTGGTCATCGTATCAGTATTTTATTTTTCGAGTTGTGTTGTGGTAAAAAAAGCAACAGGTAGCACAGTAGCTTACTGAGTCAACCATTTGATGTCATTGAAATAATGATGCCCCCCACAGTCCAACATATGTATAAAACTATATGAATTTTTCAATAACATAAATCTTTCATGGGTTTTCTACTACATAATTCAGTAGGAGACATCATTTACAATAAATTAAGCCATACAAGTCTTAATACCTGGGGTTCCCTTTAAAAATCAGTCTGTTTAATAAACAAAACCACCTTAATCAGTTAATTGAAAAAAACCTTACTGACAAGAATAATTTGTTCATTTTTGAGCAATTGACAATTTGGGTGAACTACTCAAGAACATACAAAGCTGTCAATCACTTGGAAACAAAAAATCTTGTGTACCTACCTATATCACAGAAAACATAAATAAAGCATAGTTTACTAAGTTGAGGCTGGCTGAATCTAACATATTGCAAATATATAGGCCTATGTTGTGTATCTGCTTCCTAGTAGCAGTATGTTATGTTGCTCTTGGACAGATAGCTCTCATGCACAGTTTATTCTTCTCTTCCAAAATTGGACATAGAGCTGCTCATAATGCCATCTAGTGGAGACTGAGTGTACTGGCTCATTCAGTGAGTTATACATAAGGCCATTGTTTATATGTCTGCAATAAACAACTCGACATATGTGAACATAAGTTAACCAGTGCAATCACTTTGGTGCTGTTAACTCTCTTAAAACATTTTGAACAATCACACTAGTTCAATTTGTCCACTAATAATGTCCCACATTGTATACATATTTCCACTACATATCAAAGGATGTAGGCTATTTTGTTTAATTGGATTCTGTGTGATAGTGGAATTAACATGATAAACATTTTAAAGTAAAATAGCAGACTCCCTTGTCTTCTTAGGGCTGATTTCAAAGTTATAGGAATTTTTAATATTCAAGTGATTAATTAGTATTTACACACATTTTGCATAATTCTACAAAGTCACAGTTTGATTGGAAAAGCCATCTTGTTTTAAGTAAAATAATAAAATATTAAAATAAAATATCAAAGCATATAAGCATACATCAAATATCAGCAACAGGGCCCTCACACTCTTCAGAATCACTGTGCCGCAAAACACATAATGAAAGATCCTGATTTGCCAGGAACTTATAAGTGTTTTTTCAGAGGGTCGTTTGAATGGACATATGAGTTTAAACACCATCTATAGTCTGGTTGGTGTGAATGTGATAGGGACTTCCTGAGGAAATAATACATGTCTATAGTCTTTTTCTCTGCCAAGAACATCAAGGTCTGACTGGTTTGCATAGTCCAGTTTGCCCCCAGCTGGTCAATGCCATAACTACACCATTATTGGGACAAAGTAAATACTCAAAACAGGTTATGTATTTCATCAGTTTATTTCTGTGCAAGAAAAATCCTGTAAGAAACCAGGTTTCATATTCAGTAAATCATTCTTTATCTCCATTGAGTAGAATATGTTTGCTATTATTGTGTTTCACAAAGAGTCATCCATTATCTTCATGCAGAAAGGTGATATGCTGGTCTCACATACAGTGCCTTGCGCAAGTATTCATACCCCTTCCATTTTTTCATGTTTTGTTATGTTGCAGGCTTATGTTAAACTGCTTTAAATTACTTTTTTTTCCCCCACAACAATTTACACTCCATAATGACAAAGTACAAAACAGATTTGTGACAACTTTGCAAATTTTTAAAACATAAAACACCGAAATAAGTACATTACATAAGTATTCATACTCTTAACTCAGTACTTAGTTGTATCACCTTTACAGCCTCAAGTCTTTTTGGTATGATGCGACAAGCTTTGCACATCTATTTGGCAATTATCTGCCTTTTCTTCACCTAAACCTCTTCATCTTTCAAGCTCTGTCAGCTTGGATGGGGGCTGGCAGACATTTTCAGGTTTCTCCAGAAATATTTGATTGTGTTCAAGCCAAAGCTGTGGCTGGGCCACTCAAGGACATTCACAGAGCTGTCTATAAGCTACTCTTGCTGTGTGCTTAGGGTCATTGTCCTGTTGGAAGATGTTTCTGCCCAGTCTGAATGGTCTGGACTGGGTTTTCATTAAGGCTATCTAAATATTTTGGTGCACTGAGCTTTCCTTTTACTCTGAAGAGTCCTTCAGTCCCTGCTACCACCACACTTTACTGTTGGGATGGTACTCTGCAGGCGATGAGCAGTGACTGAAGGTCCTTTAAGTGCTTTCTTATTGCAAATTCCAACTGGGTTTTCATGTGTCTTGACTGAGGAGAGAACTGAGTTTGGCCACATCAACATAAAGACCGGATCGGTGGAGTGTTGCACTGATGTTTGTCTTTCTGTAAGTTTCTTCCATCTGCATATATGATAATAGAGCTCACCTAGAGTGACCATCAGCTTCTTGGTCACCACTCTAGCCAAGCCCCTTCTCCATCAGTTGCTCAATTTGGCCCTGAGGCTAGCTCTAGGAAGAGTCCTAGTTGTTTCAGTCATCTTCCATTATGAATAACGGAGATTATATGCTTCTGTGAGCCTTCAATGCAGCAGAATATTTTCTCAACTCTTCCCCAAATCTGTGCCTTGACACAAGTCTGTTTTTGAGTTGTACAGGCAGTTATTTTGACCTCAGGGCTTGGTTTTTGCTCTGATATGCATTTTTTAGCTGTTAGACCTTTTCTGAGAGATGCGTGCCTTTCCAAATGATACTCATCTAAATGAATTTGCCACACTCGAAGTGTAGTAACATCTACAAGCGATACGAGCTCTCCAGAGCCAAATCTGTGTCCCAGAGAAAGGTATGAATACTTATGCAATGGAATCATTTTATTATTATTTTTTTTTCCCCATTTCTAATAAAAGTTGTTTGAAAAGTTGTTACAAACCTGTTTTGTGCTTTATCATTATGGTGTATGGAGTGTAGATTGATGTGGAAAAAAAGTAAATTTAAAGCAGTTTAACATAAGGCTGCAACATAAAACGATTAAAAAAAAAAAAAAAAAACACCTTTATGAAGGGGTATGAATACTTTTGCAAGGCACTGTATGTAAAGTTTGCAGCATTCATATTTACACTGTTCAGTTCAATGTACTAAATATTTGTGCTGGCATGAAAAAAAAAAAAAAAAAAAAAAAAAAAAAAAAGTCCATAGGAGCAGTATGCTGCCTTTTCAAATAATTCATTTTTATAGCTTGACAGTTCATGGTCACTATAAACAGTCATTATATGGAAGAAGCTGTATAACATTTGTTTAAAGAAAGAAAAAGAAAGAAAGAAAGAAAAACAAACAAAAAAAGGGCATATTTATATTTTGCGTGTAACGGGGAGTGAATGACGAGAGGCGAGCGGATCCACTTGCAAGCTTTTATTAGGACGAGACAGAGACATGGTCGTACAGGCAGGGTCAAAACAGGAGCAGACAGGTATATCACAGGCAAGACGAAGAGAATAATCCAATAAACAAGAGCGAGAGTTCGAAAAGGCAGGTGGCTAGACAGTCGAAAACGAGATAACCAGGCAGGAGAACAAAACACTAGGAACCAGGAAACTAGGGAACGCTAACAATAATAAACGCACAATACTCCGCGGTTTGCATGGGGAAAGTCCGGGGCTTTTATAGAGCTGCTGATTGGTCACATGAGTTGACGCAATCAGCGTGATGGATACTGGGAGATGTAGTCCGGGGTGTGGAGCAACAGTCTGAGTGTAATGATAGAGCGAGGGCGACATCTGGTGGTGAGCGGAACGCAGGTCACCGACCAGATTCGTGACATAGCCCCCCCCAAGGAGCGGCTTCCAGACGCTCGAAGGAAACAACAGTCCAGGGGAGCGGTGGGGCGGGAGCGAGACCGGGCGAGGGCTGGAGGGCCAGGTCCATGTGGAGGGCCCGGTGATCGAGGCGGGACCGACAGAGCAGGTACCCTCCAGGGCGGGGCCGGAGGCGGAGCAGGAGGCGCAGGAGACCTCCAGGGCAGAGCCGGAGGTGGAGCAGGGGTCCTCCAGGGTGGAGCCGGAAGCAGAGCAGGAGTTCTTCAGGGTGGAGCAGGGGCCCTCCAGGGCGGAGCCGGAAGTGGAGCCGGAGCCCTCCAGGGCGGAGCCAGAGGCGGAGCAGGCGACGCAAGAGCCCTCCAGGGCGGAGCCGGAGGCAGAGCGTGAGGCGCGGGCGCCCTCCAGGGTGGAGCAGGAGGCGCAGAAGCCCTCTGGGGCGAAACAGGAATCTGCGTCACGGTCTGGGACCTGGGGAAAGCAGGGACAGAGGAGGCAGACAGAATAGGGGGAGAAGGTGCAGCAGCCCTCCAGGGCGGAACAGGAGGCGCCGCAGCCCTCCGGGGCGGAACAGGAGGTGCAGCAGCCCTCCGGGGCGGAACAGGAGGCTGCGTCATGGTCTGGGACCTGGGGAGAGCAGGGACAGAGGAGGCAGAGAGAACAGAGAGAGAAGCAGAGAGACCGAAGAATAACGCCACCCCCATAGGAGGTTCTACAGCAAACGCTGACACCTCTGGGGGCAATGGCACAGCTTCACTGATGGGGAAGGCCTCTGGAGCAGACTTGAGACCAGACGGGACCTCTGGAGCAGACCTGAGACCAGACGGGACCTCTGGAGCAGACCTGTGATCAGACGGGACGTCCGGAGCAGACTTGAGACCAGACGGGACGTCCGGAGCAGGCTTGAGACCAGACGGGACGTCCGGAGCAGGCTTGAGACCAGACGGGAGCTCTGGAGCAGGCTTGTGATCGGACGTGACCTCAGGGGCTGACTCGTGAACAGACGTAACCTTTGGAGTGTAGTGTGCGGCCCACACAGTTAGAATGGTGACCGCCGTCACACTGGCAGACATGATGTGACGAGGCTCTGGGAGGTCAGACGAGACGTGACGAGGCTCTGGGAGGTCAGACGAGACGTGACGAGGCTCTGGGAGGTCAGACGAGACGTGGCGAGGCTCTGGACAGATAGACGAGGCGTGACGAGACACTGAGCGGTCTGACGGGTCTGGCTTGACTCTGGGCCGACAGGAGGGACGTGGCTTGACTCTGGGCCGACAGGAGGGACGTGGCTTGACTCTGGGCCGACAGGCGGGACGTGGCTTGACTCTGGGCCGACAGGCGGGACGTGGCTTGACTCTGGGCCGACAGGCGGGACGTGGCTTGACTCTGGGCCGACAGGCGGGACGTGGCTTGACTCTGGGCCGACAGGCGGGACGTGGCTTGACTCTGGGCCGACAGGCGGGACGTGGCTTGACTCTGGGCCGACAGGCGGGACGTGGCTTGACTCTGGGCCGACAGGCGGGACGTGGCTTGACTCTGGGCCGACAGGCGGGACGTGGCTTGACTCTGGGCCGACAGGCGGGACGTGGCTTGACTCTGGGCCGACAGGCGGGACGTGGCTTGACTCTGGGCCGACAGGCGGGACGTGGCTTGACTCTGGGCCGACAGGCGGGACGTGGCTTGACTCTGGGCCGACAGGCGGGACGTGGCTTGACTCTGGGCCGACAGGCGGGACGTGGCTTGACTCTGGGCCGACAGGCGGGACGTGGCTTGACTCTGGGCCGACAGGCGGGACGTGGCTTGACTCTGGGCCGACAGGCGGGACGTGGCTTGACTCTGGGCCGACAGGCGGGACGTGGCTTGACTCTGGGCCGACAGGCGGGACGTGGCTTGACTCTGGGCCGACAGGCGGGACGTGGCTTGACTCTGGGCCGACAGGCGGGACGTGGCTTGACTCTGGGCCGACAGGCGGGACGTGGCTTGACTCTGGGCCGACAGGCGGGACGTGGCTTGACTCTGGGCCGACAGGCGGGACGTGGCTTGACTCTGGGCCGACAGGCGGGACGTGGCTTGACTCTGGGCCGACAGGCGGGACGTGGCTTGACTCTGGGCCGACAGGCGGGACGTGGCTTGACTCTGGGCCGTCAGGCGGGACGTGGCTAGACTCTGGGCCGTCAGGCGGGACGTGGCTAGACTCGTGAAGATCAGTTGTGGCTTGACCTGGTTCGTGGAGATCGGCTGTGACTTGACTTGATTCGTGAAGATCAGTAGTGACCTGATTTGACTCATGGAGATCAACGGTGACTTGACTTGGCTCATGGAGATCAGCAGTGACTTGATCTGACACGTGAAGCCCAGCGGTGACTTGAACTGGCTTGTGAAGATCAATGACTTTACTTGACTCAGGAACCACGGCTGTGACGCTGCTTGACTCAGGGACGACCGCCTCAGGAAGGGCGGCCATGATGGGTGCAGGTACTCAGGAGCAGAAGACATGACGTGAACAGACTGTGACCTGACGGAGATGTCTTGAGCAGGCTGTGGTTTGGCTGACGTGGCGTTAGCGGGCACTGGCTTGACGTTGCTGGACTTGGAGGCTTCAGTTGTAGCCTGACTTGACTCCGGAGCAGTGGCTGAAGCTTGACTTGGCTCTGGAACAACAGCAGCAGCTTGGCTTGGCTCATGAGGATCCGCTGGTACGGGACTTGACTCCTGAACAACATGGCTTGGCTCAGGAACAACATGGCTTGACTCAGGAACAACAGCTGTAACGTGACTTGACTCGTGGGGAACAGCTGTGACTTGGCTTGACTCGTGGGGAACAGCTGTGACTTGGCTTGACTCGTGGGGAACAGCTGTGACTTGGCCTGACTCTGGGGTAGCCGCCGCGGCATGAAGGAGCGCTATTTTAGCTGCCCATACCGTCACTAGAGGTGTGTCCAGCACATGGGCCATCATGACCACAGGTGGCGTCCGGGTGCTGACCACAGGTTCAGGAATGGCGGCCATCTTGTGGAGTGGCTTAGAGACGGCGGCCATCTTGTGCGGTGGCTCTGGCGTGGCAGCCATCTTGTGCGGTGGCTGGCTCAGGAAAGATGGCTGTGACTTGACTTGAGACAAGGGCGATAGCTCTGACTTGACTTGACACAGGAAACAGCTTTAACCTGACTTGACACAGGAACGTCGACCGTAGCTTGACTTGACCTGGAAACTTGACTTGACTCGGGAAACACAGCTGCAACTTGACTTGACTTGGAAACTTGACTTGACTCAGGAAATACAGCTGCAGCTTTATATGGCTCTGGTATGGCGGCTGTGACGTGACGGAGCTCTGTTCTCGCCGCCATCTTGTGAACGGGCTCCGCCGTCGCCGCCATCTTGTGAGCGCGCGCCGGCACCGCAGCCATCTTGTGAACGGGCACCGCAGTCGCCGCCACTTTGTGCACGGGCTCTGTTGTCGCCGCCAGGGTATGAACGCGCTCCGGCGCGGCCGCCATCTTGTGAACGGGCACCGCTGTCGCCGCCATTAGAGCAGTGCGCTCCGACACGGCCGCCATTTCACGAGTGATCCAGGCGAGAAACTTGTTTGTGGCATCGTGATCCGGCGTTACCGCCAATCTGCGAGGGGGATGCGCGGCTGCCATGTCCGCGTTGTAGCGTTCCTCCACAGTACACGGCGAGCCCACACACAATAAGGCAAAGTTCAGAAATTCCGCAAGTGATGAACGCGGACCCTCGCGTCTTAGTCTCGCCCTCAGTGGCTCGTTAACACCATCACAATATATTTCAATAATGGTACAGTCCGGGAGGGTGGAATAATTAGCGATGGCCAAAAACTCACGGATGTGTTGTTCGAGTGTGCGCGGTCCTTGTTTTATCCTGAATAGTATCCTGTCGGTATCCATATCTGTTGAATGTCCGGGAGTGAAGCTGCTGGATCCTGGTGTGACGGAGTATTCTGTAACGGGGAGTGAATGACGAGAGGCGAGCGGATCCACTTGCAAGCTTTTATTAGGACGAGACAGAGACATGGTCGTACAGGCAGGGTCAAAACAGGAGCAGACAGGTATATCACAGGCAAGACGAAGAGAATAATCCAATAAACAAGAGCGAGAGTCCGAAAAGGCAGGCGGCTAGACAGTCGAAAACGAGATAACCAGGCAGGAGAACAAAACACTAGGAACCAGGAAACTAGGGAACTCTAACAATAATGAACTCACGATACTCCGTGGTTTGCATGGGGAAAGTCCGGGGCTTTTATAGAGCTGCTGATTGGTCACATGAGTTGACGCAATCAGCGTGATGGATACTGGGAGATGTAGTCCGGGGTGTGGAGCAACAGTCTGAGTGTAATGATAGAGCGAGGGCGACATCTGGTGGTGAGCGGAACGCAGGTCACCGACCAGATTCGTGACATTGCGGTATCAATTTAAAAGTGTTCCTGATTGTTACATTACAAATGAATCATAATACATTGTTTTCTTTTATTTCTTTTATTACAATAAAAAGTAAATTGAATTTTTACTCAAGGTCATATTTCTCGTGCAGCACAACTGTCAACTATAATTCTTATATTTAGTAATATTAACTACAGGGGCCCAGTACATAAATGACATGGTGAGGTGATTGTTTAAATATCAATCAACCTGTAACAGACAACCTACTCCCGACCCCCTTATCAGACAGTGCAAATGTTTTCCAGGAAATTATGTGGTGGGTTTAGTCTGGAGAAACAGCTATAACAAATCACTCCTGTTCACACTAAAGTTTCTCTTAAGAATTGATTTTAGACTTATGAATCAAATGAACCATCTCCAAAAATCTGTGGAATCATTGCTTTTCACCACTTATTTTACACTATCAGTTTTAATATAAATGGTCCAGGAAAACATACTTTAAATTGCCTTCAACCACATTTTTACATATTGGTTTAAAATGCTTTATTAACACCATCTTGTGGACAAACACAGCATCTACATTAAGTAACTGCAAAGGGAGAGTGTCTGTAACAGACATTTATTTGTGTGTGATTTTGGAAGGCAGATGTTATTCATCACAGAACATGTCCACAAGTTCACATCATCTGCATCAGCTATATAACATTTGCATTCCACGCTGCACCAAGCGGTGTACAAAACCGGAAGTCTCTTCGTGTTGATTGCTTCAGAATTAGTGAAGTACATTTCCTGTGATAATTTGGAATAAAAACTTACAGGTTCATATGAACAGAATAGGGCCTATAGACACATGCTGCAGGGCTTCCTCTGAAGAGCTTGAACGTCTGCGAACTGTAGAAGAGAAAGACTAGTCAGAGGTGAGAAACTACACTTTTCAACTGATTGAATTTAGATAGTTACCTCGATTTGAGCTGCTCCTGACTGTATTCTGAGTCGCTCCACACTGTTTGTAACAACGTCCATCAGCAGTGTTGTCAACATGACAAATAATGACGTCACAGTGAACAAATACCTTGATTTGCAACATAAATGGTACAGGGTTATAACTTCAATCCACATTACTGTATATGAAAACAATAATGCAGACTTTGTAAGATTCTGGAATTTCCTTTTAGCTTACCCTTCTGGCCAAGGTGGCATCCTCACTTTCAGAACTCCCATAATCCTCTTTAAAAGAAAATGTTTTAACCTCAAATCTCTTGAAGTGATCTGGGATGTCCACTCTGTCATCTGGGATTACGGGATGGAAGATGGTCTGTTCAGGGTCTTTAGGATTAGCACATCTGGTTAGAAATGAAGAATTAGAACCCCCATGAAGTAGAAATGTTTCACAAATGCATACAAGGTTTCAAACATACCCATCAACTATTAAATCCCATCTAGGTTTGGATTCTTTGTCTTTGGTGAGTGTTGCCCAACAGTTTTCCAGGCCTACTGCTACCCTGGAGTCCTTGGAGTGATCCATACCCACCTCAAAATAAAGGGGCTGTTTCAGAAACTTTAAAACAGGGTAGTCGTCATCATGATAGAAGAGTCTGTAAACCATATCTTAGGGGAAAAAAAAAAAAATCTTATATTATACCATACACTGCTCAGACTGACAGGCATTCGTCTAAATCTAGATAGTACCTAGTTACTTTTTATAAAAAAAAAAAAAAATAAAAAAATAAAAAAACAACACACTGGACAAAGGAACCATCTGCAAAAATGTACATACCCTTAGAAAGCCTCAGGCTAACAGTGAGTTCACCCTTTCCAACATCTGCGTGTGGCTCTTTAAAGTGCGAAACAGCATGGAAGATCGTGCTTTGGGTAGCGTTTGCAATATAAACGCAGGACACCACGAACCTGTATAAAATAAAAAAAAAAAAAAAAGAAAGAAAAGAAAATTACAGATAATTTACTCACCTCCTTGTCATTCAAGATGTTCAGGTCTTTCTTTCTTCAGTCATAAAGAAATGATGGTTTTTTTTTTTTTTTGAGTAAAACATTTCAGGATTTCTCTGTATATAGTGGACTTCTATGGCGCCCGCGAGTTTGAACTTCTGAAATGCAGTTTAAATGCAGCTTCAAAGGGCTCTAAATGATCTCAGCTGAAAAAGAACGATTTTCAGAAAAATAAAACAATTAAAAAAAAAAAAAAAAAAAAAAGACAACTTATATACTTTTTAACCTCAAATGCTTTTCTTGTCTAGCTCTGCATGAATTCGGTGTATGACTGTTCAATACAGTTAGGGTAGGTTGAAAAACTCATTTTCTCCTCCAATTTCAAAATCGTCCTTCATTGCTGCAGAAGTACCGACCTATAAATTGTAATTGTAATTTTTTTTTTTTTTAGAAAGTAACCTATCGTTTCACTAGATAAGACAATTTTTCGGCTGAGATCATTTAGAGCAGTTTGATGCTGCATTTAAGCTGTATTTTGGAAGTTCAAACTAAGGAGCATAACACTATATGGAGAGAAAATGTTTTTCTCAAAAAACAAGTTCTTTATGACTGAAGAAAGAAAGAAAGAAAGAAAGAAAGAAAAAAAGAAAGAAAGAAAGAAAGAAAGACAGAAAGACATGGACATCTTGACAGACACCCAAAAAACAAAGTCCTATCATTAATTACTCACCCTCATATCGTTCCAAACCCATTAAGACCTTTGTTGTTCTTCTAAACACAAATTAAAATATTTGTTGAATAAAATTGTTTTCTTTCCACACAAAAAAGTATTCTTGTAGCTTCATAAAATTAAGGTTGAAACACTGATACCACATGGACTATTTTAACAATGTCCTTACTACATTTCTGGGCTTTAAACATGTCAGATGCGATGCTGTCTATGCAGGGTCAGAAAGCTCTCAGATTTCAAAGATATCCTAATTTGTGTTCAAGAAGAAGCAAAGGTCTTAGGGGCTTGGAACGACATGAGGGTGAGTAATTAACGACAGAATTACCATTTTTGGGTGAACTATCCCTTCAATACTTCATTAACATTTCAGTCATTGTTGTACTTCATACAAGTGCTTAATGTTTACAACTGTAATCATTGCGGTAACTAAATCATTAAGCATTTAAACTTACACCAATACTTAAAAGGAAACTGTGAAATGGAGTGAATTTAACCCTTTAAAACGTACAAACATCTACCGCCCATTTTTTTTTTTTTTTTAATTCTGCATTAATAATGAAATAAATTACTTTGTCAGTTACTGATAATGCCAACCTGGTCTCATTATGAAAACGTACCTGTGGGAAAGTTTTAGTGAGTCACGAATTACGTACCAATCAGTGCAGTTTCCAACAGAAATGAACACTGAGTGGCGCTAAAAGTTTTTTTTTTTTCCCTGCAACAGGTGAATGTACATGTGGTACATTTTATGCGGCATTGGTTTTGTGTGCGTCACCGCCGTTCTGACTTGAAATGTCCATTGAGTGGCGCTGTAACTCTAATGCTCCATGTCTTTTTAAAATGACACACCATCTGCACTACACCTAAATCGATCCGATAGTATGCACAAAAGTGAATGTATTGTAAAAACGCAAATCACAAGCATGCTGTTTTAGCTTGTTTTTCAATCTCTTTCAATGCAAGTCATGTTTTTCACGGGATTCATACCCAAGGATTCCGCACCCTAACTCCAATTCCATGCCGGCTGAGCTACCGAGCAAGCTTGTTAGTCCGGAAAGTCAAACATATGGAGCTGTAATCATAACAGTGTACAAAACCGATTACAAGTGCTTGCCGTTTTACCACCTCTAGTGGACATTTCTGTTGGAAGCTGCAGTGAAATGTACCTGTTGGTACACATTTCGCATCTTGTGAAAATGTTCCCACAGGTACATTTTTGTTATGAGATCAGGTAGGATAATGCAGATCTAACAGCACATTTTTACCAGGACTGGACATCAGCTATTTTTTTTGTGCATGTTTATGAAATTAAACAACATTTTTAAATTGTTGACTTATTCTGTTCAGCAAAGGATTAAAGGTTTTAACACTACCTGCTCATTTCAAAAGGCAAAGCTTAGCAAGGCATGCATTGTTAAAAAGATAAATCCACAAATAAACAACCCTAAAGCTAACCTGTATTCCTTCTCGGGGGGTAAGGTCCCAGGCAAAGGTCCATCTCTCTTCCAGGTGACTTCATTCTCATATACCATGGTATCCCCAACAAACTGAACAAGCAAGAAAGTTAGTGAATCACTTTATTACATAAAAGTTGTGTGAATGTTTAATGCAAGCACCCTTGTACCTTTCGTGTGGTTCCACAAGTGGTGACATCAAAGTGAAAATAAGCAAAGTAGTCTTCATTGTAGTAGGGTTTGCAGGCCGGGTCTCTTAGAGAGAGTTCACCGGGATTAAGATTCGGTACCGATTCCAGTTTGGGAACCACCACATTTATCGTTCCATTAGAAAAACACTCTGGCACAACAAAGAAACTCACAAGCATAAAATAGCAACAAGACGACAATCATGACAGTGAAAAATATGAACCAACCTGACAATTTTATGAAAAATGGGCAGGCAAGGGAGAACTCTTTGTAACTCCAGTTATTCAAGGAATCGAAGATTTCCACATCAATTCTTGCCGTGATTCCAGTCAACTGAACAGACTTTGGGGGGGGGAGTCAGTCAGAGAAATTACTGTGGTAGCCAACAGTCCATAGTGAATAATTTAATGTTGCATAGCATACTGGTTTGAAACAAGTCTCATTTTCATTTTTAGGTGCACTGCCTCTGTAATATGTGCGTGGGCATCAGTTATGACTCTGCTCTGTAAACCAGTGTTACAAAGTCTGCGGAATGCTGCAGAATGCAAATTTTGAGAGATTTTCATAACCATTTCCCCCCCAAGAATGCTATTGGGTTAATTCTGACAACCAGTTGGGCTGATTGTGTCACAAACATGGTGACCCTAAACAAATCACTAGTGCAACTCAGGAAATCTGAAGAATACCTCAAAAGCCACAACTGGGGCTAGGAATGGCACAATGATGCTGAAACGGGTTTCATCCGAATGATGTTCATACTTCTGCAAAATCTCATCATTCAGCTCCATATTTCCCAGTTTGATCTTTAATTGGGAACTTTGAGTGCTCCCATATTTGACATAGATTTTGAAGTGCTCCTGTTCACAACTTCCCCCTGCATTTGGAAGGACTGCAGAAAAAAAAAAAAAAAAAAAAAGGAAGGACACAAAGTTAGGTATCAGCACAACTCAGTTATGCACAGTTCTGATCCTAGAGATTTGCCTTCCAGCAGGGTTTACTATTGTTGCAACACAAAGACTATCCATAAGCATTCTCAGTGAAGTTTTGGCTGCCATGAAAGCAACTCTTGAGCTGCAGAAACCAGGAGCCTGTTTTTCGTACGTCGCTAAGCTGGATTTGACTGTTGATAATTTACCATGATCTTGGATTGTTTGGTTCTTCGATGCTCATCCCGGACTTGCTGTCATAGCAACAGGTCCTTAAGCTTTAACCTGCTCAGGAGCATGCTTATTTCATGTAAACAGTATTAGATTGCATCTAAACAGATTGCATTTAAGCAGAATTGATACTTAAAATCTGTCAGTATTGTATCTGGTCAGTATTGAAAAGGCAATTTTTTAAAAATTTTACGCAAAATGCCATATCCGCTGTGTTATTCTGTCATGTTTTCTCCCTCTCTTTCCAAACCGCCACAAACCCAGTCTTCCTTCTCTGCAAAATGCGATACTGCTCAACCAATCACAGCGCACCATTTCACGCATTGTAAACAGTAAAGGCGGCATTTTGAATGCATCCTAGCAGTGTTGGGCAGTAATTTGATTTTTTTTTTTTTAGTAATGGAGTAATTTAACGCGTTATAATTTTCAAATGAGTAATTAGAGTATAGTTACAAGCATGCGTTACGTCATTGCCGACAGAATGTGATTTATCATGTATTATTATAAAAAGGGTGTTGGCTAGTACACGCGACGTCCTTTACCTGAGAACTACTTTGACTGGAAAGCGCCCGTGAGGCGGATACTGCCAATGAAAACAGTCAGCATGGAGCGTTGAGTCCAGCGAGAGTGGTCTCTAATCCACTGGCACTGGACTCGACGCAACAGAGAGTACAAAACTTGCGCGGTACAAGACTTGATGGGCGAGGGCGAGTGCGGGTGCGGGTGGGCAGATCGTGTGTGCGGGATGCGATAGAATAAAATGATTTGCGGGACTCCCGCAAAACAGAACTGTCTAAACATAAAATATCTAAAACAAATTAATTGCTATTCATGTATTGCACGAAAGCAACAGAACAACTATATAAAACAAAAACGATGAACAGGCGTAAGCATAGGCAGAGTTTCTATTTATAACATGTTTGCAGCATTAACAATGTTGATTTCTGAAATGCAATGGACAATCAGAGAATCCACTCACCGCTCGAAATGCCGTGCATTCTGCAACCACACACGCAGCAGTCTATTGCTTTTAGTTAAAATAACAGCGGTTTGTGAATGTTGATGCTTTAATAAATATTTTATCGGAGCGTTTATGCTGGGATGGTAGGCAACACACAAGTTCTCTATTTCACGTAAATTTCGTGGATGTACAGAAAAAAAGTAACATAACGAGTAGTGTAACTAGTTACTTTTGAAATAAAGTAATCAGAACAGTGATTTGATTACTTTTCAAAGGAGTAATCAGTAATTTACTTACATTTTCAGAGTAACTTGCCCAACACTGCATCCTGGTTTGCAACATTGAGTAATGTTGAGACATATCTGACGGATCCTTTCACAAAAGTATAGAGAGTGTAAATAAGAGATTCCTTGTGCAGTTTAGAGAGATTCGTTGATTATAAAATGGAACTTTGTGAGACCGGATGAACTAAGATGAGTGGCAGCTTTTATTGATTTTTAAGGGCGTTTGTGAATGATATATTGATTTAATACAACATTTAAAAATCAAGAAGTTAATATTAAGTGACTTACATTGTCTGACTATAATACTATTGCCTGATTTTGCTCCATTTCATCATCAAAAATAGTTTGAAATATAGCTGCAAGCAGCAATTACGGGGCCAAGCACAACAGAGGCAGAATGAGGAGCTAAGCACGGCAAGGAGCAACAGATTGACCTCAACAATGAGTAATTAAAGCCATTTTAGGATGATATCAGTTGAAATGGCTGAAAAATCATAAATACAACCAATAATAATATAATTTAATGGCTTATCACTTTGGACCAACAGGTGGTGCTGTTTTCAAATTGATGTGATGCGTTCTGTGTGAGGTGACAATGACAGACACAAATTTTGGTGCCATTATCTCAAATCTTTACAGAGATACAGCCTCAGAATCATTTTGGCATCAAGCCTAAAATTTGTAGTGGCACTGTACGAAAATGGTTTAGCCTATCGACACAAAATCCATAACTTTGAGTCAGGACAGTCTGAAGATGACCTGACAATTTTTGTGAAAATCGGACCAACGGTCTAGGAGGAGTTCGAAAAAGTATGTTTTGTACATTAATCAAAATGGTGGAAAGGAAGTTTGGCCAACTATGGTATAATTGGTATATATTTTGTCGGCATGACCCAAGGAATATTTTGAGACCAGCTTTATGACAGTAGTCTAATGCAATCACAAGTTATTAGCATTTTTGGAAATTTCATTATTAATGTTTAATAAATGGTGTATTACTTCTGACCAGTAGGTGGTGCTGTTACCAAATTGATGTGGCTTGGTCAGGGTGTGGTGACAATGGCACATATAAAATTTGGTCTCAATATGTCAAAGTTTGGCAGAGATACAGACTCAGATGTAGTTTGGCATCTTTCCAGCAAATTTGTTGATGCGCTAAACGAAAACGGTTTCGTATATCGACACGAAATTCATAACTTTTTGCCAGCATAGTCTGAAGATGATCTGAGTCAAATTTGGTGAAGATCGGCCTAACAGTCTGGGATGAGTTCGAAAACGTAGGTTTTGTACATTAATCAAAATGGCGGACAGGAAGTTTGGCCAATTTCGGCATAATGGGTATCAATGTTCTCGACTTGACCCAAGGAATCTATTGGCATCAGTTTCATTCCAATAGGCTAATGTAAACAGAAGTTATTAGCATTTTTGTAAATTTCATTATTAATGTTTAGTGAATGGCGTATTACTTCTGACTCATAGGTGGCACTGTTACCAAATTGATGTGGCTTGGTCAGAGTGTGGTGACAATAGCACATATAAAATTTGGTGTCAATATGTCAAAGCTTTGGAGAGATACAGACTCTGCAATTTGGCATCTTTCCAGTAAATTCGTTGATGCGCTAAACGAAAACGGTTTCGTGTATCGACACAAAATCCATAACTTTTTGCCAGCATGGTCTGAAGATGATCTAAGTCAAATTTGGTGAAAATTGGACTAACGGTCTAGGAGGAGTTCGAAAAAGTAGGTTTTCAACATGAATCAAAATGGCGGACAGGAAGTTCAGCCAAAATTGGCATTGGTGTTCTCAGCATGACCGAAGGAATCTATCAAAATCAGTTTCATTTCAATAGGCTAATGTACGCAAAAGTTATTAGCATTTTTTGAAATTTCGTTATAACTTTTGGCCACAAGGTGGCGCTGGCCCCAAAATTTTTATGTACATTCAGGGCATGGTGCCGAACATTTTTGTAATTAATGTCGAAACGATACGCTAATCCGTTCTCAAGATACAGCATTTTAAAGCTAAATTCAAAATGGCCGACACCCAAAATGGCTGACATGGGAAAATTGGATATGGTTCGACTCGGTATGACACACCGAATCTAAAGAGACCAGTTTTGTGATTTTTGGACAAATCATTCAGACGTTATAAAGAAAAAGCCATTTTTCGTATCTCCTGACCACTAGGGGGCACTGCACCGAAACACTGCAGGTAGGCTCAGGTCATGCTTGTTATAACACACACCAAGTTTGGTGTCAATATGACAAACTATTACGGAGATATAGCCTCACATTGATTTTTGCTAGCTTTTCGTAGAATTCTTTCGCGTGTTATTCGTGAACGGCTGGACGAATCGACTTGAATTCCATAACTTTTTGCCAGCGTGGTCTGAAGATGATCTGGATCAATTTTTGTGACAATCGGTGCAACGACCTAGGACGAGTTCGAAAAAGTAGGTTTTACGAACAATTGAGAATAGCGAAAAAACTAAACCATACGATTTTTGAATTTTGGTGTCCATTCGACTCGGCATAAGCCAAGGAATCAGAGGAAAAAATAATTTTTGTTAGGTGGCTTACGGTTCAAACGTTATTAGCATAAATCTTTTGAAAGTTTGGACAAGTGGTGGCGCTAGAGAGTTTGAGTTAGAGACTCCAAACTTGCTATGGTTAACGTTGGGACTGTCCTCTATCAGTGTGCAAAATTATACAACTTTCCCGCAAGCGGTTCTATGGGCTGCCATAGACTTGCGGCGGAAGAGGAAGAAGAAGAAGATGAAGCAGAATATTAATAACGCCAACGGATACAATAGGTGCCACCGCACCTCCGGTGCTTGGCCCCTAAAAAGTCACAACTGAGCTGCTGCGCATCTCCATTCAAACACAGCGGTGTTTCGTTTACGAATGAACGTGCGCTTTCTAGTGAGTCAACGAATCAATTACCCATCCATAAAAAGACTCACTTGCTTTATTCCTGAATTAATCAGCCGTTCGAACGAATCAAATAAATGATATGATTCAGAAATTAAATCAGTGACTTGCCGCCACCTATCGGCAGTTTTAGTTTATCTTTTTAGTTATTAAAATCATTTAATATTTCTATGTTCAAAATTGTATATTTAAAACATTAATCTTATTATAACCTAAGGATGCTATGTGAAAGATTGAAACAGAAAATAGTGGTTTTCATCTTGCTGCACAAATTTGTTTCAAAGATAAATGAATTTGCAAAAATTAAATGAATTGCTAATTATTACATTGAAAAAAACGTAAAGCCTGTACAAATAGTAGAAAGTGTGAATATGGAAAAAAAAAAACTGGGAATCATGTAAAACAACAACAACAACAACAACAACAAAAAACAAAACAAAACAATAAAAACAGTGCACATTTCATTGATCTATTATAACATTTATGCAGTTTTGTTCGCTTTCTGTTTCCTTATAAAAGTCCAGAAATTTGTCAAGTTTTTCCATCAGGTGTCTATGTCATTACATTGCTGTCTTGCCACCAGCCAATTGCTGCATTGCTGATCATGGTTTCGAGCATCGATACATAGCCCCTTTTAAACCAACAGATAACTCAATCCAGCCATGCTAATCATCAACAACAGGTGTGTTCGAAGAACTGAATTAGCAAGGTCATGATTAGCGTGATGATATCATCTTGGATGTGTCATTTGATCTCGGATGTAATAAGCGACGTACGAAGAACGGGCCCCTGACCATTTCACAAGGAGAATCTAGAAACTATGCTGAACCGTCTGTGACATAGACATTATTATATCATACATTACTTGGCACAAAGGCAGATCTCCAGGAGCAAAACTTGGCACCCTTCTAGTAGCCAACATACAAAGTTTTCTTACATCAGTCTAAAGGTCTTACCAGTGTCAGTTATAGAAGCTTCTAGCACTGTGGAGTGTGAAAACACTGTATGTTCAGGCAAGATGATGAAACCAAAAACAAGAGGAAGCAAGTAGGTTCTTACATCAGGGCGAAAACTCTGCATTAGAGATGAAATCATTTTAAGACAGGGGAAGAAGGGATAACGGCTGCATAAACCATAAGTAAAATGCGTACCTTTATTTGGACATGAGGTTCAGAGAAGGGAACCTGGAGAGCAAAGGCTTTGGTGTCATTGGGGAAGCTGTGCTCTTGCAGACCAATGCCTTTAATGAGGACTTCCGAGACGGTGAGCAATTCAGAGCCGAAGGTAATATTCAGCAGCTCCACATCGGGTAGAAAGTAACCCAGCAATATATCAAACACCTTCTGCTTGGGTTGAGTGTCTGATCACATAAAAACAATTCTCTTGGAAAAACGTATAAATAAAATAAAAAAAAAACCTTGTTCTGTCCTAATTTCAACACTCACGGTCTGTAACTAGGGGCGGCCATGGTGTCAAAGGGGTGGTGATGGGGAACAAAACATTATATGTGGTCTTATCCAGGCCCTCCTTCCACAACAGTTCAAGCATGGGTTCTATGGTGTAACTCATATGGTACTGGTCCTCAAGAACATGACTCTGTAATTAAAAAAAGCATTAATCATTACATTAAAGTTAAACACAAACATGGCTTGTTAAAAACTCAACCTTGTAGTATCCATCAGGAGCCCCAATGGGGATCTTAACAACTATATGGGACTCTCTGAAGGTCATGGCGTAGTTACGGCTACCCATCTCCTCAGGTGTGAGCCTTCTGCCATTAACGCCCATGTGCACCTCCAGGATTTCAACTTCTGAGGAGACCAAAGGACTTATGTGCAGAGGAACATGCCAAGAAATCATCTGACCCACAACAGAAGCTCCACCTGAAGTCAAATCAGAGTGCAATATGCTTCAGAACTACACGGTTGAGAAAGAACACAGTAGCAAAACAACAAGCGTGTGCGAATGAAATCTCACTGATTGGACAGGCAGCTGCCGACTCCACTATAGTCATCATCCAGCGGTCTCGGAACAAGACCACTGATTTGAACACCATCATATCAACACCGTCAACCTAATAATGAAAAATACTTCAGGCACTACAGAGACACTGAAATGAATGTATCATATGTTGGCACATAAAACAATTCATACATTTTGGACAAAGTTTTCATCCATGTTGTATGGGCTTCGCATGACCAGTCGTGTTGGAGAACTGTGAACATTGTAGCCCATCGCTTGTAGGGTCTCTTTATCAAAAGCCTTCTCTCCAGGGCTGTACAGTAGAACTTTCCAGAGTTGCAAGTTAGGTATAACTACAGGCTGTTAAAAAGAAACAAATTTAATAAAAATATTATAAAAAAGTTATATAAAATATTACATAAAAAAAAACACAACACACACCACAGAGTAAGTGGCAATTGTACAAGCAAGGCCAACCCAATCTAATGGCAATTCGTACATGTTTTACAAGGTGGCTAATTTATATAACCTTGTACAAATTCATATGATTTTTGCCAAATTGTACGTATTTTACAAGTTACCCAGTTTGTATGTATTCATATGAATTACTTACCCCAACCCTGCCTCTAAACCTACCCGTCACTGGGGTCTAGACAAATTGTACACAATCATAAGAGTGGGGTTGTATGAATTTGTACAAATTAGCCACCTCGTAAAACACGTACAAACAGGTCGTGAGATAGCATTGGCAATGCTAGGGTAGTTGCCAGGATGTTGTTATACAGTTGGCAACGTATAAGGAGTCTTTATAGTGCATTGCTAGGGAATTTTTTTTTTTTTTTTTTGGTTGCTAGGCCAAAATAGGATCCCTTTCCCTATTGTGGGAACTCTCATTCAGTCTCTAGCTGCTTTTGGAATTGCATAGCATTTGAGTAGGTACATTTTATAAGGAACTTACTTTGCAACGATTTAACAAAAAAAAAAAATAAAAAAAAAAAAAAAAAAACGAATGCAATATAGTATAAATGCAATCTGGACATACATCTGCCATGTTGGCATTATCATGTAACTACAGCATTAGTTGCAACGCTTCAGTGCATTTTAAGACTTAAGGCCTGATATGCTCAAAACAAAGTTCCCTTTCATTCTTCAATCAGGGGTAAAATGAAGTTCGAAATATGAGCAGCGGTATAGTGTTAGCAAACATCCCAACGCTGACTACTCTGATGAAAGCAACATTTAAATGAATATGTAAATATGTCCTGCAGTAACAAAATAAACCTAAAAACGGAGAAAACGGCAAGCATTTTTATTTTTATTTTTTTAAATAAAAACCATCTGATCATAGCAACATGGGTATGTTTGCACAAGCTCTGCAAATTAGCACTCCTGTGAAGTCACATCGTGTATTTACATGCCACTTTTTTCAATATATTGCTTAAAAGCAATCAGCAGTATTAAATATGAAAAAGTGTCAGTAGCTGCATTTCCATTACCCTGCAAATTGAAAATACGCCCAATGCAAAATTTGTTTCCAATCACAAAAAAGGTTTTACGCTCACACAATTTGAAAAAGGTATATAAATTGCAATACTGCAGTGGAAATGCATTTAGTGTCTCATTTCATCAGAAGCACAACTTTATTTATTACTATAAAGTGGCTCTCCACTGCGTTCATGTTTTTACCCGTGGATATCTCACCTCTGAGGACTCGACAAACAAAATGAACCCAGAGAAGAGGTCTGCATGAAAGGCAGCGGAGCCTCAGCGCACACTTCCTATTATGTAATCATCACGGACCAATGGTAGTACGAAGGTGCAGCCAGAAATTTCACTTTGGCAAGCCACTTCGAACCCCCAAAACAAACTTTTTGGCTGGATTTTGTTCAAAATTATGTCACATCTTTGATTTTGCTTGAAGTATATTGGGGCCTTTAGTAGTAGTTGTAAACTCACACGTTTCTCACATACCAATGAAAAACAGATACACGACTATATCGTTTGTAAAGTACGCAGTTTTAGGTTCAGCTAATGAGATTTTTAAAACTTATTTTATTTTCCAGTTGAAGATCTTCTAGAGCCTAAAAAACATGGCAGCGACTATTTGCAATAATTGTAAATAGCGATGGTATTTACTGTGAAATAGGCAGGTAACTAGTCAAGAAATCACCGCTACGCAGTTTACCACCTATGCCACTTGAGCTGTTGTCTGAGATGGCATTAAAGTAGCCTCTGCCAACAAGGCAGGACTACATGCACTTAGTGTAAATATACACTCCATAAAATTTTATGGAGGACACCAACAAATTACTGAAGCACCACTAAAAAGAATTTTATACATACCCACTGTTTTACTGGTGCTGTCTTGATTTCTGGTATTGCATTCCTTACGGATACCTGACAAAACATAAACAGGCATGCACAGACCGGTAGCAATAACACACTGCATCTCCAATGGCACATTACAAAACTAGTCTTGGATCATTATCCAATTTCACAACAAAATTAGCAGCTATGAATCCTATAAACCAGGGGTTCTCAAACTCAGTCCTGGAGGGCCACTTTCCTGAAGAGTTTAGCTCCAACCAGATTTAAAACACCTGAACCAGTTAATAAAGCTCTCACTAGACATACAACTTCCCGACAGGTGTGTTGAGGCAAGTTGGAGCTAAACTGCAGGATACTGGCCCTCACCCATGCTATAAACTATCCAGCTGCCACTGGTTTTACTTGTTGCATAACGTCTACATAATGTCGGAAATGTCCACGTTTTATCAAAAGTTAAAAAGTGACATATTTGAGAAAATAAGAGAAGTCACTTGCCTCCATGAAGTTTGTCTCACACAAAATCTCACGTGACATCATGGTGTGACTGCAGGACTTGAACACTTCATGGACTTTCTCAGATAGTGTGGGGAACTCATACAGTTTAAACTGCATGGCTACTCTAAATTCCTTGTCAACCTATTGAAAAAATGGTTAGGTAGAGACCCACTCTCACCTTTCATGTTTTCTTACATGATAAACTATAGATCCAGAGCTAGAGCTGGTTAAAGGAATGCTTAAATTATAAAGACACAAACCTGGTTCTCTGCAAAACAACTCTGTAGGGAAGCTGACACTATCGTATTCCCCCAAGGATCAGATTTCTGTGTATAGCCACACTGAGCCGCCAGGTGAGGTGTGAGAAGGACTGTCTGCGTGTTATCTGAAACGCCCGGAGAAGGTCTGAATTGATTCCTGGGTGTATTAAACTCACTGGCACACGAACAAAGGAATAATTAACTTACTGACTGCATAAACCTCTAAAGGGCTTCCTGTACTCAAAGAACCAGGGAGGATAAACTGCACTCTATTGCCAAGACATTCAGCTTGGATTCCATCTGCAATCAAGAAATGTGTCCATTAAGTAATGAATTACATGACTTGACATAACATAGTTTAAACAGATAGCATGGCTTACCTGCAGAGGTATCTGCATGAATGCTTATTATAGTGACCATTACCCATAAAGCCCTACAAGTATCATAAATAAATCAACACATCTCGTGATGAAATCAAACACTCATATTTACATAGCCTAAAACATACCCTATTTCAAAGCATCCCATTATTTGAAATCTCTGTAATCTTTGTCTTCTAGACAAACGCGCGATCTCAGGTGATTAATGAACTGTGTCTCTAGCGCGTTCCGTCTGATTGCACAGTATTGCGCACAGGTGAGGAACTCAAACGGCGTTGACGGGACTCTCCGCCCAGCTAGGTGTGGACTTGGATTTGAAGGTTAACGGGAAACCGCTGGCTCTTTGTACCTATAGCGATCATGTATTATTGATAAAGTGACTGTTCCTTTAGGTTTTGGCGTCAGCACGAAAAGACGCATATGATTTGAAGCCGCGTGGGTATGTGATCTTTAATTGATTTTATATTCGCGGTAAGTTTTCTCTCTTTTGCTAATTTTTCTGACGTCTGATTGTAGTTATAACTCATAGGAAACACTGGGGTTAGATGTCGCGTTGGCTGTATCTCAGTAACTATAAGGTTAAAAATGACTTTCTTAATAACTTAATGTTTTTGATTGACAAATGCTTGGTGTCTCTAACAGTACTTTTATACACTCTTAAAAATAAAGGTGCTTCACGATGTCATAGAAGAATATTGTTTTTGTCTAAATGGTTCCATAAAGAACCTTAAACATCTGAAGAACCTTTCTGTTTCACAAAAGGTTCTCTGTGGTGAAAGCAGGTTCTTCAGATTATTAAATGGTAAGAACGAGATGGTTCTTTAAAGAACTTTTGACTGAATGGTTCTTTGTGGAATCAAAAATGGTTCTATGGCATCGCTTGAAGAACCTTTTAACGCACCTTTATTTTTTAAGAGTGTATCTTTCAAACATCTAGGAGGCATTTTAGGGCAATTCATGTAAATTCTGTCTTGCAAACAAAAATCAGTATCAATATTTTTTGCTATAGCTGTTGGGTAAATTAGTGAACACAATAATTTCATAATGGGAAGAGTCAACTTTATAATGAACTGTGTTCTAAAGATATAGTATTTTTCTTTATTATATGTGACCAAGGACCACAAAACCAGTCTTAAGTAATACGGGTATATTTGTAGCAATAGCCAAAAATGTACTGTATGGGTCGAAATGATCAATTTTTCTTCCATCCCAAAAATAATTAGGATATTAACTAAAGATATATTGTGAATTTCCTACTGTACATATATCAAAACTTCATTTTTGTTGAGTAATTTGCATTGTTAAGAACTTTCTCAACATTTTTTTTGCACCCTCAGATTCCAGATTTTTAAATAGTTCGTGTTTAAATATCTCAACCAAATATTGTCTATCCTAACAAACCATGCATCAATGAAAGGCTTATTTATTCAGCTATAATTTAATATATTAAAAAAAAAAAAAAAAAAAAAAAATGGTTTTGTGGTCCAGGGTCATATATAAACATCAGGTTTCAATTTGTGTTTTACATGTCATTTTTACTCTGCATTCTTTGCTGTTTTTGGATTATGTTAGGTACCGTTTAACTGCGGAAAAGC
The DNA here is from genome assembly GCA_036247105.1 of Cirrhinus mrigala. NCBI lineage: Eukaryota > Metazoa > Chordata > Actinopteri > Cypriniformes > Cyprinidae > Cirrhinus > Cirrhinus mrigala. The sequence goes on from CM070026.1 coordinate 7,174,655, forward strand.
CACATACAGATTTTTAAAAGCCTTTATTTCTTTACATATTTACAAAAAGGTAGCTCATTCTCAAATCTGTGTCAACAAAAAAGTGTTTCCACATAACTTTAACCCAAGGTATCGAATATTAAAAAAAAAAAAAACAAGCAGTGCATATGTTGTCAAATATGTCTGTCAAATGCAGTGCTGTATTGTGTTCTAATAATGTCACCCTTTAAATAAGTTGACCTACAGAATAAGGTCAAATTTTTAATCTGTAATTGTAGTAGGCTCTGTTTACAGCAGATCTGTTTACAGCAGTGACAGTATGAGGAGACCATCATCGGTCTAAATATTCTGTACTTTAAAATTATAATAATTCTGATATGTAATAATGTATAATAATGTATAATAATTCATTTCATTTGAAAAGGTCGCTGCTGCATCTTCATGTATCCAGACATTTAACAGAATATCTTCTTTTATTCCACAGACTGACATGAATAAATGACAACAGAAATTTCATTTTTGAGTGAACTGTATCTTTAATGTCAAATGTAAGCTCAGCTTAATGACAACTTTTTATCAGCATCAATAGAATATGTAGAAATGTATATTATATTATTTGTGTGGTTTTTCCAACACAGTCTCATGACAGTCTCAAGGCAATTCATAACTATTTTACATTTTGGTGAATTGGTGGTTAATTTGTATGGATTCATATCTCATTCATATGCATTTGTGTGATGTGCTTATGCCTAGCTGACAGTTATATTTAAAGACTGAGGTCCGGGGTTCATGCTTACCATTTTTCTAAAAAAAATAAACTTTTTCTCACACTGTTTACATCATACAGAATTGCCACTGCAACAACAAAATAGAAACAACAACAAAATTTAAACTTTAAGGCACTATGATATTTTAAATGGTCCTGTGATGTGACATTTATTTTAAATACCATCTATTTCAATTAATATGATTTTTTTTTTTTAAGGGAACCCTGGGTTTTAAGACTTGTATGGTTTAGTATATGCCTCTTACTGAAATATGTTGTAGAAAAACCCATGAAAGATTTACATTATTTAAAAAATCCACATCGTTATATGCATCACAAGTCGGCATGTTTACATCATTTTTATGCTCTTTCAGTAGATGTTCTCTACTGAAAGGAAAACAGTGAAGACTTGCATCGCTTCTCTTGCTGCCATAAAACCAAAAGCCACAAAACGTGGCATCATATCTGTATTTTATTTTCCAAGTTGTGTATTCCATGCCTTAGTTCTCTCCACTTTAGTCCTGATGCCTTTGTGGCTTTTAGCAGACCATAAACATTTCGGCTCTTGTCATGACGCCACAGCCACTGAAGGAGTTTCTCAGCGCGGATTTCACTCGATATCTGGGTACGTTTAGACTCTTTGTGGGGAAAATCAATGGTACATCTTTTTTTTAAGGCTATGCTTATATACATCCGCAACTGTAAGCTCTTTCAGTAGCTGTGATCATCGTATCAGTATTTTATTTTCCGAGTTATGCATAGCATAGCTCAGTGCCAGTAGCTCACTGAGTACAACCGTTCTATGTAATTAAAATAATGGCTTCCCCCATAGTTCAAAATATATATATAACGATGTGGATTTTTTTTAAATAACTTAAATCTTTCATGGGTTTTCTACTACATTTTTGAGTAAGAGACATCATTTATGTTATATTAAGCCATACAATTCTTAATAACCAGGGTTCCCTTTAGGGCTGCACGATAAATCGAAATGAAATCGCAATCGCGATTCATCAAAAGCTGCGATTGCCATGCAGATCTTTCAGTGAAGCACGGTTCTGTGATCAGCAGTAAATCTCCATCTGAAGGCCAGAGAGCCTCTGTGTAAAAAGCCACATCATCTCACAGAAGGATTTATTTCAAAACTCGACTGACGTTATGAAGCGAGTTTGGAGTAAATGTGGTATTTTCACATGCTTTCAGATGTAGCAGCATTTCTACACAGAGCCGTAGTTCACTAACTATGCAAACAGCTGTCATTATCGCGAATTATTTCTTTCGATTTCATAATCGCGTGATTAAATCATCTGCGATAATGAGTGTGATATAGCGTAGCTTTTCAGTGAACTACGGCTCTGCGTACTAAATGCTGCTCCATCTGAAAGCACCTGCTGGAGATTTACTACTGATTACACAACCGGCTTCACTGAAAAAATGCGCATGACAATCCCCTTTGCTTAATCGTGCAGCCCTAGTTCCCTTTAACAGTTAAAAAAAAGAGTATATCATGTCAAACTGCAGGACTACAATTAAGCAAAATCTGTCTAGAGTTTCTATACTGGTCAAATGTATTCTTTTAATTGATTTAGTTGTTTTCAGTGTTGTTGATGTAGCTAACATACACGTTTCTAGTTTTGTTTTGTTTTTGTTTTTTTGTTTTTTGTAGAAAATGCAAGTATATCATTGGCAAGATCTCCAGATTCAATGAATCAGTACCACCATGATGTATGGGCAAGTTCTCCACCATCAAGGCAGGGAGGAAGATCTTGTTAACCTCAATGTTGGAGGCATCCAGCACAAGGTGGAGCGCTGCATACTGCTCCGATTCCCCAACACGCGTGTTGGTCAGTTAATCCAGTGCTGCAGCGATGCCGCCATCTTGGAGCTCTGTGACGACTACAGCCCCGCCGAGCAGGAATACTACTTCGACAGAAGCCCGCAGGTCTTCCACTGCGTTCTAAACTTCTACCGTACAGGACACTTTCATGCTCTGGAGGAGCTGTGTGTGTTTTGCTTCAGTCAGGAGATCGAATACTGGGGCATTGGTGAACTGGATCTTGAAGCCTGCTGTCTCGAATGGTTTCTTGAGCGCAAAGACGAGCTGGAGCAGAACGCATGTGGCTGGTCTAGTAATGCTGGATCGACTGGAGAGATCTCGGTTGTGAAGAGTGACCTGTGGAGGTTTGAGGGCACGTGGTGTTCAAATGTTCGGAGGGTCATGTGGCAAACTCTTGAAGATCCCAATCATTCCAAGTGTTCCAAAGGTGTGGCTGCGGTTTCCGTCCTGGTCATTTTGACCTCTATTGTCGCCATGTGTATTCACAGCATGCCGGAATTCAGGTATGCAACCAACAGTGAACATTCTGTCCTGGACTCTCTGGAGCTCATCTGTATCATTTTCTTCTCAGCGGAGTTTGTCCTGCGAGTTGTAGCAGCTCCTCGCCCATTGAAGTTTTTGGGAAACCCTCTGAACATGATCGACATGGCTTCTATCTTGCCTTTCTATGTGACGCTGGTCTTTGAAAGTTTGGATGAAGATGATGGGGAGGAAAACCAAAGTCTGGTCAATATGGGGAAGGTGGTTCAGGTTCTCCGGTTAATGAGGGCCTTCAGGGTCCTAAAGCTCGCTCGACATTCAGAAGGGATGAGAGCTTTTGGGGAAACTCTAAAGAACTGTCAATGCGAGGTGGGTCTGCTCATTCTTTTCCTTACTGTTGGAATATCGTTCTTCTCGACTTTTATCTACTACACTGAAAAGGAAGACGCTTCGTCCAAACTCACTTCTATTCCTGTTTGTTGGTGGTGGGCCATTATTTCAATGACTACAGTGGGCTATGGGGATGTATATCCACAGACAGTGGCTGGGAGAATTGTAGCCACACTTTGCATTCTCTGTGGGTTGCTTGTGGTTTCTTTACCCATCACCATCATCATGAACAACTTTTCTAAGTACTTTGATAAAAATACACCTAAGAGGCGACTTTCAGCAGCTAAAACATAGGAAAATATCAACCATTTCCCTGTGGTTTAAAATGCTGGTTTGCTTTTTGCAATCTAAAATTCAGGAACATTTTGCGGCTGTTTCAAAGAAAGTCTTTTACATTAATAAAAAAAAAAAAATAAAGCTATCCGATATCTTGGTGTTAAATACTTTTTATATATTTTTTAAAATGCATTTTATAGTCAAGTCAAATGACGAGCGGCACAAAATTCTTTCTTTTCTTCAAAAAAGTTTAATAGTAGTTCTATGTACAACAAATGATCATACTTAATATTCAGTTATTCAAAGAGGCAGATTGATCAATCTGAAATTAGGCAAAATACTGAAGCAAAACTAAAGCAGAGAGGGACCAAACCCTTCATAAAATCCTCATCTGCAAAAAACCCAACATTTTATATTTAGATATATGAATATGACTCAATAAATTATAAATAAAAAAAAGCAAATTAATTGTACAAATACCAAACTATTTGTAAAAAGCCAAAACAACTAACAGCAATGAAACATCAAATCATACATTCATTTTTTTTTTTTTTTTTACGATCCTGCATGCTGTCATAGCTTTATAAAATAATCTTGACAAAGTTCAAATAAACATGGGTTAGAGCAAAAAAAATCTATTTAAATTATTCATATATTCATTTATCAATATATGTATTTTTTTTTTTAAATAAATAATGTATATTTGGCATTAGATTCATCCTTATTATTGATATATTTAATGATTCAAAACAAGTTTTGAAGCCAAACCATTCTCAAAAAATCACTGTTATAGCCCATTTATGAGAGGTCTCATTTATTCAAACCACATTACATCAGATGTGCTGGAAAACAAAAAAAAAAAAAAAGAGAAAAACCCTCCCCTTGACGAATTAGTCATGAGAAACTAAGACCAAAGTATTTTCATCCTGGGGTTATGGTTAACCTTAAAGACTAAAAGCTGTGAATACATAGCAAACTGCCTGGAATCCCACCTCACGCTCTGAAAAGTCAACGTAGCACCACAGACAGACCTGAACATCCTGCTTTATATGAAAATTCTCATTATTTTCACATAGTTACCAAAGCAAGGATGTCAAATTGTGTCTGTGCCATAATCATTTAATGAAATCCTTCAGGTTATTGCTGAACAGGCAGCGAAACATCTGTACTTAAGTTCTACAGCTGAACACTCATTCAGCTGCCTATAATATTATCATTTCTTTGCAGAGAAGCCTTGAATAGGTGGACAACTGACAAATGGAAAGGGAGAGTGGGGTAGAGAACAACTGGTAAAGGGTATAATGTTTAATTTTGTAATTATAAGCAATTATATATATCTTAATAAAAAGATAACCGTGCCATTTGGAGAGCGGACAGTGAGGCCTATACACTACTGAACATATTGTTTCCGTGTGAGTGTGAGTATATGCGTGTTGATTGTCCTGGTAAAACCAATCAGTGCCTATATGAATCCAACACACCTCTATGAGAAAGCACCAGTTTTAACCTCTCAATGTCTCAATGTATTTTTAAACATCTGTTTACATTGTTTCACATTTTCAGTAAAAGAAATAACAGCATTGTTCATAGAACAATAGCCGTCTTTGCATTATGGAGGAACTGACCCTCAAAGAGGAGAATCGGAAACTAACAAAACCTATTAAAGGGCTTCCCTGCAGTACATTGGTAAACTGAAAGTGGCAGCGCAGTTTTTTCTTTGTAATGATGTAATGTGTTTGTGATGCGACTTCACTGTATATCTGTGCCACAACTTTATAAAATGTTTTTATAGGCGAGAAATATCCTTGGGGGAAGTGGTAAATAAAGAAAGTGCAACCGTGTTCAAAAGAGCAGCATTGCTGCTCACCAGCATGTTGTGGTTTAGATGTGGTGAGTGTCCTTTTTTAACTAGCTTAACTAGTAGTTACCATATAGATGCAATGAATCTGAATGAATCTTTGAATGTGAGCATAGTTGAGCCAAATTGGACAGAGTTTAAAAGTCCAGATTTCAGGTTTGAATCAATTTTGGAAAAAAAGTGTAGTGTAGTTAATGCGTTTTGTCTTTGTAGGCCAACATAGACAAATCACATGTGTTGACAAGTACTTTTTGCTGGTGAACAGCAAAGCTGTGCTGGTCCACCAGCTAGACCAGCATCATACCAGCTCTAATTAGTCTTTTCAACAGGGTTGCAAGGCATATTTTGTTATTCCTCAATAAAATCTATTCACAAAAATGTGTAAAACATAGTTTCTGTGAATTAAGCGTCTCTTCTGAAACTCAGACTAAAGTTGCTGCATAGTAGAAAGGCATGACAAATCGCTCTGTTTGCCTTGAACTGATCGCAGAGAGACTCAGTGCTAGTACAGAGACTTTACTAGCACTAGTGAAGTGTCCTGCCATTAATACCACACACTAAGAGGTAATGACACCATGTGCCTGCCATGTATTTATACACTATTGCACATTCTGGCAAGTCTGGTAAAGTGTGTAAGCACGCGAGAGGTGGACAATGGCATTTAGTTGAATAGTGTGTATTGTTTTGTAGAAATGGACGATGTGAAGCCCTCATGTGTCTGTCATAACAGAGGACAGATATAGATCAAAACTGAAGATACCTGCATTTAACACTTTCCACAGTCTTAAGGTGTGGTCACACTAACCGCATCAGATGGTGAAATGAATATGGGCAACATGATATGATGTCACATAGTTATTAATAAATAATAAGTCACAAATAACACATAAATGTATAATCGACCAAGGCTTATTGGAAAATGTGCCTGTGGCAAGATTTCTGCAAAATGATATTATGTTGCTTCTCCCTCATCTCGCTGTACTTTAGTAAAATGTCTAGTTAGTGGCGCTAATAGCGCATTTAGTTTTATCTGAAACAGATGAAATGTCTTTTGAGTGGCACTAAAAGGTTAATGCTCTGTCACAGTAAGACCTGCAGTAGAGATTAGAGAACAATCTATAAATACCTTTTTTTTTTTTTTTTTCTGAAATATTTTTAATCATCATTGTTTAAACTTTAAGGAATATTAACTGTGGGAATGCCACTTTTCTGCTAACAAGTTTGACAAAATTTCCAAGGCATTTCAACAAAAACCTTTATTTTTATGGAAAACACAGTGATCAAAATTAGAGAACAGTAACCACTAGCATGAAAGAAGATCACAACTAAAATGATGGAGGGTTAAAGCTGTCAGAAATAAGTAGTAAGTGTAGAGGCCCTTGCTTTCAATGACTTCTTCTGTGGCCACAAGAAATCACTAGTTTCTCAGACTGCGCTGGTGTGATATTGGTTCAGTCTTTTTCCACTCTCTTCCATAGTTTGGCAACTGTATGGGTTTCTTAGCCATAACTTTGTCGCCAAGTTATTTCCAGAGATTTTCGATCAGGTTAAGATCGGGACTCTGGGCCGCCATTTAATTATTTTATTGTTCCTAGCTTCAAGGAACTGCTTTACCTGTTTTGTAGTGTGATGGGGAGATGATGCAGGGAAGAAACTGCATGTTGCTGTTGCTGAAGGAGGTTTTAATGAATATTTGCATTCACCCTGCTATGTAGCTGCATAAGTGGCCCAACTCCTGTTGCAGAAAACATCCACCAAACCATGACACTTCTCCACCTTTCAGTGACTTCTTTATGCACTTGGGCTTCAGTCTTTTTTTCAAATGTTTCCTATCAGACCCAAATAAATTAAAGTTGTTCTCATCATTAAAGTGAACTTTGAATCAGTTCTCCTCTCTCCACACAACATTCTCCTTGGCAAAGGTGAGTCTAGCCCTTTGATTCTTTCTGCTGATGAGAGGCTTGGACACTGCAAACGTCCCGAGACAAGTCTTTACCCTGTTTAGCACTGAACTGACAAGCAATTCCAGCTGCAGTGTTGAACTGATTCCTTATTGAGAGTCTCTGCATATCTTACGTGGACGACCAGCCTTTTTGGAGGACTTGAATGAATTTGTGTCATCGTAAATATTCAAGAAATCACAGATTGGAAATGACCAGCTTCTCTTGTAGTGGCGGAAAGGGTTATCTCTTTGGCCTTCATCTGGACAATTTCCTGTCACAGGGTTTCACTTAGTGCGGTCTTCCATTTTGCAATCTCAGTGAAAACTGGAGGAATGCTGCCAGTTAAATAGGGTTTGACATTTAATATATATATATATATATATATATATATAAAAAGTCAAATATCTTATTTAAGTTTTTTTTACACTCTTAAAAGTAAAGGTGCTTTAAAAGCTTCTCCAGTGATGCCATAGACAAACCATTTTTGGTTTCACAAAGAACCATTCAGTCAAAGGTTCTTTAAAGAACCATCTCTTTCTTACCTTTTTATAATCTGAATCTTTTGCACAAAAAACCTTTTTTGAAACAGAAAGGTTCTTCAGATGTTAAAGGTTCTTTATGGAACCATTTTAGACAAAAAGGTTCTTCTATGGCATCGTGAAGCACCTTTATTTTTAAGAGTATACTGCGTTTCAGAATACGTTTAATTAATGGAATATGCTTAAAAAACTGCCCTTCTACTCCTGTTAGCAGTGACCTTGAAATTTAGAAAATTATAGGTTGCTCTCTAATTTTAATCTCCACTGTACTCTACACCCAACCAATAGTGTTAACAAAAGCAAACGTGAGATAAAAATACTGAAGCATACTTGCCATTTTTGTTTAACTATACAACTATGTGAGCACTTCTACTGAGTCTGAGACTTGTTTTTCATAGGACTCATTTTCATGCACTCCACGTCTCAAGTTAAATGTTATGCTGGGTGCGCTACTGAGCAAATTTTTTTTTGTGTTAGAAAAGCCATACATATGGTACTGGTTATTTGATGCAATCATTAGAATGTTTTAGTTTACCATGTACTATAGTAAAAGTGTTTTGAGGTCATAACATCCCTGCTAAAAAAGGACAGCTAAAACCAGCCTAAGCTGGTTGGCTGGTCTTAGCTGGTCAGCAGTCTGGTTTTAGAGGGATTTTGGCCCTTCCTTAGCTGGTCAGGCTGGGAGACTAGCTGGAATGACCAGCTAAATCCAGCTTGACCAGCCTAGCCAGGCTGGGATTCCAGCTAAAACCAGCCACTTCCAGCTTAAACCAGATAAGACCAGTCAACCAGCTTAGGCTGGTTTTAGCTGGGGTTTTTTTTCAGCAGGGATAGTACTACTGCACAAAAAACTGTGCACAAATTAGTCTTCATTAATCGATAGTCTGCTATGGTTGGGTATCGAGAACCAGTTCCATTTTAGAACCGGTTCCAAATTTCGGGTATTCGATAAGACACGTGCATTTCAGTTCCGCTTAATGATTCCTCCATTCGATTCGAACCATTCTGTACATTTCCACTGCAGGAACGGTAGTTCCGGGCCAGATCTGACTTCTTTTTTTACATTTACCGCCCAATATCCACAAAATACGTCAGTATAACATCATAAACATAGCCATTTTTTGTCGAAAGTGAAAGTAAAGAGATGAGAAAGAAAATGCATGTGTACAGTATTTTTAGATGCACGTGAGTTCGGTGTTAAAAAGAAAGCGGCCTAATAAATGTGCTGCATGTCATTAATGTTAATCCAAGAACAAAAAAATCATTCAATGATCTTGACTGAATATCTTTCGTAACTTTAGTGAGGATTAATCTATATTTTATTTATGAAAAGAAAACTATGCAGTGTTTTTACTCTTTTCATTTAAATTTCTGTACCTGTAATTTGTTCAGTTGTATTTATTTATGCTATTGCTAATTTATTTGCTTGTTCCTATTTTATTACTGACTGTTGACTTGCCTTTAACGATGTAATGTTTGAAATTTATATTAGCCATTTGTTAGTTGTTTTTGCTGTGGTATTTTTTGTTAAAACCACAGGCAAAAGTTCCTCTTAGGCCTAAGTGTTCTGTAGTTTGCTGATTTTTGCTCATGGTATTCAGAAAGCTTTGTAAAAATACAAAATAAAAATGTTTGACCTCATTTTTTTATTGACTTTTTAATGTTATTGCAATTAAAACTAGGAATCGTTAAGAATTGGAATCGATAAGCAGAATCGGAATCGATAAAATTCAAACGATACCCAACCCTACCTGTAATCATAATTTGTGTGAAAAGGGGAAAAAAAGGTTGTTAATTTCAGCTTGAAATGACAATTAATTGTATGTATAGGTACCAGGGGTGCCACTATGGTTTTTGGGCCTCCTAATAGCATATTCACACAGGGCCTTGACAGTAAATAGAAATCTCTTATTGGGGTCCTTGGAATCATCCTAACTCTACCACCCCATTAGACCGCCCCTGATAGATAAGTTTTTGCAGTTTTGTAAAAATGTAGGTAGGCACATTTTTCCAATGAGCAAATGCTTAAAATGTCTTGAAAATGATATATCTTAACACTCCAGACTATGCAGCTTTGAGGTTTGTATTCTTAGAATTCTTAGAAGACTTCTCACTATATGAATTTGCAGACCCAAGTTTACCAACTTTATATTTCACTCACCTGTGTTCACATGCATATGAATGGTTTTTAAAATGTAAATGTGACCGCACCTTTAGACTTCCATATTGATAAAACACTATATTAATACCTCTAACAGCTGTCAATACTTATACTAAACACATTACTACCACACAGTCCTGATCAAATACAGAACTCAAATTTGCACACGATGATGACAATGACATTCTAAGCAAAAAAAAAAAAAAAAAATCAATGATCCACCGATCATGCATCTGTTTTAACATTTTGAGCCCCTAAATGATCAGATGATCAGAAATGCATGACACGAAATAATACTGCAGGGTTTCGCCATTTAACCATAAGCGACATTTCCTCTGCATAAGTCATATCTCATGCAAATCATTTTAAGTCTCCAACACTGATTATAAGGCACCTATGGATGTTTCCACCTTTTATAATCACCGATATCTGCTAGATCTCTACTTAAAAAAAAAAAAAAAAGACAGACACATGGCATGTGTCAGGTGATAGCACTCTACAACTATTTACATTTACACAAGCAGCGATACACCTATTCCACAACTTGTCAGCACTGCCTGACCACATTGTTTTATGACAATATCTTTTAAAACAGGGCTGGAAGTTTGAAAAAAAGGGACCTAGTTAGCTAAAGTACTCTTAAGTTGGACTAAAATATGTAAATCATTGAGAAAGACACCTGTCCTGTGGGCTATCATATTTTAGCTGTTATATATTCATATAAAATGTGCAAGATGATAACTGTACCTCAATGTACATATTTAGCAGCAGTTGGTAGCATGTCAATGTCTTCCCACTGACTTACAGTTGCCATGAAAGGAAACGCAACAGCCTCGAAGAAGAACCTCAAGCAAAAAAACTTGTATATCCACCCTTCATGAGTTTAGATAACTTTCTCTCAAACTACGCTCTTAAAAATAAAGGTGCTTTAAAAGGTTTTTCACAGTGATGCCATAGAAGAACCATTTTTGGTTCCATAAAGAACCTTTCAGTCAAAGGTTCTTTAAAGAACCATCTCTTTCTTACCTTTTTATAATCTGAAGAACCATCTTTCACCACAAAGAACCTTTTGTGAAACAGAAAGGTTCTTCAGATGTTAAAGGTTCTTTATATAACCATTTAGACAAAAAAAGCTTCTTCTATGGCATCGTGAAGAACCTTTATTTTTAAGAGTGTATTTGGACTAATTGGAAAGCGCTGATCATTTCTTTGTGTATGTGGTGCTTTCAATACATTGAGACGAGAATTGAGACAGCAATACTGAGCCACTACGGCATGTAAAAGCACAGCATTACACACTCAACATTTCTCACTTCAGCCTAATTCTCAAGCAACACTGTTTCTTCAAGAGATAGTTCACCCTAAAATATAATCATTTACTTATGAGATATTTTGCAGAATGTCCTGGCTGCTTTTTGTCCTTGCAGTAAGGTATGGTGATCCAAACTGTCAAGCTCTAAAAATGCATTCATGCACTATATTCAAGCTCTTAAACATTAAATGGACTAGAAAAGGATTATATTTTGAGCCTGCTAAGTTTTTCAACACATATCAGTTGCTAGCGAAGGAACTTTGATTGTGTTTGCTTTTGGCCTAATTTGCAATTTGGTCTAAATCCTTTGCATGTGCAAAGATGACAGATTTCAAATGTTCACATACTCTAGTCCTACCATTTGATATTTATTTATTTTTATTTTTTTTGTCATTTTTAAATCTTGCCAGTTAATTGTCACCATTTTGTTTTTTTGTTTTTTCTTTCTGTGTAGAAATACGCTGCCTGAGTATTCGCTAAAGTGTAAGAATCTAGAGAAGGATATGATAGTATATCAGTTTTTGGTTGAACTATCCCTTGCTTTAATTGTGGATTTAAAACTAATCATTACCCAGTTCATTTTTTTCCTGTAAAATGAGACTGAATTTACTCCTAAAAACGAGCTGAATTTTTATCGTCAGTTCCTTTTCTTCTTCCGATTCTTCTTCATTTTTACATTTTTATATATATATATATATTTTTTTTATTTATTTATTTATTTTTTTGCAAGAGCAGGGCAGTACATTCACAATGCTTTTTGCTTAAGATGCTGTAAGGCTGCCAGGTAAAGGAAATAGCTAAAAGCCAGGGATTTCTATGCTGCTTTTTAACGCCTTATGAATGTAAGCAGCTGTTATGCTAAGAGGACAGACAGTACCGCCATCTCTGTATAGTCAGGCCTGGAACCAGGGGGAAAAATCCCGGAATCACAGTTGTGGACAGTTAAAATTCATCATTGTGCCAGTAAAAATAAATAATAACTGCTGTTAAATAACTGTATTTGTATTTACAAATATAAGGTACTGAATCTAACGCTGCTGTTGGTTATTATTTAGTCCACAATCAAGGTAATAAAGAACCTAAAGCCAAATTAGGAATGAAAAGGAGAGCTGTTGCCACCCAACTTAAAATATGGTATATGAATTCAACAATTCATCATAGAGACCCCTATTGCACACCCGGGTTTCTGTTCTCAAAAGTGACAAGGCAGATGGGCACATTGTTGTGCAAACGCTGGACCGGAAAAGTGTGATATACAAAAAGCAAAAGCGTCTAACCTAAAATACATGTATTTCTTTTCAACAAACCAGTGACCATAAATATGATAATCCAGGATGCATTGAGACACCATGTTAAACCTCCCTTTAAAAAGTCCACAGGTGGTTTATAGTGCTGTGCAGAAAGGAGAGGAGGGGGGCTTCTACATTTTAGAGTATAAAGCAGCACCATTTACAGTAATATTATTAAAGTTTCTTTTGCACCTTTATATGTCACAGACTACCTTGAGTGGTGAACATTGAGGAAGATTGGTGTTGTAAATACTTCTCTGTAAATGTTTTTGTGTAAAACTGGTGGTCAGTCAATGAAAGTCAAGCTATGACTGAATGATATCAAGGCCTTTTTGGGCTGAATGAGCTTTAAACCTTAGTCGTCGAATAAAAGGATTCTCTTTGACAGTGCAGTGAAGTCCAGAACTAGATATAATCTCTGTCAACCCTGAAGCTAAAACTTAACTGAAGTCTAGAAGCAAAACCTTCATGCAAATCCCCAACTGCGACAACATCACGAGGATCAAGATCAACATTTCCGTTGGAAATACAAATGTGGATCAATTAAGAAGTAGAACTGCTTTGTACAACCTTTTAAGCAGTAAGGACTTTGCAATCTTACAGAAATTGCAATCTTAAATTCGCTTATTTAAATCTAAACTCCATACTAAGTCAAGTTTAGAGTCTGTTTATTTTTCTGTTTGTGGGAATGATGCCGTGGATGAAGTGACTATGCTGTGACATTAGTTTTGTGCCAGTGCTAGAGAATACATTTTCTGAAAGGAGTAATAACTGTGCCTATGCTGAGGGCTAGACTTTGGCTTTGTTCAGACAAGCAGCGAAATTCCGATTTTTTTTGTTTTTCCGATGTTTCCAAACGACATCCGTATGTGGTCTGAAATCAGTTTAAATGTTTTAGAATGCATCTGAACAGTCAGATTACATTTGACTTTTTTGTCATTCCAGAAGCCTCACATTCTGCATGTCTCTTTTTCGATTAGTTTTTCCCTATATACACTGACCAAACGCAACACTTTTTTTTTTTGCCCCCATTTTTCATGAGCTGAGCTCAAAGATCTAAGACGACTTCTATGTGCAAAAAAGGCCTATTTCTCTCAAATATTGTTCACAAATCTGTCTAAATATGTGTTAGTGAGCACTTCTCCTTTGCCAAGATAATCCAGCCACCTCACAGGTGTGGCATATCAAGATGCTGATTAGACAGCATGATTATTGCACAGGTGTGCCTTAGGCTGGCCACAATAAAAGGCCACTGTAAAATGTGCAGTTTTATCACACAGCACAATGCCACAAATGTCGCAAGTTTTGAGGGAGTGTGCAATTGGCATGCTGACTGCAGGAATGTCCACCAGAGCTGTTGCCCTTGAATTGAATGTTCATTTCTCTACCATAAGCCATCTCCGAAGGTGTTTCAGAGAATTTGGCAGTACATCCAACCGGCCTCACAACCGCAGACCACGTGTAACCACACCAGCCCAGGACCTCCACATCCAGCATCTTCACCTCCAAGATTGTCTGAGACCAGCCACCCGGACAGCTGCTGCGACAATCGGTTTGCATAACCAAAGAATTTCTTCACAAACTGTCAGAAACCATCTCAGGGAAGCTCATCTGCATGCTCGTCGTCCTCATCATCGTCTCGACCTGACTGCAGTCCGTCGTCATATCTGACCTGAGTGGGCAAATGTTCACATTCGATGGCATCTGGCACTTTGGAGAGGTGTTCTCTTCACAGATGAATCCCGGTTTTTACTGTACAGGGCAGATGGCAGACAGCGTGTATGGCGTCGTGTGGGTGAGCGGTTTGCTGATGTCAATGTTGTGGATCGAGTGGCCCATGGTGGCGGTGGGGTTATGGTATGGGCAGGTGTATGTTATGGACAACGAACACAGGTGCATTTTATTGATGGCATTATGAATACCGTGACGAGATCCTGAGGCCCATTGTTGTGTAATTCATCCACGACCATCACCTCATGTTGCAGCATGATAATGCACAGTCCCATGTTGCAAAGATCTGTACACAATTCCTGGAAGCTGAAAACATCCCAGTTCTTGCATGGCCATCATACTCACCGGACATGTCACCCATTGAGCATGTTTGGGATGCTCTGGATCTGTGTATAGGACAGCATGTTTCAGTTCCTGCCAATATCCAGCAACTTCGCACAGCCATTGAAGAGGAGTGGACCAACATTCCACAGGCCACATTCAACAACCTGATCAACTCTATGCGAGGGAGATGTGTTGCACTGCGTGAGGTAAATGGTGGTCACACCAGATACTGACTGGTTTTCGGACCCCCCCGGACCCCCCAATACACTAAAACTGCACATTTTAGAGTGGCCTTTTATTGTGGCCAGCCTAAGGCACACCTGAGCAATAACCATGCTGTCTAATCAGCATCTTGATATGCCACACCTGTGAGGTGGATGGATTATCTCGGCAAAGGAGAAGTGCTCACTAACACAGATTTAGACAGATTTGTGAACAATATTTGAGAGAAATAGGCCTTTTGTCTACATAGAAAAAGTCTTAGATCTTTGAGTTCAGCTCATGAAAAATGGGGCCAAAACCAAAAGTGTTGCATTTATAATTTTGGTCAGTGTATTCAATTACTTGACATTCGACAGAGCCCCTAAGGGGACATGGTGATGGAAAAAAATATGAGATGGAAAAAAATATTTCTAAGTGATTTTTTTTGCAAAAGTATTATGTTCACTGGAAAAATATTGCATTCGTTCACAATTTGTGTGTGTTCTTTCGCAAAAGTATTTTGTTGCCCTAAGAAATGTTGCATTCTCCTGAAAAAAGCATTGTAGCCACCTCATAGCAACACAAATGTTTTGCGAGTGAATACAAGTTTTCACAGCGGAATGCAAAAAAGAAAATGTTTTGTGAGAGAATGCAATGTTTCTGAGGGGAATACAGATCTTTTGTAAGAGAACACAAAGTTTCTCAAGGAACGCAAAAGTTTTGTAAGAGAACGCAAATGTTTTGCATGAGAACGCAAATGTTTTGTGAGGGAACACAGTGTTTCTTAGGGAAATACAGATGTTTTGTAAGTGTACGCAAATATTTTGTGAGAGAATACAAATGTTTATGAGAGAACACAAGGCTTCTCGGGGAACACAAAAGTTTTGTAAGTAAACACAAATATTTAGCCAAAAAACGCAAATGTTTTGTGAGAGAATGCAAATATTTTGCGAGAGAACGCAAAGTTTCTCAGGGATATAGATGTTTTGTAAGTGAATACCAATATTTTGTGAGAGAATGCAAAGTTTTTCAGGGGAAAGCAAAAGTTTTGTAAGCGAACTCAAATATTTTGTGAAAGAATGCAAATGTTTTATGAAAGAATGCAAAGTTCCTCTAAAAAAACACAAAACAAACGTTTTGTAAGAGAATAAAAATATTTTGGGAAAGAACTCAAAATTTCTCTACAAATGCAAAAGTTTTGTGAGAGAACGCAAAATTTCTCAGGGTAATACAGACATTTGGTAAAAGTAAACGTAAATATTATGCGAGAGAACGCAAATATTTTGTAAGAGAATGCAAAGTTTCTCAGAGGAAAATAAAAGGTTTGTAAGACAACGCAAATATTTTGCAAGAAAGCGCAAATGTTTTGTCAGAGAATGCAGTGTTTCTCAGGGGAACACAAATATTTTATATAAGAATGCAAACATTTTGTGAGAGAAAGCAAAGTTTCTCAGGGGAATGCAACATTTTTGCAAGAAAATGGAACAGTTTTGCAAGAGATAATAAAAGCATTGAAATATAATTTTGTCCCATGAGAGGCTTCATAACATTCATGTCATGAATAGTAAGTGAACAAGTCAGTGGTTTTGGACACAGCATATGCATGAATGCTAATGCAAGAATCGCTAATATGAGCTAATGCCTCTCACGCAACTCATGAGTTCAGCACCATGGTGAGATGTCATGCTAGTTGTCCTCTTTGCATCATTCTTATATCACTACTATTACAACCGAGCCCTAATTGCATCCTAAAACTCGGATGTGAACCAAATCGGATTTGTGTGCAGTGTGAACAAAGCCTTAGTTTTGGCCTCTGAACATACTAAAACTGAAATATAAACTGGGTTGCAGTAGCTGCAGGCCTTGGAGTGCATAAACTGCCATGACCTCTTTGCATTGAGCTCTGTTTGAGGCATATATAAACTCACCACTAATCTCAGCTCAGAGTAGATGATGAGCAGAGGAAGAATACTTGTAACAGATGTGAGAATATGTACGGGTGGAGCAGTGACATGGAGCAGAATGGATGTACCCTGTTGGTGAAGCGCACTGGTGAGGCATAGTATATGTGTGTTTCATAATCGGGTTTGGGCTTCAGGGATGTAGATCTCTATGCTGTCGGCCCGCTCCGTAGCTGAGCTCTGACGGAAAGACGCAGCACGTTTTGCAGCCAGGAGCCTGCGGCGGGCCTCTTGCCTCTGTCGGTCCTGCAGATCCAAGGATCGCTCACGCATGACAGCTCCACGACCTTTAGGAGGCCTCTTTGTAACAGGAGGCGGCCATTTTCTTTCCTGAGGTAAAGAAGTAGTGTACATTATCACTTCCTTTATTTATTAGAATTTGCATCAATGCAACACATCAATTTAGTGCAAATAAATCCTTTAATCAGATATTATTTATTGTGCAAACAAATGCACAAAATGACCTTAGTGTGGGAAAGAAATGAAATGACAGCTTTCATTTAAACAGAGAGAGCTGGTATTGACAGAGCCAAAAACATCACTATATCAATATTTTTTTATGAAATGATAAAAATAAAATAAGGCTGTTAATTTTACTGTAATGTTGAATATTGATAAATTGATAAAAAAAAAAAAAAAAAAAAACATTTTATAGAGGCATCAGTATAAGCAATTACATATACATGTTGCTAAGTAAATATATATAAACTATAAATGTTGGGGAAAGTTACTTTTTAAAGTATACAATATTGCATTACTCTCAAAAAATTAACTAATTTTGTTAGTTACTTTTTATGGAAAGTAATGTGTTACTGTACTTTTGCTTTACTGTTTCTCATCTGGCCTGGGCTTGCTTCTTAGTTTTTAATATAAAAAGTTCTATTTTTGGCAAATATAAAAGCCCTTTCACACCTCAAGTGAAATGAATAAGCCTCAGGGTGAAGGAAATGTGAAATTCAAAAAGCGTTATAATTTCAGCTGTGCTGATATTCTGGAGTGCATGAAGAATAGGAAACGAGAAGAAAGTTCAACCCTTTCTTCTTAATCACAAATAATAAAATAAATAAAACCTACAGTCATTTTGCTTATTATATGGTTTAAGGTCAGCATTGGTTAATAAAATGTGATTAAAGGGTCCTATTATGCTATTTCACTTTTTGAATTTTAGTCAGTGTGTGGTGTGTATATTTGGCCATAAAAAATATCTACAAAGTTACAAATCTCAAAGTCCACTCCAAAGGGATATATATATATATTTAAATCCCTTTTCAAGAACAACAACGAATGGCTCGTTTGGACTACAGCGTTATTTTCCGGATGTCACAAAACTCATTAGAATATCATTAAAATAAATCCCGCCTACGGAAATTTGAATGGTTGGGAGGTGGGTAGGGACGAGGTGGGGAATTACCCTAATTTTAGCGATGCAGCACGGAGAGCCGCTTCTGGGATGCTTCAACGAGCCACACCGTCGCTGGTATAAACACAAGCATTGACTAGAGTGGCCGCGATCAGCTCCGGTGCCTGTGTTGTAGTCTTAACGCACCACAGCTGTGTGCAGTGTGTGGTAAAAGATTTATTCATCATACAGTGTAGACAGATTAGCTCCTAACGCAAAAAAAGATATGCATAAACTTGCACTAGACTAGGCTAGTAATCTGTGATGATGTTGTTTGATAATGTTAATGCTCTTTGCTCGTTTTCTGTAGCTGCTTTTTGAATAACTAAGGAAATGTAAGCATTATACTGTACTTAGTAACTAGTAACAATGTTTTTATTCAATTGTTGTCATGTTCAATACAAATGAAGTCATATTAAAAACATTAGGCTGCTTTTAGCCTTATGCTGGAGCTGGTTTCGGACAATGAAACTAAGTATGTAAATAAATAAATAAATTAGCACGATAATATCATGTATGGGCGATCTTGCAGGTTGAAGATAGGACCCAACACTACTGTAGTGGCAACTATACCTTAATATATTCTTAACTATAACGGACCAGACAGAACTTGCTGCTTTGACAAGGGGCATGGCAGTACTGAAACATCGTCTAAGCTGTTCATCAGCCAGAACGCAGTTAACCAATCACAACACATTTTGTTTTTTGGAAGGCGGACCTTCATTAAACCCGGAACTAACTGAGCCATTTGTGCCAGGCCGGGGTCGAAAGGTATTGTAATAGTGTAAATTATGTGAAAAATAAGTTTTTTCAAACCACCAAGCATGAGAGCATGTTCTAGTACACCCCCAAAACAAAATCAAGACTTTGTAAAAGAGCATAATAATTTATTTAAGGATTTTTGTGTTAACATTTTTAACATTTTTGCAGGTTTTTTTTTTAATATCTGCTTTTCATATATAATAGTGAATCTGTTTTTTGCAAGTTAGATGTGTTTAGTTTAGAATATTAGTCTCATTTAGGGTGTGTTCACACTTGTAGTTTGGTTCATTTAGTCCGGACCCAATAGGAAAATTATACATTTGTGCTGCGTTCACACCATTTCGTAATTACCGTAATTTCGAGATGGCAACATGTGATGTTCTACTCGGAGCTGTTCACGTCCTCAGACTCAGAATAATGCTTTTCTATGGCAACGCTATCAATGCCTAAACAGAGCCTGCGTTGGTCAGGTGGTACAGCGGCCATGTGGTACAAGTTGTAGTTCTCAGAAGACTCCCAGTTCACAAGTTGTAATTACAAGTTCAATGAGGACGTGATCGCTTTTTACAAGTTGGAATCTCGTTATTACGGGAATTACGATATGGTGTGAACGCACCTTTGGTCCTGGTCCGCTCAGCGTTCACACTGGCATTTTTGACAGCGAACCTAAAGATACTGAACCTAAAGGCATAGTGATATGTTCACAACCTGATTGGTCGGGTTGAATGACGAACATTTTGTGATGACTCACCGAAAGGAAAAGGTACATTCGACTTAAAGCTGCGCTGCTTGTGTATGACATTAAAGTACCCATTCACTGATCAGTCTGCTCAGTGACGCTTTAAGTCGAATATACTTAAAGGGGTCATCGGATGCCCATTTTCCACAAGTTGATATGATTCTTTAGGGTCTTAATGAAAAGTCTATAATATACTTTGATTAAAAATTCTCTATGCCAACACACATTAATGTTCAAACAACATGAAAAAGTGAACTTAGCATCCGATGACCCCTTTAATGCCGTCTGCTGGACTTAGTGCGCTTATTATTGCGTGTATATGATTTTATTTTTTCCACCTGCAAACTCACAAAAAGGTCATAAAGGCACTTTACTTCCTTGTTGCTACACGTTTGCCCTCTGCTCATTTTGTTTTGGAAACACTGTGTGTTCACTTCGTAAAATCATGATGCATAGCATACTTAAGTAGCTGGATCAGGTGTGTTTAATTAGGGTTGAATCTAAACCGTGCAGGGCTGCAGCCCTCCAGGAACTGAGTTTGACATCCCTGGTTTAGAAGTATCTGTTCCCTGTCGTGTTCATATTTCAATTGAACCGCACCAGAGTTCGTTTGGAAGCGGACCGAGACCCAACTTTTTAGCGGTCTCAGTCTGGTTGTTTGGTGCGCACCAGGGTTCGGGATGGCAGCGTTCACACTTACTCAAATGAACCGCACTAATAAAGCAATCGCACCAGAGTTCTTTTTAATCAAATCAAACATGGCAAGTGTGAACACACCCTTAGTAAATCATGTTTACATGGCACACAAACATCTCTACACTCTAAACAGGAGAGCTGTCAGTCAATAAATGGAAAACAAAGTAACTGGCATTACTTATTTGAAAAAATACCTGAGGCATTTTCTTGTTAATTCATATCAAAAAAGTGATGTGTAACTTAAGTACTAGTCTAGCTACCAGCTAACTAGTTACTTGAAAAAAATCATCTGATTGCATAACTCACGTTACTTGTAATGCATTATTGCACTACCCATCACTGTAAACTACTATTCAAATGTTTGGGGTCTGTAAGATTTTTTTAATGTTTTTAAAGAAGACACTAATGCACACCAAGACTGCATTTATTTGATAAAAAATACAGCAGAAACTAACAGTTAAAATAACAGTTTTCTATTTAAATATATTTTAAAATGTAATTTATTCCTGTGATGCATTCATTACTCCCGTATTCAGTGTCACATGATTCTACCGAAATCATTCTAAATATGCTGATTTGCTGCTCAAGAAACATTTCTTATTATCAATGCTAAAAACAGTTGCACTGCTTATTTATTTAGATTATAAATGTGTTTTACTGTAAACTGTGACCTTGTTGAATATATAAAGACTGTGATGCACAATGTACCTTCTTCTCTGGACTCTCCACTATCCTCCAGTCATTACTCTTGATTTGCTGCAGCTCATCAAACTTGGCAGTGACATCATCGATGGAGAGCTGCAGGAGATCCCAGAACCCAGCCAGGTCCTGAGCCGTGGGGCGGGGCATAGCACTGGGGTCCTGTAGAAAACCGTTAAATGTCACACACTCCTCACAAACACAGTTCTTCTCCTAAGTTTACACACCCCTTGCAAAATCTAAGCAATCTTTTAAAAATATATTACTTTTAAAAATAAAGGGGATCATAACAATGCATTTAAAAAAAAAAATGGTTCTACGCTGATGAAGCTATTTGACATACATGCATATATTTTCAAACTTGTACTACTTTGGTTCTTAAAATCATATGTTGCCTGTTGAGTGTAAATAAATATTTTTAGCCTGTTTAGCCGATAGTTGTGTGTGAGTCTATAGTCCTGAGCAGTGAAGCTGCCCGCTGTTCTTGACAAAAATCCTCTGGGTACAGTAAGTTCTTTTGATTCTCAGCACGAGCTGCACATTTGAGCTCTTTCCCACAGTGGCGCATAATATCGAGATCCAGCTTTTGCCTCTCAGGACAACTGAGGGACTCATATACTATCAATTATCACAAAAGACAATGAGCAGGTGCCAATGCAGAGATGTAAATTTTTGAAGAGAATAATTTGTTTTCTTTTGTCTTGGAGCTTTTTCAGGGCCATACAAAATAATAATTATATAAAAATGTATGAGAAAGGGGTGTAAATTTATGACCCTTTGAAAACAAGGATCCTGATCACTATTTATGTATCACTGCACCAAGTGTTATGCATTAATAAATTATTATGAATAATCACTAGAGGTCACTGTAGTCCAGCTTCACTTTCTTCATCTCTTATCCAAACAATGAATATTTGACCTGTCATGTATACTGTTCACATTAGCATTAAAAAAGCACAGTAAAATATCCTGTTTTAAAAATGATGGATGTGCGATGAGCTATTAACTGACAATGTTATGTATATACTCATCATAATTGGAGTAAATAATAAATTAGTCATTTTTCTGTAAAATCAGTTCAAGACAAGTTTCTCAGATAAACAGAAAATTTGTTTATTATTCTGGCTACATCCTCTTTTCTCTGTTTACAATGCTAAGCTAAACTGTTCAGTCTCTTGAAAGCTGTTACTAGAGAGGACAAGCTGGTCTCTGCCTGTCTGTGTAAATGTATTACAACATCCATCATTTCACAATCTCCAGAGAGAGAGAGACAGAATCAATCACTGACCACTAAACAAACCCTTTAAAGTGTCATTCAACCCACCAACTACCAATTAATGTCAGGATCTTTTACTTTCACACAGCTTGAAACCGGTTAAAGCTCCTTTCAGCTTGAAATTATATTTAGTGGTGATGACACTGCAACTAATCAATGTGTAATTCAGTCAACTGAGAAAACATACTTGTTAAACAATATGTTTGTCTTGTTTTTTTAGTACATTTACTTGATAAGCAAAAATGCACAATGTATTTAGATCAATTATAAAACAATATCTCGCTTTTGCATGTATTTTAAGCACAACAATCAAACTGAGTACAGTTAATTACACACACATATACATATACATATACATATATATATATATATATATATATATATATATATATATATATATATATATGTATGTATGTATAAAAAAAATAATAATAACTATGTGGGAAAAAAGCAAACTTAAAGATTAGATTAAAATATCTTGCACAAATTTTGCTCCTCAAATTCATTGGTTTTAAGGATGTGAAAACAACATAAGATGCTGAAAGCTAGTGTCAGATTTTTTTTTTTTTTTGACCTACAAACAAAGACTCACAAGAAAATATTGTGTATTTAATAAATGCAATGTAAACACTCTCGCAAATACTTTTTGATGAACTGCCTGTCAAAGAGGCAAACTGAATCATTTATGACAGAACTGGTGCATGGTTGATGTATTTTATGATGCAAAAGGAACATTAATGTATATCTCGTGGGGATCGTAGAAATGCCACATACCAGATTTTGCTGACACAACCAGTAAAACTGCTGGAATTTCTGGGACATGAGGAGGTGAGCGCTGCCCACAGCACTCCGGATCTTCCCAAGAACTGCAAGACATTAGTAGATAGGAATAAATGAAATGATAAATAGAAATATATGTTTATTCTTTGAAATTTTTGTTGTCTTTTTTAAATGATTTTACTGCCTAACATTAAACTGCGTTCAATTTATTTTTTTTTCATAGTAATCTACACTCCATAAACCATAATGACAAAACAAAGTACAGATTTGTTACAAACTAAAATAATTGCATTTTACTGAGAGATGTGTGCCTTTTCAATTTTTTAATTACTTATTTATTTAGTTTTGCTACAGTGTCCCAGATAAGGGTATAAATACTTATGCAATGTAATTATTTCATCTTATTTTAAATACATCTGCAAAGTTGTCACTTTATCATTAAGGTGTATGGAGTGTATGATGTGAAAAAATAAGGTAATTTAAAGCAGTTTAACATAAGGCAGCAACATAAAATGCAATAAAAATAAAGGGGTATAAATACTTTCGCAAGGCACTGTATATATATATCAAAATTATTAATTCAGATATAATTAGATATATAATTAGATATACTTTCTACATTATTATATTTCATTATTACATATTAGGGGTGTAACAGTACACAGATGTCACGGTTCAGTACGTACCTCGGTTCGACAACAAATCTACTATGCTTTCTATGCTAAGTTTCTTTTCATTTATTTATTTAACAGACAGTAGTACAAATGACAATTTTTTCCACCCAAATGTGAAAATACTAAATATTATATCAAATTATAATGTAAATGACAGTGTTTTAAGTTGATTTTGCTGGTATAAGGAAACAGTTTATGTAATCGCTCCGGCACACACACACACAGAAAACATATCAGTTCCAAGCAGGGTTGGCAGGTTTTCACAACAAAACCCGCCTGAGTTTGCTATCCAAAACTAGTCCAAAAGTAGCCCAAACGCGTTGTGAGGGAAACATCGCTTTCCGGGGGTTAAATACACTTTTTTTGGCAAGGTTTCCTTGGTAAAATTAGCAAGGGGCTAAATTTTACGTTACTGAGGTAGCTTCAACCCGCGGACATGATAAACAACCCGCGGCAACAGTATTAAAGCAGTCCAAGACTTGGCAACACTGGTTCCAGGCTTCCAGCATTGCTAACTTGACAGCGCAATTGTTACTTTATGAAAATAAAATACAGTGAACCAAACGCGCCCGCCTCATTGTTTCAACGTTGGAACGCGACTGAAGTACAAAGCCTATAATTTACAGACTAAACAATAGTTTAGCATTTGGATACATTACAAATCTGGAAATATTATGGAATATTTGGATTTGTGCCGAATGAGAGAGGCAGGATACACGAGCACAAAGCTCCATTTCACAAACAGTTGAATACGCAAGCGTTTAAAGTAACGTTATACTCCTTTGTCAGTGAGAGACACGTTCAGAATCAGCGCATGATCACTGTCTAGTGGGCTTTGTTTTCTGTTTAGACCAGCCCGATGTCATTGAGAAAACATAACTATGTTACGAGGTGGCAATTTTGTATGAATTTGTCTAATGTGAATCACACGAAAATTTGATTGTATGAATTCATATAAATAAGTCACCAATTTGCTAAACATAAAACATTTAGAAACTGAGACTGCACTGGTTTAGACTCATTATCTATTTTTTTTTTTTTTATGTCCTGCACACTCACTCTCCTCCGACAGGTCGTGCTCCTCCGCCTCGCGTTCCATGTCTTTGCACCATCCCTCCATACGTTTGG
Organism: Cirrhinus mrigala; assembly: GCA_036247105.1. Taxonomy (NCBI): domain Eukaryota; kingdom Metazoa; phylum Chordata; class Actinopteri; order Cypriniformes; family Cyprinidae; genus Cirrhinus; species Cirrhinus mrigala. Next base: position 7,199,855 of record CM070026.1, read on the forward strand.
TCTCGCTGTGCAGAAGCTGCATGAACCAGCTGCCGTCACGGCGGAGTGGCGACACACGGCCGGACTCGGCTGCTTCATGAGCAGGCTCCACCAGCCAGGGTTCGGGCTGCGGACTGGGCGGCCCGCTGGAGGGCCGGTAATCCTCACGGTAGCTAAAAAGGCCCTGTGTGCGTACGGTCCGAACCACATTGTACTGTGTGGGCGTACTGGGTTCAGAATGCCGCTGAAATCCTCCAAACTGCAGACTCTTGTCTTCGGTCGAAGGAAACCCCTCCAGCTCCAAATCAGCCTGAACTGCCGTTGTCACACTGTTGGACCGTTTAAAGCGGCCGATTCTGAAAGTGAACAGAAGAATGACTATAAGAGAGCAGTTTATGTGCTTATACACAGAAAAGTGCTATCTATATCGTTATTTCACTTTACTTATTTTTCTGAGCTACTGGTCTTAAAAGGATTATTAATCCAGGATAACCTTAGTTCAATAGTGACAACTCTCGGAGGGTTTACCATGGTAATGTACATGACAATGTTAATGTGTTTGGTCTTGGCGGAATAGATCTGCTATACTGCTGCTGCAGCGGCAGAGCAAGTACCGAGACTTGCTACTTCCAATACACCCACAACATGCTACTGAAAGCATGTAAGAAATACTGCTGCTTCACATCTAACATATGAAATACCCCCCATATAGCACACATTGAATCACCCCGTAGGAGATCTATACAGGTGGAGCTGGGGAAGGAGGAGGGTTTCTGAAGCGCACTGCAACCGCTACGACAAGCACTAGCCAAGTATTTGAATGTTGTGCAGCAAGCTCATTGGCTGCTAATACAGAAGAGAACCAATCAGCTACGCCATGTCATAATGATATCATTATGTCAGATTGAGTTAGACCTATCGAACTGCGCCATCTAGAGTTTCATGACAGAACTCTGGATTTCTGTGGACCAAATGTCCTGTAGACTTGCCTCTTCTCATCTTCCACCTGGATACCCACGGACTGATACTGTGGGAGGCCTTTACTATCTGTCTCAGAATCTGTGGCCGCTTCCACCTAAAGAATAAGAAAAAGAGAGATAAAAGGTGCACGGAATGAATGAGAATATATTTATAACAAATAGAACTGAGTATCTGAGGCGACCCAGAGAAGTAAGAAAATATTGCTGCAAGCTGCAATTATGGGGCCAAGGACATCACTAAGATTATGTACACTGCATTAAGCATGATCCAAAGAAATAAAGCACTATGACTTCTATGTCAATTATTGCAAAGACTGCAATTTAACAATTACACGTTCTAAAAAAAGTAAGTAATTCTGCCCCAAACTCTTATGGTACCTCCAAGGGTATGTTTCCATGTTAAAGGAGAAGTCCACTTCCAAAACAAAGATTCACATATAATGTACTCACCCCCTTGTTATCCAAGATGTTCATGTCTTTCTTTCTTCAGTCATAAAGAAATTATGTTTTTTGAGGAAAACATTTCAGCATTGTTCTCCATATAATGGACTGATATGGTGCCCCGATTTTGAACTTCCAAAACGTAGTTTAAATGCGGCTTCAAATGATCCCAAATGCAGTTGTAAACAATCCCAGCCAAGAAAGAAGGGTCTTATCCTAGCTTAACGATTGGTTATTTTCATAAAAATAACACAATTTATATACTTTTTAATGTCAAACGCTCATCTTGTCTTACTCTGTCTAAACTGTTTTTTTCTGGTTCATGACAGTTAGGGTATGTCGAAAACTTCCATCCCATGTTCTCCCTCAACTTCAAAATCGTCTTTTATCGCTGTTTTACCTTTTTTGTTAAGGTAGTTTGATCTTAATTGCATGTTCACTTTGCAAAGACTGGGTCGGTACTTCTGCAGTGATGTAGGATGATTTTGAAATGATTTTTGAAGCTGAGGGAGAAAATACGATCGGAGTTTTTCGACATACCCTAACTGTCTTGAGTCAGAATACACAGAGTTCATGAAGAGCAAGGCAAGACAAGTGTTTGAGATTAAAAAGTATTTAAATTGTATTTTTTAAAATGAAAATAACCAATCATTTCGCTAGATAAGACTCTTCTTCCTCAGCTGGGATTGTTTACAACCGCATTTGCGATCATTTAAACTGCATTTTGGAAGTTCAAAATGGGGGCACCATATCAGTCCATTATATGGAGAAAAATGCTGAAATGTTTTCCTCAAAAAACATAATTTCTTTATGACTAAAGAAAGAAATGCATATCTTGGATGACAAAGGGGTCAGTACATTATATGTGAATCTTTGTTTTGGAAGTGGACTTCAATTAAATACGCCAAAGTGCTGTTTCAAATCTTTTTGATCAATCTAGTTGGGTAAAAAATTAAATCACTTGTATGACTGATGGCTTAAACAAAGGATTCACAGAAAAAGAATTGATTTTAGGCCTAATGGTTTCAAGAAGATCCACTGTTGCTGTTAGGGCGTCTGAGACTCCAAATTTGCCATGATACAAGTTCAGATGTTCCTCTATAAATGTTGTACAGTATGGTACTAGGGATTGTCATAGACTCCCAGCCAGTCAGAATAATAATAACAAAGCTAACAGATAAAAAATGTGTTTCACGCATTCAGTGAGTAATAATGTAAGTGTCAAGCCAATACTTACAACATAATACAATATTGCTACAGTAATACAATGTCCTGTGGGTGGCATGAACACATTAGCACAAACCCAGAAAAGAAAATAGCAGCTTAGAGGCACACATATGAGACTTCCCATAAGGAGCTGTCATTTCACAGACACTTTGTTATCTAAGCCAATTGATAGCACACTTGCTATAAGAACAATCCCCTAAAGCAGCCTGCTTAAGAGTCCAATGGAGACCCAGGATCCTAGTAACCAGTTACAGTCCACAATACTGTCCTAGCTTGTAACCAAACATTGAAGATAAGGTTTATTGCTTAGTATAAGCCTTTCATACAGTAAATGGATGTTCTTCTGATTTCTGATTTCCCTATATCATACTATTAGTTTTGGTGGTGAAAGCAAGTTTATTCAGCATCCAGAGTAATGAATTCCTCTAAATTGCATCATGAACATACAGTAATGCATTTTAAACAAGTTCAAAGTCTTCTGGAGGTTTATGACTTATTGATGCATTTTTTAACTTGTATCTTTCAGCTAGTGCTGTAAACATAGAAGTCTTTAGTCTTGTGGCTAAACTCACTAAAACACATCTATGATTTTTCTATATCTTCACACTCCCAAGGAGCCCAATACTGACACAGTTTGCATAGTTTAGTACTATTATCTGGCTGTTACGTATTTATGTTGAGAAATGGTTTAGCGGTTGGGGATTGCGTTAGATGCTCTAAAATATTCAAATATAAAAGAGAGTTTTCCCAAAAATGAAAATTCACCTATATGTCATTCCAAACCTATACAAACAAACCTCTTGCGCGTAAGTTTGAGCTTTGAGTTTGACGTATGTACGTCAGTTACAACACTAGCCACGTTGACATGGGCACTTTTTGTTACAATAAATAATGTACATGAATGGGGCAGTCATAGTCTAATGGTTAGTGAGTTGGACTTGTAACCCATAGGTTGCGGTTTGAATTTCAGGTCCGGCAGGGATTGCTGGTGGGGGGAGTGAATAACCAGCGATATGTCTCAAGCTTCAAATCCAATTAAATCTTTAGATAGGCACACATTGTATGAATATACAGTTTCCCACTGTTTTTGCATACTAACCATCCTCCTTTTCTTTATTTTAAAAATCAGACTTAATATTTAGCTGTTTTGTATCCTAAGCAGGAGTCAACAACCATATGAAGCTTTCTAAAATGATGCTAATATTAATCAAGCAGTAAAAACGGACAAAAACAAGACGTCTGCAGATGAGAGTTCGAAGAAAGCACTTGTGGCACAAGGTTATTATGCACCACTTCACAGAAGTTGATTAAAAATATATATTTTTGATCGACACGATTTATTACAGGACATTCAGCAACAACATTGTCTCGTTCTGTACGTTATGCGTCATTACGCCATTCTATGTCATTGCACTTGCGCAGAACTTTCCAGTTTTCAATTTCAGTCAAGTGTTTACATGTCCTATTTAAAGGAGAAGTTCACTTCCAGAACAAAAAATGTACAGATAGTTTACTCACCCCCTTGTCATCCAAGATGTTCATGTCTTTCTTTATTCAGTCAGTAATAAATTATGTTTCTTGAGGAAAACATTTCAGGAATTATCTCCATATAATGGACTTTAATGGTGCCCACAAGTTTGAACTTCCAAAATGTAGTTTACATGCAGTTTCAAAGGGCTTTAAATGATCCCAGCCGAGGAAGAAAGGTCTTATCTAACAAAAAAATTGACAATTTATATACTTTTTAACCTCAAATGCTCGCCTTGTCTCGTCTCTGCGATGCGCATGCTTAGTCTGTGTAATTCGGATCAATACAGTTAGGGTATGTTGAAAAAATCCCATTTTGCTTTCTTCCCCGACTTCAAAAGCATCCTACATCGCTGCAGAACTACAGACCCAGTGTTTACAAAGTGAACATGCAAAAAAGATCAAACGCCCTTCACAAAAAAAAAAAAAAAAAGGTAAAACAGTGACGTAGGGCAATTTTGAAGTTGAGGAAGAAAACGAGATAGGAGTTTTTCAACATACCCTAACTCAGGGGTGCTTAACCCTGGTCCTGGAGATCGACCTTCCTGCAGAGTTCAGATCCAGTAAGGATCTGAAGGAGCACTTGATAATTATAGACAGGTGTGTTTGATCAGGGTTGGAACTAAACTGCAGGAAGGTTGATCTCCAGGAGCAGGGTTGGGCACCCCTGCCCTAACTGTACTGTCTTACACAGACTACACATGTGCATCACATAGATGAGACAAGATGGGCATTTGAGGTTAAAAACTAAATTCAATTCAACTAAATTCAAATTCAACTAAATTTTCAATTTGTTTCGAAAATGACCGATCGATTTACTAGATAAGACCCTTCTTCCTCGGCTGGGATCGTTCATTTAAACTGCATTTTGAAAGTTCAAACTTGGGAGCACCATTGAAGTCCACTATAAGGAGATAATTCCTGAAATGTTCTCCTCAAGAAACATAATTTATTTACGACTGAAGAAAGAAAGACATGGACATTTTGGATGACAAAGGGGCAAGTCATTTATCTGTAAATTTTTGTTCTGGAAGTGAACTTCTCCTTTAATAGATTTGAAAAAGTTAATTTCACTCCTTGTAAACACCTCCTCATTGAGGTGTTTACATTAAGCATATTGATTTAGATTGGACAACCCACACTCATGGCAATTTGTACATATCTTACGAGGTGGCTAATCTCGAGTCAGGTCATATGAATTTGTACGTTTTTTGCTAAATCATACATATTTTACGAGTTCCCCAATTCATATGAATTCGTAAGAATGACCTACCCCTAACCCTGCCTCTAAACCTACCTGTCACTGGGGTTTAGACAAATTGTACAAAATCGTACAAATGAGGTTGTAAATATCAAATAATACGTAAGAATTCGTCGTGAGATACCCTTGGACTGGACTTTTAAACTGACTGTAATCAGAATAAAATGCTCCTTGTAAACACACCTTTTTCTATGTGAATAAAAACCTAAATGTTTATCATATAAAGTGTCTTCTTAGAAGCATTGGATTAAACTGCTTGATTTTTACTTTTACAATCTTTTCAAGTGTCAAAGTTTTGGTGGAATGGACTTCCAATGGACAGACAGAAATCACCATTCATTTGTGTTTTTGAAGATGAATGAAAGACTTATCAGTTTGGAACGACATGAGGGTTAGGTAAATGATGATAGAATTTTAATTTTTGGGTAAACTAACCTTTTTATGTGTACATAATATGCCTACTCTGGCTGTTCAAATTGAAATTGATAACCCAACATATCATGATGACAAAATTATACCCCAACAACACCCTTAATAGTGATAAAGGGACCTTTGCATAAAGTTATTTACATCAAATGTTTCTCATTAAAGGCAATAAGCCACTTTGCAATAAAGTGTTACTCTAACAGTAGACCATGATGCTGGCAATGACATTGGGGTTTCGATTCCCAGGGAATGCAAGAACTGACAGAAATATATGTAAAATTCAAATGCAATGCAAGTCGCTTTGGATAAAAGCATCTACCAATTATAAAGGGTGCTTTTGGACAGGAGCATATGCCTTGGGAATGAGAACAGGTTAAAATTTCTAGTGTTTCACCAGATCTAGAAGCAAATTTAGAGTCTTGTTTGTATTTATTAGCTGCAACAGTGGCAGGTTTAACAGTCAGGTGATTTGGGTTCCAGATTTAGCTAAATAAGTCAATCTAGCCTTCATGGATTTGGTTGTTAATGATCCATAGCTTTATAGGTGTAATATTTTCTTCATCTCCACAGCTGCGTGCTGCGGTTGACTGTTGGTCCTGTGTAGGAACAAGCCCACAGAGAGAAGCAGCATCATTAATCTTTGTTGTTCAGGGTCAATCTGCAATCTCATCTTCTCTGCCACAGAATCTGGCTATATGAGGAGTCTTTGTGTGCACTTTCTGGGTGGGTGAGTCACTGTCTGAATGCTGCCGGCTATTTTTGGATTTGAGGCGAGACACAAAGCCACTGGGTTTACAAAAAAGGCTGTGAGTCGATTTTAATGACACAAACCTAAAACCTTGAGGGAGGTTTACCTGTATCCCAATGGAAGAGCGTGGAGTCTTGAGGTATTCCTCTGCTTTGGACACCAGGATGGCCTTATCGCAGGTCTGAACGGAGCTGTAGCTCCCCGCAGAAGTGAGGCGCTTGGATGCGGTTTCCATTGCTAGGGTCACCGCCTTCGCGCTATCCAGACTGTCGGTGGAGTTGTAGATAACCCGGCCAAGGCTATCCGGTGCCCAAAGCCCTCCCCGTGATGGCCTACCCTCATGGTACGCGTCCTGCGTCGACTCTGTGCTGCTCTGGGCTGTTACAGAAATCAGCGGCTTAGTGGTGGAACGAGGAGGAACGGGTGGAGGAGTCTTCTTGTAGTCAGGTGTATATGTCACTGCCACTATAACGAAACAGAAGAACAAGATGTAAGATTTGAGGGAAACTAAAGTGCTTTCAGGAGTCTGTGTGCTAGGCATTTAATTGTAAACTTCAAAATAATAGCTGTAGACGGTTTGACTACAACAGAGCAGTCAATCAGAGAGAAACGCAACCTTCAGTACAGCATAACTGCTGTGGCTTCAAGCTACTTCCACTTCATATTGTAGTAGCCTGACCTTCTTTCCTTTATTTGTGGATATGATGTAAACAGAAATTAGAAAAAAAATGTGCAGTTTTCTATTAAATCCATCTCAACAACTCTAAAATATACTATAGGCTTACCATAATAATTTAGGGTAAAGCAAAGGCATGGATGCAAGATGGTTTTATGTTGTATTCTCACTTATTATTTAAATTTTGTTAATTTCCAACAAACATGTTAGTGCACAAAGTCTAGCTTTAATAATGTAAGCAAGAGAACACCACAAGCTACCAGGATAAATCTTTTGCAAATGGAATAATGTGTATAATGAGTAAATTGAACACTCCAGTGTTTGAAGTGAGCTGGCACTCTGCAGTTCTGTGCTTTTGTGTTTACAATATCTGTATTATTCATGCATCCCAGCAGCTCTTATAAACTGCAGATTTTCTCTTTTGTTCCTTCTGGACAATGCAGTCTCACAAGACAAAGACTGTTTGTCTTGCAAGCCGATGTTTTGACGGTCCACATTAAATCTGATGCACACTGTATCTTAATCTGACAAAGAATAGTTCATTCTGATTTAAATTTAAGGGATCCGTAGAGTGGAGCAATACACTGTGCATTAAAGGTATTAGTTTGGCAAACACATCTCATTTACTTTCAACTACTACATCTTCCATGAACGATATTCCTGAATATGTTTAAAATATTCAATGTCACACACACACAAAAAAAACAACAACTGTTTCTCCTCTGTGAGCAAATAGGTTACACCTTATTTCAATAGTGCACTTTAGAAATTTTACTAACTGTATGTAACTTTGCAGCTGCATGTCAACTAACTCTCACTGAAAAATTAGTACACTGTCAGGATATGGTTAGTAGAATAAGTAACTCATAGTCAGAATGTCTAAAGTGGACTATCAACATGTTACCATTTTTTCAGGGGCTCTAGCGCGTTGCGCTGAAACCCTATTATAATTGTTAGAATGGTCACGAATCAGCGATCTCCATGTAACACTGATCATCCAGACCAAACCGTAAGTCGAAGAGACTCACGGCATCTACAGCATCACCAAGGCTTGACCCAATCGGCTTGATGGAGCACTACAGCGAACAAAAGTACAAAATCGCTCATAACTCCTAAACCGTCTGTCGCAGCCTCAAGTGTCTTATGTCCTTCACTCCTTGGCGGAAAAAAAAATCGCATGACTCAGATTCGATTGTGAGCCTGCTAAATTTTCGGGTATTTCGCATTTTTTGAAAAACCTACTTTTGCAAACTAGTCCTAGGTTTTTTGCCCGAACGGAACCAAACCAGTGCAGTAAGATTCTCTGGAGAGTGAATATCAATAATTAAAAAAAAAAAGTTGTATTTTTGACTCACCATCGCAAAACGACGCCAAAACGTTCGAAAGGGGCAGGGCCACTTTTAGTAAAAATGCCTATAAATCCTGAACAGAATGAGATATCTTTGCCAAACTCAGAACACTTATGTAAGAGCTAAATCTGAGGAAAAAATAGTGGTGCTTGGCCACTTGGTGGTGCTATTAGATGGGAAAAAACATAAAAATGGCCGCCATTGGCTGATGAAGTTTGACCACCTGTTAGACAAGGTTAACAGAGGCCGATCTGAATGAAACTCGGTGAGCCTTTTCGACTTATGATCCCAAAGGTCTGAGAAAAATTTGAAAGAAATCGTCCACTGGAGGGGGTGTTATTGCATTTTTTAGTCCATAAACGACTCTATGTTGCACGGTTTTTCAAACATAGTGTGATATTCATATCTTACGATAGTCCTCCTCATGCTGGACAACTTTGCTTCTAGAACCACTGCTGTCAAATCAAATCAAATGAGATGTCAAAAACTTACTTTTGCAAACTAGTCCTAGGTTTTTTGCTCAATCTGAAAAAAAGTAAATAAATAAATAAAACACTGCAGTACAATACTCTGGACTCTCTAGGTAAATAATTATCAAAAAATGTTGAAATTTACCCTTTGGGAGGCTATAACAGAAAAGGGGTTTGTCCAAATGTACCCAAAATCCTTATAAACCCCAAAGGAAAACTCAAAACTTCACAAAACCTGGTGAGCACATGAGACAATATGTAATGTCTTTTTCCTTATATGCTTAAATACCTTAAGCACTTGAACTCTGGTAATGTGGTGCTTTCTGTCTGTCAATCATTTTACACATTCACATTCACATCCACCATATATGGAAAGCAGGAAGCAGAGAGTGTGAATCATTCAAGTGTAATGCCATATAAAATTACACAGCAGTTGTCAGTTTGTCTATTTTGCTACAGTTGACAGCACTGAGATGATGTGCTACTGGTCTCCTGCTCCGGTCAGTTCTGGCTTGTGCAAACCAAACCTGCTGCTAATCCAGCTTGATTCTTTGAAGGCAATGAAGCCTTGGAAGAATCAAGCTGCCCTGACCTCAAACAGGATAAATGCTTAAAAAAAATATGTATATATATATATATATTTCTGAAGAAGGAATTATAAACCCACCACATGACCGCTGTATTTGCCAACATGACAAAATACCTCAGTGTGATTAAATGTTACAATCTACATATGAGGTGCCAATCAAAACCATGGGCTGCAAATAGCACACTATTATAAAACTGCTGAATGAGTCACAGACTGAAGGGAAAAATGTGGGAGAGAGACGTGTGAATCATACAGAGGAGTAAAACATTTCCAAAAATAGAATGTAGGATTGTATAAGAGAGGAGCACAATAATCCATTCATGACCTGTTGTGTTGATGCTCTGTGTCATAATTCATTCTGTCATCAGCATGTCGAACACTTCATCAGCTGTGATTAAATATAAAAACTCCCAGAGCAACAGAATATGACTCATCTCTGCAACCACTCTCTGAAAGCGTGGATGATGTAAAACTGAAGCGTGTCATTTATCGGATGTTAAAATATTTTCTCCTATTGCGGCTATATGCGTTAACAACCATACTGACAAACAAAGCAATATTGAAGCTGATTGATTTTATATCTTAATATCTTTTATATATTTTCTCCCTGCATTATTTTGAACCTGTTGCAGGGTTCATTATGCAGTAGGTCTAATCTCTTCTTCAAACAATGGCAGATGGTTGAGGAATGTTTAGAAAAGAATATATATATATATATATATTTTTTTTTAACAAAACAATGCTGAATACTGAAATAATAAAATATTTTATATATTTTATTTAAAAAAAAAATCGTATTATTTTTTTTTTTAAATAATCAATTCTGACTTTATAACATGCAATTGCGAGTTATTAAGTACGTTATTAAGAACATATCAGTCTGTTTTCCCCTCAGAATTGGACTTTATAACTTGCAATTGCGAGTGTATTTCTCATAATTCTGAGAAAAAAAAGTCAGAATTGTGAGATATAAACAGTAAAAAAAAAAATAAAAGTTATTATTTTGCAATTCCAACTTTATTTCTCACAGTTGTGTTTATATCACACTATTCTGAGAAAAAAGTCAGCATTGTGAATTTATATATAGCAATTCTAAGAAAAAAAAAAGTCAGAATTGTGAGTTTATATCATGCAATTCTGAGGAAAAAAAGTCAGAATTGTGAGTTTACATCATGCAATTCTGAGAAAAACAAAACAAAACAAAACAAAAAAACCCGTCAGAACTGTGAGTTTGTATCACGCAATTCTGAGAAAAAAAGTCAGAATTGTTATATATAAACTTGCATTTGCAAGAAAAAAGTCAGAATTGCAAGTTATTATCTCTCTTATATCACGCTATTCTGAGAAAAAAAGTCTGAATTGTAAGTTTACATCAAGCAATTCCAGTGTTGGGCATGCTACTTTAAAAAAAGTCATTAGTTACTAGATACTTTTTACAAATAGTAACTGAGTTAGTTACATCATTATAAAAGTAACTAATTACCAGGGAAAGTAGCTTTTGTGTTACTTTAAAAAAAAAACTTGGATGCCCCCAATATTAAATATGATAAATTAATAAAACGCTATATTAATGTTGCTGTGGGACAATGTGGGAGACACCTTCCAGGGGCTAAATATCACGTTACTGGGGGTTATTTCTCACAGACATGAGAAACTTATGTATAGAAAGCTTGAAATGTCTAATTTCAATGAAGTCACGTCAAAAAAAAAAATTCTCTGATAAAGTAATCCATATGATACCAAAGCAAGCTCCAGTTCTTCCCGTCTAAACTCATTCACGGCCACGAGCGGCTCTGCTTTTCAAATTTTAAACATCCATGTAAGACGCTCCAGATGTGGACAAATGTGAATATTCATCAAGTTCATAGTTTCTAGAAGACGACGCGCTGACAGGAATAAGCTAGAATTGACCTCAGAAGAAGAACGCAATGCGAAAATGATAGTAACATTGCATTTTTTGTCAGTAACTGTAATGGCATTGTAATGGGGGAAACAGTAATTCGTTTGATTACTCGTTACTAAAAAAAGTTATGCCATAAAAATCAGAACTGTGAGATAAAAAATCGCAATAACCTTTTTTTATTCAGAAAAGTCCATTGTCTATTTTCAGTAGTGTAGCGATGTATTTTATAAACACAAAATCATTTTAACTATACACTTTTTTAACTATACATATTTTGCATCTATTAAGGTGAGGTTATAAATAAGGTTAAACTTTCCAGGCAATAAAAGTCAGTTGTCTATTTTCAGTAGTGTAAGTAAAGTATGTAATGTATGCGATATGTAAAGCACAGTTAAACTTATACCAAGCAGATTTCTGTTGCTCGATGTGGCAAATGTGGATCTGTTGTGGATTGGAAAAATTCTCAGTTGTGTGGATTTCTGTTTAAATTTGGATTTAGCCTATGAAAATTTGCCAAACAACGGTTAGCTCCCTCATCTTCAGTCCTCACTGAATGGTTGTAAAAATATGAATTTGCATGTAAAGCCTGCAAATACTGTGGGCATAAGCAAAGTACACACGCATTTAACAGTTCTACAAACTCTTGAAAATCCCCATGTGTTTGAGTGTGGAAAGGTTTATTTTTCTCAGATCTCTACGAAAGCAATGTCTTGTTAGTTTGTAAAAGCACATCTTAAATGGCCCATTTTTTTTGCCGAAAGCCCAGTGTGCCAGTGAAGGGCTGCTGACTGATTTGGTGTCTTGGCAACAGTTATCAGGGGGGTATCAAATGCCACACAGGTGCTAAACACAGAAACAAAGATAGTAGGCAGGATCAAAACCATCAGTCACTACTGGAGAACAGAACTGGTTCTTAATTGTCTTGTACAGAGTGTTTACAATATATTCCTTTAATTTACTGATTGTTTTTTGCCTTTTTATCATACACAATCTGAAGTAAAATAATCATTCATTTACATTAGCTTAGATGCATGTGTGTTCTTCGTTACAAACATGCACTCTGGGAAGACACACTTCTGTTGCTGAAAGCCTCAGGCTGTATCCTGAGATTTCAGCCTGCTTTGACATTACTGAACTAATTATACACTGATTACTAATTAACATATTTGATGCTATACCAGTGTTAATGTGTTAGGTGTTTTGCCTAAACTTGTGCATAGCACATAAGGTTGTGAACTGAATCTTGAACTGTTTATCAGTGCATGTGTTAAGCTGCGTGTTCTGCATCTTAATGCCAGCTTGAATGAGTTATAAAACTTTCAGTGTGACTGTTTAATCAACAACAGATGTTCAGTCCCCACTAAAATCAGCTATTCAGCGCATGTGGTGCATGATGAGAGACAGTAAAACAGCAGCCCAAAGATATAAGAGCAGATACTCTGATAATTTGTGTATAGAGCCTTATCAGCATTAGTGACAAAAATGTTTTGCTTCGCTTTGTTTGTTTTGTTGTTTTGCCTTGGCTTGTTTTGCTTTACTGTGTTTTACTGTTTTACTTTTACTGATGTTCTTTTTTTGTTGTTGTTGTTGTTATTTATTTAGTTTTGCCTTGTTTTAACTTTGTTTTGTTTTGCTTTGCCTTGTTTTCTTTTGTCTTGCTTTTGCTTTGTTTTGCTGTTCTGTCTCGTCTTTACTGTTTTAATATTTCGTTGTTTGCCTTGCTTTTATGTTATTTGTTTTGTCTTGCCTTGCTTTTACCTTGTTTGTTTCATTGTTTTGCCTTGCCTTGCTTTACAGTTTTGTTTTGTTGCTTTGTTTTTTTGTCTTGCCTTGCCTTGCTTTGCTTTGGTAGCTTTTGATGTTTTGCCTTGTCTTGCTTTGTTTTATTTTATGTTTTGTCTTGCGTTGCCTTGCTTTGCTTTACTGTTTTGTTTTCTTGGTTAATTTTCGTGTCTTGTTGCCTTGCCTTACTTGCTCTATTTGGTTGTTTTGTCTTGCCTTGTTTTGTTTGGTTGTTTTTTTTTTTTTGTTTTTTTTTTTTGTCTTGCCTTGCTTTTTGTCTAGCTTTGCCTTGCTTTCCTTGTTTTACTGTTCTGTTTTAATTTGTTTCATTGTTTCGTTTTGCTTTTGCTTTGTTTGTTTTGTTGTTTTGCCTTGGCTTACTTTGCTTTACTGTTTTGTTTTGCTTCTTTGTTTTCTTGTTTTGCCTTACTTTGCTCTGTTTCGTTGTCTTGTTTTGCCTTGCTTTGCTTTGTTTTGTTTCATTGTTTTACTTTGCATTTCCTTGCTTTGGTTTGTTGTTTAGTTTTGTCTAATGTTGGATTGCTTTGTTTGTTTTGTTTCATTGTTTTGCCTTGCATTTCCTTACTTTGCTTTGTTTCATTGTTTTGCCTTGTTTTGGTTTAGCTTTGGCAGTCCAGATTTCAGATCAGCATGCATCGTTACTGTGTGGGAAAGACTAGCTTTGACATTTTGTTTTGTATTTCACGCAAAAAGGTCATATGAGTTCAGAGTGACATGAAAATCTGAGAGGGTCTGAATATACGAGATGCTTCTGAACATAAATGTACTATGTGGTATGGCTTCACTGGGATGTGTAGCTTTACCTGGAGCGGGGGTTTCTGTTCGATCCACACTACAGGCAGTAGGGAGACGAAACTGGATCCCTGAAAAGAACAAATGTCATTAGTAGAGCTCGAATAAATCAAATTGTGTTTAGACACAGTCACTGCACCCTGTCTCCCAACATTTCATATTCATTAAAATCAATAAGACATTTTAAACAGAGAACAATATTATTCAATCTGACACCAGTTGCTTGGGTCTCCAGATATCTTCACTCGTGCATTGTCTTAAGTATTATATTGTATTGTTAATTAATTAATTAAATTTAAAGTAAATGTTTACACAAGCCAATTGAGTTATAATCAGTGGTGTCAGATTGTTAAAATGAACACAGATACATACATACATTTAAAAAGTCACATGTATTTAAAACCACAAACAAGCCAGAACATTTAGTTATGAATAAAGAATTGGTGGTTGGTAGATTGTTTAGCCATAAGAGGTTCTGGCACTTTACTAAGCACTTATTCTTTATGATTTTCTTACCATTATCTTTAATGTGCCCCATGATGCAAATATTAGTTTATTTCTACCCTTGTGAAAATACTTTTGCATACTTTTAAAAAGAGTGCCTATTTTGGAAATATCAAAAATCTATATACTTAAATGCAAACTTTTTTTTTTTTTTTTTCCAGACACTGACTTGCAAGGTAATTGCAATTAAATGAAATTGCATTATATTTAAAATTGAAATTAAATGCAATTTGCTGTTTTTTGACTTATATGCCTAAATATGGTTAAAATTATAATAAAGTGTTTTTGCATGTGCTTTACAATGTTAGTCAGCACATCAAAACATATGTACTTCTACAAACCATGACAAAAGTTCATATAAATATATATATATATATATATATATATATATATATATATATATATATATATATATATATATATATATATATATATATATATATACGATTTGAAGTACACTACTAGGACAATTAAGCATGCTTCTTTTTCACAAGGGTATTGTCTTCTCCAGTATGCCAATTAAAATGATGCCCAGATTCACTTCTTATAAATAGTATCATATATATTCCATCAACTGTACTGATGTATTGTCCAAAAAAAAAAAAAAGCTGCAGCATATAGCACTTCATTTGCCAACTTGGTAAGAAAACCATTGAAAACCAAACCATTAGCATGTACACTTCAATACACAGTTTCCTTTTATTACACATTTTAGATTTAAACTGATATTTTAAAATTAAAGAAAGTTCAGAAATTAAGTAAAATGAACAATGAAGCTGCAAAAAAAGGGAAAAATAAAGGCAAAAAGTATTTTAGACATATTCAAAATTAAAGATTTAACATTGTATGAATGAATTAGCAAACACTAAATATGTTAAATGAAAAAGTCGTTTTTATGAAGAAAATGTAATCACTAAAAAAAAAAAATGACATTACAATATGAATTTCTGTATGATTTTTGTCTGAAGTCTATTAGCATTTAAAAAATCAATAAATAACTAACTAAATAAATAAATAAATAAATAAATAATGTTCTAAGCAGATTATTTATATATGACTACATTTACACACAAAAAAAAAAAAAAAACAGTCTAAATGAAATACACAAGGTATTGGATCAGTATCAGATTTCAGTTCCAGTGCTTCCTTAACTGGAAAAGGGGTTAAAATTCACCATTGTGCCAGGTCATTGAGTGAAGATTCCAGTAAGAGCGTTGCTTGATCCTGAACGTTTCGTCTGGGTCGTCCTTGTCATGTGTGCATGGACTCTGACAGTGTGGAAGGTGATATGCTTAACAACTGTGATGACATGGATGAAGGATGATATGAGACACAGGAACAAAAGTAGGCCTCCATCAAAACATTTGCACCAGAATGTTTACCTAACGGCCTAGTTGACAGTAACTTCATAATTTTTTATTTTTTTTATTTCATGTTTCTCATCAAAGGTTTGAAGTGCACCTACGTCTGCAAACAACCTCTACTAAGCTTAAAGTATGCAACAGTATGTAAAATGCAATGATAAATGTTCCAGAAATTAATTTGCTGGAATATCACATTAACAAGATATAAATACACACACACACACACTCAGACAAAAAGGTAAAGTTCTGTCGCTTGGGTGGTACCCTAAAGTACAAGAGTGAAAAGGTACATATTAGTACCTTAAAGGTAAATTTTAGTACTTTGAAAGTATGTATTTGTACCTTAGGGTACTGTCCCAGCAACAGAACTGTACCCTTTTTTCTGAGAATGCACTGTATATACACTGTAGTGTACAAGTAGTAGGTTAATATTCTATAGTGAACATAGTTTATTAGAGGATAGTTCTGGTTCTTACATCTGTCTGGATGTGCAGTGTTCAAAACCACTGAAATAATAAAAAAGAACTTGTGTGACATATTTAAACAGCCTATAGTTCTTACCCAGGTAGCACATGTATGTCTGTAAGATGTCTGTTAAAGATCTTGATCTGGAATGCATCTGCTGTGTACAAACGTCTGACAGACGTCTTTCAGATGTCAGTTTTACATACATTCTAAATCATAAACATCTTAAAGACATCTATGTCTATTTGACATCTGATAGGAAACATCCAACAGACATATTGCTGATGAGCAAACACTCTAAAAAATATGTCTTGCAGATGTAAATGCAGACATCAAATAGACATCTCTATGATGTACATGTGCTATCAGGGTACTTGATGAAACAACTCCCAGATAGCACACATACATAAGGATATCTTGATTTGGAATGCATCTGCTGTGTACAAAGGTCTGACAGATGTCTTACAGATGTCAGTTTTACATACATTCTAAATCATAAACATCTTAAAGACATCTAATATATGTCTATGTAACATCAGATAGGAAGCATCCAAAATACGTCTTGCAGATGTAAATGCAGACATCAAATAGATGTCTCTGTGATGTACATGTGCTATCAGGGACTGTTCACCGCAAAATATCTCACCAAACCACAATAACTCCACCAACTGGTAAAATCATAAGTGATGGATTCAGGACTCCCTACACAGGTAGTATAAATGTGTGTTGTGTAAATAGTGCCCATTAAATTAGGTACATGGAAGACTCGACTATCAATTGTTTCAGTACAGTCTGACATTAGCATATTGCTAAGCTAACAACAGCATAAGCATAAAATAAATAACACAAATATTTGAGTAAATCTTATTTAGACTGAACTATTTTATATAGCTGATGATATACTGTAGCATTATTTAGGGAAAAAAAGTCATAATGTGACTTTTTTGAGTTTTGATAAATTTCTCTGATTGTAATAGACTTGTTAACATGTTTAAGTGATATCTGTGTGGTGAATCAGACATATGGTGAATGAATTAATGAGTGAAAGATGGCTTGATACACAGGTAGGTGGATGGAGAGAGGGATGTCACGTCTAGTCCATCAGAAACGTGGAGGTGGAGGACGAGTTGACACACCTCACCTCTTGGTAGAGATCTGAAGTTAGAGCCTGATGACCTTTTTTTTCTCAACATACATACATACATACATACAGTGGCAATGTCCCCATGAATGCAGAGTGGATGTCATCATAGCATAACACTCCAGTTACTAACATAACATTGGTTCCCTGAAATAACAGAAATGGGAGCGTTTATGATGCTTTGGGGAAACTTGTTTTCCTTCAAATACTGAAGCCTGATTTGTTAACATTTATGCAGCTGCACAAACCTATGGCATTTCAGCCCGCCAAAACAGGCAGACCCGACTGCCTATATAAGTTGGTGCTGAATACTACTTCCTCAGAAGCTTTCAACTAAGAAATGGCACTATCAACCTATGTGCAGCTGTATAGCATGGCAGGGCAATGCTCGTTCCCATTATCTCAGGGAACTAAGGTTACAACTGGAGCGTTCCCTATTGAAACAATCTCTCATGTTGCATTTATGTTGCTTGGTGGAATAATATGCCATAGCAAAGGTAGATGCAACAACAGCCAGCTGCCTTACAAATATCCCCAATGGAAACTCTGCTGGACCAAGCCCAGGCCATCCTTATTAAGGCCCACTGATGCATAAGCCAGGGCTATCACATTAACTATCCACTGGGATAATCTCTGTTTCATAATTGGCAGCCCTTTAGAGTGGCCTCCAAAACACACAAAGAGCTGCTCTGACTGCGGAAATTGGCTAGAGCGCTCCACATGAGCCCTGACGGCCCAGACCGGGCAAGGTAACAAGGTAACAAGGTAAGTTATGGAAATTGCTCTGAATGGAGTAGAGAGCACCTTAGAAATGTAGCCTAGCTTGGGTTTGAGGATGATCTTGCAGTCATTTGGACCAAACTCCAAACAGTGCTCACCGAGAGCGCTTGCAAGTCACCCACATGTTTAAATGACGTAAAAGCTAGCAGCAGGGCAGTCTTAAATGACAGGGGCCATAAGTCAGCCACTTTGAGCAGTTCAAATGGAGAGCCTCGAAGGGCCCTGAGGACCGTAGACCATAGAACAGTATGAGGGCCAGGCCGGTTAAGTCTCCTGTCTTCCCTCAAGGATTTGACAATTAAGTCATTTCTTTCTACGTTTTGGCCGGCCACAAGGGCATGGTTTGCCGCGATAGCTGCCACATACACCTTGAGCGTGGAAGGGGTGCGCCCCTTATCCAACAGCTCTTGTAGAAAGGACAGAATGGTCGCTACTTCACAAGAGGATGGGTCTTCATTTTGGACTGTGCATCACTTGGAGAAGATGGTGCCTTGTAGATGGTGCTCTGGCCTCTGCTATCGTGTTGGCTACCTTTCCGGGGAGCTGCAAAGGCTCCCATCGAGGGAGCCACAAATTTAAGCTCTACAACTCCACACAAGGCTGGGGATGCTCCAGGGAACCCCTCCCTTAAGAGAGGTCTTTCATCAGCAGATTGGGCCAGGGAGCTGTCGATGACAAATGAACCAGGTCGGGATTTTCCCAGAGTGGAGCCACCAGTAGAACTGAGCATTCAGTCTCCCTGATCCGTCGGATGACCTGAGGGAGCAGAGCAACCTGGGGAAAGGCAAACAGACGGGGCTTGGGCCAATTGTGGACCAGCACTTCCTGCTCCTAAGAGAGTTGGGCAATGAGAGTTGTCTTCTGAAGTGAAGAGGTCTACTTCGTCCTTTCTGAAGATCACCAAAATCATCTGAACCATTTGGAGTTGAAGTCTCCCTTCTACTGCTCCAGGACAGCATGTCCGCTCCTTGGTTCAGTCTGTCTGGCACATGCAGTGCCCCCAATGAGCCTAGGTTGCACTGAGCCCATAGGAGAAGGTGTCTCACCATCTTGCAACCTGAGGCTGCCCTGTCGATTTATGAAGGCTGCCACTGTCATGTTGTCTGAATGGACAAGGACATGGTGTCCTTTCTAAAGGCTGGCAGGAAAGTTTTGAGGGCCCGAAAAACTAAATGCCATTATTTTGAGACATGATATTTTGATGTGTAGGTGTTGCTCCAGGCTGGACCAGGAGGCGAACGCTGGGCTGCCCTCACACAGAGCTTTCCAAACCGTGTTGGAGGCATCTGTCATCAAAACCTTCCTTCTGGAGGTCAGTCCCATTGGATGTCTGTCTGATACAAGTGAGAGGCCTTTCCAAGGAGCCACAGCTGAGACACAGCAATGGTCCACCTTAAGGCAAAAATGCCCTAGACGCTAGACATGGGACAGAACACAGGCTTTTAAGCAGTACTGCAGAGCATGCACGTGGAGCATGTCCAGCTGTATCACAGGGGATGCAGCGGCCATCAGGCCCAGGATCCTCTGGAAAGTTTTGAGGGGAAGTAAAGCCCATAATTAAAAAAAAAAAAAAATAGCCGCTAAATTCTCTGTGAACGTTCGAGCGAGAGCCAAGCCCACATCTGAGCTGAGTCAACAACTTCCCCCAGAAAAGCGACTCGCCAGCTGGGAGACAGACAACTCTTGGCTGAATTGATTCTGAGCCCAAAAAGCTCCAAGTGGCTGAGAAGCAGTGACCTGTGAGCACAGAGCTTGTGTTCTGACTGGGGCTAAAACTAGCCAGTCGCCGAGGTCATTCATGAAGCGCATTCTTGTCTGCCTCAGAGGAGAAAGAGAGATGCATCTGTGCACTTGGTAAAAGTTTGTGGAGCCTGGGACAGTCTGAATGGAAGAACTGTACATGGGTAAGCCACCCCCTCAAACACGAATCTCAAGAACAGTCTGTGATAGGGAGGCTATGTGAATTTGAAAGTAAGCGTCTTTCAGATGTACGGATGAAAATCATTCCCTTGGGCAAACCTGCACGAGGATCTGTTCTAAAGTCAGCATCCTGAATGGCTGCCTTATTAAGGTGTGATTCAGGAGCCTGAGATTAAAGATAGGCCTGAGCCAATGATCTTTCTTTAGAATGAGGAAATAATGGCTGTAAACGTCTTATTCTGTGCTCTCTGGTGGGACCATTTCAGTGGCTTCCTTCACCAGCAGACACTGCACTTTGGAGCAGAGAACATGAGCATTGTTGTCCTGAACAGAAGTCTGGACCACACCTTTGAAGCAGGGAGGTCTGTGAGCAAACTGAAATGAGTGGCCTCATTTCAGGGTCTGAGTTTTTTGGGTGGCGGGTCACTGTACGGAGGCAGGGAACTAACCACTGAGGTGTTGCAAAGAGGAGAAGTGCTTTTTGTAGCCCATGGGTCCGCTATAACAGTGGTAATTCGCTTTGGTTTGTGCAAAGTGAGACAAAGCCTCCAACACCCAGAGCTAAATGAGGGATTGGAAGGCAAATGTGAGGCTTCTTTGATGGAGGTCCAGCCTCTGTGGGATATAACCTTCTCCTCTTCTCTCCTGAGAGATCTGGAAAAGCAGAGGTCTGTGGCTCATGCTCCAGCGCCACTTTGGTGCTTGGAAAAGGGGTAGCCACTTGGTAGGCTGAGGGCACTCTTGGAGCTAAAGTTTTGGCTTGGACTGAGGCAGAGCAGGTGAAGGGGCAGACTTTGTAGGCTGTTGAGGAAGGCAGTCCTGTCTGCATCCTTCATCTCCATAAAGTTTTTGCACCACCAGACTGGCCATTGACCTACTGATCGCTTGGCCTGTGGTCTGCTGTGCTGTGCAGCTCCATAAAAGCCACTGGGAGGACTGCTATAGTGTGTTAGCTGCTAGGGCTAAAATGGTTCTGTAGGGCTTTGATGGATGAACAGCCATGGCTTTCCATCCCAAAACCGTGGTGGGGCAGAGGTGTGCATCAACGACCTCTTTAAGATGAGGGAGCTTCTCATAGCCCTTTTGCTCAGTGTCATAAATAGAGGTGAGGGTGGCGAAGGCAGAAGAATGGATGCAAGCTGAATAGGGGGTGCACCACGACTTGGTGAGTTCGTCATGAACTTCATCATCATGCTGTTTTGGGGCTGACCACTCCAAGCTGAGCTCTTCAGTGGCTTTTGTGAGGATGCAGATGTTCACACTAGGCCGTGCACCACCAGATTCCTTTGCTGAAATTCTCCACAGAGCCTGACCAATCCTCAGCATCAGAGGCATGAAGTCAGTAACATGGAGTCATCGGCAGTTACCATACTGCTCACTCCAGACGAGGGACACTAATCCTCTCGGAAAAAGAGCACCAGGGAATCATCTTGATGCGTGGAGGGCGAGACTCCTGGGAGGAGAAAAATAGGAAAGTGCGAGGGGCAGGGGCGCCTTCACTGAAGAAGGTGATCCGCGACCAAAGCAGGGCAAGACTCTCTCAATGAGAGGGTCGCAATGAGAGCAATCGGTCTCATTGAGCGCTGCCCCTGTGTGAGCACGTCCAAGGCAAGCGACACACTCTGGGGAGCGAGGAGATGATCCTATATGGGCAATTGGCTTCGCCTGTTTTGGTAGGCTAAAATGCCATAGGTTTGTGCAGCTGAACAAACATTAACAAATCGGGCTTCAGTATTCAGAGGAAAACAGAGTCTCCCCAAAGCATCAATGAGAGATCGTTTTGACAGGCAACAACAATCAACTAAAATCAGGGCCAGGTCTGTGATGCTGCACAGATCCCTAAAAGCCACTGGGAGGACTGCCATAGTGTGTAGTGCTGAGCATGCCTGCCGTACTGTGGATAGGCCTTAGCTGCTAGGGCTAAAGTAGTTCTTCAGGACTTTGATGGATGAACAGCCATGGCTTTCCATCTCAAAACCGTGGTGGGGCAGAGGTGTGCATCGACGACCTCTTTAAGAGGAGGGAGCTTCTCATAGCCCTTTTGCTCGGTGCCATAAATAGAGGTGAGGGTGGCGACGGCAGAAGAATTGACGCAAGCTGAGTAGGGGGTGCACCACGACTTGGTGAGTTCATCATGAACCTTATCATCATGCTTTTCTGGGGCTGACCACTCCAAGCCGAGCTCTTTAACGGCCTTTGTGAGGATGCAGATGAGCTCGCTGTCCACACTAGACCATACACCACTGGATTTCTTTGCCGGAATTCTCCGCAGAGCCTGACCAAGCCTCAGCATCAGAGGCATGGAGTCAGTAACATGGAGTCATCGCCAGTGACCATACTGCTCACTCCAGACGAGGGACACTAATACTTTTGGAAAAAGAGCACCAGGGAATCATCTTGGGTGTATGGAGGGCGAAACTCCTCTGTTGCTTCCTCTGAGGCTCCTGGGAGGAGAAAAACAGGAAAGTGCGAGGGGCAGGGGTGCCTTCACTGAAGAAGGTGATCCGCGAGCAAAGCAAGCCAAGACTCTCTCAATGAGAGGGTCACAATGAGAGCAATCGGTCTCATTGAGCGCTGCCTCTCCAAGGCAAGCGACACAATCTGGGGAGCGAGGAGATGATCTTATATGGGCAATCGGCTCCACCCGTTTTGGTGGGCTGAAATGCCATAGGTTTGTACAGCTGCACAAACATTAACAAATCAGGCTTCAGTATTCAGAGGAAAACAGAGTCTCCCCAAAGCATCATAAATGCAAAGTGAGAGATCGTTTCGACAGGGAACAACAATCAACTAAAAACATTCCACACAACATCCTAGTGAAAACTTAATAAATCTAATAATCTTTTTTCAGTTTACATCATTTATATCACTAGAAATTCATATCAGTACATTCCCAAATACAGCTACCCTGTCCTATTGTATTTAGTAATGGTTAAAAAGCTGCTGTCACTTTTTTTGGGCTAACAAGATTTTAAATGACTATAATCCCACTTTTTAATTTAAATGTTGTTTTTAAATATTAAATTGTTTTAAAAATGTTTTCACTCCTTTTTAAATAACATGTTCTTATTGACTGAATGTGCTTATTAAAATGTTAAGAGTTTTACTTAGGACTACTACAGTTATATCACATACTTATATAAGATTATTTGGTTTAATTTATGCTATTGATGCTGTAATCATGCACGATCCCCTGTGAATTCAAATAACAAATCAAACACTTCAACACAAAAAATCAATAGTAATAATAATAGCAATTATAATGTGTTTAAAAACAGACAAAGAAATTCTCATAAGATTAAAAAAATAAGTTGAAATGAAGACTGTTAACTTTATGTAATATATTTGTAAATGTAAATGTAAATATTTGGCTCAAATAGGTGTAAATAATACTTTCTTTTTTTTTTTTTTGTGAAAAATATATGTTTTGCTACATAATATGAAAGTAGACAAAACAATGTGATGTGAAATGAAGTACAACAGGTATATTACAAAGGAGCCCTGTCAGACCTACCGTACATTCTACGCCCCCCAGCTAAGCTACGGGCCCCTAAAATGAAACAAAAAAAGGTGATAGCTTAGTAAGAAGAAAATTTTAAATAAATAAACACAGGAAAAAAAAAAAAAAAAAACACCGGGCCAAATAATTCAACACTATAAAACATAAACACCTGAACACTATCCCTGACTCATGCATTGTGTCATGCGCTCTCTGCAGTGATGATATGTATGCGTCTTCATTTTTATTAAACAAAGAAACAACAAACAAACAAACACAATTAGGCGAATTCACAAAGAATTTCGTGCAGGTGCTGTTAGTGTACTAAACTACAGCAGGAAGCTAAAATAGAGTATTTGTTAAAAAAAAAAAAAAAAAAAAAATTTTATAATTATGTTATGTTATTTTAACATTTAATGATTTATCAATGATGACATAAGTGATATAAATATAAAAAAGATCAAAATCTTTAAGTAAATAAAGTGGATGTTTAATTTATCATCAGTTCAGTGTTATTTAAGCAGTAACTGTAAGTGATATGCATATGCTATTTTTTTTAGTATTGCATACTAACACAGTAATTAAGATATAAATGATTCCATTGTTTTAATCATATTTGAATAATTCTGGCAAATAAAGACAGTGTTGAATCTGTCATCAAGCGTCTAGCAAGCCACTTTTATTCTGTGAAATTCTGCCTAAACATATATAAAACGCACAAATTTAACAAGAAAAAAACATTCTAACACAGAAAATAAACACTGGAATTTATCAAATTTAAATCGATTTTGGGTGCACTGGGCAAATTATTTCTCTCTGTTTTACTGACAAATACGCAAAGCTTTTAATTGATGGACTGGAGTGGTGTGGATTACTTGTGTATTATTGTGATGTTTTTATCAGCTGTTTGGACTCTCATTTTGACGGCACCCATTCGCAGAGGATCCATTGGTGAGCAAGTGATGTAATACTAAATTTCTCCAAATCTGCTCTGATAAAGAAACAAACAGTTCTACATCTTGCATGGGCCAAGGGTGAGTAAATGTTCAGCAAATTTTAAGTCAATGGATGTGAAGTAAGTCTGTAATTAATGCTTTGTCTAGACATTTTTGGCATAATTTCCATTCTTACATTGATGGCACATTCAATTTTATAGCAAAATCCTGTCCCGTCATAAACTTGAGGTGCATTTTCTGGGAAGCATTATAGCTAAACTTTATCAACAGTACCTAAAATATAAAAAAAACTTAAATCTACAATTAGTTTTTAAGAATTTCACAGAAATATGACTAAAAACTGTGGTATGTTTTTTTTTCTGTCTGAGACATTGTACATTGCAGATTTTCCTTTTGTTACATCCAAAAAGCCAAGCTACACTCTTAAAAATAAAGGTGCTTCGTGATGCCATAGTATAACCTTTTTTGTTTAAATGGTTCCATAAAGAGCCTTTAACATCTGAAGAACCTTTCTGTTTCACAAAAGGTTCTTTGTGGCAAAAAAAAGGTTCTTTAGATTATAAAAAGGTAAGAAAGAGATGGTTCTTTAAAGAACCTTTTGACTGAATAATTCTTTGTGGAACCAAAAATGGTTCTTTTATGGCTTGACTGCAAAGTACCTTTTAAAGCACCTTTATTTTTAAGAGTGTAGAGCTGATGTCTATGTTAATGACATGTTTGCAAGCAACTAAAGGGTCAATTAAAGGGTCCGAGAGGTGAATGCATTTGTAGTATTCTTTTTTATTTGTTTTTTGAATTCTGCCTATTATGTTAATATGTTTGCTTATAGAAGAAACATACTTTCAAAATGGTTCAATTGTTTTCTTCTTTTAAACACTTCTTTGAGCACAGCAGTGTAGCTATGATCCCACATGAAATTCTGATGTCAAATGATTGAATACACCTGCACAATCCATGTCATATCTGATAATCATTTCAGTTTTTTTTTTTTTTTTTTTTTTTTTATATTTATCTCTGAAAAGAAAAAAAAATACATAAGGCATGTATACACTAAAAAAAATAAAATAAAATCACAGTTATAATCTGGAAAGAGAAGCACATATAACAGTTTTGAAACATTAAAGAAAAAAAAAATATGTCAATTTACTCACCCTCAAGTAATTTCAAACCCTTGGTTTATGTAAAATTAAAGTCATACAGGTTTGGGACGAGACAAGGGTGAGTAAATAATGACAGAATTTTCATTTTGGGGTGAAAATGAAGAAAATTAATCCCTCTAATCTTGATAGTCATATTGTTAAAACTCCACTCATATAAATAATATAGTTTGGAAAAATAAAATAGAGGAGGTGTGTGATTTCATGGTTGTTTTGGCATTAAATTATAAGCAAGCTACATTTTTAAAAATCCTTTTTGGTTTTTGGTGATCCCATTAAATCCCATTATCCCAATAAATCATCATCATGGCATCTAAATTTTACAGCTACAGAGGACACATTGCCTTATTCGTTTATAACCATACTGTACATAATTCTTCTCTATTGACAATGGTAAAAAAAAAAAAGTAGCTGCTACTTTGAAACAGTATGAATTAGCATAACAAACAAATGCAAATACTTATAACAACATTAGTAACAGCAACAAAAGAGGCAAAGGGTTACAATAAATGCCTGAGATTCATGCAAGGTTTGTCAAAAAATATCTAAGGGCTTCATTTTCACGGCCCTTTAAGTGCTGTTTGAAATGAAATAGACACATGCCAGTGACTCGTACAGATAAACACAGGACTTGCATAGAATGAATGAAGATTGTGAGAACATCTGCGATATCATCAGCACCTTTAAACAAGCATCTTTTCATTCCCTGAACACGTCAAAAACAGAAATAACAACTGGAACTATTCATCAGCCTATTGCACCTCTGAGGGAATAAAATATTATTTTATGTACTGTGGGTCAGCTGTTTGACAGAAGAAAGTATAAGCTCTTGGAGATACAATGTAAAGACACTGTGAGTAATAAACAAATAAATTATATCTGAATGTTGAATAACAGTTCCTAGGTCATTTTTACACCACAAAAATAATGCATCATATAATTTCTTTAACATTACATGGTTCCCTTTTAGCTGTTAATGTTTTCTTATGGCTAAAACCCATCTAGGAAATAGCATATCATAGATTTCCACACCATAGACATTTACAATATAATAGCAGAATGTCATAATATACTTTTAAAAATCCATTTTCCAGACATTCTCTGTCACTGTTTTTCAAAGTGATTCTCTTGTTTCTGACATAATAAAAAGATGAGGCAAAATATTCTATAAACACAAAGCAAGAGGCTCAAACAATAAATCTTCACTACTTTAAGGAACAATTCTCCCAAAATGAAAATTCTGTCATCATTTGCTCAGCCTCATGTCATTCCTACATGTTTCTTTCATCGCAAAAGAAGATATGAATAGGGTAAAACACTGCATGGATCTGACTTTCATTTTATAGGCAAAACATCTTCTTTTGCGTTTACAAGAAAGTCGTGTAGGTAGGACAAAATAGGGTTGAGTAAATGACAGAATTTTCAGGTTTGAGTGAACTATCCCTAAAAAAAAGTCTCCATTCATTGATGTCTGATAAAATATTTGCAGTATTTGAAGGCTATCATATCATACCAACTGTTAGAAAGTCTATAGATCAGTATCTCCCATGTGCAACAGGACACACATCAGCAAGATCCCACCCGCAGATTGATGATGAGTCCAAAATGACATCACTAGTGATGACGGTGTCAGTACATTCAAACCGTGCCACTCTGTGCATTGCAAAGGAGCAAGGGCTTTGACAGTGTCTTTAATGCCAAATCACTGGCTAGGCTTAGAGTTAATGGATTTAAGATGGTTTCATTGAATAGCTGTTTTAATGGATGCTTGACATTGTTGAAAAAATCCAACTATGATATATAATGATCATAAATAGTGAATTTCAAAATTTACTCAAGGTAAATGAAGATATGTTTAACTGCCGGAATATTTACGAAATGGATTGTGTTAGTTAAGAATAAAAACATTTGTTACCACTCAATGGCAACATGGCAACACTGGCAAATATCAATGATGAATTTTGTTGTAATCCTGTAAACTGATATTTTACACTTTTTTAATATCTGAAATTATGGTGTACATAATATTAATAATTGGAAAAAGTAAAAAAAAAAAAAAAAGTGGTCCTGCAACAACAAATGGAATTAAACAAAAACATTTCGACCAACTTTTCTTAAAATCACACTAGTTCAGCAGTGATTTTTATTATTCCTCTTCTTTTTCTGCAGTCACTTAAAATGTACTTAATTTTTAACAGACAAATATTGCCTTAAACTTTGGCATGATGATAGTTATTTTCAGTAAACAAAATAGTTTCATATAGCCTCTGTTCTAAATAAAAATATACTGTGTTAAGGAATGTTCATCTTATATTTTCAAACATAATACCTATTGTTCTATGCTAACTATATTTATAAATGGAGAAAAAATGCTATTTTTCATAAGTTTCACAGTGTCTCATTTCTTTTTTATTATGGTGGCACATAGAGATTGAATGTCCTGAAAGCAAACCAATAAGTAAGTAAATTAATAAACAAAGTTAAATACATAATTTTATTTAAATATTGATTTAAATATTTGATTAAATTTTTTGTGTACATACATTTTGTACATATAGGTTCCACATGCTGTGTGTGTCCTGTGGAGACAAATTCACATGGTCCCTTAAATCCAGAACAAGTGACTTGAAATGGAAAATGTTTAAAGAAAATTTAATATCCAGGGCACTGGACTAATGACCCCCCAAATGGGAAAGGGATATTCAGCATCTGTTTTGCATCTTATATTCTAAAATAGTAAAATAAATAAATAAAAGTTTGTATGTGGGGGGAAATCAATGTCACAGTTATAGAACATTTATAAGAAAAACTATGAGAATTACAGGAGCAGTCATTTTGTGAAGCTACATAGAAAGTACAAAACTACAGTAGTGCTGAGCGATAGTCATTTTCATTTCTGTAATTCAGATTACAATTGTTGAATAAATACCTAAATAACAAAAAATATATGCATTGGGAAATTATTCTGAATAAATAATTAGCTTTATTACATAACATATACATTTATTTAATAGAGTACAGAGGAGCAGCATAATTATGCGACAGTACGCACTGAAATATTAAACCAATAAAAAAAAAAAAATAATAATAATAATAAACAACATTATATTCCTATTCTACAAGAGGTCTGTGCATGTAATCATGAAACATAAGTTGTAGTTCACTAATTAATATTAAATAATATAAACGCGATATAATTAAAAACTAAATTCATAGTTTCAGAAAAGCACTTAACAAGGCAATTTTCAAAATGCCATTACCTGATTCGATATTTAATACTAAATAACAGTCAATCAAATCATATAAAATTAGTTAATAATTGTAGTTAGGACTTATTTGTAATTGAGAATTTTCATGGTTTCATGGCTGTTTTTCATAAAAACAAGTTTTATGTGTATTGAAGATAAAAAAAATTGTATTTTGAGCAGGGGACAGGTGTGTTAATCAGGTCAAATTCAGGAAATTATGAAATTATTAAAATTATTTGAGTTATGTGGGTCTTCATGACTTATTACTTTAAACATTATTTTCCCCCAAATACATACATATCACATTTATGAATTGTATTAAATTACAATCTTGATCAGACATACTTTGAAAGAGATATGTTATTGGTTATTCATATTGGTTATTCATATGTGTGTGTGTGTGTGTGTGTGTGTGTGACTAAGTACAAGGCACAACAAATGTTTACTCAGTTATCTAGTACAATGTGTTGAAATAATAGGGTTCTAGGTTCTGTAATGATTAACTACTGGTTCTTTGCACAGCTGTAACTGTATCTTTAGGATTGAGGGTAGACAAAAAAAAAACAGTTATAGGGAAATTTGAAATTTAGAGGGAAATAAATTAAATAAACTGCTGCTCTTTCCATCCTTGATTAAAATAATTCAATAATAAAACGATGTACCACTCAGCACTACTTTGAAAATTGCCCACAGATGATTTCTATATATATTGGCTAGTAATTACACACTGCAGATGTAGACTTACAATAAATATGGTAAGGGCTTATACTTGAGCTAAAATACCATTTGAATTTAGTGACTTTTAAATCCATCTATATGTGACTCTCCTGGGAAACTGACAATAAAAAGCTCAACATGATTGCTGTGCATGATCCGTCATTTTCAGCAAAAGTGTTGTGTGACAGCTATAGAGTTGTTCAGTTTCTTCAGTTTGCTGTTCAGACCAGTATAATGGGTTTCCTCTAAAAGGTTTTTAGAATAGATGATTTTGTTGTCAAATAAGTTCAAATATGTTGTTCTACAACATAAATTACAGAGTCACAGTTCAAATGTGAATTTTTAAACTCTAAAAAAGTTGCTACATAAGAACATAAATGGTTGTCCATTAAGCACTGTCAAGAAAAAAAATGTGCATAAATTGTACCTTTAGGTGTACAACAACTTATAACTGGGGCAGTGCCCTCAAAAAGACACCTTCGCACCTTCTTCACCCCTAAAGGATGCATAATAGTACCTTAGAGTAGCAATATGTACCTTTAAAGTAGTAATATGTACTGTTGTGGTTCTCTTATGAATCCTTTAGCTGTAAAGAAGCCACAAAGGTGTCCTTTTGAGGTTACTGCTCCAGTGACAAGCAGTTTTTTTAAATTTTTCTACAATGCACTTATTGTGTTTATATTGTGTTGCAAAACTCATTTTCTGCTATTGTGAAGATGTAGCAGTTACACTGTTACAACAGTGTAATTACAGATGTAATTACAAGCATGTATTTTTTTAATGCAAAAACATGTATGCACACAATAAGTGCACTGTATATAATACATTTAATACATGTTAGTGCATAGTAGTTAATATTGCACATACACTTACATCGTTGTTGTAGATAAAGTTCTTAGGCAGCAACTTGATAGCAAGCACACAATGGTTTCTAAATTCACATCAGATTTTACTATTTATGTTGTAGCACAACTGTTAATGTTAATCTTAACCACAGAAGTTATTATACTCAAATAAAACTTAATTTGAAATGTATAAAAAGTTTCCAGTGAGAAACTTTCGTATTAGCCTACAAACCTCGATTTGACTCAGTCACTAAAGTTAACGGTCTCCAAAAAACTAAAATAACTAACTTAAAAACAATGCAAAGAAGTATATTGAAGGTATTTCCCGAATTTAAATGTATTTAGCTTTATTTGATAAACGTTAAATGTATAAGCCAAAAAAATCTGCATCTTTCATCTATATTCATAACCCCTTTTGGTCAGATTGAGCAGTGAAATAATTCACCACTTACACACAAAAACTGCTTTAGCCATTGACAAAACACCGACAGCGACAGTCAGACAAATTGCGACATTCCTTACAATGCGAATGACATTCATGATTCATTTCTGTGGTGATGTAAACAGATTTTATGATCCGGCACAGCAAATGGATCTGTCTAGAATAGCTACACTATCCCCATTACGCCAAAACGGCACCTTCTCCTTTCGGCGTTTGAGCCAAGCTATCATCTTTGCCAAGAGAAAAGGGACAAACTCTTCTCTGGATGCAGGTGTATAGTGTTGATTCAGAAACGAAGTCAATGCCTGTTCCAGTGATGAGAATGATCAGAAGGATAGAGATAAGTAGGACATAGGTCCGCTAGTGTACTTTCTGCACCAGAGTTCAAGGCTGGCGCTTCTTTGACCGTCCGCTCGACTGCAGTTCTTCTTCTTCTTGCCAGTGTCCAGTTTGGACCGTCCCAACGGCTTGGACAGCGGTGGGCCGGTGGTGGGTCTATCTGGACTGGCAGGACTGGTTGGGCTGTTGGTGGCTGTGGTCCCTTCAGGAGTTCCCTCAGTGATCTCGATGCGCGGAGGCTCCATCAGGTCGAAAATGTTGAAGGCAGCCGGTTCAGGCTGACACATCACTGAGGCGTCTGCAGTGTTTTGTCTCACCAGACCGTTAGCGCCGGTCTGGACGCCAACGGACACCCTCTCGCTGGTGCTGGAACTGGTGCCGGTGGCAGCTTCCCGGCACATCGTCCACATGTTATAGCACTGGGTGAAATTAAAGAAGTTGCTGTTGAAAGTCTTGAGCTCTCCGCAGACGTCCCTGCGCAGCTCCGCTAGCTCGTAGCGCATCGCTGATATCTCCTCCTTCCACTGCATGTTAAAGGCAGCCACCATGTTTGCAGATTCTTTGAAAGCCTGAATAGCCTGTGGGACGGGGGGATCCGGTGGAGGTTGGGATGGAGGCGGACACGGGACTCGGTAGGCATGCGTGGAGGTAGGAGGAACGGAGATAGCGGTCACTGTGGAACTGGTGCTGTGTTGACTACGTGCAGCGTTTTCTCTTTCAAACCGCTCGATTTCCTGATAAGCCGAGGAGCTGGCACCATCATCGTCCTCAATCATATCCTCATTTAGCAATGAGGTGCCCTCCATTGCATCATACCCCTCTGGAAGACAAATTTAAATATGGAGATAGGGAAATTCAAAGGGATGAACAGCTGTGGAATTCAGCGAAGCCTCTCACTTTATCTAATGTCAACACCTGAGTCTCATATTAGCAGTATGTGAGTAAATGCCCTGTACACACAAATTTGCATACTACAGAAATTTCACACGAAAAAATGTGCCAAAATTGTACTTTTAGGAGTACAACAGCTTGTCACTGAAGCAGTACCCTCAAAGGAACACCTTCTTTACACATAAAGGTTCACTGTAAAACGTATTTACCAGTTTCAACTTAAAAGCAAAATAAGTTAAAATTTTAAGTTAAATCAACTTAAAAGTACAAGTCATTTCAACTAATAAGTTAAATCAACTTAAAAATACAAGTCATTTTAACTCATTTTATTGTAGTGAGTTGAAATGACTTATAGTTTTAAGTTGATTTAACTTAAAATTTTAAGGCAGGTGCTGAACACCAGTTTTTAAGTTGAAACTGTTAAAAACTTTTTACAGTGTTTCGTAATTGTACAATAAGAGTGCGTATTGCTACTCTAAGGCTGCATATTACTACTTTAAGGTACTAACATGCATCCTTCAGGGTTAAAGAAGGTATAAAGGTGTCCCATTGAAGATACTGCCCCAGTAAAGTTGTTGTACCCCTAAAAGTACAATTTTTGCACTTCTGACTGTGCATGGAGAGAGACTAAAGTATAAGATAGAAGCACCAGAGGGGAAGCAAATCCATTTAGCAAAATATTTCTGTTTGTTTTTCACAGGAAGCAAGTAAAAATATCTGTTTCCAACTAGGTTTAATGCAGGGGCGTATCTAGACCCATTTTACTGTGGCATGAGCCCAAGTTAAATACTGCCATGTCCAAATAAAATATTACTGATTAATGCTTATGTGTTAATGTGATTGACATATAACGACTTGAGAATAATTTTTGCTGATTATATTTTAGCATTAAAGTTGTGTGTTTCATATCAGCCGTTTAGAATTATTGTTGCCAGATTTGCTTATCTGTTTTGAACCAACTGGTCAAAGGGGTTTGCAAAAAGGTCTAAAATTGTTCACAATTCAGTTTGATTTATTCAAACTGTTCACTTATGCACTGAATCACTCTACCCAGGCTCACTGAAAATATGTGCCTCTACCTATGTTTCTACAAAACTCAAAAAGCATGCTTTTAAGTATGATTCGCTGCAGTTTCCAGTTGAAATGAACACTAGAGGCAGTAAAAATAATTTTCAAAGGAAACTGATACTTTTGAACGTTAGTAGCTCAAACAATTCGGTGTTGCACTTGTGAGGTACATTTCCTGTGAAACTATGGTTTGACAACACAGCTCAAACCCACATATAAGGAAGTTAAAATAGCATGGCTACATCAGTGGATGTATTAGCATTTTTGCTTTGGTTAACACTATCAGGTAGGTTTAGGGTTGGGCTTAGTGTAAGGAATATGTTATTTTCCTTACCTGATCTCACGATAAAAACGTGCCTGTGGGAACTTTTTCACAAGACGTGAAATACATACTTAAGTACATATCACTGCAGTTTCCAAAAGAAATGAACACTAGAGGTGGTAAAACAGTGAGCACTTGTAATCGTTTTCATGCAGTTATGATCACAGCTCCATATGTTTCGCTTTCCGGATGTAACATGCTTGCTCCATAGCTCAGCCAGCACGGATCTGGACTTAGGATGCGGAATTCTTGGGTACGAATCTTGTAAAAAACATGACTCATGATGAAAGAGCTGAAAGATGAGAGATCGAAAAACAAGCTAAAACTGCATGCTCATGGTTGCGTTTTTACTTCACATTCGCTTTTGTTCACACTATCGGGTAGGCTTATTTGTAGTGGAGAAGGTACTTTATTTTAAAACGTGATGAAGCATTAGTTATAGCGTGACTCAACGGACATTTCAAGTCAGAAATGCGGTGACACGTACAACACCAACGTCATATAAAACGTACCATATGTACGTTCATCTGTTCCGGGGGAAAAAAACTGAACACTCTTTTAGCGCCACACAATGGATGTAAATGACGAAACATATTCCGCGTCTTGCAAAAAAGTTCCCACAGGTAAGTTTTCATCATGAGATCACGTAGTATTTTTCACAACACAACAGAGCGTTTACTTTTAGCAACATTTGAATTCTGAAGCGCTACAACATGTTCCTGAAGCAACGTAATAAAAACACTGCAGTACGTGCCTGTAACAACGTAATAAAAACGTGACCACGGTCACATATTGACCATGCATTTTAGCGCCACTCACTGGACATTTCACTTTGAAACTGCTGCGAAACATGCAATGAAGTACATAATACTATCGTTGCAGAAATGTTCCCACAAGCATGTACTTCCAATGAGCCTGAGTTGGAACCGTTTGCAGTGGTTCCTCAAACTAAAATAGTAATGGGATATTTTATAAGCCTGGATGAGGTGGATATTTACCTAAAATCTATTGTAGAAAGCAAAATTTCATCATCATTTGTCAATGACAAAGCATCTCTTTATTGCATGTGCAACTTGTGAATGACTCTGTGCTGCAGGTAAAGATTATTTATATCCATTTATGTACAAAAAAAAAAAGTACTGATGAAAGCCTAGAAACACCCCTGGTTTAATGTTAAAAATGTACAGATTGTGTTGTCAGGGTCTTTCACTTTCTTTTACTCACATACATTTAGCTTTCAGATATGTGTTTACACTGCCTTCTCACTCACGTCAAAGAACATCTCATCTGTTCAGCCTTTCCATCTCTTCACAGCATAACCAATAATAAAAACAATATCTCACCGCTATTAACCACCTTTTATCCATTTATCAAATCACAGAGCATTGTTGCAAATGTGGATGCTAATTTTAAGGATTGTCTTGTTTTGTGCAACAGAAAAGATGAAAAGGCAATAAAATGTCACGCAATCATTCAGGCAAGGAGATATGAACCCTATTGAATTTGTTAAAAAGCCCATCTATCGAGCTGATTGGACCATGTAGAGATTATAGGTGCGGGATTAAGAAGAAACACGATCCAATAAAGTCCTTTGTGAGGGCTGCACCAGGCAGAGGCTGCAATCCCACTGTCCATCACAGCTGAAATCTTCCACACCAGCTCTTACTTCCAACCGCATTTTGCTGGCCACGTTTGTCCTCCAAGGATGCCAAGGTTGGTATAAAAATTAAGAGAAAGGTTACAAGTGACCCAACCATTTTAACATACAAAAACAAAAACAAAACAA
The DNA here is from genome assembly GCA_036247105.1 of Cirrhinus mrigala. Taxonomy (NCBI): domain Eukaryota; kingdom Metazoa; phylum Chordata; class Actinopteri; order Cypriniformes; family Cyprinidae; genus Cirrhinus; species Cirrhinus mrigala. The sequence continues at coordinate 7,235,470 of CM070026.1, forward strand.
CAAAATAAAAACAAAAATAATTGCTTTTCCATTAGTTCATTTCCATTCAAACATGTTCTGGGTTCAATTTAAGCTGTACTGACAGCGTCTATGACATGATGTCGATTACCACAGAATTTAAACTAATTTTGTAAAAACAAACAAAAAATGCATTTACAGGTACAGTAATACACTTACAATGGATTTCTATGAAGCAAGACATTGCACCAGTATAAATATAAAGTATTGCAAAAATATCACAAGACAAGACAAGACAAAAATTTGCAGATAATTTACTCACCCTCTTGTCTTGTTAAGATGTTCATGTCTTCTTTTCTTCAGTCGTAAAGAAATTATGTTTTTTGAGGAAAACATTTCAGGATTTATTTCCATATAATGGACTTCAATGGTGCCTGTGAGTTTGAACTTCCAATATGCAGTTCAAATGCATCTTCAAAGGGCTCTAAATCACAGCCGAGGAAAAAGGGTCTTACCTAGCGAAACGATCTGTTATATCTATAAAAAAATATGATAAATTATATACTTCAAAACCTCAAATGCTCGACTTGTCTAGCTCTGTGTGAACTCTGCGTATTCCGGTTCAATACAGTTATGGTACGTCTAAAAATCCCCATCTCATTTTCTCCTCCAACTTCAAAATCGTCCTACATCGCTGCAGAAGTACCGACCCAGTGTTTACAAAGTGTACATGCAAAGAAGCTCAAATGCCCTTTACAAAAAAAGTTAAAACAGCGATATATGATGATTTTGAAGTTGGAGAAGAAAATGAGATGGGCATTTTTCGATCTACCCTAACTGTCTTGAGCTGGAAAACATAGAGTACACATGGAGTCGGACAAGACGAGCATTTGAGGTTAAAAAGTATATAAATTGTAAGAAAATAACTGATCGTTTCGCTAGATAAGACCCTTCTTCCTCAGCCGTTTAGAGCCCTTTGAAGATGCATTTAAACTGCATTTTGGAAGTTCAAACTCACGGGCACCATAAGAGTCCACTATATGGAGAGAAATCCTGAAATGTTTACCCCAAAAAAACCTAATTTCTTTACGAATGAAGAACAAAAGACATAAACATCTTGGATATCAACGGGGTGAGTAAATTATCTGTACATTTTTGTTCTGGAAGTGAACTTCTACTTTAAACATTACATATGTGAATATGATACAAGTGTGATAATATCGGTAAAAATTATCTTCATCTCTGTAAATGTACTTTTAAACCCTTCAGAATGTCTCGCCCCATAGACTTTCACTGTAAGTGCATGTCTTTACTGTAAGGGCAATTTTTGTTATATAATCAAATGTATTGTCTGTGGTAATCATAAAATAAAATAAAATAAAATAAATACTTTTGAAATGCCTTTCATGGAAAAGCATTGCTAGTTTGGCAACTAAACACTGGTTGTCCCTAATCTGACTTTAAGTGATGTGTCTTTCAAAGGACTAGTGCTGATTTAGTTGAGAAGGCAGTGCAAAAACACACATATCCATTGAAAGATGTATGCGTGTTGACATTATAATACCTGTGACAGGCATCTCTCCAGCTGCTCTTTTCCCCTGGATCTCCTTCCTGTGATGGCCAACGAGAGGCCACGCCGCCCACCCTCCCGCTCCACCATCACAGAACACCCAACACCTTACTCAGTGATTTAGCGGCAACTAAATTTAGCTTCGTCTACTTGTGAATCTATAGGATATGCTTGATAACATTACTCTGATTGGTCAGTGCTTTTGAATTAACTAAAGAACCAGAGAGCATCGATACCAGAGCTCAAGCAATTATTTGAACTTTCTTAAAAAATCTTTAAGTGAAGAAAGCATCTAATTTAGCTTCTACACATACACAAATTACGGTTCTTTTTGTAAATCCAAAGTAGTACAGGACTGCTGAAACAAGAAGTCCTCCAGAGTGAAACAGCGTGGATGAAATCCTTTTGAGAAAATGGCTTTGTCCTACAGCCGGTTGACTTGAGCTGACAGGGATTGCATACAGAGCCATATGTGGTGAAAGCACTTCAGCAGAGTGAGACGGTGGGATTGGAGAACTCTCCTTTCTCCTTAGAGTCCTCGGTGTGTTGTCAGTATGAGTTTTTGACAGTATGAAGGTCCAATCAAATCAAACTCCAGTTTGAATAACAAACACAAAGAAGCCCACATTAAATGAAAGAAACAAAGTTTGACTGGAGTGACCAAACAAATCATACAAAACAAATTAGCATTTTGGTTTTAAAATGTAAACAACTGAAAAAATAAAAAAATAAATAAAAGTATTTTTGTGTCATTTGACATCAATTTGTGGCATTTCAATAGGGTTCATAGCTTTACTCCATGTGTACACCGAACACAGCAGGGGTGTTGGGACAGGATGCAGAGGCGGCATTCTGCTTGCACAAAGAAACTGTGACACGTGATGCACACTTCCTCATGAGTATGTGTTGCACAAAACCTCCACACTTGCTCTGTCAGGTCTTCCTTAAAAAAATCAGGTTGGGAAAATTACTCATTAGTTGGGATTAATGTTAAAACTGGATTAGGATAATAGGATTTCACCTACAGTTTTTCATTTCATACAGAGATTCTTAAATCACAATAATGTAGCTAATTCAATTAGTGCATTAACAAACCAACCAAAACTGGTTGCAAAATGCATAAAAAAAACAAACCCTTAAATACTTAAAAGACATCTTTTTTTTCCCCCTACAAATAGAGGTTGGTTTAGCATACAGAAATAACTATATATAACAAACTAATCGAAAATAAAACAGGGGTGTCAAACGATTAATTGCGATTAATCGCATACAAAATAAGAGTTTGCCTAATATATGCGTGTGTACTGTGTAATTATTATTTATATATAAATAAAAACATTCATGCATACATTTAAGAAACATTTACAAGTATACATATTTATTTTCATTTTTATATAATTTATATTATATGTAAATAAAAACATTTTGTACATATTATTAGGCAAACTCAAACTTTTATTTTGTATGCGATTATTGGCGATTAATCGTTTGACAACCCTAATCTACTAATTTACTGAGTATTATGCCTTGAACAATGCATTTTTAAACTAGGCACTAAATTAGCACTTAGATTTTAAAATTTCATTGTGAGAGAACTTAAAAACAAATGCATATTGCGCCAATATTGCGCTAATTTCACTAATGTTTCAAGCAAATATTTTGATTTTTTAAATTTTCTGTTTGACCCCCACTTATGAAGCATTGTGAATTTCTTTTGACTAATGTAGATGTTTTATGCAACACATAATATCATACTGTATAAAACTGATTATGTAGTTCACAGTCATTGCTTTGTGCATTCAGGACTGAAACAGCCTTTAAAGTTTACTAAACTGGACCAAAATTATTTTTAACTACTAATCCATGTGTAAAATTTAAGGACTGTGAACAGGTCTAAAGCCAGCCTTCCTGCCCAACTTTAACCTGACTTTCTGTGCTGCGTGAAAACGCTTGCCCATGGCGTGTGGCATGCTCTGAACAGCTGTGCTAGTTAAAAGCATGCTGAGTTGTGTCTCTGCCTAAGTCCCAGTCTAGCCTCTCATTACCACCGGACCCAACCAATCAGAAGCCCAGAGAAGGACGCATGACTCGTGCAAAGGGAATTGCAGGCAACCGTCTTTCAACACTCGGGGAGCACAGACGCAGAAAAGCAAACACACACAACAGACAGGAGCCGACGGAAACGACATTCAAGTCAGTCATCTCTCAAGCGCAAGGGAATCCCACTGTACATATGTAGGTATGCCAGAGTATGTAGTTCAGCATGTGCTGAATGTATGGTGGGTATGTGCTCTAAGCCTTTTCTCTCTCTCTCTTTCTCTCTCTCAGGTGGGGTTTGAGGCATACGGTTACCTGTTGTGGATCTGAGAGTTGAAGTGACAGTGGAGGATGTCATTGAAGGCAAGCAGTCGTCATCTTGGGAATACCCAGCCTGAATTGCACGCAGGTAACTGTGGCTTCGAGTGCGGAAAGAGCCGGGCAGGTCCAAGGCCTCCACGGCCTGGGATTCTACTTCGCTAAAAACGGACTCGCAAACTGACTCAAACTGGCCATTGACCTCAGTCTCACTCACCTGAGAGACAAAAACAGGAATAGCAGTCCTTAATTTTTCCTCTTCCTTTCTCTTTCTCACTTTGATTCTTCCCCTTTGCACAGTAAATATGAAGGAGTGTTAGCAGGAGGAATATACCACTGGCAATTTCCGACCTTGAGCGTCTCAGTAGAATTATGGCAAAAAGCAACAAGATAAGAGAAAACATTTCAGACTGGAATATAGAATCTCATAATAGGAAAATCACACAAACAGTCAGCAGCAGCAGACAGCAAGAAAGCAAAGATTTTCATAAACCAAACACAAAAAGAAGATAGCTAACTTTCCTAGATCAAGTTTAATATTAAGCTAAAAGACACATAGTCTACATGTCTGTGAAACTGCTAAATTACTACTTTTAAGACTTCCTTAGAACTACAACGGAAATTTGAACACACAGTGTTTGACAGCTAGCATATTCTATAAAACCTCTATAGAACATCTCAAATGCAACCTACTCCATCAATAAAAGCCTGTAAAAGCCACCTACCTATACAGCCCACATGAACTAACACTACCACAGCTCAACAGACCTTGACTTCAATTTTCTGACATTCTGTTTTAACAATTGCTTGTATGAACAGAATATGGCAAAGGTAACATTTTAAGGCCTTATTGCATCTCTAACCAAACATGATAAAACATTATGCTCTTGAATAAATATCTCCACAACTCTGTTGAAAAAAGAAAACAAACATTCTAGTTCAAGGTGGTCAAGCTGGTCAACTGTAGCTCAAAACGTTTTTGGAACACTGTTAATTAGCTAAAAATATGGTCTAACCAGGCTGATCAGGTACTGGGTCTCATCTTCCCTGGTATTTTTGAGGGGGGTCAACATAAATAGCTAATACATATAATTAATAAACAGAGCTTAGTTTTGGAACATAGTTAATCGACTTAACATACTCCCCACTTGCTTCACCAAGGCAGTCTTTTCCCCACCATCTTAACCAAGATGGTCTACCAGCTATTACCAGGCAGGTACTGAGTTTTATTGGCCCTGTCAACTGGTAATTTTAAAGGGGTCAACCATCTAATCCACCTAAATTAACTTTTGGAATATAGATAATCAAGTTAACATATTCTCCACTTGCTTACCAAAAGCGGTCTACCAATTCTATTCCATTTGACCAAGATGACCTTCCAGGCTGCCCCTGGTTCAACCTGCTGGTGTTCCTGCTGGTTAGCCACCCAAATCAAACTGTCTTATAAATGTATTTTAATCAGCTTAATATCCCCTCTAACTTAGCCAAAGTTGTCTACAAGTTCTAATCAGTTCGACCAAGATTACCAATGTTCTCTGCACAAGAAGCTGCAGCTGGCAGTTATAATGATGGACCACCTCAACCACCTTGGAGTATATTAAATCAGCCCAACCTATTCCTCGCCAGCTTAACCATGATAGACCATTTCGGTCTTGGTCACCAGCTATTACTAGGTAGGTACTAGGTCTCATTGGCCCTGTCATCTAGTAATATGGGGGCCAACTACCTAAACCACCTGGATCAAGCTGTTTTGCAACATGGTTAATCAACTCAATATCTTCCCGATTAGTTTAGCCAAGGCAGTCGACTAATTCTACTCCAGTTGATCAAGATGACCTCCCAAGTTGTCCTTGGTCCAACCTGCTGGTAGTTCTGCTGGATGGCCACCCAAATTAAGATGGCTTACAATCTCCACTAGTTTATCCAAAGTTGTCTATAAACTCTAATCAGATTGACCAAGATTAACTACTCAATTGTTTTCTGCCTGGCCAGCTGGTAGTTACGCTGGTCAACCATCTAAACCCAAACTCGGTCCTGGAGAGCCGATGTCCTGCAGAGCTTAGCTCCAAACTCAATTAGACACACCTGAACCAGCTAATCAAGCTCTTACTAGGCATACTAGAAACTTTCCGGCAGGAAAGACTCTGCAGGACAACGGCCCTCCAGACCGAATTTGGGCACCCCTGATCTAAACAAACTGGGTTTTGGAGCATAGCTCCAGCCCAACCTATTCTCCACTCGTTTAGCCAAGGTCATCAATCAACTCCAAACAGGCTGACCAAGATAACCTAGCAAGTTGTAAAAGACCCCTCTAGAAGTATTCAACCACCACCTAAACCATCTTGGACTAACGTGGATCAGCTAATGATCAGTCAACACCTTAAGCTAGCTTTAAGTGGAAACCCCTTTAATGCAGTTCAAGACCAAATCTGAAAAAAAAGAGCAGGACATCTCAGACAGCTAAAGCCCTCTGCTTGAAACCACTTACTATATGTAGATTGCCTTTGCTTGTACCTGTGTGTCAATGGCGTGTGGTGTTGCGAGTGGTTGGACTCACCTGGCTGACACAGCTTGCCTGACTGAAGGTACTGACTGCACGCATGTAGCTCTGGTTTCTGGAGCGAAACTGTGGAGGGTTGAAGTTGGTTGCTGGGTCCAGAGACACACTGGGGTGAGGGCGCATATCTCTCGTTGTTTGCAAGTGGTAGCCAGAGCTAAATGGAGGGAACAACCAAAAACTAATGTAGCTAAAGAGTAACCTATTCAGAATTAGAGTAAAAGGTCACTCAACAATAACCACCAATGGTGAACTTTTAACAAACTCTGAGGATATGATTAAAGACAAAGTAACTTGGTTAACAGCTTTGCTGAACCCAAATGCGAGACATTTTAAGTGTGCAAAACTTACAGGGCACATATGAAGACAGATATGCATCAAAATTAAGATCCAGCAAGCAAAAGACACATCATACACTATGGTTGTTCTGGATTAGCATTGATGCATCAAAAATCACTAATGATCATCAACCATCTTATTTTTACTATTTTTTAAAATTGATTATTGTTCAGACTTTATGTGGTATGATGGCCAAACACAGAGCAACCGTCATGGGAAAACTCAAGTGACATGGTGTCAGAACACACATTATCAGTGCTTTGAGTCTCAGTTCAAAACCATACACAGCAACTACATATCTGTCAGCAAGAAAACACCAAGCAGCCGTATGGATAGGAGAGAAAGTGTGAAGAGAGCCAAAGAGAAATCGGATGACATTTTTGAAGCTTCTAACACTTCCTTACTGCCAAGACATCTCAAACATCAACAGCATTCCCTTTATCCTCCACTCTTTCATCAACAACTAATGTGTGAATTCTCAACTACTTTCACATAAACATGAAAAGACAACTAACCCTGGTTCTTCCTCCTAATGGTGTGTGCACACCAAAAGCGAAGCGAATATTCATATCACGTTATCGCTCTAGATTACTCGCAGGATGTTTTTCGTGTCACTTACACAAATAAAATCATCGCGTAATGCTCTCCTTTATTTTCCCATACACCCAGACTTGTCAAACTGGCAAGGTGATCTCATGACAAAAATGTACCTGTGGGAACTTTTTCACAAGACGCGAAATACGTGTTACATATTTGATGTGAGATGTCCACAGTCTGGCGCTAAAAGAGTGATTTTTTTCCCCTGGAACAGATGAACATACATATGATGCGTTGGTTTTGTACGTGTCCCCGCAGTTCTGACTTGAAATGTCCATTGAGTGGCACTATAACGCTAATGCTCAGTGACGTTTTGAAATAACGTAGCATCTGCACTACATTTAAACCTACCCGATAGTCTGAACAAAAATGAATGTGACATAAAAACGCAATCATGTCGTTTTTGCTTGTTTTTCGATCTTTCAGCTCTTACATCATGAGTCATGTTTTTCAACAGATTCGTACCCAAGGATTCCACATCCTAAGTCCAATTCCATGCCAGCTGAGCTACCAAGCAAACTTATGTTTAGAAAGCAAAACATATGGACATACGTAATTAAAACTGTGTATGAAAACGATTAAAAGTGCTCGCTGTTTTACGGCCTCTAGTGTTTATTTCTGTTTGAAACTGCAGTGATATGTACTTATTGGTACATATTTTGCATATTGCAAAAAAGTTCCCACAGGTTTTTTTTCATCATGAGATCAAGTAGCAAACTGGACATGTTAAAAAGCTCTTTGCTGATTGGTTTGTGTGACAACGCGTCAGATGTGATTGAGGCATACATTGTGCACTCGTGCAATCGTGTCACTCAATTTGTGTCATTCATATCGCTAGGCACCAATAAGAGTCTATTTGCATCTTTGTATTGACTTTGTATTTAATCTACTCACGCAAATAACTAAATTCGCTTTTGGTGTGCACACACTATTAAAAATGAGATGTGTAATTCCTGAGACACTAGAATCACCAAACTTAATTACAAAATAAGTTACAAAATAGATAAAAAATAATGCCATTGGATGGACAAACAGATGCCATTGATTCCTAAACTAAGATCACTGATTGAGCCACTGCTTCTGTGCCTGGCTGTCTGGGATGCTCAAACTTTTGAGGGAAATTAACTTGTAAATGCTTAACAAAGAGTCAATGCAAATTAAGGCATTCAAAACATTATACACTTCATGTTTAAAATGTGCATAATCCAAAAGACAGTCACATATTCTCAAACTCTGTATAACCCTATTTTGTAGCATCACATACACCAGCCAAGACTTTGTACCTTTCATTTAAATTTTCATAAAACATACTGCCAGGTTAATGTATGCATGTGAGCCCCCTATCCTTTAACAAGTGCATGAGGATAGGAAGGAATTTGATGAACTTTATGGTCACAGAGTTTCCTGTATTACGCAAACTCATCTCAGCCTTGGAAATTATTTAAATAATAAAAATGCAGTGAATGAAATTGTGTGGGTGTATGTCCTATTTTATTAATGTGTACTGAAAGCAATGGAGATCACGGTACAACACGGGAATGTAATAAAACAGGCTGTGATTTAAGTCTGTAATTATCTGTAATAATAGACATTAATTCCCTAGTTGTTAGCTGATTAATTAGACTGAAATTACTGAAAAAAGTAACATGATGTTGGTGCTTCACTTTCATGCACCTAAATGATAAAACGAGGAGCTACGGCTGACAGACTCGACAGAGTCTATAAAATGTCAATGGTTATTCCTAGGGTTAGTGCGGCTTGTGAACTGGAAAGTTACTGAGATCCTCTTTTCCTGTTGCCCTTGAGCAAGACACAAAGTCATTTTAGGAATGCCATTCATAAACAGAGGTATAGATGTAAAACATTGTTAAATGAGATATAACTAAACTAATATAGCTGATGATTTAAATGGTCTCCCCTAATGAATACCAAGGTTACCGAAAAACTATCCCAAAATGTTGGCCGTTTTGTCATTTCCTACATATTTTCATAATTTAGACCAATAATGTCTTTTAGATTTCTGCTGTACAGTATATAAAAAAGTTTGGAACAACATGAGAGAAGAAAAAATGGGTAAAATTTTGGAGTTAAATATTTCTTTAAAACAACCTAGCACCACCAACCTATTATCATTAGTCAGCACAAATGTAAGTTTATGCTAAGATGTTAAGATGCAGCGTAGACTTGTAGGTAAGTCAGAATGGTTAACTGACATCGTAACATACCTTTCCTTGCTAAGAAATTGCTCACTCAGAACACAGAAAATGGACGTATTTTACTGTGTCATCAGAAGCTATATGAACCCAGCTCACGGGTTTCTGAGTGTGCAGGATTTGTAGGCACTAAAGTGACACACAGAGCAACTATTTTGGGAAATACACAGTTTGATGGTGTCTCTGGAGTAACATAGACACCTTGTGCCTCATGTTGTTTTCCATTTTCAGCAATGTCACCTGGCACCCAAACAGATGCCCTTCTTATCATCAGTTTGACAGCAAAGAAAAACTACTGTCTGGACAATGTCTCAACAAAATGCTCAACTTCACACTGTAGGCTAGCATCGAGAAAGTTACTTAAAGTAGTCAATTGCAAATATGTATATATATATATATATATATATATATATATATATATTTCCAGATTACATACTAATTATTAATGACCTTATTACTTACTCTCTTTGTACATTCACAGTTTTACTATTTTATGTGCCCATGTCACAGGGCTGTTTATTGTGACTTTTTAATGTGAGATTTAATTAATTATTATTTAATAATTATTAATTAAAGGGGTGCTTTTTCATTTTTTGAATTTTAGTCAGTGTGTGGTGTGTATCTTTGGGCATAAAAAAAGATCTACAAAGTTACAAATCTCAAAGTCCACTCCAAAGGGAGATATTTGATTTTTAAAAAATCTCTTTTCAAGAACTACAACGAACAGCTCCTTTGGACTACAGGGTTTGTTTTCTGCATGCAGTGATGTCACAATGCGGTCCATTAAATCCTGCCTATGGAAATTCGAATTGTTTGGGGGTGGGTATGGATGAGGTGGGGGATAAGCCTAAATTTAGCGATGCAGCGCGGAGAGCCGCTTCAACAAGCCACAGCAGGGTATAAACACAAGCATTGACTATAGTGGACTCTTCAGAGCAGTAACGCGCCACAGACGTGTGCAGTACAGGGGGTTGAAACACATGCCGAAGCCGCGATCTACTCCGGTTGCCGCGTTGTAGCCGTAACGCATCGCAGACGTGTGCAGTGTGTGGTAAGACATTTATTCATCATACAGTGTAGATAGCTTCACTTATAACGCAAGTGTTTTTTAAAATGCAAAAACTTGCACTAGAATATTCTAGGCTAATCAGTGATGATGTTCTTTGATAATGTTAGGCTGCTTTTAGCCTTATGCTGGAGCTGGTTTAAGACAATGAAACTAATTATGTAAAATAATAAAATAAATTAGCACGATATTATCATGTATCAGCAATCTTGCAGCCTGAGGATAGGACTCAACACTACTGTAGCGTATTATTTACTCACCCTCCATGCATCCTAGGTGTATATGACTTCCTTCTTTCAGACGAATGCAATCAGAGTCTAATAAAGCCTAATAAAGTGCATCCATCCTTAATAAAAAGTGCCTCACACGGCTCCGTAAAGTAAAGGGCTCCTGTAGCGAATCGATGCATTTTTGTACAAAAAATATCCATATTTAAAACGTAAGAATCACTTTAATCTAGCTTGCGCTAACAGTTGTACACGGAACTTGCTTCTTTGACAAGGGGCGTGGCAGTACTGAAATACCGTCTAAGCTGTTCGGAAATCGTGTAATATACTAATGTAAATTATGTGAAAAATAATGCGTTTTTCGAACCACCAAGCATGAGAGCATGCTCTAGTACACCCCCAAAACAAAATCATTATTTTAATTATTTATTGAGTGCAATATTGCTGTTCTCAGTCTGTCCATATATAAAATAAAATAAAATAAAATAAAATAAAAATAAAATAAAATAAAATAAAATAAAATAAAATAAAATAAAATAAAATAAAATAAAATAAAATAAAATAAAATAAATTGCCTCATTACACTCTAAATAATTTTTCAAATTTAAAATACATTAAATAGATTATTGGAGTATATTTTATGTTTTATTTCTGTCTTTCTAGTGTCACTTCACTATTTTGGTCATTTCAGATCTCACATTTAATTCATTGTGTTTCTTTCTTTGAAATGAAATGTATATTTACTTTGCAATTTCTGCGTGAAAATTGCAGGCCTTTTTAACTGTCACTGTTTATAAAACCAGGGAGACAACAGTGATATGACATTTACTAAAATACAATCAAAAAACTCTGATCTGATCACATTGTCCTTGATGTTCTGATGTGGATGGCAACATTAAAATATTTTAGCTTTGTAGTATTTGAGATGCTCCTAGCATCAAAATCCAATATTCCAATCCAGTAGTCTTATGCAGACTACAGAGAATTTAATATCAACAATTGCATTATAAGACATGAGTCGATGGTAGTTAAGCCCTGGGATGTTTTAATTAAGTGTCACTATTGTTATTTAGTGATGTATCTTGCCTATACCATTTCATAGTGCACTTATTATGCGAGCAGTCTCTGGGGCAATTTTGGGTTAAGAGTTTCAGGAAGAGCACCGTGGTGATAAATTATGATCTCAGCAAATCTCCAGCTCCTGGAAAACACCTGTATGGGGCCAAATCTACAAACTCAACATCAACAACCGCATCACTGCTGTCGTCAGCATTGGTTTTTCTATTTTTTTCTCTTTTGATTCTCAAAGAATGTTATTGTTTGTGAATACTGAGATGGCTTGAGTGAGTTCTGTCACTTTTCTAGTTTTAAAGACCCCAGAATCATGGCTGATGTATATTTGAAAAGCAAAGCTGTCAATGACAGCTGCTCTGTGAAGCTCTCTGGAAAACCCAGAGATGTTGTTGTTTGATGTTGGTGTTGCTTTTGGGTGGTTGCCAGAGAGTTGTTAAAACATTCTGTGTTTTTTCTCCAGATGCAGCTACTGTATATATATATAAAAAAACAAACATTCTGATTACATTTAATTAAGTATTTTATTGAGATACTGAGTTAGTCTGAAAGACACTGAGGCAAATATCTAGGAAGGTATAGCTGTTTAAGTCTTCAGTGTATTCTTTGTTTTTGGTGTAACTAACTACCTTTTAAAAGAATGCTGGTAGCTTAATTTAACTGAATTATTAGTAGCTTGAGAAGTTAGTGCTGGTGATCGCTGTCTCACTTATAGACTGGTGTATGTTTGGACAGCAGACAGACAGCGCAGAACTGACAGATGTGTGAATGACAGTTGCTCAGAGTCTTTAAAGCTCTCTGGAAAACCTGGACAAGATGTCATTTTGCTTCACTTCCCTATGAAGAGTTCAGATGCAAAACCAGCTAAAAGCCATCTCGGTCAAAAATGAGATAATGATACTGAGTGAATGCTCTCGACACATATTATACGTCCATCAAATACTTTTTCTTCAAACTCGCTAAATTCCAGCCTCAGCCCAATCAGAGGTACCAGTACTTACATAGAAACCTATACAAAGTAGCCAGAAGGAAATGCTACTTTCGAAGAAATATCTCAGATGGATTTAGAGGCTTTTGCATCTGAACTCTTCATATATATGTATATATATATATACACACACATATACATATAAATATATATATATGTATATATATATATATATATATATATATATATATATATATATATATATATATATATATATATATATATATATATATATATCAGAGGTTGCATTAGACTTTAACATTGTCCGTCATTTTGATGGACAGGGTCGTAAAAATTCTGTCATAATCTATTATTACCCGTCATTTTAATTTTCATATTTTAACACATTTAATAGGCTATTATAGGACGATATAGGCTTATGCATTTATTTTAAAGAGAACAGATGAACAGATGAGACTGCCTAACTTTTCATGTTCAACGCCACACCCCGCAGTGACAGCGATTTTAATATATTCTCATTTTTATGAACCAATATCGATTCGTAAATCCCAATCCATCTTTTGGTCTGTGCTGTTTTCAGTTGATGAATGAACAACACATAGTGCGCCTCCCGCCTCCCATCCAATAAATCGCAATAGGCTAAGCTTTTTGTTACTTTTGATATGAAACAAAGTCTCAGATTTCAAATTCTGTCCATTTTATTAGGAAATTCAAGCAATAAATACCATTTTGTGTGCTTTTTAATGTGGCGTCATAGATTCTTGTAGCTTCTGTGTACTCGTCGGTGCATAATCAAATGCACAGCAAAACATACGTGACAGTTTCATTTTGGTTCTGGAGCCAAGCTCTAATTTCAGATAAATAATCCTAAAAAAAAAAAAAAGAAAAAGAAAAGAAAAGAAAAGAAAAGAAAGAAAAAGAGGAAGAAAAAAAGAAATCCTAATTTTAAAAATTACAAAACAAAACAAACAAAAAAAAAAAAAATTCTTGAACAGCATTAGAATGATTTCTGAATGATCATGTGACACTGAAGACTGGAGTTATGATGCTAAAAATGCAGCCTTGATCACAGGAATAAATTACATTTTAAAATACATTCAAATAGAAACCAGTTATTTTACATAGTAAAAATATTTCACAATATTACTGTTTTTGCTGTATTTTAGATCAAATAAATGCAGGCTTGGTGAGCAGAAGAGACTTTTTTAAAAACATAAAAAAAATATTACTGATTAAAAACTTTTGACTGATAATAATATATAGTATATCTCATAGTAAATAATAACTATGAGAAGTATAAATTAATAAGTATGATAATCTAAATAAAAAAAAAATAGATATTGTGTGGAAATTATTAATATAATTCCTTATTATTCTGCTGTAACACCTGCATTTACATTTTGGATATTGCTCTTATATATGCCTTCTAGTAGAAATCAAATCATTTCTAGGATTTAGGATTTAACTATTTGTTACAAACAGTTTCATCACTAAATGTTTCACATAATTTTCCAAACCATCCAGAGCCCAAACTGATCCACCAGAACAACAAACGATACCTGAGATATAAACAACATACACAATCATTCAGATAATGAGAAGAACTAACCTCACGCAAAATCAGACCACAGTGAATCAATCACTCTTATTCAATTTAACAGTCATACACTGCTTTCCCTTGTGTGGCCACGCAGGGATGTAAAAAACTTCACTAACTCATTTCATTATGCTGCTATTTTTCTATAATTTGCACTGTACTCAAGTACTTTTGAAACTGAATAATTTTACTCTTACTCAGTTACATTTCCATACGGTATGTATATAGAGTAAGAGTGAAAAGATGAATATATGACTTGTATAATATGACTGTATAGTATAAACCATGATACATTTTAAGAATTTTTGATTTGTTTTTGTAACAGCTTTAGACATTTTCATCTGAACATAGAATTTCAGAACTTTGGCAAATTTGTGATAAACAGGTTTGTGCATTAGAATTATTCATCAGAAAAAAACTATATTGCTTTAGCTAGACTATTTATTTTTGAGGAAATAAAAAAAAATAAAATAATAATAATAATAATTTTAACTTTACATTTACCCTTTAATAATACCTTGATAATACTTAAGTACAGTTAAATGTGAAATAAACAATAGAAAATAAATAAATAAATAACTATCTTGTTTTGTGAAAGAAAGTCGTACAGGGTTGGCATGACATAAGGGTGAGTTAAACTACAACTCTTTTACATTATTTATACCCCTACAAAAAGCTTTTACACCCCAGTGGCCAGGCCTCAGAAGCTGTTGACTGCACTGAATATGGTCTAAAGCACACAAGATAATAAGACTACATACAGTACACAATTGTTTTGCACATTAATATCTGTGAAGTACTGAGCCACTCAAACACCAGAATCTACACTTCAAAACTAGAGAAAACCGGCTGAATCTAATGAGCATTTCTGCAAACACCCTGGAAACAGCTCAAGCTTTTAAATTGAGAAGAAACATTTCGATAAGGCAGAAGCGTAAACAATAGGAAGACAGTCTGTGGGAAACTCAGCGCTGAACATAAGAACAATATCTATTTAGACTTACCTTTGGGTGTCTATATGTGGCCTCTGCATGGCTGATTTGAGGACAAGGGCATCGGACCGCACAGTCTTCTGAGGGGACGTCTTGGGGCTGGTATCAGACTCACCGCTATCGTCGTCTCCCATGGCTTTGACGTAACTACTGCTACGCATCCGGCGACATGGGATCTCCTCCTCCTTCTCAATCCCTGGATAACCCCCCCACTCATCCTGAGGCACCTGCAGGGATACAAACACACAGCATCAAAGCCAGTTCTCGCAAACTGCACCTTTCATCAAACATCACGTCAAGCTGTTTGTTAAACCTACCAGCTGCAGCTAACTTTCTGCCAATATATCTGTCATAATTAGTCAGGAATTCCAGGAACTCCCCTGGGCTTTAATATTGGCAAGTATAAAAATGTAAATAAATATATAAATCACTTTTTTTCTAAATAGATTTTTAAAAGTATCTAATTATTTCACTTTTTTAATTCATTTTTAAACATCTAAATAAATGTTACAATTACATTTATATAAAAATAAGAGGATTGATGGATAGATAAATAAACAATTAAAAAAAGAAATAAATGTAGGCCTGAATTTTAACAATACTTTGATAATTGAGTCATTTCATTTTTAAGTGGCATTCATAGATCTCCAAAAACAGAGACCAATTAGCAAGAGAACATGAAGAGCTGAGTCAGAGAGCTTTGCACCCAAACGCTGGATCAGATTCCCACTGAAAAACCTGGATCCCATACAAGCTTATCTTGCAGTCTCTTGATAATAATTATGTAGAGTCATTTATATATTTAACTAACATTTCAATATATCATGGCTTACTGTACATATCCCAAAAGAAATGATGTGTTTGTTTTGTGATGCGGTCAAATAGCAATCAGGTCAATAAACGGGCTGGGATTCAGCCTGGTTGTATTATGCAGGTTCAAAGAGAATATAAAGTGATATAGATGACTAGCGGAAGCTACGTTCAAATACTCTAAAGCTCTATTTGGGCGGTAATTGTTTCTCAGGGTGATGTCAGTAAAAGGACATTTGCCTGTGATGAATCTCAGGCTTTCGGAAGGCAATTATTTCATGGAAGGATGCTGGAGTTGCTATGTAATTTAATTTATTTTAGCAATAACACATAGACACTGCAGAAGGTTGTCACTCTTTATCTAAATCCATTTCTGTATACAAAACATGGTTCTTTATGAGAGTGACACATTATATAACAGAATTCACTATACAACAGTGATTGATAAGAAATGGCTAAAAATAGCCAACAGCAAACATGCTAAATTGTCAGCATTCATATTTGTCATTTACAGCCATTAGATGACAAAACATTTCTATGGTTATCAATGTGCGGCTCCATTATTTGATACAAAATCAAAAGATGTACACTTTAGCATAAAAAGAGTACTTACTATATACTTAACTGTGAATTGAATATAATGTTTTCTCATATACTGTATGAAATGTAATTAGCTCAACCAACATTTTTTTCATTTTCATAATTTCACAATTCTGACTTTTTTCTCAAAATTTTGAGATATAAACTTGCAATTATGAGTTATACATTCAAAATTGTGAGATGTAAAGTCACTTCCAGTTAAAGTCAGACCTGCAGGGACTGTGAGAAAGTCAGTATGATATGTATGTGTGTGTATATATATATATATATATATATATATATATATATATATATATATATAAATTTTATATCTTAAAATTCTGACTTTTTTCTTTCAATTGTGACATTTCTGTTCGCAAATATGAGTTTATTGTTGTGACAATTGTGACATTTCTGTTCGCAAATATGATTTTTTTCCACAATTCAGATTTTTTTGAAGATATAAACTCACAATTGTGAGTTATAAAGTCAGAATTGCAAGAATTTTAAGAGACATAGGTCAGAATTGCGATTTAAACAATTTGCATTTCTGACTTTTTTCTCACAATTGCGAGTCTACATCTCACAGATGCAATGACATAACTATAATAAATAGTTATGTCATTGCCTGACAAACAAATCAGACAGGAGAGTAGGTTAACTTCAGTGGACTTAAACTTGAAAAATTGTGGATTGACATCTCTCCACGGCTGAAATAAAATACATTCTGATGTTCATTCATGTTTATTTCATGCTTTAGGTAAATATGAAAAGATGACCGGTTCACGCGCTGCTTGAACTGAGGCAAGACACCCTAGTAAAAAAAGATCATATTAAATTAATAGATTTTAAATGAATTTATTTTATCAAGTCTATTAACATATTTACTGACATATCACTTGAAACCTACTGATATAAAAAAAATGCAATTAAACTTTATTTGGAGTACTTGTTCACAATGCACATTTCTTGATATTTAACCTTACATATGTTTTACTGTCACTATTGATAAAGATTGTATGATTGTATTTGATTTTAAATGCAAGATATTTAAAGTGTACTTAAACCATACTTGCAATAGTTCCACTTTAGCACAACCAAATATACTTCAGCATATCTTTAATTGAACTTCAGCACTACTTCCACACAATTAAAGTACATTAAGTACAAAATTAGTTGTTCCAATTTAGCAGACTTTAAATATACCAGTTTAGTATACTAAAAGTACAACTGCAGGGAATTTTTATTAAGTAGGCCTACATGATATGTAAATGTATTTGTAGTATATAGCATGAAATAAGTGTATTGTAAATACATTTTAGTATATATATTTTTCACTAGGCCAGCGATCTGTCACGAGATTAAAGAGCCACAAAATCATACTTCAGACTTCAATCAGACTTTTGTTCATACCAGAAGTAACCTGCTCTGTCTTGTCTGGTGGCATGTTGTCAGTTTCCCCTTTGCTCCGTGATGTGTGTTTTACTGCGTGAACGGCATGGCTTGACAGACATAGCAACATTAACTAAGTAGGGCAGGTTTTTGCAAAGGGTCAATTGCGAGTAATAAAGGCAGAATGGCTGCAATTTTGAGAGGTATAAAGTCAAAATTGTGAAATATAAACAATTAGCAATTTGCAATTCTGACTTTTTTCTCAAAATTGCAAATCTATATCTCACAGTTCTGACTCTTTTCTTTTTGCAATTCTGACTTCTTTTCTCAGAATTGCGAGTCTACGTCTCACAGTTCTGGCTTTTTCCGCAATTCTGCCTTCTTTTCTCAGAATTGTGAGATATTTGACCCTTCACAGAAACCCACCCTCCTTAATTACTGTTGCTATGTCCGACAAACAATGCCGATCCCACACTACATATCATATTTTCATGCAGTAAAAAATACATCACGGAGCAAAGAGGAAACTGACAACACGCAGAAAGACAAGACAGAGCAGGTTACTTCTGGTATAAAACAAAGTCTCAACAAAGTCTTTCAAATTTTGTCATTTTGTAAGAAATTCAAACAAAAAATACCATTTTGTGGCTCTTTAATCTTGTGACAGATTAAATTCACAATAAAGAATTGGCATCTGAACCGAACGTTTTTTCATATTTACTTAAAGCATGAAATGAACATGAATGAACATCAGAACGTATTTTATTTTTCACAGTTCTGACTTCTTTTCTCATAATTGTGAGATATAAACTCATAATTGTTAGTTATAAAGTCCAATTCTGAGGAGAAAAAGTTTTGAGTTTTTTGAGTTTATATCTTGCATTCTAAATTCTGAAGTTTTTTCTCAAAAGTGCAAGTTTAAATCTCGCAGTTCTGACTTTTCATCTTATACTGTATCTCACAAATTGTGAGTTTCTCATGCAATTCTGACTTTACAACTCACATCTGTGAGTTTATATCAAAACATTGCAATAACCTTTTCATTTTTTATTCAGTGGTGGAAATGGTCTTCCATATTTTCTTTCCTCACTAAGTACATCTTTATATGCAGTTTCACAATTACTCAAAACAAGATTCCTCAAGACAAATTTTACCTAAGGGACACAATAAAGAATAAACTAAACTACTTCTATTGTCTTTGAAATATGGTTAAAATATGCTGCTGAAAGCAGCTCATGGCTCTTTCTAAATGTCATATTCTGCCCATATACAGCTCCCTAGTAGAACACTGCTATAATAAAATCACTGTACTCAAGCTTATTGGCAGTAAATCTGCAGTGAAAAAAAAATGGGTCAGGCAACCTCAAGACCTCTTAACCTTAAAAAAATCTCTCACATCTGAACACAGCATTTGTTAACACCTCCAGTTTTGTTTTCAAGGGATAACGGCAGAAATTTGTGTAGGATGTAGCCATAGCAACAACACATGAATAAACATGAACACAGCATGCATATGTAACAGTGCAGCTAAGACTTTAGATGAGAAATTGACATTGTTTATACCAGAGGTAATCAGAGCAATTTATTAGGACGGAAACAATTGTGAGAACTCTGTAAAATGCCATTCAACAAGGAATATTAATGTAATGTGTGCCACCATTATTTACTACATTTTCTATAAACAGGACACCACAAACAGGCTAAAACCATGTGACCTACTGGTGGCTAATGGCATCACACACACTGTAATCTACGTACTGTACTATAATAAGGCAAAATCAAATCCATCATATCTTACATACAAAATATTTATGCACACTTGTATCCAAGGTAGAGACATCTTGCAGTTAAGACATCAAACGCATCTGTCATTACATTATGCATTATACTTTTGGTTGTTTTTTTCAGCAATATGATGTAGATTACAACCTATTGCATAAGACAAGAGACAATGACACAAATAATACACTGCAACAAGATGACACGATGAGTATAAATTAATGTGCATACTGGATAAATGAAAAAGAGTTCATATGAATTATGTACAGTAACATACTCTCTCTCTCTCTCTCTCTCTCTCTCTCTCTCTCTCTCTATCTATCTATCTATCTATCTATCTATATATATCTATCTATATATATATATATATATATATATATATGATTGATATGATTGTAAATTATAATACTTATTTATATAATATTATTATTATTGGGTATTATTTTACCCAATTTATTATATTTATATTTTATATCTAATTACAGTACAATGAAATTAATTTAAATGCTTTTGCAAATTGATAGGCTTCAAATTTCTACTTTCAAATCCTCAAAAAAATGGTCCCAAAATGTCTGAAATTCTTCACTTATCCACAGAAATATTGAAATTATGCAAATACATATACTGTATATATCGCAGCACAACAGACACTTTACTTATTTCATTAAATCAGAGCCTTTGATTTTGCACTTAGCTTTATTACAGTTTTAGAGTTATTTTCATTAATTGTGCAGCCACATTGTTGTCTTTTAATTTTACATTCTCACGAACCCTCTGCAGTTCCCTCATGAACTCCCATTTGGAAAACCCTGTTTTAGTGGATGGATGCCAAATAACCTATTTGCAACATTTGTGAATACTGTGAACTCCACTGCCATGCCTAACGACACCATTTAGCCAAGATTATCCAAGATTATTATTACAATATCTAATAGTAGACCCCATCTCCATCTCACCATATGGTCCTACACAATCATTTACATTATTTATTAAAATGCTACCTATATCTGCAGGAAATACATTAAAAGCAAATATAAGGACAGAGCATTTCATCAAACTGGATTATGGTGGGTAGATACGCCTTCATCCTTTAAAAGTGCATTCGAATTTCTTTTTCTTTTTTTTTCTTTTTTTTTTTTTCTGGACATAAGCCAGTAAGCAGGTCAAGAGATGTTTATCCAAAAAAAAGTGTAAAAATGTGCAGTCATGTTTACAATCGGCTCGCAAATTGGCCTAAATGGGTCAAACTGGTTGAAACAGATGGGCTACTTATAGAACAAACTATTTATGCATATGGACATTTTGGTCACTTTTTTAATTTAAATGAACTCAAAGATAGTTTTGAACCCATTGGAAAACTATGTCCTCCGCTTTTAAAGGAATATTGTGGGATCAGTATAAATTAAACTTAATACATAATGATGATGATTACCACAAAAGTCCTCCTTTTCTTGAAGGAAAATATCCAGTTACAGTGAGGCACTTACAGTGAATAAGGCAAATTCATAAACATTAAAATACTCACTGTTATAATAATAAAGACATGAGGTGTAAACAACATGTGGGAAAAATTATTTTAGGATGAAAATAATTATCCAATCCAACAACTACAGTACATTAACATTGGAAGGTACACTAGAGGCCTAAATCAACTGTCAAAATGATTACTTAAATCACGATTACTTACGATTACTTTTTCACAGAAGAATTAACTGTATTTAAAAGGGTCATATGATGTTGCTAAAAAGAACATTATTTTGTGTATTTGGTGTAATGCAATGTGTTTACACGGTTTGAGGTTCAAAAAACACATTATTTTCCACATACTGTACATTATTGTTGCTCCTCTCTGCCCCACCTTTCTAAAATGCGTCGATTTTTACAAACCTCATCGTTCTGAAAAGCATGGCATGCTCTGATTAGTCAGCTATCCAGTGCGTTGTGATTGTCAGAATATGTCAAGCGTGTGACGGAAATGTTACGCCCCTTACCATATTGTGATGTCGGGACAAGACAAAAACAATAAAACCCATTATAAACGAGGCATTTGTTGCACCCAGTGAGGACATAATTACTGATTATAATGACTTAAGGCACAATCTCACTGCACTTTTCGTTCCATTCACTTCCATTTATACAAATGCGCTGTGTTCCAAAATTCAAGCTTGGTGAACTCTGACCTACGAATTCGCATCACGTGACACAGTGTGACCAACAGCAGATCGTTACGTCACAGCATAACCTCGTAGCTGAATGAACAGAACATAAATGTAACTTTTTTTAAATGCATGACATTATATTACGACTGTGGTAGCATCCGAGAGAATTTCGCATACTCGGAGTCTAGTGAGGCTGCAGCTTTAGACTTTTTTTTTTTTTTTTTACATTTTACATGTCTACATTTGTGATCGTAGAAATGACAAACAACAAGTACTACTTTACACTGCTCAAAACTTAAAAAAAAAAAAATCTTTAAATATGAAAACGTACTTACAGGCTGTGAGTCAGAAGTGCCAGACTGTCCTTGCAAAGTTGGAATTGCCTCACTTTATAGAAACAGCTTTTGTTCAGAGCCGGCATTGTAGGCTACTCTTCCAGGTTCAGGAAACAGTCCTCCGTAAAATGTGCTGCACACACTCAAATATTTGCATTGTACCGTTCTTGAACAGCGTTGAAAACATAATTTAACCACTGATTTTTAGTTGTGTTTTAATTTGGAAGGCTAAACAAAGTAGTTTCGCTTTCACAACGAAACACACAGCGAGAATAAAAGTTACGCCTTTGTTCTTTGCGTATACATTTGGGCGGTGTTATGCAAAACTTCCCACACGGTGACGTAGATCTGTGGGGGCGTGTTTAAATTAGCCGTTTTAGGAAGGCGTGGATGAGACTTCATTTTTATAAAGAATATCTCTTTGGGTTTGAGACTTTAATCTTTGCAACTTCACAAATCTTAAATATGCACAAACAGCTTGTTAACACCCCAAGACAAAGGAAAACATGAAATCGCATCATATGACCCCTTTAAGTAATAAAATAGCCTTCACATTTCTGCTCTTAAATCTTTAAAAAACAGTTCCTATTCACTTTCATTGTAAGTGATTCACCGTAGCCTTGATTATTTGTGGTTAAAAACAAGGGCCCCATCAAAGGTTTGAACAGATGAGTCAAAATTATTTTTGTGGTAATCAACATAATGGCACAAATGCACTCGACTGATATTGAACCCAGAATGTTCTTTTAAACTAAGTCGGACTGTTCATGTTCAGTGGCAGTTTAATGTTCTCTGTGTCTTGACTGGATTCTGAAGCACATCGCTGTGATAAAATCAAAGACAATGTCTAGACAGCATCATGAGAAAAGCACCAATTCATCTCCTCAGCAGAGTGTGACAGACAACAGGTTCCTTCTACCTCAAATTGTGTTTTATATTTTTCTTTTATCATAAGTCTATGCTTCATTTCACTTTCAACAGTGTCATATCATACTTTTTATACTCTGTATTTATTATCATTTTAGAATATTAGTAATTTTTTTTTTTTTCTTTCCCTATACCATTTCCACCTACTCCTACTCTCCTTCAGTTTTTGGACAAGAATGTGTTGATGCATGTGTATGAAGTTCAGAGTTATTTTTGCAGGTAGTTCCAATAAACTAGAGAGAAAGTTCTGAAAGTTCCAGAATATTATCAATACATCAAGCTCTTTAATTTTAAAAGATGAAGGGAAATTTGATTACTCATGATATGAGCCTTTTACATTTTAAGTTCTTAAAATGTCACCATGCAACTTTATACTTTTAACACTGAACTGCAAAGAAAGGAAATGTATGAAATTAGACATAATCCGGATTTGCCATCCCTTGTGAAAAATAAGAACACTTTATGTTTAAAAAAGAGTACTTATTAGAAAATAATACTTAAAAAAAAAAAATAATAATAATCTATTCAAGTATGAATTTAATGTTTTTGGACACTTAATTGCATGCTATTTACAACTAAATAAAAAAAAATATATTATAGTTTAAATTTATATTAAATGCAATTAGTTGTCCATAAGAGTGCTCTTCTGATCTATTTAAGTAATTTACTTCTGCTGTCTTGGAAATGTTGTTGAAATGTACTGCCAAGCATGTATGATAAAATAAAATATATTTTAATATATATATATATATATATTTTTTTTTTTATTGAGACTTGTATGTCATGCATTTACATTTACTTGTAATTACACATTTGTAATGATTTAATATAATATGTTCCTTATCTTGTTATTCAACAAACCAAAATAAGTGGCATTATTACAAAGTGCACTTTTAAAAGTCTATTTAAGAATGTTAAGTTTAAAAAACAAACAAACAAACAAACAAAAGGCTACTTAAAGGGAAATTTCACCCAAAGGTTTTTTTTTTTTTTTTTTTTTCTGAGCACAACAGAGTGTATTTTTGGGCGAACTATCGCTTTAAATGGCCTTTTATTTTATTAATATAATATCACCTGCAAGTACACTATGTGCTCTTGTTTTCTTTGATCAGTGAATTTCAAATTTGTAATTCAGAATTAAGACTGACACAATTCTCTCTACAAAAACCTGCTTTGATGAGTCAATTAGCTAAAGCTCCCATTTTAAAAGCATAAATCATAAATCTATTCCTCTGCGTTTATCTGTATATTCACACAAATCAACCTTAAAACACAAAACATTCCAGAACATCTCTAACTGGACATTTATATCATTACATTTCTTCTCATCCTCTTCCAGATGACTTTTAGTGGGGTAACAGTACATTATTCCACCACAAGGAGGCACTACAGACAACACACTCATATACTGTAAATGAACATTCATTATTCACTGACAGTGAGGAAGTGCAGACAGAGACATAACTCCACTCAAGAGCAGGATTAGAGGAATCTAAATGAGATAAAACCATCAGATGTTGAAACGATGACTGCAGAATACATTTCCACTCAATGCGAGATTGCATGCTATCATTGCAAATTCAGATTGAGTTCAATCCTTTCACAACTTTTCGCTTACTCTATTTGCTGGGAGATAGAAATGTCTCCAGGGGTCAGAGTTGATAAGGGAGTTAAGATCTTCAAATATTGCAAAATAAAGTTTCAAATGAATAAGCGGCACTTTACAGAGCTGGGCTAACAGCTAGCGGATTAATCAGGGGGCTGTTTAGCTGAAGACCTTTGAACTCCTCCTTCCCAGATATCCTAAGTAAATCAGCTTCAACAAAAAAAGACTACATTTTGCTGAATTTTGGTAGTTAATAACATAGCTGTGCTGCTCTACCAGCAAACCAGCATGGAAATTCATGCTAATCCTGTCTTTTTTTAGGGCAGCTGAGAGGACGGCCCTGGCAATCTCAAGTTTCAAACAGATCTCAATAATGCCCCAAACTGTACTCAGATTTGACAAGATACCAACATATGCAAATCAATAAAATCAAACAGTAGACTTAGTGTTAATATTAATTAATAATGAACTATGCATGATTTTTTGAGTGCAAAATCAATTCAATATCTGAGACAGCTTGCCTGGACTGTTTTTTTTTGTTTGTTTGTTTGTTTTGTTTTGTTTTGTTTTCACATCAGCTTAATTAAATTTCCAACAAAATCTAACCTTTACAGTTCTGCACATTAAACCACCTCAAACCATGTATGTCCAAGACACATCTGGCTGGTTAAACACACTGGAACACAGCTGACTTACAATGAAATCAAATTTGAAGTTCACGGTTATTCCTGAATGGTTAATTAGTGAGTGTTTCCAGTTTAATGTCACTTACAACTCAGCCAGGCTGTCATCTCTCTCAAGCACTGACAGTCTCTAATAAGGTCAACAACAGGACAGGCCCCATTTTTTTTTCCTTTGCAAACATGACAATGCTGTATGTGCTGATGATTTGTACAAAGTAGTCCTCAGCTCCTCAGTACAAGGAGATCACTGGTACTTATACCATAATTAACCTTCAAGGAGAGTAAGATGTCAGTTAGATGTAGGAAGTGACTGGTTGAATAACTGTGTAGCAGTCAGCATGATCTATCAGTGCCTCATGCCATAATTCAGAATGAGAATCAGTATGCAACAAAGCACAGTGTGTGAAATAATATATATTGCACTCAAACTGCTCTTACATACCAGTATGACAATTGATTAAATTCATATCTATTTTGATAGATATGAATGAAATCATTGGTGAAATTACCTGAATGAAAACAGTGGTGGACTGATATGGATTTTTTGACTGTTAAGGTAATTGCACACTGAAACGTTCATATGTGTTTTTTTTTTTTTCTTTTTTTTTTTTTTCATATCTGTCATCCTTTCCTATCAAAATGCTTGCTACAGATGTGAAAACAGAAAATCTAACCTGATCAGAATTTTTTTATGATGTCTTAAAGTTTCAGAGGCAGTGTGTAAGCCAACGTGATCTCATGATAATGCGTATGTATTTTACGTAAAATGTGGTTCTACAAAACGTACATTTACTTACGTTTTCCCAGACACTAAAACGCACAATATTGACGTATTTACAGCATCTAAACGTACAAATACTTATGTATTTTCAGCATTTAAACGTACGATACTGACATACTGACGACAACTAAAAACAAATCCTTATGAATATTAAAATCACAGCATTAATTTCATTGTTGTTTTTAGTTGTCATATCAATGGCCTTATGCTTTCATTTGCATTATTAAATTGTTTACTTGTTTACTCAGTATGAAATTATAATATTTAGTTCTGTTCTGTGTGATTTCTGCTGCCAGCTCATTTCCAAGAATAGGCCTACATGGGCTTGTTAATTGATGACGTAATGCGGATCAACGAATGCTGTTTCTGGGTCCAAGCCCCAATTCATTTTACTTGAGAATACTACCTCAGCAGCCGTTTTTGAGCACTGTTTATTCATTTTATACATTTAAGCTAAACGTTTTCATATTTACGGTGTACACTACAGTCTCCGTGCTCACAGCGTCCCAAAAACAAATAATGTTTATATTTATTTATTTATATTTTCATTGTCTGGCTATCAGGGATTTCGGTATTAAGTTAATGAGTAGGGTTAAACATTTTTTGGTAGTATTATATTACATTGTGAGTGTATAATTAGCACCGTTTGTTTTCTTCTCTTGGCATCTGATAGAGCGTGTGGACACGGAAGTGGTGACACGTGACGTCAGACTTAACAAGCAAATAATGTTAAACAAGACTACACTTCAAACCCTTAAAATAAATAACATTTCTGCAATCGATTAAGCGTTCATGTAATATTTGCTTTGTTTGCCGTGGTGGGACACAAAAGGCGTTTTCTCTGACATGCTGTGTCTGACAATAGAACCATAAAATACACTGAACACAATTACAAAATTAAACAATTGTATTTGTGCACTGTAATCCTTCAGAATCCATACGATTGAGGAATGGACCCAAATTCAAGCCTTTATTCGGTAATCTTCATCTCCATCCCGAGCAGCAAGTCAAGCAACAACAGCAATAAACCCGCGCAAAAGTGCATTTGACAAATTCAAATAGTGCCGCATCAAGAAACGACAGGTGTTTATTGCTGGAAAATCGAATGTTCATTGGCTCACGCCTGCATTCGTCACAGATTGCGACATGCCGTGTTTCTGGTGAGGTGTGTTTGAATGATGACGCGTGATGCTTCACGGAATGAATAGGGGAAATAATCTGGATAATATTTTTAGCGATTAACAATTTAAATTCTGCTCTGCACCTCACAAACCTACTGTATTCTGCCAGAGAGGACTGCAGCTACAACGCATCGTCATTTGGACTGCTTTGGGTACTGCTTGACATTTTTGCAATAAATCAATGATTGTGATAGCACTTATCTGTCTGTCATATTTTTCTATATTACTGTACAGAGAGAGTTATGGTTAGGTTTAGAGGTAGGAGTGGGATTAGTGACTATAAAAAAATATTTTTTATGCTATATCATTACTGAACTGGTCATTTTCCTGCGTATTTTGGTCAGTTATGTTTTATATCCTTTTATATTCGTTATAAAATGGGTATGTTTAGGTTTGGGGGTAAGTTAAGGGGGCTAAAAATCTAAATTGCTTATTGATAAAATTATAAAAATGCATATTTGCTATAAAATGGGTAGGTTAGGTTTGGGGTAGGTTAAGTGGGCTAAAAATCTAAATCGCTTATTGATAAAATGATAAAAAGGCATTAATATGAATATCTTAATGATATAAAAGATACGTAAATGTTTTAAGTTTTTTAGCTAAAAATATGTAGCGATTTGCGAGTTTTAAACTATGAAATAATGTGAGGTTGTATTTTTTTAACGTACAAAAATTTTGGACAAGAATTTCAAACTCAGTGTGCGAAGACCTTTAAACATGCTGCCATTCTTTGCACTGTCAAAATAAAAGCTCAGGCACTGGCAACATAAAAGTCCAATTTTTGATGCTTAGCAGCAAAACGGGAAAACTTTTAAGCCAGTGCAGTTCATTGTTTGCTCTGGCACATTGTTAAAAAGAAAAAAAAAAGTACATGTAGTACACGTAGTACAACTTAACATTTCATGTTGACTAAACTCACAATTTTAAGGCAGCACGAACACTTTTTTAAGTTGAAACAACATTTCTTTTTTTTTTTTTTTTACTATACAAAATAAAAGTTATGAAATGTATATCATAGCATTTATTTGCTGAAACATCCTTCAAACATCTAGCCATTTATCAAATAAAGGATTCTCACTGCCACATGCTTTAACTGCATAGTCCTACACTACATCACGGATCCTGTTTGTATTGATCCCCCATTCTTAGGCATCAATGATTCCCACAGGCCTTAAACAATAACACTAGATAATCAATTACTGGATTCAATTGCATTTTGCCTCACGCAAATCTGTTTGAGTAAAAGAAAGTGGACCAAACATACTGTTTTCTTTAGAGACACTCAAAACCAGGACATTTATGATTTAATGGGCATGTATAAGTTAAATATTCATGTGTGTCTTATCTAAAAGAGCACTTTTATTACAGAAATAATCCCCTGGAGTAACCTGGGGTAATGTCTTTTGCTCAAGGACACCATCATGACAGGAAGTCACTGTGATTCTAGAGTTCATCAATCACCCCTTCTTTGGTTTAAACTAGGGCCAAAATGGTCTGTGTGTCCCAGTGTTATTTCCATTGACAAATAGTTTCCGTCATAATTTTCATCAACAACTTTTTTTACCAAAGAAAATGAGGCGATAAAATAAAACTTGTTTTGAATCACAAAAACTATGACGAAAATCCATTAACATTTTCATCAACAAATAAAAATGAGATGAAAATGTTAGGCAGGGATGATTTGGGAAGAGATCCAGAATTAATCTCCTGGATGGTTAAGGGGGTTTTAGTTTAGCAACTAATTTAGTTGCTAATGTCTGTCATTAATGTTAATCAAGCAACAAAAGAAAGACAAGACAAATAAAATCACTCACTGCTCTTGGCTGAATCAAAAGTAATCATTAACTAACCCATTCGATTTTTTTAGCCGACTAATTCTACTGTAGATGTAGTTGACTAAAATCTTATGATATTTAGTCAACTAAAACTAGACTAAAACTATAATATTTTTCTTAAATTTTCCTAATGACAATTTTATGAATTGTTTATATACTACAAACACTTCCTTTCATTTTTACCATGGAATAAGGCAGAATAGTTTCTATACTGTAATAAATGCTGTGTCAATTAGCACTACATTAATCATATACTAATTTATTTACTACCTGGAGATGACTTGAGAAACACACATAAGCCATATATTGTCGTAATCGTGTTAATGTCTTCATGTTTCTTCAGTCAAATAGCTTTTCATTCAGCTTACACAGCAATAGCTTGGATGCTTTTGTCCATATAAGGGATTTCCTGGTACGCCATAAGTTATTACTTCTACGAGTCTGTCTTGGACTTTCTGCGCAAGAGCGCCCTCTTGCCTCAAGTATGAAAGAAACATACACTTAGGGTGACCGCCTGGTAATAGATCTGTTGCGGGACAGTAGATGTGATTTTGCAGGACAATGCGGGACACGTGCGAGACATACATTTACTACTGTTATGCTATGTAATAATTGATTTACATCCATTGTCATATGTGCTTATTTATATTTCTGAGCGCGCACCTGTAAGAGAGAGAAAGCGCATCTTTTTGTGTGAGAGTGAAAAGAATACACCTGCGAGAGAAGGTGCTCACACATTTTGATGCGCCCTCGCACATAATAATGCTCTATGAACATTTGTCATTAAAATAACACCATAGAAACGCCTAAAACAAACTATTAAAATAAAAAGAAAGTCCTGTCTAAAGGCTGGATAAATTTTTTAATTAATGGAGAATATCGTGTTTTTCCGATCACTTGATGAGGCCCGCGCATCCTTTGCATTGAAACTACGCTGCAAAAAGAATAAAAAAAGCTTTCTTAAAAAGGCAAAAGAACGTATATACGCTTTCTTATAATGACAATTAAAAACCATCGGAATGATGAAAATGCGGGACATTTTCTAAATATGCAACGTGCGGGACAAGGAGTGAAAATTCTGTGCGGTACAACGCAAAGCGGGATGGGTGGTCACCCCACATACACTGTGTGCGAGTGTTGAGTGCTCTGTTATGTTCTGTTATATAAATTGCCTAATTCTGGATACGAATAAAACATAAGGTCATGCACAGGCTATCCTGTCTCTTTGAATTTAAATCTAGGTTTATTCACACTGCCCCTTGAAAACCTTTGTGTGAACATAGTTGCCCAAAAAAAGTGTGGGTGACGAATCTAAGGTGGGGGGTTGGGGGGGTTATGTCCAGCGTATATTCTAACCCCATGTATGTCAGTGGTTAAAGGTCATGCAGTGGTCTGATCATCAATGGTAACAAACCACAGTACTCAACAGGGTTACTTGCAAATACATGTGACAATAAACCAAACATGTTGCTATTCGCCATAAATTCGCATTAAAATTTGCCATAAACTTTAATATTCTCATCATACTTGTTTTACCATGGCAGTGGTTCACCTAATAGAGAAAAGTGACTCTAAAAGAAGACATTTACACTAATAACCACTCATACCCCTTGCAACAAT
The DNA here is from genome assembly GCA_036247105.1 of Cirrhinus mrigala. Lineage (NCBI taxonomy): Eukaryota > Metazoa > Chordata > Actinopteri > Cypriniformes > Cyprinidae > Cirrhinus > Cirrhinus mrigala. The sequence continues at coordinate 7,266,648 of CM070026.1, forward strand.
GCTAAAATGCAACAAAAATACATGAAATTATGCTTGAGTAGCATTTAGATACTTGACTAGAGTAGGGGTTTATGGGTTTTGGGGATTATGGGTAGCCCTGCCTATAGTGAAATCTCCTTGTCCAAAATCTAGCATTTTTGGGTAGGTTTTTTGTCAGTTCTTGCTTTTCCTGGGAACTGAAATCATGACATTGGCATTGCTTGGTCCACACTGTTTGAGCTACATCCTTCATGTAGCTCAGGGGTATCCAAACTTGATCCTGGAGGGCCACTGTCCTGCAGAGTTTATCTCCAACCCCAATTAAACACACCTGAACCTAATCAAGTTGTTACTAGGCATACTACAAACGCCCAGGCATATTATTAAAATGCACATCTTTGTCAATTACTCAATGTCTAAGGAAAAGTTCTGTCAAAATCTATGCCAAAGTCAAAGTAGATATATGTTAAACACAAGCAACATAAAGACTCATTTTCTTCATAAAAAGAGTGTCACAACAGGCAAACCATTAAACCAATTGTTCAACTGTTGGATAATTTCCGAAAGGCATTTGGTGTACCATTATATATGCGGATATGCTTAAGAAAGCCATGTCTTACCTGTAGGTAGTGTGAGGACCGGAATGATGGTTTGAGGTCCTGATGCATCATGGGCTTCTCTAAGTTTAGGGAGGACTTTCGGTAGGCCTCCTTAGCCTGGCTGACAGTGAGCGTTGACCAGGAACTCCTCTTCATGAACTTTCCCTCAGGTGCCATGGACAGACCCTCGCAGGCCGAACACTTGACGTCATTGTTGCTTTTGGAGGTTTTGAGCGAGTGGTCTCCAAAGTGAGTGTGCATGGATTCTGGGAAACTGTGGCCGACGTGCTCATGATGGTGGCGGCTCAAGGCGCTGGCCGTGCGGTAGGTGCTGTCGCTGTCTAGGTTGTCGTCCGAGCTCCACCAGCCCCCCGTTCCCGACCGGTGCCTGCGCTCCTTGCTTTTACTACGCTTGCTGCCGTGTTTGGATGAGTGATGACTGCCGTGGTGATGGTGATGGCTTCCCCCTCCTCCGCTATCTCCTTTGGTGCCATTCATCTTGGACGATCCCTCCAGTGAGTGGGACTTGGTGAAGAGCTTCTGGACGGAGTGCACCAGGTGTCGGATTCGACCGGGGCTCTCGCTGCGTTGCTCCCCACCGGGGGCGGCAGATGTGCGTTGGTACTGGAGCGTGTGGAAACCGTCACGATGAAGCGGAAGCTGTTTTTCGAACTGGTCCAGCAGGTTTGCGGGGATGCGGTTGCTTTTGCTGCTGCCGTGGTGAGCGGCAGATGTTGCAGCAGCGGCGGCGGCGGCGGATGTGGCTGAGGTGGTGATGGCTGCACAGTCTTCCCGGGCAGCTGGGTCGTAGTACTGTGAACTGTAGTGCATTCTGGGAAAGGTGCTGCTGGAGACATGGTCGGCGGGGGCAGTGGAAGTTAGCGCCACGGGTGACATGATCATGCAGTCGGAGTGAATGGAGCTGCGGGGGGAAAGACGGTGATGGAAGTCCATGGCGCAGGTCTCCGTGGGGCTGAGCAGGTAGTGGTGGCGCAGGTCGGTCACGTGCATGCCGTGCAGGTCATGGAGATGCTCGCACTCCGCCAGTCCACACGGGGGCAGTGTGGGAATCTGGTGCGGTGCACGACCACCTGATAAGCCCTTCATGTTCCTGGGTGGAGCGAGGCTACTATCCTCATTGAAATCTCGGGATGGTGACCAGGGCGAATACTGCTGGTCTGAAATAGAGAGAAGGACATTAAAGATGAGCAGTTTTACTAGCTTAGTCATCTTTTTTTCCCACAGATTTCATTACTCTACACAAGGCTATACTTTTGTGGTTAAACAGTCATTCAAAACCTGCAAAACTATGCATTTTGATTTTGGGGAGAAAATAACTTTCACTTCGCGAATGCAGACAATGTTATTTGAACTTTTTATGAACCCTAGTTGCTAAATGAATACAAGTCTCTGTCACTAATTCAAAAACACAGCATGACTAGCAAAAACTTAGGAAGATTCTAAAAAATTATTTATGTAAGAAGCACATAATTCTTCAATGAATGAGTTGAAAATAGTGGCTAGATTTAAATACAAATGTTTCCCTACTAGTGGCTGAGAAAAAAACATGTGAAAAGAATACAGGGTCCGTACAGATACTGTCAAATTCCAGGACTTTCAAAGACTTTAAAGCTTTACTTTTTTGATTTTCGAGGACTTCAATCAGAGATCTCACTTATCAAACAATGTCTTATCTTTCAAGTTCTAAAAAAAAGATAAATAGATAAATAAAAATATACTTATAAAATGCTAGGCGAAGTTCCGATCTGAATTAAACGACCCCTCAACCCGCTTCATGATTCAAACGGTTTATAAATCATTTGATTGGAGGGCTTCGAAATAGTGAATCATTTTGCAACATAATGGATTAACTGATTTGGAGTTTTGAAAAGCTCAGTTTCACCCATAACCACATGCTTTTTAAAATCATTAAAAGCGTTGTCGCAATTCGAAAATGTCATGAGTTTGAATCAAACGAAGCAGTTCCAGTGTAAATGACCCAATTGATTTGGTTCATCTGTTCCTCTTTTCGAGTCTTTAGCCACACAACACTGTCAGTACTACTACTGGCTTAGCTTGCTAGTTTTATGACATTAACTAAAATAAGAATGTTTTTTGAAATTCTGCGAATTTTGCGTGAAAAGATATGTGCTTATTGAAAGAATTAAACACTTCTTTCATAGATACTTTGCATTTCAAGAATTCAAGCACTTTTCAAGGACCTCTTCAGCAATGTTGCTATTTTCAAGGGTTTTCCAGGCCTTAAATTACTAAAAGTCAAATTAAAGTACTTCAACACTTTAAACACCTTGTACAAACCCTGACAATAGTATGTCTGAATTAACAGTATTCATAAAACATTAGGCAAAAGCTACCCAGAACTATTACTTCCACTGAGATTTTGAAGTGCAAAACCATCATCTGGATCTGTAAATGGAAGTGAAGTGACGCAATTGACAGTAGGAAGTCACATGACAACATGAAAATGAAGTATGTCTAAATCACGTTCATACTGTATTACACTTATTCATAATATATGGGTGTCCAAATCTGTTTCTCGAGGGCCACTGTCCTGCAGAGTTTAGCTGAAATCTTAATTAAACACACCTGAATCAGCCAATAAAGGTCTTCAGAATGACTACGAACTTCCAGTAAGTGTGCTAGAGATAACTGGAGTTCAAATTTGCAGGATGTTGGCCAAGATTGGACACTTCTGATAACATACTCTTTTTTTACTTGCTCAAAAGAAGTACCTACTCCACTTTCGGACACAGCCAGTCATGTGTTCGGTTTCTGACTTACTTTTTTGAACAAATCGGTTGAGTGAATGGTTCAATGACTCACTCAAACAGTCACTTGTTTCATTACTGAATGAATCATCATTTTTGAAAGAATCATCTGAATGAATGTTTCAATGACTCAAAGACAGTCATCTTTTTTTTAACAAAATGGTTGAATGAATAGTTCAGTGACTCATTTAGTTCCTGACAAAATTAGCGTTCTGAACAAATCACCACCACTGATGCACAAACTGAGAGTCTGTCTGGAACACAGACACGTGTAGTGACGAAAACAGTGAAATGTAAGTCACAATTGTTTATCAGCACTCTTGGTATGCTGCTCGACCAATCAAAGGATCAGAACTAACCAATGTTTAACATTACTTATTATTCCATAAAATGTAGTTATGTCAGCTGAAATGAAATGAAACCTTTTGTAGTTGGATCCACTTCAGAGTTTTGTGATATTCAAAATATGAAAGTGTCCAAAAAGTCCTCCGAGGTGAGAAAGTCACAAGAGTGACATGGTGGTGGTCTGGGATTAAAAAAAAAAAAGTTAGTTTTCCTGTAATATACTAGCAGCTAACATAAGCGATTTAAGTTGTCACCCTAAGGCTTTTCTCAGTCTTAAGTATATCTGTCCACTCACACCACACAGAAGCAGACAGAATGCAGCTGCATTTATCTCCCATGCTGAGGCACCCCACCACCTAAAATATCTGGCATGCAACCCACTGATCATGTCAGGTCTGTACTTCCAAAGAGCTCCAGATATCTTTATTTGCTTTATTTAAGTTACTGAACCCTACCCTTGTGAAAAAGCACACTTTAGCATACATTTGAACAGAGCAGGCTACTTATTGTAAGTGTTAATGTAATGTTTTCAGATACTTAATTGCATTAATCTTGTTTACAATTTAATGAAAATGTATTATAGTATAAATTTATATTAAATGCAATTATTTTAAGAGAGATTTTTGACTTAAGCACATCTTTATACTGTATATCATTTCATAATTATATATGCTGTCTTTGAAATATGGTTAAAGTGTACTGTCTAATGTACTGACAAGAATTTAAGCTACATATATATTTTTAATGTAATTTCTGTTGAAACTTAAATACTAAATGTCAACTGTAATATCAGACTACAGATACGATTATAATCAAGTACTTTACATGTGCTTTAGTATGTTATTCAACACATCAAAATAAGTGTACTTCTTTAAAGCATGATTAAATATTATTAAATGATTTCAAATATACTTTTAAGTAAAACTTTAAGTATTACGAAATAGTAATAAAAAAGCACCACTGAAGTCCACTATATGGAGAACATTCGTGAAATGTTTTCCTTTAAAAAAATATAATTTCCGTACAACTGAAGAAAGAAAGACATGAACAGTTACATTATCTGTAAATTTTTGCTCTGGAAGTGAATTACTCCTTTAATTCTCTCCAGGTATTATAAGAGCTCCTCACTTTATACTACCGTAAAACCATGTCCAAAAGAAATAATATTTAACTGTCTTTCAGACAGACTCTCTTGTTCTGACTAATGGGATCCTGCAGGAAACCTCTCTCTCTTTGCATTAAATTATATTTTATAAGCTTTGATTGTGAGTTAAAATAATGTTGACAGAAAAGGAATCTTCTTTCAATTCTTTCAAAAGAATTATGACCACAAGAGAAAAAAGGGTTTGCATATTTATGATGTAACATTTGGAAAAGCTGATAGAATTGAATTCAACAAGGATAAAACTTGAACTTCAAGGAGACCACAAATCTGTAGTTTAGTTACAAATATGGATGCTTTTATCCAAAGCAACTTGCAGCACACACTTTACAAAGAAAATTCAACTATAAGGTTAAGTTCTTTGCTCAAGGCCACACTGGTGATTTGGATTTGCAGGAATTGCAAGGATTGGGCCTCAGACCTGCAGTCTTATGGCTAACAGTCCAATTTTAAGCAACCACTACATCACACCACACATTCAGGTCTCTTTCAGCTTCTTTTCAAAGAAAAGTGTGGCACTGAAGTGTGTTTTAAGAGTCTTCTAAAGCCGTATGAAAGCTTTGTGTGAGAACCAGCCACCAGGATGCACTAAAAATAAATAAATAAAAAAAAAGATTATTTGGACCAACCTAAAAAATAAAATAACTCATTTGTTACAGCCAAATGCATTAGGTTTTTGTTGTAAATTATATTTATGTGGCTGTTTGCAGCCGTCACTGGATTTCAACCAGGAATTATTACAATTTACACTGTCCCATCCATTTTGGTCCCACTTTATATTAAGTGGCTTTAACTACTATGTACTTGCATCAAATAATAAGTACAATGTACTTAATGTGGTCATACTGCATTGCAAAACACTTTCGCTGCTATTGAGGTGGGATATGGGTAAGGTTAGGGACAGGTTTGGTGGTATGGGTAGGTTTAAGGGTATGTTAAGGTGTAAGGGATGGGTCAACAGTGTAATTATAAACGTAATTACAGAAATTAATTACAGATGTAATTACATGCAGGTATTTTAAAAATCTAAGTACAATGTAAATGCATGTACACAATAAGTACACTGTATCAAATGATTAATTTCAATGTAAGTACATAGTAGTTAAGGCTACGTAATATAAAGTGGGACCAATTAGCCCAATATTAAAATGCACCTTAAATAAATGCCATTTTACTTTTTCAGTGTAAAAAGATATGCAAACAGCCAGTCTAATATAGCATCATCCAAACCATGCTGCGTTCTCATCATCTGGGATAACAGCTAATATCAGTAAATGACAAATTAAAGCAAAGATGCCAGTGTGCCAGAAGAGAAATCAGAGCAGGAAACACCTTTAGCGCTAAATCTCCTCTTACATAACGCCCAGGGCCCATAATCCATTGCAGTATATCAAAGAGAATGAGATATAACACAGAGTTGTCATGGTAACCATTGCTGAGAACTCTGACCATGAAAAGCAGATTTTAGAGTTTGTTACACAGGCATGACAGTAATTCACAGCAGGACTGCTGTTCACAGCCGTCACTGGATTTCAACCAGAATTATTGCAATTTATACATCTGTATACTTCAAATCTGAATACTAGACGCTGTGTGATAAAGAGCGCATAAGCTTGATGACTTCAGGATACAGTAAATGGATTTTGCTGTAAAATTATTATTAAGCCTTCAAGTCAAAACATCCCAGCAGAATCTTGGGGAAAAACGAACCCAACAGGATTTAAATATGCAACATTCCCAACATTTCCTCTGCCGTTTCTCTATTTTTACAACACAAATGATAAAGAACATGTGGTTGCTGTGGCAACTAAATGAGTCAAAGAAAGATAACCATGTGTTCTCACGTGTAGCATCTTGCCTGACACACAATTACACGCAATGACACATTCAGGGTCACTACCTGAGCAACAAGAGATATTTTGAATGCGATTCTAGGAAAGAAAAAAAAAAAAAAAAGATATGTGTCACTGGTGTCACAGAACATGGCATTTAAGAAGAAATTTTATTACACTGACACTAATACAGGCTGTTATGTAATCTACAGTCCTCTAGGTACAGTTCTCTCTTTCTATTAATTATGTTTGTATTAAATAAGATATCCTAGTTTAAAACTGCTATTTCTAGACTTGAAAAAGTCATCTAAATTAATTAAAGGAGAAGTTCACTTCCAGAACAAAATATTACAGATAATTTTCTCACCCCCTTGTCATCCAAGATGTTCATGTCTTTCTTTCTTCAGTCGTAAAGAAATTATGTTTTGTGAGGAAAACATTTCAAGATTTCTCTCCATGTAGTGGACTTCTATGGTGCCTGTGAGTTTGAACTTCCAAAATGCAGTTTAAATGCAGCTTCAAAACAGCTCTAAACGATCCCAGCCGAGGAAGAAGGTCTTATCTAGCGAAACGATCGGTTATTTTCTAAAAAATGTACAATTTATGTACTTTTTAACCTCAAATGCTCATCTTGTCTAGCACTGTGTGAACTCTGTGTATTCCGGTCCAATACAGTTAGGGTATGTCGAAAAACTCCCATCTCATTTTCTCCTCTAATTTCAAAATTGCCCTACATTGCTACAGAAGTACCAACCCAGTGTTTACAAAGTGAAGATGTTAGAAGATGAAGAATGATCAAACAGCCTTTACAAAAAAAAAAAGTAAAACAGCGATGTAGAGCGATTTTGAAGCTGGAGGAAAAATAAATGAAATGGGTTACCCTAACTGTCATGAACCGGAATACACAGAGTTCGCGCAGAGCTTGACAAGACGAACGTTTGAGGTTAAAAAGTATACAAATGATCATTTTTTTAGAAAATAACCGATCGTTTCGCTAGATAAGACCCTTCTTTCTTGGCTGGGATTGTTTAGAGCCCTTTCAAGCTCCATTTAAACTGCATTTTGGAAGTTCAAACTCGCAGGCACCATAGAAGTCCACTATACACTCTTAAAAATAAAGGTGCTTTAAAAGGTTCTTCACAGCGATGCCATAGAAAAAAACATTTTTGGTTTCACAAAGAACCATTCAGTCAAATGTTCTTTAAAGAACCATCTCTTTCTTACCTTTTTATAATCTAAAGAACCTTATCTTGCCACAAAGAACCTTTGTGAAACAGAAAGGTTCTTCAGATATTAAAGGTTCTTCATGGAACCATTTAAACAAAAATGGTTCTCCTATGGCATCGTGAAGCACTTTTATTTTTAAGAGTGTATGGAGATAATTTCTTTACGACTAAATAAAGAAAGACATGAACATCTTGGACGACAAGGGGATGAGTAAATTATAAATGAGTAAATTTACATTTTTCTCCTTTAAATCTTAAAACTCTGTTGGCATTTTCATAATATATATATATATATATATATATATATTTTTTTTTTTATTTATTTATTTATTTTTTTTTTGTTTGTTTTTTGTTTTGTTTTGTTTTGTCAAACTCTAAAATATTCTCATCCTTTATCTTCATATCCTCATCATTATCCTTTCATTCTTATCCAATAAATCACAAAGCAATGGAAAAATCATGGGACTTTTAGATTTTGTTCCACCGTTCTAAAATATTCCATTTTGATTTTCAATTTGATAAAATGACAGAAATCTGAAGGTTAAAACAAATCTGTTATTAATTACTCACCCTCATGTCATTTCAAACCCTTTGTTCGTTTTCAGAACGCAAATTAAGATATTTTTGATGAATTTTGAGAGATGAATTTTCGAGAGAAGACAGTTGAAATAGTCCATGTGACATCAGTGGTTCAACAGTAATTTTATGAAGCTAGGAGAATACTTATTTGCGCAAAGAAAACAATTGAATGGAATAATATCCCCAGCTCTTTATTTCCACCCTCCTTATTTTCTTGAAATTGCTTAAAAATTTCATGTTTTAATAATAAAGTGCCTCAGAAAAGTACACTCAGAAAAATACCCTTTACTTCCTTAAATTCATCCTTTAGAAGTTACAGAGTTCAAAAGGTACTAAATAACAGAAATGACCCAGGAGGACACTGCAATTCACCCAAGCACCCTACAGATGAGATAGAAAATGAATTGCATTTACTTAAGGAAAGCTGCACTTGTATCTCCTCCAATGCCAGTTGCATAACTCGACATTATCAAGTCTTTCCACCTCCACACCAAATCTCCAGTGAAACAAAAGATCACTGAAGACGAGAGCAGAGTAACAGGCATCAATCCACAGGCACATGAGTCGTGCAGCTAAAAATATCACAGAGGGGAGGGGTTTGCTTTCCTGTAAGGGGTAAATGAGGTCTCTCGAAATCACCTGCCATTAGTGTAAATAGTGGCGTTGCACTGTGTTATTGGCAAACAGCTAATAGTGTAAGTGCAGTAAAGCTCGACTCAGTAACTAACCTTCAAACAAGATAAACAAGAGGTTTCAGGCACTAAGCTCTTCTTCACCAAAATGACAGTAATCTAACCGAACACTTAACAGAGAAAAGACAGCTGGCTTTCGCTTACATTCAGACAAATCAATGTCTGAGAGAGAATTAAGTCAGTTCTTTGTGTTTGGTTCCAGTAAACTGTTACATAAAGCTGAAGGAAGCGAATGCCAGAGAAGGAGTTGCGCTGGACGCCTGAGCAGGAGCTCACCTTTGATTCAGTCTCCCACTCACGCCCACTGCTGCCCTCGCACACACAGGACGGTGGCGCTCTGATGGCAGGACCCATCAGCCACTGCTAGCGAACGCCTCACCCAATAAACAGCTCCTCACTTCATAACAGACAGAGAGGAGAGAACAGAAAAAGGTCGAAATGAAAAGTCACGAAAATGACGGGACGATGAAAACTCATAAACTTGTCAGATTATAGAGGTTCACTGTCATTATGCAAATCCAGTCTGAATAAGCAACCGTGTTTAGGTTGTACCAACCTTGAGAAAAAATTAAGAATGAGTCCGAAAATTGCTCGACTGTCCAAATGTGTGGCCCTTACTCATCATGAACTGAACACTTTCTTTTATAGTACTCAAATATAAAGCAGTTTCATGCAATAATGTGGTAGAAAATATCAATAAAATACCTTTTAGGAATCATAAGTAATAATAAACTTCAAGAAATGTAAATATACACAAGGCCCAGAAGTGGCACTTGTCGAGTGCCAAATATAAGTAAAATTCGTTTTTGACAAGTAAATAAAAATGAGTTATCAGCCATTCGGCTGCAATACAATACTTGGATTAAATTGCAACGCTGATACTTTGGAAGAATGATACTGATTGCTTGTAAAATTTGAGCTGAAAAGATCTTCTAACAATTTTACCTTAGCGGAAAATGTACAGGTTTTTCTAGGATGACTAGTTTATTCTCCAGAACACAAACAAACAAACAAATCAATCAATCAATCAATCAATCAATGAAAATTATTACATGCATTAAGTCTTAATTGTGTCTCTGTGTTTGTGTGTGTGTGTGTGTGTGTGTGTGCGTGTGTGTGTGTGTGTGTGTGTGTTTTAATGGGAGGCACAAAAGGGAGAAAGAGACTAATGTGTAACAAAACAACAGCTAAATATGTTAAAAAAAAAAAAAAAAAAAACATGCATATGAGCCATTCTACAGAATTGGTTCAAAGTCAGCGTTGAAAACGTCTTGAAAAAAATGTGTCTTTTTCAACAAATCTTGTATGCAAATTGTATAATATCCAAGGTACACATTTCCAGTAATTGTGCAGTTAATTCTCATATTGTATTTGCAGAAAGTTTGGGAGTATTTGTCCTCTCCCCAAATTTTTCACTACCGAAACACAGTAATATATAATTTAATTATAAGAGTTACAGTATATTGACCTATTAAGATTGTGCTTACATCTTCTATGTAAATATATTTTTTCTATTTTATTAAAAAGTTTTCAGAGGTAAATCAATAACAATTCCATTTTTAGCAATATTTCAAGTGTGATTCATGAGAGTTGTTGTATTTTGAATCAAAATTTTCTTTGTAAAAGGCAAGTTGATCATACTGGTTTCAAAGTTAAGTATTCATTCCTTTAAATAAACACTGAACCAGAAACTATAATAACATCTTAGATGATAATTCAGTATACTTTATTTTTGACAAAACATCCCATGTTTTTCGGTAGCGACAGTAATGTTTTGGTAGCGACCACATCGCATTACTGAATGTTAACCCACATTCTAAAATACTACTAAAACATAATAAAATACAAAAAAATTGTATTAAAATTGTGTTTATTTCCAGCAGATAAAGGATTATTTGTTCCCTTTTGTCACTACCGAAACAGTGATGACACGTTTTGGTCGTGACTGTTATGGCAGTCACAATTTTATGGGATAACACCCAAAAAAACATATCACTAACGAAACATCACCAAATTATTTGGCGGTTACTGTTTCGGTAGTGACAATCTCAAAGATGCTAATCAGCACATGGTTAGCTAGCACAGTTCTGGGCTGCATTTCCCAAAAGCATCTTAAGCCTAAGCTGTTTGTAGATCCATTGGTGGCAATGGATCTACAATGTACTTAGGCTTACGATGCTTTTGGGAAACGCAGCCCAGAACACTTGTACATATAAAACTACATTTTATGGAATAACTCCCAAAATAGTGTGTTTAATTATAGAAAAATTGTGTTCAGTAGTGACATTCTTCAAAGTTACACACAGATTTTACATACTTTTGGACACATTTACCTCACAATGATTTGGCCTATCTACTCAGTATATATCTATAAGAGAGAGGGACACATGAATACTTCCTGTTCCCTATCTGTCGGTCACTATGAGTTATGTCGTGACAACATTAGGGGGGAATTACTTGGGAGCCTCGATCATCTTTGATTAAGAGAAAACGGCAATGAAAATTGGTTAGTGGATTTGCCTAATGCACCACTCCCCGTGTGCACGGGTATAAAAGGCGACAGGTGCATCCACTCATCAGACTTTTGCTTCGGAGCCAAGTGGATGAACGTGCTTGATCTCCACAAAGCCTTTTCATCTAGAACTGTTCTGGTTTGCGTGACGGTGTATACAGCGGTGTCCCTGTTCACAGCGATTCCCCTGGGTACTTCAACTAAAGGAGCAAATTTTCTAAAAGAGCAAATCAGGGACGGCTCGCGTCGGACTTGAGTGTTCTGCCACAAACTGTGGTGGATACCATCACTCAGGCTAAGGCTCCCTCTACGAGGCAAGCCTATGCACTGAAGTGGAGTCTATTCGCCAACTGGTGCTCTTCTCACCGAGAAGACCCCCGAAGATGCACGATTGAAGTAGTGCTTTCTTTCCTGCACCCTCCACCTTGAAAGTGCACGTGGCTGCTATCGCAGCACATCACAATGCAGTGGATGGCCGGTCCCTGGAAAAGCACATCTCATCATCAGGTTCCTGAGGGGTGCCAGAAGGTTGAATCTTCCCAGGCCACCCCTGGTCCCCTCTTGGGATCTCTCTGTCATCTTCCCTGTACTTCAGAGGAGTCTCTTTGAGCCGCTGGACTCAGTCGAGCTGAAGTTCGAGCTGAAGTGAAGACAGCGCTTCTGACCACACTCAGAGAGTCGGGGACAAGCATTTTTGGTGAGCGAAGAGCACCTAGTGTTCAGGCCGGCCTACTCTCATGTTGTCCTGAGACCCCGGTCTGGATACGTCCCCAAGGTTCCCACCACGCCTTTTGGCGATCAGGTGGTGAACCTGCAAGTACTGCCCTCAGAGAAGGCAGATCCAGCCTTGGCGTTGCTGTGTCCCGTAAGAGCTTTGCGCATATACATGGGCCGCACCTGGAGCTTCAGAAGCTCTAAACAGCTCTTTGTCTGCTACGGAGGTCAGCAGAAAGGGAAGCCTGTCTCCAAGTAGAGGTTGGCCTACTGGATAGTGGATGCCACCGCCTGGGCATGCCAATCCCAAGCATCCTGGGGGTGAGGGCTCACTCCACACGGAGTGTTGCCTCCTCCTATTTGCTGGCGCACGGCGCCTCTCTGGCAGACATCTGGGTGGTGCAGTCTGACGGTCCAGGTCTCCAGTCAGCCCCTGCACTGGGCCAGGTGTCCATATGGCTTGGTTCCCTGCGGGCAATCCCATATGTGTATTCTTCCACGATAAGGTTTCCAGCTCGGTAAACCTGTGTCTTCCCTTGGACAGACCACTTTGTCAGTCTCTGCTGGCAGTCGTTCCATCCATACTCTCAGGTAGGACCTGCCTCAGAGACCCATTACATATGTAGCACTGCCCCAGGCCTGGGTCAGTCCATATCTAAGTCTCCACATGTCACTTCCCTGCAGGCAGGATGTGGTCTCTGTAGCACCCTTCCCTGGAAGGCTCGCTTCCCCATCGTTACAAGCAGGCTGTAACAACAAAATAGGAAAGACTACGATGCATCTTTCATTGAAGATCGAAATCCCTTCTGTTAAGAATTCTGTGGTGAAAGAAACAGTGGCTTGGCTATAACCAGCAGCGGTATACTCACCTCCGGTCCCTACGGGTACCAAGGTCAGTGAATTCACGCTAGGGCAATGGGAAGGCTACCACCTTTGCACAGCATTTGTCTGACACGCGACGCTTGCCAACATTTGCAATGCCATAGGGTTGTGACAGGGTTCCGGTTGTGGCATTTTCCATAGACCCCCAATGTCATCACGACATAACTCGTAGTGACCGTCAGATAGGGAACGTCTCAGTTACATACGTAACCCTCCTTTCCTGACGGAGGGAACAGAGACGTTATGTCCCCATGCCACAATCTCGAACCATCGCTGGTGGCCAGGGACACGTTCACGGCTCTTCAGTGTAAATCTGATGAGTGGATGCACCTGTCGCCTCTTAAATCCACAAACCAATTTTCATTGGCATTTTCTCTTAATCAGAGACGATCGGGCTCCCAAGTAATTCCCCCCCAATGTCATCACGACATAACGTCTCCGTTCCCTGACGTACGTAACCGAGACGATCATAAATGTATGGTTGTAGTTCAAATCAGTCTCAGCCAATAGACTAAAACATACTCTTTCAGTAGTCACATATATATATATATATAACTTTGTAAATTATATTTTTGTATATATATATATATATATATGTTTTTTTTACTTTTAAACTAAAATACCCACTAAATGATGGTTTAATCTTACTAATTTCGAAAGCTTACTGATTTTTGTGGGTAATTATTGTGGGTTTCAATAGATAACAAAAGGATCTTAGTAAACATCTAAGATTTGAATACTTAAATGCATTTTTAATGTGTTTTTTGGTTGTGGGACAGCATACATATAGTAAATATAAAGAAGGATGTAAATGGATATTTTAATTGTTCTTATCAAGTTATAATTGAACATGCCATTATATCACCATGGAAACTACTGCATACTGCCATAAAGCTAAATGTTAAACAGTTGCTTATATATTGATAATTAGGAGAGGAAAAAAGTGAATGCCTCCTGTTTAAATCAAGGAAAACCCTGTTTTTTTAACATGTGATGCAAATACAGTATATCAGATCAATACTAGATGAAATCATTGGAGAGTTCAGGATAACAGCTGCCGCCACCAGGCCAAATTAACCTTTGAATGTGTGGAAAATGTACACAAAGATCAAAAATAGTGAATACACCACTTTAATAAAACCCTGAGATAAATGTTTACTGAAGATGTTTCTGTCTTTTCTTGCAAGGTTCAGTCAGTCCATCAGATTAGTAATACTGAGAGTATTTAAAGGATATTGTTTCTATGGGAACTATAAAATCTCTTTCCTTCAAAACTGACACCTAGTTTCTCTTCAAAGAGGTTGAGAAAAACATCATCTGTGAATAACACATCAAAAATAACAATATTTAACAATATTTTACTGTTAAATATTTTTTTTTTAAAGTTGCCCTATTCATTTCAAACGATGAGCTGAGAATCTCTATCTTTTTTATTCCTTATTAATACAGTTAACTTGAAGCGTGTCATTTATGCACCACTAGTGTCACCAAACAGAACTGCATGAAAAATTTAGGTAACCAAGCCTCAAAAATGGCTTGTTTAGATGTTATATGTGATGTCACACAGGCACATATGCACTTGAGCTTCTACCGACAACAGGACAAATTTGTTTTGATGCTTCCAGTTACATCAGCAACTTCTGAATGATCCCAGCCTCATGAACAAGTGGATTTTTATTTTAACTGTTTTGTAAATGAGACACAGTCTAAAGGAGAGTTGAAAAGAAAATAAACTTTTGTTAAACGATGAAACAGCCAACTGCATTGTATCTTACAGCAGCTACATCGCAAACCTATTTCTCAACACTTTGTAAATCACAACATTATTTATATGGATAATGTTTTCAAAACACTTACAATAGTGAGGGAGCACTGATACTTTTCCTATGCAATGACATTAGCAAAACATAACAATGGCTGTTTACTAAAAAGCCTTGAAGGAGCCACCCTTTAAAATGGATCATTTCAAAAGGAGGGTCAGAATGAGGGTTAAAAATAATCATTTTTTCTCAAATAAATGATTAGTTTTTGCATTAAAAAATAAATAAATAAATAAATACATAACATGAGCAAATCTCAAAGAACACATTAAAATATGAAGAAAAAAATAATCTCTTTAAAGAGATCATATTGTAGGAAAGGTCATGTACAACTGGTGCAAGAAACATTAAAGGGATAGTTCACCCAAAAATGACAATTCTTTTTTCAGACGAATACAATATTACGGAGACATGTTACAAATTTTCTTACAAGCTTTATAATGGCAGAGAATGGGTGCTGAGATTTTGAAGCAAAATAAAGGGCATTCTTAACAAAAAAAAAACAAACAAACAAAAAAAGTACTCCACATATTAAGGCCTCAGAAGGCCTTTATTAACACCCCGGCGGCATGTGGAGTACTTTTTATGATGTATGGACACACTTTTTATTGGACTTCAAAATCTTAAATACCATTCACTGCCATTATAAAGCTTGGAAGAGCCAGGATATTTTTAAATGTAACTCCAATTGTATCTGTCTGAAAGAATAAAGTCATATACACCTAGGATGGCTTAAGGGTGAGTAAATCATAAATCACGGAATAATTTTGAACTATCCCTTTAACTAAAAGTAATTGAACTTAAAATGCTACAAAAGTGTAGGGCTTTAAAGTCGTCATGAAATGGAAATCAGCATTGTTTTTCTTCTCTACTGTGACATCGAGCAATCTTGAACAAGATAAAATGTA
The DNA here is from genome assembly GCA_036247105.1 of Cirrhinus mrigala. Classification (NCBI taxonomy): domain Eukaryota; kingdom Metazoa; phylum Chordata; class Actinopteri; order Cypriniformes; family Cyprinidae; genus Cirrhinus; species Cirrhinus mrigala. The sequence continues at coordinate 7,282,687 of CM070026.1, forward strand.
CAGGGCTTTATTTTGTCCATTGGGAATTGACTGGATCACTGTCGTTTGCTCATTTCTCCAAAATTTAGAGAAATGAGCAAACAACAGTGATCCAGTCAATTCTTATAAAGTGCTGCTGGGATCTGACTGTTATTATATTACTGGAACTGTCCTGATTACTCACTGAACTTCATCCAACATGAGAGAAGTGCTCAGTATTGGACTAGGTTTTATATCAAAATTGACTATTCCTATATTTTATTGAATATTACAGTTAATATTCGCTAAAAGTCAATACTGAGCACTTTGCTCATGCTGAAAGCCAGTGAGTAAGCAGGACAGCCCCAGTAATATACTGTAATAACACTAAGATCGCAGCAGCACTTTGTGGTTCACACATATGGCATACTGTGAAAAACTCACAATGTCTAGTCAGAAAATGCTCTCCGTTCTCCTCTGTTTAGAGGTCATTCTATGAAACAGGTGCCTTATCCAATTATATGGTGATTTTTTTTTTAAAGTACAGTTTTTAAATATTTTAATGTGCTTAAGTATTACTAAATTGCACTGTCCATATGAACCTAATTTCTTTTATTCATTCATCCATGCAGATAATTCGTACACTTTTGTCCCACTTCAAGAGTGATTTTTCCCTCCATGATAACAACAGCAGTCTTGTGATTTGTGGGTAAAGAGTTTTAGCTGAATGACATGTTGACAAGGAAATTAACCAAAGTGAAAGATTGAGTGTGTGCCTGTCCTTAACATCCAACACAAATCACTAAGACAGTGAAACTCTAACTGCATGAAGGTATAAGTAGCTTTGAGAGTTGTTTGAGGTATACAAAATTCAATCGATTGTTTAAGGCAGTTTAATATAAATTAGGTTGAAATAACTTGTACAACTGAGTAGGCTTAAAAATTTAAGGCAGGAATGATTATTGAAGAGAGAAAATATCTTAGCTTTCATTTCCAAGTGATAGGAGATTAACAAAAAGACTCGGCTCTGTCTTGTTGGTCAATTGCTGCGTCTAGAGCCCTATGATTTCCACAATGCAAAAAACTCAGATGGAATTGCAGTTTTTTTTTTTTTTTTTTTTTTTTTTTTTTAAACTAAGGCTACGTTTAAACTAGGGCGTTTTAAAGGGGTGCTATTATGCTTTCTCACTTTTTGAATTTTGGTCAGTGTGGGGTGTGTATCTTTGGGCATAAAAAGATCTACAAAAGTTACAAATCTCAAAGTCCACTCCAAAAGGAGATTTTTCGTTTTTAAAAAAATCTCTTTTCAAGAACTACAACTAACGGCTCCTTTGGACTACAGCGTTTGTATTTCGCATACAATGATGTCACAACGCGGTCCATTAGAATATCATTAAATTAAATCCCGCCTACGGAAATTTCGAAATGTTGGGGGGTGGGTAGAGACGAGGGGGGATTAGCATAATGCAGCACAGAGAGCCGCTTCAACAAGCCGCAGCACGGCGGGTATAAACACAAGCATTGACTAGAGTGGCCGCTTCAGAGCAGTAACGCGCCACAGACATGTGCAGTACAGGGGGTCAAAACACATGCCGAATTTGTGATCTACTCTGGTTGCCGCGTCGTAGCCGCAACGCGCCGTAGACGTGTGCAGTGTGTGGTAAGACATTTATTCATCACACAGTGTAGATAGCTTCACTTATAACTCGAGTGTTTTTTAAAATGCATAAACTTGCACTAGACTAGGCTAGGCTAATCAGTGATGATGTTCTTTGATAATGTTATGCTGCTTTTAGCCTTATGCTGGAGCTGGTTTCGGGCAATGAAACTAAGTATGTAAATAAATTAGCACGATAATATCATGTATTGGCGATCTCGCAGGCTGGCGATAGGACCCAACACTACTGTAGCATATTATGTACTCACCCTCCATGCATCCTAGGTGTATATGACTTCCTTCTTTCAGACGAATGCAATCGGAGTTATATTAAAATTTACCCTGGCACTCCCAAGCTTTAGAATGACATAGACGGGTGTTTCTCTTCATCAGTTCAAAACAAGTCCAATAAAGTGCATCCAACCTTAATAAAAAGTGCCTCACATGGCTCCGGGGGGTCAATAAAGGCATCCTGTAGCGAATTGATGTGATTTTGTAAGAAAAATATCCATATTTAAAACATAACACGGAAGCACACGGAACTTGCTTCTTTGACAAGGGGCGTGGCAGTACTGAAATACCGTTCAAGCTGTTTGCCAATTGCAAGTGGGAGAGCTAACCAATCACAACACCTTTAGTTTTTCGGAAGGTGGGCCTTTATTAAACCCAGAACTAATCGAGCCATTTGTGCCAGGCTGAGAGAAATGTATTGAAATAATGTAAATTATGTTAAAAATGATGCGTTTTTCGAACCACCAAGCATTAAAGCACTCCCTAGTACACCCCCCAAACAAAATCAAGACTTTGTAAAAGTGCATAATAGGACCCCTTTAAAACGTTCAACTTTTGCTAGTTATGCTTGTCATTTACACTGCTCTAGTGTTTTCAACCCATGAAAACAGGGACTTTCGAAAATGCTGCAGACCCCGTTTTTGTTTGAACACTTCGAGATTGCATTTCAGTGTAAACAGACCAAAACGGAGAGACTTTTTAAAACGATGGTGATACTACCAAACTTGGGTTTCTGCATCACTTTAAGATGCTTTCAGTACTTACATTTAATGTTTGTGTTAAAACAGCCCTGACATATCTAGCTGTCACGTGACTGTTTAAGAAGATTAAGAAACATTTAAGAAAGTGCAAATGTGTATGTTTTATAATTAATTTTATTAATATTTCTGTTGCAATAAAAAAAAGTGCGCTTACATGCATCTTCATAAGATGATTTTAATGGTATTTTGGCAGTGTCTTGTCAATACAATACTTCGATCAAAATATTGTGATTAAGCTGATAATCTTAGCAACCATAATCATATTAAAATATGTGGTATATAATGATTTTAAATGCAATAAATAGGCATGTAAACACCTTAATCGCATTAGACCGATCAAAGTGCAGATGTGCTCAGGCGTGAATGAACTCTGACAATAATATGAAGCAGACCCAGTTCAACAGGGGTGCTAAAGGGTGTTAACTACCCTCAGATGAAAGCATGAGCACCTTTAGTCGAGGCTGTAAAAATAGGGTTGAGTAGTGTTTGTGCTCAGGAGAGCTTCAAAGGTTTCTATTGACAACATCTTTTTGCAGCGTTGTGCAATGTAGCCAATCACAGACATAGCGGTTGATTTCTTGAACGCAATGGCCAGTCTGAGGCATTTCGGTCCAAGCATCCCCTCACTACTCAAAACACCAGTTTTGTTCAGTGCTGAGTTACACAAGCTTGCAATTTCTCTCATTATAAGAAAGTGTAGACACAATGTAAATAATGGATTCATTATGCAGTGTAGAAAGATCCACTGATTATAACAGAATTTCTGAGATTGTGAAGTTGTGATGTTCATCACAGCACCGAATAACTTTCCAGTACATCTCTAGTCTGTTTTGCATTTTATGTAAGTGGACTGTTAGCTACGACTTTTGCCTCAACACGCTCATTACTTCTTATTAATAGTTAGTAAGATAGTTGGCAAGTTTAGGTATGTGTGGGTGGATTAAGGGATCTAAAATATGGTCATGTAGAATAGGTGATTTTTTAAGTACTAATAAACAGCCAATAGCGAGAATTGGTCCTTATACTACAGTGTTAGCCAATAAGAGTCTCTACGTGGTATTTCAGGTCTTTTTAAACTGTAAAACATGCTGAAAAGATGAAGTGCACTGCCCTGTCATTTCAGTTAAAACAAGTCTGCACCTGCATGAATGGGTCAAACTGGTAGATATAAAAGGACTAATTACAGAAAAAACAGCTCAGACATCAACGCTTTCAGTCATGTATGAATAAAACCGCATTGAAAGGTTCCTTTAGCTCATGCAGTAGCAAATGATGCTATTAACACAAAGGTCATGGGTTTGATCCCCATGCAGGGAATTCGTGAACTCATAATAGGTGGGCCACATCTTGAATAAACTGTATGTGGGTTTAAAACATTTGCCAATTGCATAAATGACTCGAAAACGATGGTGTTTAGCAAACCTTCACCTCAGTTAGATTAAAGGTACACATCACATCCTGAAAAGTTACTTTTAAAAGTAATGCATTACAACATAGTTACTCCCTTCAAAGTAACAAATTTAAAAGTAATTCATTACTTTACTAGTCACTTGAAAAAAGTAATCTGATTGCGTAACTTGTGTGACTTGCAATGCGTTACCCAAATAAGGTATTTAATTTTCCTTTGAGTGACTAAGAACTGTTTTAACATTGACCCATTGTAACATACAAATAATTTACCCAGACCTATGGCCTATTATGTGTGATGGTTTAGACTACAACATCATGGAATGCACTGAACTATTTACCCATTTAAATGAATGTGTGCCTTATTTCCCCTGTGTTCACTTGAGTCCTGAGAAACAGATATGATCTTGTGGCGGCAGCACTGCAAAGAGACACTTTGACTCTAATTGCCCAGAGTGTTTCTCTCTTCTGCCTCCCGCAGGGCAATGTTCTTTTGATGATATGAAACTGACATTTTCTTATCAAGCAACAGATACAGTTGCTGGAAAATGAGACTCCACCCCTGAGATCTGAAAGCAGTTTCATGCAGTTCATTAGAATGTTCCGTCATGTTCAGTTCCACCTGTGAGGCCAAGACAGCTCGAAACAGCTGAATGCTTTCCAGAGACTGTCATTCCAACAAGAGCAGAACACAGGATTGAGTTCAGATGAGACCACTAGACGTTTCAAGCACAGAAACATTGACAATGATGGATTTTAGGAACATTCACACTGACCGATTACCCCAAATAGTCCAAACGGTTATTATTATTATTAACAACAACAACACTATTTCTAACTTTTTTATTTATTTAGAGCCTTTCTAAAAACTCAAGGTCAATTTACAAATTACTCATAAATCATCGTCATCATCATCATCATTTGTCAACTGAGTTTTTAAAAACTCAAACTATATATAAAAATAATAATAATAATAATAATAATAATAATAATAATAATAATATCTTTAATATCATCATTATTAAGAGTATTACTACTACTAGTAGGAGTATTTTTCATTATTACTAATGGTGATTATAATAAAAATTAAAACAAACACATACAGTACATCGTTTTTAAATGTTATCTATAGAGGGCCTTTCTAAAGACTCAAGGTCAATTAACAAACTATTAGACTTAGTTTTATTCTTATTCTTATTCTTTTTACCACTACTATTATAATAATACTTCTGCTATTACTATTACTGACAACAAAAACAATACTACTACTACTACTACTCCTCCTCCTCCTAATATTAATAATATTACTGCTGTTACTATAACTAACAACAATACTACTGCTACTAATAATAATAATAATAATAATAATAATAATAATTAAAGCTGCAAGCAGCGATGGGCGGGCCCTTGCACCCGGGCTCACCGCCGATCAGTGGCGAATGGTGGGCACTATGCTTTTAACAAAGTAAATGTAAGAGGAATATGTCAAAGTCATTGATATGTGCCAATCTTTCTGCTGCCAGCTGGTGGCGCTATGCCTATAACTGAATATTGGCATGCAGATGTCTTCAGGCCAAGACTCTTACCAAACATGTCAAGTTTGGTGCAAACTGTAAATTGCATATTTAAGTTAGTGTAAAACAAGTCATTTGCTGTTGCCAGCTGGTGGCACTATGATTGTAATGGAATATTGGCCTTTAGATGTTTTCAGGCCAGGACTCTTATGGAACATATGAAGTTTGGGGCAGATCTGACATTGTATGGCTGAGTTACAACAACTTCCTGTTTCATGGCATTAACAGCATGCATTAGCACTTAGTAAGTGTTTCAAGCATGTTTAGCACAATATGGCATATTTTGCTGTGCTTTTAATAGTCCATCACAGTGTTAAACATGCCACTTCCGGTTGCCAGCAGGTGGCGCTATGACTATAACCGAATATGGGCATGTAGATATCTTCAGGCCAGGACTCTTATCAAACATGTGAAGTTTGGGGCAGATTGGACATTGTTTGCATGAATTACAACAACTTCCTGTTTCATGGCTTTAACAACATGCTTTAGCACTTAGTAAGTGTTGCTAGCATGTTTGAGCATGTTTTTAGCAAGTTTAGCACTCAATTGCTTATTTTAATGTGTTGCTAATAGTGTATCACAGTGTTAAACGTCAATTCCTGTTGACAGTAGCTGGCGCTATGCCTATAACTGAATATTGGCATGTAAATGTGTTCAGGACAGGACTCTTATCAAACCTGTTAAGTTTGGGGCTGATTGGACATTGCATGCCTGAGTTACAGTAACTTCCTGTTTCATTGCATTAATAACATGCTTTAGTGCTTAGCTAAGTGTTGCTAACATGTTTTAACATGTTTCTAGCATGTTGCTACCCTATTTAACCCTTGTTGATACTTTTTAAAATGTTGCTAGGCATTCATAACAGTATTAAACATGTCACTTACTGTTGCCACCAGGTGGCGCTATAACTATAACTGAATACGGGCATGGGCATGTGTTCAGACCAGGACTCTTATCAAACATGTTAAGTTTGGGGCAGATTGGACATTGTATGCCTGAGTTACAGTAACTTCCTGTTTCATTGTATTATTAGCATGCTTTAGCAAATTAGCTAAGTGTTGCTAGCATGCTTTACTATGTTTGTAGCATGTTGAATATTAAGTTTGGGGTAGATTGGACATTGTATGTATGAGTTACAGCAATTTCCTTTTTCTTTGTATTAATATCATGCTTTAGCTCTTAGCTAGGTGTTGCTAGCATGTTTTAGCATGATTCTAGCATGTTGCTAGCCTATTTAAAGCTTGTTAGGGCTTTTTAATATGTTGCTAGGAGTCCGTAACAGTGTAAAACATGTCACTTCCTGTTGTCAGCAGGTTGCGCTATGACTATAACTGAATATGGGCATGAGCGTGTTCAGGCCAGGACTCTTATCAAACATGTTAAGTTTGGGGCAGATTGGACATTGTATGCCTGAGTTACAGTAACTTCCTTTTGTCTTTGTATTAATATCATGCTTTAGCGCTTAGCTAGGTGTTGCTAACATGTTTTAGCATGTTTCTAGCATGTTGCTACTCTATTTAACACTTGTTGATACGTTTTAATATGTTGCTATGCATCCATAACAGTATTAAATATGTCACTTCCTGTTGCCAGCAGGTTGCGCTATGACTATAACTGAATATGGGCATGGGCATGTGTTCAGGCCAGGACTCTCATCAAACATGTTAAGTTTGGGGCAGATTGGACATTGTATGCCTGAGTTACAGTAACTTCCTTTTGTCTTTGTATTAATATCATGCTTTAGTGCTTAGCTAAGTGTTGCTAGCATGTTTTAGCATGTTTTAGCATGTTTCTAGCATGTTGCTAGCCTATTTAAAACTTGTTAACGCTTTTTAATATGTTGCTAGGAGTCAGTAACAGTGTTAAATATGTCACTTCCTGTTGTCAGCAGGTGGCGCTATGACTATAACTGAATATGGGCACTGACATGTGTTCAGGACATGACTCTCATCAAACGTGTGAAGTTTGAGGCAGATCAGACATTGTTTGCCTGAGTTACGGCAACTTCCTTTTTTATGGCGAAACATCGAAATTTGTCAGGCCGCCACGGACACACCCCTCGACAAAAACTCAAAATCTTAGCAATTTAGCATCGCAAAGGCCTTATGATAACACTCAGGAAATTTGAAGATGAACGGATAAAAACTGTAGGAGGAGTTTGTTAAAGTACGAGGCCTGAAAGTGGCAAAAACTGCACAAAAATCGTAAAGGAAATTCAATATAACGGACTTCCTGTTGGGTTTCCGATGTTGTGCCAGGAGACTTTTTTGTAGGTATTGGTGTGTTACATGTGTGTACCGAGTTTCGTACATGTACGTGAAACATAGCTCGAGGCGCACGCCGTTGAAATTTTATAGGTGGCGCTATCGAGCCATTTTGGTACACCCACTTCTGAAAACCATATCAGATGTAATTTTTCGCCAGGTCTGACGCGTGTGCAAAGTTTCGTGAGTTTTCAAGCATGTTTAGGCCCTCAAAAAGACTTTTCATTTTGGAGAAGAAGAAGGAGAAGCGGAAGAATAGTAATAAACGGAGCAATTCCAATAGGGTCCTCGCACTGCAGTGCTCGGGCCCTAATAATAATGCTTCTGCTATTACTATAACTAACGACAACAATACTACTAGTACAATTAATTCTTCTGCTATTACTATAACTAACAACAATACTACTACTTTGTATACTACTACTACCAGTGGTGGAAATGGCCAAGATTCACTGGGAGGACCCTAGTTTGGGACATATTGTATATTTATAAACCACAAATACAGAAAATCCATTATTTTATGTATGAAATGTGCATGATGTTTGGAGGTTAATATGAGGATAAAAGATGGAAGCCCTCTACATTTTGAACTAGAACTCCATCCCCCTTGACATTCACTCCCTGGACACAGTCCCCCCGAGTTCCCCTCATTTCTACCCCTGACTACTACTAATACTACTAATATTTCTGCTATTACTATTACTGCTACTACTACTGCTACTGCTACTGCTATTACTATTACTAACAACAACAATAACACCACTTCTACTACCACTACTACTACTACTACTACTAATAATAATAATAATACTTCTGTTGTTACTATAACTAACAACAACAATATAACTACTACTACTACTATTAATACTTCTGCTATTACTATAACTAACAATAACACTACTACTATTACTACAAATATTTCTGCCTTTAATATTACAATTACTACTACTATTACTATCACTACTACTAATACTATTAATACTACTACTGTTAATACTTCTACTATTACCAGAACTAACAATACTACTACTACTACTACTACTACTAATAATAATAATAATAATAATAATTATAATAATAATAATAATAATAATTATAATTATAATAATACTCCTGCTGTTACTATTACTAACAACAACAATACTACTGCTACTACTACTACTACTACTACTACTACTACTACTAAAACTACTACTACTAATAATAATAATAATACCTGCTACTATTAATACTAATACTTCTGCTATTATTATTAACAATTACACTACTACTACTACTACTACTACTACTACTAATAATAATAATAACAACAATACTTCTGCTGTTACTATTACTAACAACAACAATACTACTAATACTTCTGCTATTACTATTGCTAACAACAACATTACTACTACTACTACTACTAATTATAATACTAATAATAATACTTCTGCTGTTACATTACTAACAACAACAATACTACTACCACAACGCTACTACTGCTACTACTACTACTAATAATAATACCTACTACTATTAATACTAATACTTCTACTATTACTATTAACAATTACAATACTACTACTACTACTATTATTACTACTACTAATAATAATACTTCTGCTGTTACTATTACTAACATCAACAAATACTGCTATACTTCTGCTATTACTATTATTAACAATAGCAATACCACTACAACTAATAATATTAATATTAATAATAATAACAATAATAACAATAATAATAATAATAATACTTCTGCTGTTACTAGCAACAACAATACTACTAATACTAATATGTCTGCTATTACTATTACAATATTAACAACAACATTACTACTACTACTACTACTACTACTACTACTACTAATAATAATAATAATAATAATAATAATAATAATAATAATACATATTATTTAAAAAAAAGTTTTATTTATATAGGGATAGTGTGTAGAATCACACAAAAATGGGATACGTAAACATCTTTGTTTCCAACTTCTGGATATATTGTAGAAATTTCACTTCATGGGCACCAGTGTTGGGGAGAAACGAACTAAAAGTGACAATGCTAATAACATGATTTTTCAGCAGCGTGACAGTACCTCAGTGGTTTTCAAAATAGTGCAGCTTTTCCAGTAACAAGCTAATTAGCGATAGAGTGTCACAAATGGCTAATTCGCTATTTTTCCCACAATGTATCGCAATTGCAGTTTCACAGCCAAGCAAACTAAGGTAAAAGTCAAGTATATTTCCAGAATGTCCTCTCTCATATTTTGAGGTCCAGAACATTTTAGTGAGTTGGTTCATTAAGGCAACTGATTTAAATAAACTGTCAAAAAATAATAATTTTATGATTAACAAAAACAATTCAAATTTTATCCCTGCACAGATGCCTGCATTTTTTTTCCCAGTGATATAAATATACATTTTTTATATTACAAGGACACTTTATAGGATGATGCTTAAAACCCAAGAACTCAGTCAACTATCATTAGAGATTAATAATATAATAATGATAAATATAGTCTAATTTCCCTGGATTTCTTTGTTTCAGCTTTTGAGAATTTTGCACTGAGGAACAGCAGCTTTGCTTTTTTTTAATACAAAGATTCTCAAATTTCATGGGATTGATGTTTGTGAAAATAATAGGCATCTGGCAAGGGTAAGTGATAACAATAATTGATGAAGGTTTATGTTACCAATACCACTGAATGGTAAAACAATCCACATCACTATATAATCTATAGAGTGGATGCCGCTGCAACATCTGTGAGCCATTTCAAAGTGTACTGAATGACCTTGAGATACTCACCATGCATCAAACACACACACACACACACACACACACACATGCAAATACACCTTATCCCATTATCTGTTTTCTTCTGGCCACCTTCACATGAACTGGAAGCAACACATTACATTTGCTGCAAGACTTTGCAAGATTATGCTGTGTATTGTAAATGATAATGATATATACTAAAAATACTTGTGTAAGTACTAAAACAATATGTTTTAAGTTTAGAAACATTTTGAGTCCCTCTCCCTCCCCCTCACAGTGCTTTTGTCCACCTTTAACTCACCTACACACACAAGTCCGTTGAGAGAGAGTACACAGTTCTGCAGTAGTTATGTGTAAGTAGGCTGTCAAGGCTATTTTATTCACTTTAAACATTGGATTGAGTGATTATTTTCTTTTTAATACAGATGATGCTGAGTCATTAATAAATTAGCGATGACAAAAAAAATTATGATAATTGATGGATTTTTCCATGAGTCTGCTATGTTAGAGGTTATAACGTTACCTAGCTTGTTTGGTTGCTTGTTTAAAACTTGTTGGATAGCAAGTCACCAACTACAAATAACACAGTGATAAGCCTATGTGTGAACTGAGAGGCTAATATTGTAGATCTAGCTTTGTGTTGGGTTTTGCTCAATATGATGTTAAGTTGCAGACCAGTGGCCTTGCTGCAGTTGAATACCTAAGTAAGAGACATCCTCTGTCCCAGATGAAACCTAAAATTATATGTAAATTTTGTTTATTGTCCCCCTCAACTGTTAGATAAAATTTACAGCTAAGGCTTAATTGTTCAAATACATGTATGTTGAAAAACAAGTTAAAAGACTGTGGAAGCCTTTTTCTTGAATCTGAACCCTCAGGGCATCCAATATGGATGACACATAAACAAAAATGATCTATAGAGCTGCTCTGAGACTCACTTCATGAGCATTTTACCATTTCTTTTGAGAAAAACTATGATCAAATACAAACAGAAACTTAAAGGTCCTCAAAGCAACCCATCAAAATAAAAGTTCAGTTTAACTTGAAGAAACTGTGACAGAAATACACTAAATGTAATGATAGTACTACTACTACTAATAAAATTATTATTACAACATTATTTTTAAGGAATCTTTACCAGAAAAAATATTTACCAGAATTTTTTTACTAGAAACATTTTTCAGTGTTTCTGAAATAAAAATAAAATCTGCAAAGTAGAGATGGTTTTGATTATTTAAATTTAATGAAACCATTTAAATACAGAAAATTAATGGAAAACACAGAATTTGGTAACAAAATTAATAATAATAATAATAATAATAATAATAATAAAACTGAATTTGAGAAAAAAATAAAACATATTTCAGAGAGCCTTAAAAATGTAACTTTTCTTAAACTTTTAATCAATTGCTGTTAAATTGTGTAAGTTTCATGATTTCAATTAATTAGACATGCTTTTTGATTATTTTATTTATTTATTTATTTATTTTAACCATTAAAACAGAGTCTAGAAAATCTTATTATGACACAAAAACTTATCACTTCATAGCTTTTCACTTCACAAGACATTAACTGATTATTGTGAGCTTTTTATCAGCTGTTTGGATTCTCATGTTTGCTAATTCTTGGTGCTGAAAATGGTAAATTACTGTCATGTTTTGGGCTATACTACTTGGTCAGAAAGCAGAAAAAAATTGGAGTACTACAGACTGCCAAATGCTATAAAAAAGCAAAAAAGAGTGACAAAAAAAAAAAAAAAAAGGCTTTTGTGGTTGGCCAAACTGAATAAGGATTTCCAGGGCAAGAATTCTGACAACATTTGTGTTTATTCTTATAATTTCCAGTGAGGTAGGTGAAATATTAGGCTAATATCTTAATTAATACGGCTTGTACGTATCTTTACCATATATTACCTTTCGTTTGTCGAACTATTGTCCCCTTTTCCTACTTACTAAGTCCTTCTCTATATGATTTAGCAGCTACCACATACCCCCCCCCCATGTTTTGGATAACCATAAATTAGCAGAACAAGGTATTCAAGAAATACATTAACCATGCAATCCATGCTGTTGTTTACATCCAGATATCTCCAACACAGTTGCGTATCCGGGTAACTGACCCAACCGTGACGTAAGTGCAACCCCATTGGTGAGCAAATATAATAAAGCAAAATTTCAGTGGAAATCTGTGCCTTTTATTTCATGTTTGCATTGAGGTAATCGCTAGTAGAAGTTTGAAGAATTATATTTTAGCAGAGAAACACATTACAATCTTTCTCCTGAAACAGAAAAAAAAAATATATATTTTTTTGTCCAAAAAAAATGCATTCTAGGATGTAAAATGTCACTATACTGTAAGAAGCACCTCTGAAAATTCATGAACCATAGATGTAACCTTGACTACTGTATAAATAAAATAAAGAATAATTTCTCTGAAATGTGTCACCCTGACTTTCTGTTTTAATTTAAAAAAAAAAAAAAAAAAAAAAAAAAAAAAAAGAACATGCACAGGAAAACTATTTCATGTGGTCTTTAACTAATGTTTTGTTTTTCAAGATTGAAGTCATGTACTGTGACTGGACTTAACAATGATTATTTAGCGCTAAGTGGTAGATGGTCATAACATAATAACTGTTATAAAAACAAAATATTTGTTTAGATATTCCATGGCTGTGCTGCAGGAGCTCTAAGTAATGTGAACACAATTATGTTGCAAATGGCCTGTACCTGTGAGTCATTAAAATAACTATCACATTTTCAGTTTAAAAATCCCACAGCTGAGGGATCATTACTTGGGCTGTGAACGTGAAGGACAACTGTGAAAATGAGGCATAAAGTAGTTGGAGATTAACTACAAATGCATAAATTAAGGAAAGAGTACACTACAACATCCAAGTGCTGAGATGTCCCATTGGGCACGATTTGTTCAATTATCAGGGATTGGAAGTTACATCAAGGTGCACAGATAGTGCCTAGGAAAGGCTTGCATTCAAAACTCTCAGTGGGAGAATAAAAGAGAAACCAGTGATCACTTTGAAGGACTTACAGAGGGGAGTTTTTGAGAATGGATTAAAGACATACTATTCAGCTATACTGCGACTGAACTACATGCAAAGCTGGTACATAGGGATCCCAAAAGACCTTTATTTATTTATCTAAAATGCAATGACTTAAATACACCTCTTTTATCATGGAGGGCATTAAGTAAACAAAGTCAGTGCAATACAACTTGCAAAGGTCAGTCTTGATAAACTATCATAGTGAAGAAGAAGACAAAAAAAAACTCAAAAGAAAACCTAAGTAGTTTAGCATAATTTGATATAGTTATTTCTTAGGAAAAAACTCTGCTCGTTATTAATATTAGAAAAACATTTCCCCTCCCAATCAAAGTCATATAGTACAACCAATATGCAGGAAAAAAAAATAAAAAATACTGACGTTAGTAAGTCTCTTAGAAATGTTAGATAATTTTAACTTTTTATTACTTGCCATGGTTAGTTCAGGTTGTAAAATGTCATGTGGTGCGACTCCCCAAAATGTAATTATAGTTATGAATTAATAATTCATGATCTTTATAAAACCTTTATAAAAAGTTGATTGACTGATTTATTGATTTTTCAAATAATATGTAGAAAAATATATTACCATTTTTACTTGGTAACATCACGTGAAATTTTTTGATTTAACCTTTTCTTGAAAATGGTTTAAAAAAAAAAAAAAGCCATATGGAATTAACATGAATACAAACTGTTCTTTTTTATACTGAATGCCAACAGTACATTTCTAAACAACTTGTGTTTTAACTTTACAACTTTTTTTTTTTTAACTACGGACACTTTCATGTCATTGACCCTTTGAACAAAATGACATTAAATAGTTTGTAAAGCAATAAAATTAATTTGACAAGGGCCTGAAACCATTGCAAGGACATGTGTATGACTCATTACTTTTAAAGATTTCTTGAAAATTGTTTGAAAAACTTAACTGAATAAACTGCTTGTTTATCAGTATTTAAAAAACATTTCCCCTCCAAATCAAAGTCATGTGGTGCAACCAATATGCAGGAGGGGAAAAAAAGGCAATTACACTGATGTCATTAAGTCTCTTAAATATTAGATAATTTGAACTTTTTATGAGTTGGCAAGGTTAGTTTAGGTTGTAAAATGTCATGTGGTGTGACTCCCCAAAATTATAGTTATGAATAAATAATTTGTCTTTATTTAAAAAAACAAAAAAAACAAAAAAAAAAAAAACAAGAAAAAAAAATAAACACACCTTGTAAAGTCGATTTATTTATTTATTTTATTTTTAAAATAATGTGTAGGAAAATATGTTACACCTTTTATTTGATGGTTATTCCACATAAAAATGTTTTGAGTCATTCGATTTAAAAAAAAAAAAAATCTAATTTCATGTTTCACCATATGAAACCAGCATGAATACAAACTGTAAATTTACTGTTAATTTCCTCCCATCCTCTTACGGAGCAAATCAAAATCTGTTTACTTGCCGAATGTTCCCCATCAAGGGTTAAAGAACACAACAAAATCCGGTGAGCCATAGACATGCACAGCATGGAGCCGGCCGTGACTGTGGATAGTCAATGGGTGTGTTGTGAAGCACATATTGATCGGCGCGACTTGGATAGCGATTTATCTCGATTAGCGAGACGCCCCAGGAGCAGCGCGGCATCAAGCATCAACAATGAGACACGACCCATTTTTAATTGATCGGGCCCATCATACTCGGGTTGAATATAACAGCCTAACAGGATTGAGCCGAGCAGAATCGCAGCATGTGCTCACATTCAAGCATTACCACCAACACTTGGCTTGTGTACGACTGTACAAAGATTTCTCAAGGGGCTGTGCTTTGGAATGACGCCAGGGTGCTATCAGTTTGATCTAATTAGAGAAGCTTTTAATCATAGAGCCACAGGAGCTGAATGTTTGCTGAGGTACGATTCAGCAAGCTTAAAGAGCTTCAGAGAAGCATTCTGTTGCCATCAATAACCACAGTATAAGTAACAGTTATGCTTAGAAGTATTTTCATTCTTTAGTAAAATCAACATCTCTATAAATAATGATCTTATTTCAAAGTCTCAACAGACATTGTTGTTCCTAATCTTGTTAACTGAGGGGCTCAAAAGTAATTTGGCACACAGCATCACCTGTGTTAATATGAACTTGTTTTTGAAAGTTGAGATTTTCATATGATCACCAGTGGTGCATTTTATTTGACCAGAAACACAGTAAAAATAGAAATATTGTGAAATATGATTCCAGTTTAAAAGATGTGTTTTCTATTTTATCTACAATTTGAAAAAACTCAGTTTTTTACAACTGAAAATAGTAAAAATAGAGACAAAACACTGTCTTGTTGTATATTTTAAAGTAGTGCAGTGATTTTTGAACATGATATTGAGCATATTAAAAAAGTAAAAAAAAAAAAAAATTTGCTTGAATAAAATATTTCTTAAATTACATTAAATTGTCTTTTAAACAATTTAAAAGTTCCCTCAGATGTGGCTCGTTCTACAGATGAAGATCCAACCATTTATCTTTACTAATAGCTGTTTCAGTGATGTAACCTCAGTCCCACCAGGGGCCTTGAATCTGGCCGTCCCACACAAGGGCCACAATAGAGCATGTGTGAGGATGGAGAGAGAAGCCTTGATCAGCATGTATAATACATGCTGCATGTAAACACCCACAGAGGGAGATCAAGGAACTGCTCTCACTGTGTCTTTTTTTGGACATGGGGATCCTTCCTCTAAGAGCTGTAACTGGTTGCTAAGCAACACACAGGATCCAGTACTGTATGTCAGTGGCATTGTAGCTTTGATTTACAGTAGGATTCCAACAACTATACCAGAGCGGTTCTCATTACAGTACGGAGAGATGTTGAAATGAGCTAATAACACGGGTATCACGTGTTTCTCAGAAATATGAAACAAAACAAGAAATGATCCAAATTGATATATATTTTTTTAACTAATTAATTAATTTTATTTTACTAAACTTAAAAAAACTACAACAACAACAAGATAAGATGTAAGATGTGACCTTGAAACTATGTCCTCCAATGGGTAGCATGCTTACTACCACAGTAAATTGTATCCTAAACCTAACGATCAGTGTTAACGAAAGCAAATGTGAGATAAAAACTCAAGTCTTTAAGTCTTTGAGCTCTTTTATTACAAATTATGATGCACAGGGTTCATATCAGATGTGTACTGGGTGAGCTAACTAGCAAGTTTACTACTGTACATTAGAAAAGTCATATATGTCATATCAAAATGCATTAGTTACAAATCATACACTATGGTTAAAGTGTTCTGAGGTCATAACATAGTATTGTGAAGGAACTGCATGAAAATAGTCCATTATTAATCAATAATCTGCTAGGGTTGTAACGGTACACAAATATGAGGGTTTGGTACGTACCTCGGTTTGAACGTCACAGTTCAGTATGATTTCGGTGCAGCAGGAGGAAAAACTAACCTTTTTTTTTTTTTTTTAATAAACAAGTTGCTCTTTCTTTAAATGCATTCCATTATAATTACATTTTTCTTAGTCTACTTAAAAATCTACTTAAACTATAGGGAGCCCTTTTACATTATAAGGTTACAACTAACAACTTAACCCAAACTTAAAATTAATTACTATTTATTTTTGAATAAAATAATCAACACTTAACTTAAAAATAAATAAATAAATAAATAAATAAAAAGAATGTATGCAAACATTGCACATAATGCAGTTTTTAAATTAACTTATAAATTATAAAAATTCTATTTGTTAAAATATATTCAATTACACAGTGGCTGTCATAACATGTTTCATAATGGATGAATTTAAACATACATTAAACAATTAAGACCAACAAGTACAATATGTACAATATAATGAGTATTTAGTGTAATATTTCACAAAATGCTCTTCTCTAGACTCTGAACTAACAAGCTGTGGACACTGATGACTTGCCTGAGGTAAATGAAATGCTACGTGACATTTTATTTCCATGCTGTTTTGTTGAAACACTGATTAAGTAGTTACATGAGGTGTGAGATGTTGATTCATTTTTATTTGTTTTAATACCAGTAGTACAGATGAAGGAATGATTGCGTTCACTCGCGCTCCACGCTGCCATTTGAATGGACTCCATTTACACTGCACAAGTCTGCGGCACGTTAGCGTCTCTGATGCGGCCACCGGAGCTGATCGCATCCACTCTAGTCAATGCTTGTGTTTATACCAGCACATTTCTGAACCATCCCAGAGGCAGCTCTCCGAGGCCTTTATACAGTGATCTGTCATGCCACATCAAAGACTGTCAAAACACCATTTATTGTTTGAACCGGGTGAGCTTATAAACACATTTACTACATCAGAAAAGTCTGTGATGCACACATTAACATGTATTAGTTTACAAATTATGCACTGTGGTAAAAGTCTTCTGGGGTCATAACAGTATTGTGCAAGGAACTGCATGAAAATAAGACTTTATTAATCTAGAATATTCTAATATAATCATAATTTGTGTCAAAAGGAATATATTTGCTAAAGAAACCTGCCATTTTTGTTTGCTTCTACAAGTCTTTGAGCTCTTTTTTTACAAATTGTGTTGCACACCCTAGTGAAAAAATAAATATACTAAAATGTGTTTTTAAAATACATTTATTTGTATTTTTGTACATTTATTTCAAGCTTAGGATACTACAAATACATTTACATTTTATGTACTTAATAAAAATACCCTGCAATTGTACTTTCAGTATGCTAAACTGGTATATTTAAAGTATGCTAAACCAGAACAACTAATTTTGTACTTAATGCAGTTTAACTGAGTGAAAGTCCAACTAAAGATATACTTAGGTATATTTGATTATGCTAAAGTGGAACTATTGCAAGTATAGTTTATTTAAACTTTAAATATTTTGCATTTAAACACTGATATTATTTAAAGACTATACAGGCATCATCAATAGTGATTTTAAAACATGTTTTAGGCTTAGGCCTAATATTAAGAAATATGCATTGTGTACAAGTAGTACTCCAAATAAAGTTTAATCACAATTTTTATATCAGAGTTAGTCTTAAGCAATATGTCAGTAAATGTGTTAATAGTCTTAAACTATACTTAGTATAAAATAAATGCATTTTAAATCTATTACTTTTTTACTAGGGAGGACTCATACCAGAGTGATATACATCTCAAACGCAATCTGTACCGGGTGAGCTTACAAGCAAGTTTACTACATCAAGAAAAGTCCTACATATGGAGCTGTGTACGTGATGCAAATGTCAACATGTATTAGCTTACAAATCATGCACTAAGGTAAAATTGTTCTGAGGTCATAACATAGTATTGTGCAAGGAACAGCATTTAAATATCGCTTTATTAATCAATAATCTGCTACTATAATCATAATGTGTGTAAAAAGGAACATAATTTGTTAGTGTTTCACCATCATGTTCATTTCAGCTGGAAAATACATTTTTGCACAAATTTAATACGTTTATTACACTTATGTTAGTCAGTTTCACCCTGTTTTCACAATACTGTTTCCTGTTACTTCTTTTTGAAGACAAAATCTTATTACAAATTAAAAATAATGATATATATATATATATATAATTAAATATTAAACAACTAAATGAGGACATACAATTGCTGGTAATACTAAAATTCTTTAAACCAATAAAAGAGCTTTATATGCCGATATAAGTATTGACCGATCAGACAAACTAAGCCACCTCTAAGGAAAGCTCACACTCGAACAGAAGTGCAGCACTGGAGACCTGTGTCAGCACACCACAGCTTTATATGCCCTGTGGCTGCATGAGGAAGATATGTGTGTCCACTCAGTGTCTCTCAGCGGTCCTGCTTTCTCTCAGGCCAGCTGCTGGGGAGCACTGAAGACGTTATCATGGCTGTCTGCTCCACACACACACACACACACACACACACACACACACATCAGCTGGGTCTATCCCTGGAACCCACACTTTGGAATCAGGCTCTAGCACTTTCGGGTTGAGGTTATATCACACCTGTGCTGTATTTCACTGGATACAAGCTTTGTGTAACTGGATATTTCACACAAAAGAGTTTCACTAATATGTGACAAAAAGTAGGGGTGTAAAAAGTTATATTAAAGTGAAATACTGTGTTATTGAATAAAATTATGAATACTATGTTATTGAAATAAACATCAAAATGACTTGAATTTAACTTACATAATTTATTATTTTTTTTATTATTATTTTTTTTTTTAAAGAAGCCTCTTTCACTCACCAAGGTTGCATTTATTTAAATAAAAAAGCAGGAAAAACAGTAAAATTGTGAAATATTATTGCAATTTAAAATTACAATTATTACAATGTAAACTATATTTAATATATTTTAAAATGTAATTTATTCCTGTGATAAAAGCTGAATCTTCAGCATAATTACTCTAGCCTTCAGTGTCACATGATCCTTCAGAAATCATTCTAATATGCTGATTTGCTGCTCATGAAACATTTATTGTTATTATTATTATCAATGTTTAAAACAGTGTTGCTGTTTAATAATTTGTATGAAAATTGTGACACAATCTGATGCATTTATTTGAACTTTTGTATTATTATAAATGTCTTTGCTATCACATTTGGTCAATTTGAAGCATCCTTGCTAAAAAAAAAAAAAAAAAAAACTTACTTACCCCAAACTTTTGAATTGTAGTGTATCACATATTTAACAGCACAACTGTTTCAGCACTGATAATAACAATAAATGTTTTCACACTTTAATACCTTTCAGAAATAGGCTTCAGATAAATTCAAGAGACATACTGTATAGGAGATTTGCAGGGCAACCTAGATTTCCAAGATTTCCCAATGTCCTCAATATCTCAATGACTTTGTACAGAAACTATAAAACTTTCTGTTATTTATATAGCGGTCACTGATGGTGTGCACACTCAAGTAAATGTCTTTTAAAAGTAAACTGGCTGTTTTTAACTTTTATTTACAGGATAATAGTGGTGGACGGGGGAGAGGGGAAATGGGGTCGGGACATGATGACCCAATCCAGAGTCAAACCCGAAAACCTTGTGAGCCAGTTCTTATCAAGAGCAAGTGCAGTTACTACCTCACCACTGCTCAGATCCTTGAGCCAATTTCGCCCATCATAAAACCCACTGCTTCAGGACAAAAGCTCTGTTTTGGCTGCCGATATTATGACATCTGTTGTGGTGACTTATGAAACATCTCTTCACAAGGACGAATGACCATAATCGGAAATGAATTAAAACTGGCTAAAACTGGCTTGTCAGCTCAGTAAAAATATAAAATAATATACTGACTAAAATATATAATTGCAAGTGTGTGGAAGAGAACATACTGTGTGCAAGAAGCCAGAGAAAGAAATTTCTTGTATGACCAAAAATATAAACATCTAAAAATAAAACAAAAGTTGTTCAATATTTTTATGTTATTCAGGTACAGAATATTACTTGTGTTATTCGTCTTTTGCACAACAAAAAAAATTCAAAAGATTTCAGAAAGAAATTTCAAAAAGACAAAAGATTTTCTTTACGTTTCTTAATCATACTGTATGTGACAGTAATTGAAAGCACATCAGTATTACTCATGAAAAGTGCAAATTTCCCACAATAATATTTGAAGGAATAGTTCACCCAAATTTGAAAATGTACTCACCCTCAGGCCATCCAAGATGTACTCAAGATGAGTTTGTTTTTTAGAATTACTGTACATCACTTGCTCACCAATAGATCCTCTGCAGTAAATGGGTGCCGTCAGAAAGAGAGTCCAAACAGCTGACAAAAAAACATCACAATAATCCACAAGTAATCCACATGACTCCAGTCCATCAATTAATGTATGTGTGTTTGCAATAAACAAATCCATCATTAAGACATTTTTAACTCCAAAAAATTGCTTATGGCTAAAATACAATTTTTTTTTCCTCCAGTGAAAAATCGTCCTATCTAAATCAGAGAGAAACATGCACAGAACAAGTCCCATTTACAAATGAAATCAGCTCATAACATTTCTGTTTTTACAAGCTGTTTGGAATGTCATTCTGACGACACCCATTAACTCTGGAGGACTCATTGGTGAACAAGTGATGTAATGCTACATTTCTCCAAATATGTTCTGATGAAAATACAATCTCATCTACATACATCTTAGATGGCCTGAGGGTGAGTACATTTTCATTTTTGGGTGAATTATTGCTTTAAATATGGTAATAAATACAAATATACAATTATGTGCTTCAAATCCCTAACAAAACATATAAGTTCTGTTTCACATACCTGTTTATATAGACAAAATAATACTTACATGTTTCACAGCCCATGTGAGATTCTATTCTCACAAATTCTACAATACAGGATTAGAAACCTAAAACAAGTTTTTAATGAGCTATGCAGTTAAACTTAATTAATCCACTGGCTGATCATAAGTTTATTTGCTAACTGTTTGCACGCTGACAAAAATGTTGACACTTTTGGAACTTTGTCAAAACTGTTATAGCACTGTGACAATCTCTGGCTGTTGTAGCTAAGCAACTACCCAACACAACGCAACCCAATTCTCAATGCAAAGCCAGCTTTTGCAACTCTCTTGATGTAAACTCTTTGCCTATAAAAGTGAAAACAAGTATCTCAATATATTCTCAATATATTCATCTTAGTGCTCTTGGGATGATGAATTGTTGTTGTTAAACAACAGCAAGATTTTAAAAAGGATAGACTGCATTGATGTGACCAAACTGTTGTTCTACTTAAAAATAAAAAGAAGCCATCATCCTAAGAGCACTAAGATGAAATACAATAATCTGAGTCACTCTCGTCCTCTATGATTGATTTTTTTGCTCTGATCTTTGGCCCAAAACATGAGAGACACAGGACATAAAAGTGGACTTCAACTTACATAGGGGTCAAAGTAAAAGATGAAAACAGTGTTTTTGTATTTATGGTTATAGTAAATGTATTAATAATGACAATAATACTAAATAGGATGTCAAACACAACATGACATCAAATGTCAAATGCATGATTAAAGCTGCAAGCAGCGATGAAAGGGCCCTCGCACCCAGGCTCACCTCCACCCGGTGGCTTTAGGAAAACAGTGAACAGAGAGCAATATGCATTTAAAGTGGTAAATATAGGAGGAATATGTCAAAGTCATTTATATGTGCCAAACTTCCTGCTGCCAGCTGGTGGCATTATGACTATAACTGAATATTGACATGTAGATGTCTTCAAGTCAAGACTTTGATCAGACATATGAAGTTTAGCGCAGATTGGAGATGGTATGTTCACGACATATACTGTTACCCACAGATGGCGCTATGATTCTAACTGAATATTGGCATTTAGATGTCTTCAGGCCAGGACTCTTATCAAACATGTTAAGTCTAGTGCAGATTGCACACTGGATGTTTAAGTTAGTATAAAACAAGCCATTTCCTGTTGCCAGCAGGTGGCGCTATGATTATAACAGTATATTGGCCTTTAGATGTGCTCAGGCCAGAACTCTTATAGAATGTGTGAAGTTTACAACAACTTTGTTTTCCATGGCGAAACTTTGTCAGGCCGCAATGGACACACCCTTTAACAAAAACTCAAGATCTTCACTTTTCAATTTAACATCCCAAAGGCCTTTAGAGTAGACCGACCAAATATAATGTTGATGTCATTAAATCTCTAGAAGGAGCACATTAGAGCATAAAACATGCCACTTCCTCTTGCCAGCAGGTGGCGCTTTGACTATAACTGAATATGGGCATGGGCATGTGTTCAGGATAAGACTCTCATCAAACTTGTGAATTTTGGTGCAGATCGGACATTGTAGGTCTGAATTATAACAACTTCCTGTTTCATGGCGAAACATCAAAGTTTGTAAGGCTGACATGGACACACACTTTAACGAAAACTCAATATCTTCGCAATTTAACGTCACAAAGGGATTCGGATTACACTGACCAAATTTGGTGTTGACCTGATTACATTTCTAGGAGGAGTTTGTTAAAATACAACACCTGAAAATAGCAATAATGACACAAATTTTGCAGAGAAATTCAAAAGAACAGACTTACTGCTGGGTTTCGGAATTCATACCGGAGGACTTTTTTGTATGTATTGGTGTGTTACATGTGTCTACTGAATTTTGTACATGTACATGAAACATCGCTCGAGGGGGGATTTTATTAACTTTTATAAGGTGGCACTATTGAGCCATTTTGACACACCCATATCAGATGTAATTTTCACCACTTTTGGTGTGTGTGCAAAGTTTCATGAGTTTTCGTGCATGTTTAAACCCCCAAAAATGCATTTTGGAGAAGAAGAAGTAACTGGGCAATTCCGATAGGGTCCTCGCACCATCGGTGCTCGGGCCCTAATTAAAGCTTAGCAGATAGACAGACTGTAGTTTGCTATAGGACACAGCTTAAAGGAGAAGTTCACTTCCAGAACAAAAATGTACAGATAATTTACTCACCCCCAACTGTATTGAACTGGAATGCACAGAGTTCATGCAGAAGCATTTGAGGTTAAAAAGTATATAAATTGTAAATTTTTTGTTTTTAGAAAAAAAAAAACAAAAAAAACAATCGTTTCACTAGGTAAGACCCTTCTTCCTCAGCTGGGATTGTTTAGAGCCCTTTGAAGCTGCATCGAAACTGCATTTTGGAAGTTCAAACTCACGGGCACCATAGAAGTCCACTATGAGAACATTCCGGAATATTTTTCCTCAAAAAACAATTTCTTTACGACTGAATAGAGAAAGACACGAATATCTTGGATGACAAGGGGGTGAGTAAATTATCTGTAAATTTTAGTTCTGGATGTAAACTTCTTTAAGTATGCAATTTAACCTAAAATGATTTGCTGTTTTCCTATGAGATCTAACAAAGATATGGTTTACAGTACAGTACATATGGGTTCTGTTTGTAGTAAGTGTTGTCATTTCAAACAGCTATATGTGCAACATGCAGATTTGGACAAAATTCAGCATTTAAAACTTGGCTCCTTTACAATATGAGTTGGAATTTGAATTGAACTGGCCAATATTCCCCATGAGCTGATCCGGTGTATTTATACTAGGCAATGAATTGTAGTGTCTCAATCGCCAGAAAAAACTAAGCCAGCACTCCTGGGATTCCACCCATGCGAGCAAGGTAATGAAGTTGTCACATTAAGATCGAATGTCTTTGCAGCTCACATTTGAGTGAAACATCAAGCCCTGTAGCAAAGCCCAGTGCTACGTGAATTATAGCTTTAGTTATGTTAGAAATATATAAATGTGAAAAATCGTTTTGCACCCTTAGAGCCTGTAATGTTGCAATAACAGTAAGACGGGTCAGTCCAGAATTGTTGGCAGAGGGACTCCAGTCTCACAGAATCTGAAGATGACAATATCACTACTGTCTGATGGAACACAGATAAATATCCTTGGAGAAGCAACAGGAGTCCAATAAATGTCCAATAACTGCTCTTTTGAGGTCAATGTTATAAGCCTTACAGGTACATTCATTTGACAACAACCAGTTTCAAAACTACTCTTCATATATCACACAGATATTTAAAATCATTTCATCTTACTATCATCATTCTATAACTTCAGCATCACCAAGCAGAAAAATCCTAGACCCAAAGGAAACATCAAAAACATCTTGTCCTGTGTCTTTTATCCCAGTCTCTTTAAAATCTACTAAACCTGATTGACTAATGTAATGATAATGACATAAAATGTTAATAGAAATGCCTGTAATTGTTTTACGCTGTTTGTGTTGACAGATGTTCGCATTTTTATCACTTTAAGTATGTTTCCCAGGTGTGCCAGACTTCTTTTTAAATAGCGTGGCTTTTCCAGTAACAAGCTGTTTTTTTTCCAACAATGAGCAGCATAGTGTGACAAACAGCTATTGCTATTTTTAATGTCACATTGTATTGCACACACAGTTTTAAACCAAGCGCACAGAAGCAATAATCAAGCACAGTCTCTTAGTACACTCTCTATTAAGCAGCACTGAAAATCTGAATCGGTCTGTTCACACAGTTCATTTAAAAAAGATAACCTACAATTATCCTATAAATGGCTTATTTATTAATGGCTCTTGTGCTGTGCTGAAAATCCTTTACCTGATTTAGTGTTCCTGGTCAAAAATCCCTAGTGAAAAGGTAATAGATTTAAAAAGCATTTATTTTATACTCAGTTTAGTTCAAGTCTAGTAACATATTTACTGACATATCGTTTAAGACTTAAATTGTAATTGAACTTTATTTGGCGTACTACTTGTGCACAATGCACATTTCTTAATATTAAGCCTAAAACATGTTTTAAAGTCACTATTGATAAGGATTGTATGATCTTTGAATAATATCGGTCTTTAAATGTAATATATGTGATATATAAGTATGTCTTTAGTTGGATTTCAACTAAATCAACTAAATCAAATCACTTCCACACACTTAAATTGCATTAAGTACAAGACTTTAAATATACCAGTTTAGTATACTGAAAGTGCAAGGTATTTTTATTAAGTACATAATATGTAAATGCACTTGTAGCATACTTAGCATACATTTTAGAATATTTATTTTTCACTAGGGATGACCGGCCTTTTAAAAAAAAAAATTGCTTGTAAATCTCTCATTATGCTATATTGTCACCAAGTTTACACATTGTGGATTAGTGGATCATTTTGGCATTGCTTACTCAAAAACTGAAGTGCGTAAGTGCAGATTAATGAGGTGCACAATCAATCAAATCCAAAAATGCTTACAAAACCTGTGCTAACTGAAAGAATAAATCCAATTTTTGGTAATAATATAGCTTAGCAAGAAATGTTAATGTCAAAGTCATTTTATTTTGAACACAACAAGTGTAACAAAGTACAGGGAAAAAAATACAAAAATTGTCATTAGAAATGTAGGGAAGTTTTTATATCCTGTGTGAGCAAAGTCAAAAAGTTTTAGTCCAATTATATGAAATTAATTAGCATTAACTAGGAAAAAGGAAATCATCTCCGCTTCAAAATGACCAAAACACAACATGAGGGTTAAGCTGTACTTCCAGTAAAAATAATGATGATGATAATAATAATGATAATAATAATGATTTTTTTTTTCTTTCTTAGATTCAGTACACATTTCTTCTATTGCCTTAACCAATACATGAATGACATATTATTTAGCTATGAGGAAAAATGTTTCTGCTCTTGCAAAGCTTTTTATGAACCATATTTTTCATGGAGAAGAAAAAAACCTTTCTGCTAAAAAAAAAAAAAAAAAAAATAGACTGATCTTTTCCACAACATGTTTAAAGACTCCAGAGAATCAATAAAATCAATAATTAAGAGAATGCTGAAAATGTCTTAAGAAAGAGTAAACAAGCTCTACCATCTGCTGCCTGCTTGACATTCGACTGCTCACAGTCCTGTCCCGCTAACAGTCCTCTCTCGTATGGACGCTTCCTGGCGGAATCTTGTCTTCCCGTGTAAACGTGACACGCAGCCTATTGAAAACCGGCAGGGCACTTGGCAAAAGAGCAGAAAATGGAGGGGACTCTTCAGACTGTGGCCAAAGGACAGACAAGCACAGGCCTGTCTTAACCCACATGAAACTTCTTTCCACTCCACCAATAAAGATTCAATGCAATTCAAAGGGATAGTTCATCCAAAGATGGATGAAACAAAAAAGCTCTCATCATTTGTGCATCATTATTTAATTCCAAACATACAATATGTGACTTCTCTCCTTCTGTGGAACACAAAATGAACTGCTCTTTTCATACAAAGAAAGCAAATGGAAACAGTGGCTTTGAAATGCCCAAAAATGAGAAAAAGCACCGTGCAACCATCCTCTAAAGCCATACACTCTTGAAAAATAAAGGTGCTTTAAAAGGTTTTTCACAGTGATGCCATAGAAGAACCATTTTTGGTTCCACAAAGAACAATTTTTTCAGGTTCTTTAAAGAACCATCTCTTTCTTACCTTTTTCACAACCTAAAGAACCATCTTTCACCACAAAGAACCTTTTGTGAAACAGAAAGGTTCTTCACATGTTAAATGTTCTTTATGGAACCAATTAGACAAAAAAAGTTCTTCTATGGCATCGTGAAGCACCTTTATTTTTAAGAGTGTATCATTGATACCATTTTTTACTACTCTTGAGCAGCTTGGATATTCTACTAAATAACTTCTTTTGTGTTTCACAGGAGAAAAAAGTTGTACAGGTTTGGACTGAAATGAGAGTACATTTTTTTAGTAAAAGCTGACAGTATGTTTCAATATGAAACCAACAAGTCAAACCAAGAAATAAAGAGTTTAGCGTTAAAATCTTGACTCTTGCACTGCCTGGTCAGAGTATATCTAGAACCATATTTCAGGTCCCATAATGGCCTTCATATCTGTTCAAACTGCATGTACCTGTTTAGTTACAATGTAATAACATTGTTACAAATATGTTACTACACATGAACTACGTTCATGCAGCTCTGAGCTGGATATTTGTGAGCGAACAACTGAACTTTTATTTTAAAGGGAATATTAAGGGACATTTTCTGAATAAGTGAGTGATGATGTACTGTCAGACAGGCTTTTCTCTCGACTTTGATCTCAGCCCCCCTAAAAATCAGCAATTAACTCAGTTGTAGGCAAAATCTGTGATTATGTAATCTCTATTCATGTCTGCTGAAAACAGCAGCTGCAGTAAGTGACCTCAAATCTGAGGTTATTTTATTCTGAAAAGTCCCCTTAAAAGTTGTTAACCAGTGTTAAAGTTCATTACATGAAGTATTATCCTTCTTTAAATGGTGGACACGGTCATAAGTGACAGGCAGTGATCGACATTGAGTGCTGCCTTGCACGCAGTTGTCAGATGCTCTCTCTCTCATCTATCTCATCAAACACTTTCATTTGAAAGTGAAACAACATGATAAAAGGCTACCAAATATATACCTTCGTTAATACGCATCTGCTGAGAAAAAGTCAGGTTATTTCATTATTTATTTAAGCCTAAAAATGAGCTTTGAGTTTTCATGTTTACCACATTTGATGAGTTCTAATCACAAGTGTTTATATGTGAACAAGTACCTATATTAAATATAAACATACAAAGAAATTGTGTATCTTCAGAGTTTGGTTCATCTTCAAAAA
The DNA here is from genome assembly GCA_036247105.1 of Cirrhinus mrigala. Classification (NCBI taxonomy): domain Eukaryota; kingdom Metazoa; phylum Chordata; class Actinopteri; order Cypriniformes; family Cyprinidae; genus Cirrhinus; species Cirrhinus mrigala. The sequence continues at coordinate 7,311,541 of CM070026.1, forward strand.
AGAAATATACAGGATGTTTTTAATGTATCCTGAGAGTTGTCACTTTGGGGTTTTATGGGTGAGTAAATGATGGCAGAATTTTTATTTTCATGTGAACTAATTCATTAAACCAAAAATATTCCTTTGGAAAGTAAAAATATGAAAAAAAAATAAATAAATAAATAAATAAAATAAGTAAGGCAGGACACTATAGGCAAAACATTTTTTTTTTTTTTTTTTTTTTTTCATAGACTGTTCAATTTTGAGATTTTGGGCTATTCATAATGTGTTGTTTCAGACTAGTGGAAAGTAAACATCCAAAATACTCAAGGTGTTTATTTTTTATTGCACTTGTTGTATTTGCGTTTGCAGATTTCAGTTATTTTACACATGTTTAAAGACTGTTTTCTCAAAATGATTTTTTCCTGTACTAAGCCAGAAATCGCCACTTCAGTAGCACTTACATACAGCAAACTTCACCATTTTATTCCTATCTATCCAACCTTTTTCCTGAACGCGGAAGTCTCGCCCGACTAGAACGGTGTTTCACATTTCCAGTCTGTTTCTAGTCAAACTAACGTATTTTCCAAGCATGTTAAACCTATGAAAATGGTTTTAAAAAGCACATGGTGCCATGGTTTCATCACTTCATAGTGTTACAATGACCATCTTTTAGCAGTAACTCACCTGTCATAGTTTAATGAGTAGTAAGATGACATGAAGCGACCCGCAGTTAGCTGCACTGAAAATAGAAGAGGGCACATACCCTACAGTACGTACAGCTCTCGACTGGGATGAAGTTCAGGGGATTTTGTCCACCAGAGCACATCTTTTTTTTTTTACATTTTATTTTATCATTTCACACACACTATTTTAACTTAAGCGCTTCGTTTTCTTTTGTCGTTGTTTATGCAAGGCATACAGACCTGGACACGGACAGATTTGCTGGTACGTAAAACAAGTACTTTACAGGTTGTGTAATTTACATGAAGCTAGATCGAAGTTTTTTTCTTTTTTCCATTATTTTAGCTCACACAGCAGTATATCACACTAGCAACGCTAAGGTCATGGATTTGAATCCTAGGGAATTAATTGACTACATATACAGTACATTTATGCCTTTAGCAAATGCTTTTTTCCAAAACTACTTTCAATAGAGGAAAAAAATTAAATTAAAGGGATAGTTCAGTCTAAAATGAAAATTACCCCATGATTTACTCACCCTCAAGCCATCCTAGGTGTATATGGCTTTCTTCTTTTAGACGAAAACAATTATATTTCCAAATATACAGTTATATTTCCAAATATCCTGGCTTTTTCAAGCTTTATAATGGCAGTAAATGCTGTTGAGATTTTGAAGTAGGGCTGCACGATTAATCGCACGATGTTGTGAGGCGCGCTTAGTCAATGAAGCCGGTACTTTGATTAGTAGTAAAGCGCCATCACGTGTGTTCAGCTGGAGCGGCAAATAATACACAAAGCCGTACATCACTGACAAGCTACGCCAAATCGCGCTCAAAATCGCATTCGATTATGAGCGCGATTTGGCGTAGCTTGTCAGTGATATACGGCTCTGTGTAATCAAAGTACTGGCTTCATTGACTAAGCGCGCCTCACAACATCGTGCGATTAATCGTGCAGCCCTATTTTGAAGTCCAAAAAAGTGCATCCATCCATCATAGAAAGTGCTCCACTCAGCTCTGAATGGTTAATAACGGCCTTCTGAAGCAAATCGAAGCATTTGTGTATGAAAAATACCCATATTTAAAACTTTATAAACCGTAATCTCTAGCATACGCTAACTGTTATATGCACGTTCACATGAGAGTTCCAGCAGATGATGTAGTGAAAATATACTAGTCTCATAAGAACAAAATTTTGTTTACAGCAAAGGAAAATCCATCTCCTTTTAGCTTTATTCGATATACTTTGAAATTTTTGACTTCTAATTCATGACTGGTGTTTCGTTTTGCTCTCTGCATTTCCCGCGTTCATCACTTTCGTACATTCTACATCATCCGCTGGAATGCCACTCTCTTGTATACATGTGTACAACAGTTAGCAGGAGCTAGAGATTACGGTTTATAAAGTTTTAATTATGAATGTTTTTTCTTCATAAAAACACATTGATTCACTTCAGAAGACCTTTAACCCTCTAAGGCCAAAGTCGCAAAATTGCGACAAGACGTCATACTTAATAAAATAGACTGTAGTTCCTAATATGGTGTAATATCTCATTTGTATTCCCTACCACTAGATGGCAGACATTTAGTACTTTTACATACATTATGTCGTGTTCCTATTCAATGTGTTTGAGGAAATAGCAAAGCAAGTGAGCTATCGTGTCATTCATGCGGAAGCAGTTCAGTTCATAGCGTGCGAGTAAATTGTGAGATTTGTGAGAGGAAATTGTCAAATGTTATTCACCAATTCTGACTCTGAAGGGGAATATTTGCCGCCTGGAAATGATGATCGGTCGTCTAATAATCGCGCTTTTCCCAGTACATATTTGCAGAGCAATGGTGCTGCCGTGCAAGGCGAGAGTATTCACAAAATACAAACAAGTGATCATTTCGACCCTTTCCTCAACGGGGATAGGGTTGGCAGGGGTGAACGTGGGGCTGGACGTAGCACTAGCTCTCTGGATCCGGCGCCCCAAAGAGGTGGGAGTGGCTGCGTTGTGCGTGGGAGAGCTGGGAGACATGGTAGAGGCAGCAAGGGCGATCTGGATCATGCGTTTTACTACTATATAGTATGGTAATATAGTAATAATTTTTAGCAAAAAAAAAAAAAACAACAACATGCAAATAAGTTCAAACATCAAAAGGCAGGCTACTGTTCACATGTGTTTTACTACTATATAGTATAGTAATATAGTAATAATTTAGTACTTACTCCTGTTTTATTGTTGGTTTCCTCTTTTCTGAGCATTTGGAGTGAGGATAAAAAGACAAAAAAACAAACAAAAAAAAAAAAAACATGCAAATAAGTTCAAACATCAATTCAGTATCTACTATTTCCTGAATATTGTGAAATTCAAGATGGCCGCCCATGATGACGTCATAATGTGCAAATTAGATGAGTATATTTACACCCCACATAAACTTTCTGTCATGCTCAACATTTTTCTAATTTACAATAGATCTCTATCTTTAAGCCCTTTCAAGACACAAGCTTTTGAAATCTTGATGTCACAATCCAGCATTTTTCTAAAAAACCCTGGCGCCTAAAGGGTTAATAACCACCAGAGGTATGTGGAGTACTTTTTATGATGGATGGATGCACTTTATTGAAGTTCAAAATCTCAACAGCCATTCACTGCCATTATAAAGCTTGGAAGAGTTAAGACATTTTTTTTAATATAACTCCAATTCTATTTGTCTGAAAGAAAAAAAAAAAGTCATATACACCTAGGATGTCTTAAGGGTGAGTAAACCATGAGGTAATTTTAATTTTTGGGTGAATGTATACCAATATCTAAATGTTCACTTGATGCATTTCTTTCTTTTTAGTACAATAATCCATAGTCAATTTTACAGCTTTCCCATTATTATACAAAAAACATCTCTAAAGAGCTCTCATGTCTTAAATTTGTGATCAGATTTTGTGATTTAGACCTGATCAAAGTTTTGCATTTTCGTGTTATCGTAGCTCCCAGGGAATGAACTGAGTACATTTATATTTTTTCAGAGCGACTTACAATAAAGGAACAAAAGCGATTTGTCACTGACTAAAATGTATAACAATATCTAAATGATTATTTGATGCATTTCTCTCTTCTTTGATAGAGTAAACAGTAGTCCATTTTACGAATGCTACGAATGCTGCGAATGACTAATCAGAAACAAGTATTTCAGAGAAATGTGTAATACCACTAAATTTACAATGCCTGTTGGCGGATGAAGAATCTTTGTACTTCTTTTCAGCTTGATCTGACACAATCGAAGCCGCTACACTGACCCTTCTTGGTAATTATCTGCTGAGTCATTAAGAAGAGCCGGGGTAAGGGCAGATGTCACGATCTATGGCCCAATGTGTCATCAGGCTTTTGTAAATCTAAATATAAAGTCGCAGAGAGGAGAGAACAGCCTGCATCATCTGCTTCATTACAGTGAAGATTCACAGTATTACAGAGGATTCGAGTGGAGTGGAGCTGGTCGCCACCCACTCCTGTTAGCTGCCACCCACCCACCTACACACACACGCACGCACGCACGCACACACACATACAGGCATAGGCTTAATTATTCCCAGTTAATCACAATTTCGTCAAATGGCAAACAGGCTGCTGAAGTGACTACATACACTCACAAACACATTCACAGTATCCACGATCTGTCCTGAATCCTAAAACACACCATCACCATTCTGAGGAATGTGCTGAACGAAAAGGGAAACACATGCGCACAACACACGCTCACATATACGCGCATACGCACCCTCGCACACGTGCGCGCGGTCTCCATGGAAACAAGCGGGAGAGCGGCCCGTCCCACTCTCTTTTGTGGACCGATAGAGGAGGATGAGAAAGAGAGAGGAAGAATGAAAGAGATGCAAAATATGGAGCGAGAGCAGCATAGACAGAAATAAAGCAGAGAAACCCAGAAAGAGCTGCAAAGCATCACTTTAAGAGGAATAATACATGAAATCAGGCTCAGTTTCTGTTACAGACAGTATGAGCACACAGTTCAGAATGTGTGTGACTGGTATCCCTGACCAGAACTCAAAGCCGAACGCTGCCTTGACACCCAACAGCTGAAACGGTGGGAAACACTGCACTGCACCACAGCACTAATGTATACAGCATCCAGGAAACCCCCTCTCGTGTGCACTGAATACTAATAACCATGAGATGATTGGCTAGCAGTGATGTACAACCTGTGTTCTCAAGCAAAAGCGTGCCACATATATGACTTGGATGCTCCTTTGAAGCTTCCTAGAAAGGAAAACTGAGCAGCCTCTTGTACAGTGAAAGAGCACAGTGGAGGTACCATGGTACACCTTATGAATTTATGTCAAAGAATACCATGGAATTACCTTTATTAGCACAAAAAAAACAAAAAACATAGTACTCATTACCTTTACATTATGAATATACACTATTATTTGAGCTACATTCTTATAATTTAAAACACTTAAACTATAGCTGTGCTACCATTAAAAAAAAAAAACAAAAAAAAACAACAACATGACAATCACGTTACATATGACAATCTACTAACCAAAAGTAGCAGACAAAGATTAATTATAATACATGATTTAATGAAAATTCAATAAAAATCCATGAAACGCATTATTAGACCATTTTCTAAGGCTGGATGATATATTAAACCTATTTAAGAATCATAATAACACATAATACTATTGTAAATTCACAAATGCTACGATTAAATTAAAATATATGTGCTGCGGATTTAATATGCGGTTTATTTATATGCGTTATTTATAAACTCTAACTTTGCATATGCTGTGAGTCTGAGCTGCTTATCAGATTTATAAGGTAAATCATTTAGAAACCTACAGAAACACAAGAGAATCCATCATTATCTTTCAAAATATGCTAACTGTTCATCACGATTTTAAAATAAAAGCTCAAACCCTTACCCTGGGTTTACATGTTTTGATGTCCACATATTCAAGAAATGACAGCTGCTGTAACATTTCTGACATAAATAAATGGCCAAATATTAAAGATTAAGTGGACATTTGAACTAAATGTTGTTTAGTCAATATTAAACAAGGATTAAATTGGGAAGCAATGTGTAAAAACAATCATCAGACTCTTGGCGCACTCTGTAGTCATTTGATATAATGCATAATGTACATTAGTTCTACTGTTTATAATGCACTATGTTTTTTCAAAGTTTTGTTCAGTAAAACCATTTTGATACTTCATTTGAACCAATTATATTGCCTCATTGCAATCATCTAGGTATTTCAAATCATTTTAATTATTTGTTTACTTAATGTTACTTAAAGAGATCATCAGATGCAAAACTCGCTTTTATATGTTGTTTGAACATAAATGTGTGTTGGCAGTGATAAAAATCCACCCAGTGGTATTTTTTTTTTTTTTTTTATCTTTATAATTAATATCCCTTTATTCAAATCAAGCCATTCTCTGCATCTTGTCTGTGTGACGTCACACCGACCAAGGCCTCTCCCACGATAGTTGATTGACATGACCGTCTTACCTTAGACCCGCCCTGAGTGAGCTGAGTGAGCTGTAAACACTCCAACCACCATTGTTTTGTCACCGGTGCAGGGGAAGACAAGAATGGCTCCTAAGCGATTGAGGTGTTCTGTTGTTGTATGTAATAACAAACATAGCAGTCGTCATTTACTCCCGACATCTGAGCTGCTGAAGACGCAGAGTTCACTTTCATTTTTGAAGGAAATGCGCCCAGCGATCTACATAAATGCGTCCATGTTCTCGCAAATAATTTATGATCCAGCTTCACCTACAGCAGAAGGGAGTATAAGGGTTTTTTATGCATCTTTGCAAACTGGCTTTCCTAATAATGTGCTAGTTAGCAAGTTTCAAAACTAAATGTGGCTAAATGTAGCTAAAGTAAACAGTACTGCTCGTGACCCCACAGAAAAGAGAGGTGGGGTGAGCAGAGCTCATTAGCATTTAAAGGCAAATGCAAAAAAACAGCTCGCTCTGAAAAGGGCTGACTTTGACAAGGGATAAAAAGGGTGTTTTTTACACTACCACTGAGACATTTTAACCAAAGTATGTTATATACTTCTCATTAAGACCCTAACCACAACTTGTGGAAAATAGGCATCCGATGACCTCTTTAATGTTACCTCATTATTTATGGTTATCCGATTGCTGGATTAATCTCAGAATAATCGGCCGATTACTCGATTACTAAAATAATCGTTAGTGACAGCCCTACACTACTCATTGGAAAAAGCAGTTGTTACTAAATAACAGTGATGTTAAAAGTTACTTTGGTACTAAATCGATACTAAAGTAAAAAGGACAACAGTCTTTCCATATTATTGTTAGTAGCAAATTCAATTGTCTGACTAACAGATGGCTTTTTCTGACGTGTGTTAGCTTTCACATCTCAAATCTGATTTGTAAATTTTAAAAAAAGATCAGATTTGTGAATTAGACCTTGTAATTTATAAAGCTAAAGAGAAGTTTTGCATGTTTCCATTATTGTAGCTCAAATAGTAAATCTTGACACTAGCAACATCAAGGTCATGGGTTTGATTCCCAGGAAATGAACTGACAACGTTCATAATCATGCATCTAGAAGATGCTTTTGCCTAAAAGTGACTCACAATAGAAAAATGATGAAAATGGTTTCTAAAACCACTGTGTTCCAAAAACATGGTGTTACTATGGTGCATATCAAAAAAAGCCATGTTCAAAAAATATGAATATCCAATAAAAAAACATGGTATTATATGGTACATACCCAAAGGAAAAAAAAATACATTACCAGGGTTAAAAAAATAAATAAATAAAACATGGCAACATGTAGTACTTTTTGTTCTTGCCAGCCTACTTTGCATACTTCATGTTTGTACAGTTTTTAAAGTTACACTGTGTGTGTAACATGCAACATGTATATTTTTATATCTATATGTATTGTGTGTATGTATCAGTTCAGTGAGTTTTCATTTTGGTTTCATTTTGCCAGCATCATACAGTAAGATCCATGCAGGTGAGAACATTGTGTTTCTGGCTGGTCTGAGTCGTGATCGAATGTGTGCTTGAGATTCTGAGCACTATCTATTAGAAAAGCACAGGTCCGGTGCAACACACACAGATTCTTCGATCTACAAAAGCCTCTTGTGTGAGTTACGCAATGACAGAGGTAGAGCGGCAATATTTACCCAGTCTTGCTCACTTGGACACATAATCTCATTCACACTATCACACACAGTCTAACGCACACACACACACGCAAGTGTGTGAGAGGTGCTGATGGCTGTCAGATGCTCGGCCCCTGCAGTGTGGAGAGTTTCGAGTGAGCTGCAGACGCAGCAGACGTTTGGCTCAGTGTGTAACAGAGCGGCCAAGAGAAAACGACAGAGAGAGAAACCATGAATCTTCATCAGCGAACCCCAGCGACAAGGTTCCACACGACTACCGGCAAGCCTGGACCGAGAGCCGTAGACAACCTCAAGTCCGCCTCCTACCGCGCCACACGCAAACGCACGGGAACTCAATGTGCTCCGTGTGTCTTCTGGCCGCCTCGCGTGAAGGATGCCCCACCGTCAGGCAGCAGAGCATAAAATCACATCTCTCCACATGGAGAAGGTTGTAATATTGCTAGGCAACGTTCCTGCAACGTTCCTGGCCTCTCCGGTTCAAAAACAGAGGTACAACCTGTGCCCGCCACACTTGAGCAGATGTTAATGTCTTCACTGAATTACAGACACCTGTACCTAAATCCCCCACGCGTAGAACACACACACGAGATCTACAGACCTATGGCAGTTTGCACGTTTACGACATTCTGGATTAAGTCTGACACCTTCCACAACGACATCCCGTGCACACCACCAACTCCTCAGCACATCTTCATTCATTTCTCAAAGCAACTGGTTCTTCAGTGATACCGATTTGTTTTGAATGGACTTACCTCTGTGCAGGAAGCATCACATACAAGTCTTCTTCAAACCATCCCAGAAAACCAGAAGACAGTTATGAGAGAGAGAGAGAGAGCCAGGAAAAATCACACACACAGGCTGATAGTCCAAGCAGCCTGGAACAAAAAAAAAAAAAAAAAAAAAAAACAATAAAAAAAAACAGCTACTCTCTGTCTTTTTCCGTTTTTCCGTTATTCCCCCCTCTCTCTCTCTCTGCCTCTCTGCTGTCTCTCTTTCCCGTCGCCTCCCCAAGAGCAGAGGAGTGGAGAGGAGAGGAGCCGATCTCCCCAGCGCTGGTGTTAAGCTGTGCGTTTAGAGCTCCTCTGCAGCGATCTCGGCATCTTCCACGGACTCTACCGGCATGCAGCAAAACGTGGAGCTAGATACCGGATTCCGGATTCTTGATTGCCACTGGCCCCTGTTCACTCAGGAATACTAATCTGCAATCCTCTTATTTCATCTATATCATTTGTCATTCTATTCTGCTCTTACTGTAAATGTCAAAAGCATGCCTCATATCCAATCGAAGGGGAAAATCAATCCTTGTGAAAAAGGAATCCTCTTTCTCTTACGATGATGATGGTGGTGATGATGTCACTGTTTCATTTTTTTTTTTTTTTTTTAATTTCTGCATCATTGTCACCACAGATGGAAGAGGACGCAACCTGAGATGGCCACATTAGGAAGCCCATAATTTCCCTTTGGGAAGCACATTAGCGCACAGGAGAGATGCTAATCACTAGGTTGTTAACAATTACAATGTGTGTTGGAGAAAAAAAAAAAGAATAGAATGTCTGGACAACCTTATTGCAGGATCTAATTTTAAAACAGAATACAGTTGATTACAGTGTCTAGTGCTAATATGAGATCAGGATCATGTCTAACTGTTAGCTTAGCATTGAATTTCGGTACTCTCTTCAATTAAACCAGCAATTATACTAGACTTGCTACTATTTTTGCTGTGCTGTGAGGTAAAGTGAATCTCTAAAACTCACAAAACGTACCTATATGTACAAATCGTTGCAGTTTCCAGTTGAAATGAACACTAGAGGCAGTAAAACTCTGAAACTTGTATTCCTTTTCACACAAAGTATGATTTACAGGAGCAGAGTTTCGATTAAGGGTGCGTTCACACTTTGGTTATAGTCATGTTTGGTTAGATTAAAATGAACTCTGGTGCGATTACTCTGTTAGTGCGGTTCATCTGAGTAAGCCGCTAAAAATGGGTCTCAGTCCGTTTCCAAACAAAACTCTGCTGCGGTTCGAATGAAATATGAACACAACACAGACCAAATACTACTAAACAAACCAGAAACAGGAAGTAATGACAAGATGTGTCGCATTTAGGGAACAAGCGGTGTATCCAAAACAAAACAAGCAGAGGGCAAACGTGGAGCAACGAGGAGGTAATCTTTTATGAGCTCTTTGTGAGTTTGCAGGTGGTGAAAATAAAATCATATGCATACAACAATGAACACGTTTAGTCTAGCAGACGGCATTGCATGCATTCAACTTAAAGTGGCGATGAGCAGACCAGATCAGCGAATGGGTGCTTTGATGTCATACAACCGCAGCGCCACTTTAATTTGAACGCACCTTTTCATTTTGTTTGGAGTGTTCGGTGAGTTCCGTCACAAAATATAAGTCATTCAACCTGACCAATCAGGTTGTGAATGTATCACAATGTCTTTAGGTTCAGTTTCTTTAGGTTTGCTGTCAAAAATGCCAGTGTGAACACTAAGTGGACCAGGACTAAATGTATTATTTTCCTTTTTGGTCCAAACAAACCAAACTACAAATGTGAACACACCCTGAGAAAGCATATTTTTTGCACAATTCCATACACAATATTGTTTTATGAATTTAAAACAATTTTAACATGCTGCAAGATTTTAAAACTCGTACTTTTGACTGTTATCGTTGCATATACAGCTTTGTATTTATGGGTTTGCTAACGCAATACAGTGCACTTGTGAGGTGAAGTGATTCAGTACGAATACCATGAAATTGCGGTTCAACAAAACAGCTCAAACCCACATATGAATTAAAATATTAAAATATTAAAATAGCACAGTTGTACTAGCAAATCCGTTTTTATATTACTTTTGCATTCGTTATCACTATTGGTTGTGTTTGGTGATGGGGGAAAGTTATTTTCCAACATGATAGAGTGTACACTAAAAAATGCTGGGTTGTTTTTTCAACCCAAATGCTGGGTTTAGCTCATTGGGTAATTTTATTGGTTTATTTTTAATATTTTTTAACCAGGTGCTGGGTCATTTTTAACACTGGGTTATTTTTTTCTACCGATCTGCTGGGTTAAGCCTGTCTCCAAAGTCTTTACCGTGTTGTAGATTATATTATTTTACGCAACATACAAGGACGAAATGTCAGTCAGCTGCGCCAGCAGTGGTCACTTCGCATGATGGAAACGCCTTTTGTCTGACATAAAATAAATGGATTTTATTTGTTATAGTTCATTTAATATAATGTTAAAATATGTTCTCTAATGTCAGTACTATTGGTTTATGGGCAAGTTTTGGAGTCAGTCACGGCATCTTTCAGCTACAAGTGAAACGTGAGGCCACGGTCTGAAGTTCGCAGTTAAGCCGGCGACCAGCAGCCCTTCACCAGCTCAGATTTTGGCGACACACCGGCATGAGAATTAGCACTATTTTGGTAAAAAGTGATAACAGAGAACAGTTGCATACACTAAAATTGAAATGCTACTTTTAAATGTTACATTTTTAATGTCTAAAATGCTTGTTAAATGAGTTTAAATTTATGTAATATTGTAAACTATGCTGTATAAAATAAAAATAAAATACAGAAAAAATAAATAGATAAAAAAATAAAAACATTAGCACCCACATGAATTGTCAAAGCAACTAAATAATTATACATAAAATATAATGAAACACAAAAAAGCAGAAAGAAAGAAAGGAGGGGGAGGATTTGAAACATTATAAATTAGCAAAGGTATGTGGTGTATTCTTGACAAAATTAATTAGAGGATCTCAGTTTTTATAAAATTTGTTACTAGAACCTCTTAATGTAAACTTAATTTTTTAATATATAGAAGACATCACATACATTCTGTTTTATATGTAACATTTTATTGAGTTTTTATTAAGTTGTACTTACTGTGGCAGTTTGGAAATGAAGTGTCAGGTCAGTGACACTAAAAGGTTAATGCTCTGTCACATTTGAAAATAACGTACCACCTACACTAAACCCTACCTTAAACCTAACTGACAGTGTTAACAAAAGCAAATGTGAGATTTGCTGAAGCAATCATGCCATCTTAACTTGCTTCTACATGTTTGATCTATCTTACTGTGACTATTGTGACCCAAGCACTCTATATTGCAAGTGCAATGCTGTACCAGGTGTGCTACTGAGCAAGTTTATTTTTCTAGAAAAGTGATACATATGGAGCTGGTTATCTGATGCAAACATCACAAAGTATATGCACTTTGGTAAAAGTGTTCTGAGGTTATAAAATAGTACTGTGCAAAGAACCACACAAAAATAAGTATTTATTAAAGGCAGCAGCTATCTGCACTAAGTGTAAATAGCAGTAGAGGCCATTGCTAAGCATAAATAGCGATAGAGCCTATTTACACTAAGTACAAATAGCAATGGATTCTATTTACAGTGAAAATAGGAGCATTTTTTTTCTAGTGATGCACTATTTACACTAAGTGCAAATTGCTATAGATTCTATTTATACTATGTTAAAATAGCAGGAATTTCTGCTATTTATGCTACTTATTGCAAATAGTGCCAATTATCTCCATATCAGTATTGTAGTACAATAAAAAAAAAAAAAAAACAGTATGCAGTAATAATGTATTGAGTGTAAATTAGCATTTTAATTGAAATTAATAAATGGATGTCACCTTACTCCGTTTATGGTTTATTAATCAACAATCACCCCTGGAAACCTCATTTGTCTGAAAAGTAATAAAACTGCCTCAAAAGAGGGTGGCCACAAAATGAGCGAGGGAGCAAGGGATGGCAGGGTTCTTAGTGAGTTTTTTTTTGTTTTGTTTTGTTTTTTTTTTGCTTTTTTGTTTTAGCCTTTAACTTTCATTTCATCACTGTAACCCAATATATAGGTTGATTAAGTTAACATTTTTGGGTTGAATAAAATCAAATAAATTATATGTTACCACATGAGAAATTGTACATATTCAATTAAGAAAAACACTTTAAAGGGACTTCAAGGCTTTACTCAAGTGAAAACACTTTTTTATCATCCTCATGAATGTACATGGTTTTGTCTCATACCTACCAGCTGCGATCCACACCAGTTTTTGTTCTGTGCCGAGCTATATCCATTCATTATAACATTGATTGCGCAGTGTAGAGAGATTCATTAGTCATAACAGAACTTTGTGAGAACGCGATGAACAAAGAATGACAGCTTGTTGGTGATTACGGGAGCGCTCTTTGCGAGCTTTCTAGGCAATAATCAATTTAAAATGTAGAACTTTTGTTTTCGGGAATGACATCCGCATATTTATGCGGGATTCACTCTTGAAATAGCAATGATTGACAGTGATAATTATAGCAATGGACGAAAATGTGCATTAAGGCTAGAGCACCTTCACTAATTTCAGAAGCACCCTCAGTGACTAATTTCTGGAACCAGTCTGGTTAATACACTTTTATTGTATAACTATATACAACAACAACAAAATACAAATAAATAAAATAATTAAATAAATGCATATTTACAATAAGCACTTAACTCAAATAAGTATTAAGTAATAAAATAAATAAATACATAGAGAAGGCTGACTACAATTAGCTTGCTTCCATTTAGTGAGAAAAGCCTATACTCTACACCTGGGGAAAAAATCAAATAAAATTATTCTGGTCTTCAGTGATGCGAGGACAACGTTTGAGCTCAGTATCTGAGTGAAAAAGAACAATATATATTTAAAAGCACACGTCCAGTTTTGTGTGAGGAAGGAAGGAAATCCACTTGCGAGTGGAGAGATTCATGTTTGTGCATTCCATGGATGCGCTATGGTGTTACATTATTGCACCCTCAACAAGATTATGCTATAGAAACCACCTAAAATTAAGTATAAAGAAGAGAAGAAAGCCGGTCTAGGTAGCTACCTATATTACACATGGCAGTTAGGAATTAATAAAAACGAGCCTATAGCTAGATATCTGGTAGGGGGGGCACCTGGGATGGCTAGTCAGGTAGCGGGGGGTTTGGGGGTTGGAAAGATGTAGGTAGAGGCATGATTTTCAAGAATCAGAGTTGTTTATATGTTGCATCTGTGTCTGAAATCATTTGGTTTTGCTTTAATTTATGACCCACAAATTTGTTTGGTGAGACATAAAATTGCAGTGTTGCAAGAAAGTGGAGCAGATGGTATATTTTCACATTCTGAATTCATTATTACTTGTTATTATTGATCAAAAAAAAAATTAATTTCATGCTTTTTCAAAGACTAGTGCGTCTGATGTGCAAAGACATTGTCTGATGTGCCTCACGAGTTCAATTCCACTACAAAATGTCATAAACAGTTTTACTTTCTCCTTTTCCAAACTGACAGCTACTGTACATCAGTCTCTTGGCATTGTTCTTGGCTTTTGCCATTACTATGGCAACCAATGTAGACATACTGGATATTGACTGCACTGTCTGAACAAATGGACTTGATTCATTGCTTCCAAAATGACAGCGTGGGCAATCAGTCCTGACGATCAGATTTGAAAACAAATTGGAATTGGATGAAGTGTGAATAAAAGCACTAGGTATCCTCTTCAACAACAAAGCAACGAAACTTAAAAGATTCTTAGAAGGCAATGACAGGCAAAAAGAGACACTTCAGGATTACATAACATTCATAGAAATAGACAGGGGCACTGTTCAAAAAAAGGTGAAAGGTTTAAAAGATTCATTAATGCTATTAGAATCTAACAATACCATCCATCTCAGAAGTTTATGCATATTTTACGTTGTAAGTTGTAAGAAACAGATATTCTACTGCAGTGAGCTTCACAAATGGCACAAAGAGCATATGAACGCTTGCATGAGTCCTTGACCATTTCACAAGGGTCTGCTGGCCTACATGCTTGAACCGAGAGATGCATAAGAGTGAGAAACATAAAACATATGGCAAAGTATCATTTATCTCAGAGAACCCTTTAAATCAGGCAACTGGAACAATTTTTGATTGACAGTGGCAGACAAGCTCCTTTCTGAATCAGCTGAGCCAGCTTTCTGAAGACCTCAACATTTCTGACACAAAAGAGGAACTTGTATATATTGAATCCGACCACATTGTAAGACATTTACCACTTGTTTTGCATGCAAGCAATGCTAGTGTTGACTGGAAACTACTGTAGAATCCAATCAGGGTTTTTCACATTTTTCAAAAATGTTTCTAACTCTGTAAGATAGATGACCATCTGTTGTCAAATATGGCTAAAATGTATTTAGAAAATGAAAAAAATTCAAACATTGTCCTGAGAAAATGCAATACTGGTTCAGCCAATAGTGTCAGTTATAGAGCTATTTGTTTACTGACCAGTGGCAGAGAGTGAAGTATTTGGGAAACCTGTTTGAAAAACAGTCACTCTCTCCATGACTGTCTATGCCTGTTTCTCTATACAATGTGAAAGAAGATATAAATAAATGTATATGAATAAGTCAAAGGGGTAGTATGCCCAAATACACAGTATTCATATAAATAACCAACTGAAGTACTACTTCTGTATATATTCTGAAGTGTGCATTCAATTAATACTTGACTATTTAATCAGGCAACGAAAGAAAGATATTTTTAAATTCATAAATGGCAGAAAGTAGTAACTCGCCGGATGTCACAGGTCAAATGATATGTGAAAATATTTGCAGTATCAGAGGAGGTTTTAATTTTGTGTGAGCCTCTACCAACAGTCAATTACAATTATGAGTGCTTTGATAACCAATCACATAACAGCCTTGACATCACAGAATTTCTGTCAGAGATGTGCGACAGCCACTCATTATTTGCTGATTCTATAGAAATGAATGAGAAGTGCCATAAACTGAATCTAATGCAAAATGTTCATGACTTTTACTTAAAACAGCCTTTTATTCAGTGCAAACTCTAAAATAGGTCAATGCAAAACAAACGTTTAATGGCAAACACGCTGAAGATTAGCCGTTACGCTGATGATTCATTAAATGATAAGCTTGTTTTCCCACAAAAGCAGTTTATTTAGTGTATTAAAGCCTCTCCGCCATTGACATCCATCTAAAAAAAAGTCTTCTCTCTTTCTCTCAGTACTACAGTGCCATCCACACATAACGTTTTCCATTGTTTTTCTATGTGAACGTGTACTAGAAGGGCACGTTTGACCATAGCACTCACATCTAGCATCTTTTCTAGAATCTCTAACATGACACGGCTTTTTTAAAAACGTGTCACTCAAGTTATAAAGAATTCAACTTTTAAAAAACATCCCTCAACATCTTGCATTTTTGTTCCATTCCAATGCTTGCATCTTGCATTCTACAAGGCAAAATGTGTTTTGCGTTAACCTTCCCTTGCACTAAAGCGGCTTTATATTTACGGAATGTATTCATACAACACAAAAATTTCATACAAGTTCATACAACATACAGTTTTTGAAACTTTTTGAAGAATTTGAGATAAGCAAGGAGTGTGTTGTTTTGATGGACTTTAATCTCAGTTCATCTAATAAAATTACCAAAATGAAATTGAAGGAAATAACTAAATTACACAACTAAATTACACAATTTTACACAATTGGTTGAGGGCCAAATTACAGATGCTTCTCAAACCTTATTAGATCTTATTTTGACTAGTAAACCAGATAGAATTACAAAGACTTTTAATTTACTAACTGGATTAGCAGATCATAATTTAACACTTATTTCTAGGAATTTAAATAAGAATGTTTATCATGATACTAAACATGGAATACCAAAAAAGGAAATGAATGAGTTTGAAGAAGAGACTGGACAAATTGATTGGGCATTGCTTCTATTTACCGAAAATCTGGAAACTGCACATACAATGCTTATAGGGGAGATTTAAAAAAAAAAAAAAAAATCATACACTAAATCATAATATTATATTATTCAAATTATTACATCTTAACTTTTTGGCACATACAATGGAAAGGACTGTGTTTATCTTATATCTAGGAAACAGTGCACCCAGATTAAAACACCCATATTTTTATCTTTAAGAGCCTTTTCCATAAGGGTTCCTCAGGGGCCTACCCTACCCTAATTTTCAGTTTGTACTTGAACGACTTCCCAGATGTTTGCCCTGATGTACATATTCTAATATATGCAGATAACACTGGGATTTATGTACATGACAAAACAAAAGATCAGGTAGCATGAAAATTATCTATGGCAATGTCGAACATTTTAGACTGGCTTTCTCCGTGTTGTTCAACAATGAATGTTCAGAAAACTGCCTGTATGTGTTTTAAAACCAAAAAGATTGTGAAGCACATTTTAGAGTTACTGATTCTGTTTTGTTTTGTTTTTTTTTTTTCTGTAAGAGCTGTTATTATCTGGAATAATTTACCAATCAATATTAGACAGTGTTTTACACTTTAGGGTTTTTAATTTTTATCAAAGGGTGATGTTTTGTAGTATTTATAGGGAATACTTTGTAGTAATTTGGGTTGCAGTTTATTGGTGAGGGATTATATGTTTTTTTATCTTTTACATTTTTTTTGTGCTGTACATACACTTAAGGCATTTAAGCAGATTTGAAAAAAGCAAGCCTGTAACCACCCTAAATCAATAATTTAAAAAAGCATTTTTGACAAATCCAGGTAATTTACCATAGAAATATTATGTTTTTTTTTAACGTTTATGACTGTTATAGCGCCAGCTGTGGTCCAATCCCCTTAAAACTTTGCATGCTTGTTTAGAATCACTTAGAATCACTCGCATGTCCTCAGCAGGTTTCGTAAGGTTTTGAGTTTTCCTTTATAGGATTTGGGGTAAATTTGGACAAGCCCCTTTTCTAAACGACCTTGTTATAGCTTCCCAAAGCTACATTTTTTTGATAATTATTGACCTAGGGAGACAAGAGAATTGTACTGCAGTGTTTTTTTTTCAGATTGCAGTTTGCAAAAGTATTTTTTTTTTTTTTTACAAATCCTCGATCATTTAAAAAACGATTTGATTGACAGCAATGGTTCTAGAGGCAAAGTTGTCCAGAATGAGGAGTTCTATCATATGATACAAATATCACATGTATGTGCGAAAGAACAAGCAACATACAATTGTTTAGCCTTTGAAAAATGCAATTTCGCCCCCCCAGTACCCAATTTCTTTTAAATTTCTCACAGACCTTTGTGGCCGTGAGTCAAACAGGCCCACAAAGTTTCGTTCCGATAGGCCTCCGTTAACCTTGTCTAACAGTTGCTCAAACTTCATCGGCCGATGGCGGCCATGTTTTATGCAAATGTCCTTATAGAAACTGTTGGCATTTTGGACCAATACCATGCTCAGTGATTTTCCTGTTGATAGGACAAATGGTTGCACAGGTATTTGCAACCATTTTTTTTTTTTCCTCTTATAGCACCACCAAGTGGACAAGCTCCACGATTTTTGTCCTGCAACCTCAGATTGAGCTCTTACATAAGTTTTACTTATGTAAAATGAGTTTGGCAAAGATATCTCATTCTGTTCAGGAGTTACAGGCATTTTACCAAAAGTGGCCCTGCCCCATTCGAACGTTTTCACATCCCTTTGCGATGGAAAGTGAGTCGAAAGTTCTTTTATCAAACTTTTTTTTGATAATCACTGATACTCTCCAGAGAATCTTTCTGCACTAGTTTGGTTCCAATCGGGTGAAAAACCTAGAACTAGTTCACAAAAGTAAGCATTTTAAAAAGTCCAAAATACTCGAAACTTGCCAGGCTCACAATCAAATCTGAGCCAAGCATTCCAAAAAACACGACATAAGACACTTGAGCCTGTGACTGACGGTTAAGCGATTTCATACTTTTGATTCCTGTAGCGCCCCGTCACACCGATTGGGTGAGCCTTCATGATATTGTCAGTGATGTGAGTACTACCATCCCTCCAAGTTTCAAGTCTCTACGACTTACAGTTTGGTCAGCATGATCAGTTTTATGTGGAGATTGCTGATCATTGGCCATTCTAAAAATTACAATAGGGTTTCAGCACTACGCACTTGACCCCCTAAATATAGAAGAATCCCTGAACCTACAAAAGTTATTGATTTCCCCTTTTTTCTTTTGTTCTTTGATTTATTGACATCACAGCAGCAGGGTTATTAGGTTTTTTGACTGCTAATACTTTAAGAGCTGCCACTGCTTCGCGTTTTAATATGAAATTATACAGGCTACAGCGTGCATTCTATGAACAAAGTATAAATGCCGGCAGGACAGGTAATTTTGTTTTTACTGATATATGGCCTGACAACATCTCATCTGACCACAGTTCACTGATGTCCTAATGAAGGTGCCTCATCATCTGTACCATTTTCGCACTTGTTTGACTAGTGCCTGGCACTGAGGTGAAGTTGGAGTGCGTGTCTGAAGAGTCTTCTGTTTGATGTGGTCGTAAAGACGTTCTGCGACTAAATAAACACACTTCTTGTTAAGAAAAAAGAGACAGAAGCAGCAGTTGTGAGTGGGGTGGCCAACCCTAGCCCCGCCCCTGCACTAACTGCGTGAAATATTTTTAACACTGTTAAACAGGAAAAATTATTCACCTGCGTTAATGCACTAATTTTGACAGCACTACATATAGTACATGAAATGCAATTTGGTGACAGTGACAGAAATTACAGTGCACAGCATAAATGAGTACACCCCCTCTAAAACTTAAATTCAGCAATTACTCTTTACTTAGAAGACATGTTAGGGTTCTTTGGAGATATAATGTTTCAACAAGCCTGCTTGATCAATTACCAAAGAAGAATGTCAAAACTGTTCAGCAAAAAAATGATTTTCTTATCAAAGTGATAAAATGTTGTGTTGCAAAAATGAGTACACCCTCTTGAATAGTTAAGACTATTTTTGATCAACAGGTAAGTATATTGAACCAAAAATTTTTCTTTTCCTGACAATTAAAAGTGTTATAAAACCTACTGAATCATACTCAGACTTAATGCTTGCAGCAATGGAACCACTTGGGAGAGAACTGCCAGGTGACTTATTACTTAGGGACAATGGTACAAGAGGAATACCAAATTATTGTTTTAAGAGTGAAAATATAGCAGAAGTAGCACCAACATGGACTTGTGACAAGGCTCCTTAAATAATCAGGTCTTCACTTTAAGTTTTCATTTAGTGATGCGTGAATTTTTGCTACAAAAAGAGCAGGAGAAATACCATGCAAGTGTATCAGAGCCGACAAAAGCTATGAAAAGAGTGACACTTTATCTCATAGAGTACGACGCAGCCTGCAGAAGTGACATGCATGGTTGTTGTCACCACTAGAATTACCTACTGTACCCAAAGCACAATAAACTCATTTTACCTCTTGCGAGGCCCATATTTACAAAATATAGACTTCTGGGAATCCATACTCTGGTCTTAAGAGACCAAGTCAGTCATTTCAGATCCAAAAGCATCCAAAATGTTCTGGTGTTGCTAGAGTGAGAAGTACAGTGAGAAGTGCCTGGTACCCACAGTGATGTTCAGTGGTAGTAAAGCTCTTATATAGGGATGTATGAGTGCTGAAGGTGTGAGGAAGTTGTGCTTTATCAGTGCTGTCATGAATTCACACACCACTGTGTGATGTAATACAAAAACTTGAAACAGAAGATGCTACCCTCTCCTCATTCTCTGCATTATTAGGCATTTTTTTAGCATGACAATGAAGATATTCATTCTCCCAAGGTGAAAATCCTTCAGTGGACATGTATTTCACTCAATCCTAAAACTTTTGAGCAGCTGTGGGGGATTCAGTAGAGACAAGCTGAGCAAAACTCCCATTAAAGACATCCTCCAGGAGTTAAACAGGACAGATGTGAAAATTTGTCAAGAACCTGCACACTCAGCGCCAAGGTTGGGTCGGGGCAGTATACTTAAAGTTCTGGAGGACATACTAAGCACTAGAATATTATACATTTGCTGAATTAAATCTAGGGTGGACTCATTTCTGCAATCCTTCATTTAAACAAAATTGGCTAATTTACTTATCTTACATAAAATATTGGCATATATTTTGTTGTTTGTATTAAGTATATGTTTAATACATTTTAATTTTTCCAGCTTTCCATGAATTATATTAGTGATTATTAAGAAGATACATTTTTTTTTTAATTTATTCAGAGGTGGTGTACTCATTTATGCTGTGCACTGTATATTTAGCTTAAGAGTTCAGCTCTAAATAAGTTTTATATTACATTTCTCCAAGATTTTGGTAAACATTTGGAGCTTTGTCACACATTGTTGAGAGGTGCTATTGGTTCACTGGATGCTAGGTTACCTCACTGTCATATAAGACAGTGTATTCAAGACAGCGTTGGCCTTTTGAATGTCCATTGCAGCCAAACCTTCCACAACAAAATCGACTGCCTGTCAACTCTCTGTTCCTTGGTTTACACTTACAGCATAAACTGACTGTTACAGCAACTGGAGTGCATCACATGAACAAAGTCTGAATTTCAATTAAATATAACCTTAGATCAAGGCTCTTCTGTTTGTTTTCAAGGAACAAAGCGTGAGTTTGAACCGAGAGACTGTTGCTGAGTACTGCATAACACCTAAGGTTCAGACTCATTAGCATCATTAGCATCAGGGTGTGTTTACACTCCCACCGTGACAAATATATCATTAACACTCCTTATGAAGATCACATTCACATTCACAGGCAGCAAAAAGGGACATTATAAATGTTAAAATGCCCTTACGCTGTCACATTTTCTTTGCTTTACGGTTTAAAATGAATAAACTGTTTTGACTGGTAGGGTGTGTGTGAGTGTTTGAGACATCTCATGACAGCCTCCCCTTCAATGTGATTCGCTTCATTTATTCAGAGGGCAGATCTGTCGGGCTGCTCATTATTTTGTTGCTGTATCCCATTTGAATAAGGTGAATCTTAATCACAGCAGAGGGCAAAAAGAGGACCTTTTGGGTAACTACTTGCTGTTAACATACACAGCTCAAGGGCAAAGCATTATTGGACTGATCATCTTGCTTTAGTGGAATTCCAATGGACTAATTAAAATAATTATTTTGTTTCTCTTTGGAACACTTGATTCTGATTGGCCAATTACAACATATTGCATTAAAATATATTAGGGCTGCATGTTTAATCAAAATGAAACTCAAATTGCGATATGGCTTAGTGTGAGTATCAAATCACTGAACTGAGAACAGCATCTTTTGGACATGTCCAACATTCAAATAGCCAAAGGTTTTATACAGTAAAGGGGGCAAAATTTTGCAATGTATGTTTTTTATGTCTTATGCTGAACAGCATAAAGTATAACAAATAAAATGTATTGGAAAATAACAGTGATCTAAAGGTAGCAGTCAACAGCAATGTCGCTATAGTTACTTACAGCAGTTTTTGAGTCACCAGTAAACTGAATTAAGGAAACAGACTGAATTCAAATTTGGATTCAGACAGGAGAACAGATGAGCTGCTGACTCATGCATTTGTGACCAAGCAATTGGCAAGCTGATTAAGCCTAGTTTAATTATATTATACACTGTAAACATAAATATCTGCAATTTTCAAATCATTAATGGGTGCAATTGTGCTGTTAAATTAAATTATTATTATTTCGTTTTTACAGTGAAATATTAAAATGAAAATACTATTTTATAGTCAAAAATATTATATATGTGCAGCTTGTATAGCAGTGCATATTTACTGTCCCCTAAAAAAAACTCAACATACAGCCATTATTGTCAAAATGCAGCACTATGTCATTTAACCATGCAAAGCCACATGTCCTATTCATCATGTTCATGTTTTTGTCTGCTTGACAGGACCATGCAAAGTTGTGTATCTTGTATTAGAGCAGTTCAAATTTGGTGCTTTGAGTACAGTTCTCTCATACTGACCACTGGATGTTCAACGAGGCGCCTCATGGCAAAGAACTCTCTGAAGATTTGAGAATTAGAATTGTTGCTCTCCATAAAAATGGCCTAGGCTATAAGAGGCTCAGTAACAACCTGAAACTGAGTTACAGTATTGTGGCCAGGGTCATACAGAGGTTTTCCAAGACGGGTTCCATTCGGAATAGGCCTCGCAAGGGTCGATCAACGAAGTTGAGTGCTCGTTCTGTGCGTCAGGTGCAGAACCTGGCTTCAAAAACAGATTCATGAGTGCTGCCAGCATTGCTTTAGAGGTTGCAGAAGTAGAAAGTCCACTTGTCAGTGCTCAGACCATACGGTGCACACTGCAACAAGTCAGTTTGTATTGGCGTCATCCGAGAAGGAAGCCTCTTCTGAAGCTGGCTTACAAGAAAGCCCGCAAACAGTTTGCTGAAGACAACCTGTCCACGAACATGAGTTACTGGAACCATGTCCTATGGTCTGATGAGACTAAGATAAACTTGTTTGGTGTCCAGCATGTGTGGTGATGCCCTGGTGAGGAGTACCAAGAAAATTGTGTCTCTCCTACAGTCAAGCATGGTGGTGGTAGTATCACGGTCTGGGGCTGCATGAGTGCTGCTGGTACTGGGGAGCTGTGGTTCATTGAGGAAAACATGGATTCCATTATGTACTGTACATTTCTGAAGCAGAACATGATGCCTTCCCTTCAGAAACTGGGCCGAACGGCAGTTTTCCAACATGATAATGACCCCAGACACACCACCAAGATGACAATTGCCTTGCTGAGGAAGGTGCAGGTGATCTGGCCTGAACCCTATTGAGCATCTATGGGGCATCCTCAAGCGGAACGCGGAGAAGCACCATGTGTGTAACATCCAGCAGCTCCATGATGTCATTATAGAGGAATTGAAAAGGATCCCAGCAACAACCTGTGCAGCTCTGGTGAATTCCATGTACAGAATCATTAAGGCAGTGCTAGATAACAATGGTGCTAACACAAAATATTGACACTTTGGACACAGTTTTGACAAGTTTACTTAGGGTGTACTCACTTTTGTTGCCAGCTGTTTTGACAATAATGGCTGTATGTTGAGTTATTTTTAGGGGACAGTAAATATACGCTGCTATACAAGCTGCACATTGACTACTCTATAATATATCCAAGTTTCATTTCTATAGTATTGTCCCTTGAGAAGATATACTAAAATGACTGCTGAAATGTGAGGGGTGTACTCACTTTTGTGAGATACTGTATATATATAGTCATGTTTTTGGGACAATTGTGCAGCCCTACAAAAAGTACAGCATATGGTTATTATAGTTAACTAAAACTAAAACCATAAACACATTTGTTACTGAAAATAAAATTAAATTAAATTAAATAAATTTCAGCTAGTTTTTCCCACTTCTCATTTTCATAGAACTTGATGTTATAACACTAAAACTGAAATTGAAATAAAGAAAATTAAAAAAAAAGACAAAAATACACAACTAAATTCCTACGACTTAAATTCGGGTCATATTTTTAATTGAATAATTGAATATATAGGCAGTTGAAACTGGATAAATAAGCTTTCCATAGATGTATGGTTTGTTGAGATGGGGCAATATTTGGCCAAAATACAACTATTTAAATATTCGCAATCTGAGGGAAAATTGCCTTTAAAGTTGTTTATTACTAATCAAAAATTAAGGTTCGGTATATTTAAGGTAGGAAAATTACAAAATATCTTCATGGAACATGATCTTTACCTAATATCATAATGATTTTTGGCATAAAAGAAAAATTTTGACTCCATACAATGTATCTTTGGCTATTGCTACAAATATACCCTTGCGACTTACGATTTGTTTTGTGGTCCAGACTCACAAATATAAAAACAAAGTCACAATAAGTTAAAAACTAATTAAAAATTTTAAGAAAAGCTGTTTCAATATTTTTTTTAAATCATAAAAGTATTTTTTTTTTATGAGAAAAACAGTTAGATTATTCCCCAAATCATGCAGCCATAAAAAATATAATTTTCTTTTTCAACTAAACTGTACAATGGACCACTGCATAGTACAATGTCGTTTCAATTCTACAATCTGAAACCAAAATCTGATTGCCTGACATCAATTAATTTTTGGTTTTACACTTTAAGAACTATAATTACAGCGTATAAATAGTTAGGATTATACAGATAAAATGGCAAAAAAATAATTGAATTTGTAGACTAAATATTGGTTGAAGCCTGTGACTGGCTGATCTGTCTGACTGAAGCCCCTCCTACTCATGTAGAATGTGTCCGGTGGAACTGTCAAGATTCTGCACATGGAAATGATGCATTACAAAAGGACTGTGAATCTGCATCAAGCACAATTTATGATTCGCCACTCATGGTTGGGTACAAGTTGGTACAACATTACCCTGAGACTTTTTTGTTTACAGAGCACAGGGATTTTACACAGACAGGTTTGATTTCTCAAGACGCCTGTTTCAGTGATATCTGACAGAAAATACGGACACATTAGGCAACGGCTGTTTTCACTCTGGTGTTTTTTAATCATAGAAATTGAAAGTGGAGACAAAAAGCACTGGGAAGAAGTGTAGGGGGTGGTCATAAAATGTCACAAGCTGATTTCAAACACAGGTCGTCCATACAAAAATACCTCCACAAATGCTGTACCCTGCAGGCCACTTCTCTGACAGGAATGTTGCTAATTTGGTAACACTTTATTTTGATGGGCCATTTTGAACATGTCTACTAACTCTCATTAGAGTATTAGTAGACTGTCTGCTTAATATCTGCTACTGTAACTCTTTATTGGGATGGTCTCCCAACAGACATTTTACTGACTATAAGTAACTCTGCATGTACATGTCAACTTATCCTTCTAACCCTATCCAGTCTACTTATACTCTATAATTAGTAAACATGTAAGTGCAACGTTACTTATAAGCAACAGAATGTGCTAAATGGGCCATCAAAATAAAGTTAAACCTCTAATTTTTGTTGATTTGTATGCTTCTGTCAACTAGGTAGCTACCACGGTGCAAAACCACGACCAAAGAACAGTGATTCAAACCAAACCATGAGGACTTTCCAAAAGTACATAACATCTATATATTATATAATGGACTAAGACTGGGCAATATATAGTAAAATTCACAATAATTTTGCTTTAATATATCAAAAATGGCACTAAAGTTGGTAATTTGATTAATTTCAATGAATTTACATCACTCAAAAATATTCAGTTTCCATGTGGCTTTGTTATGTTAAAATGTTTTAAACTTTAAAATTTAATATTTGTATTCATTTAATAGAAAACCATGTGGGAAAACATGCCCTAAATGGCACCTATTATTCAAAATCCACTTGTAGAAGGTGTTAGAAGGCCATCTTAGAATGATACAAATAAATACGTCTTTTTTTATCTTCATAAATCAAACCAGGTTAAAAAAAAATAAGCACTTTGGAGCCTGTCCGCAAAATGACATCATATTTCGGTAGCCCTGCCCACCTCTGTTGACTGACGGGAGCGTATTACCATATCTTCAGCCATTTTGCCTGCGGACGATTGGCTGTGTCGAAAGAAGTGTCCCGTCAGGAACACCCCTGCTCTGTTTCATGATCATAAAACATTCAGGGATGTTAGTGTTTCTGCTGTAAATGTCTGTTGAGGCTTTTTAGGAGTTTTACTAAATGTTCTATAAGTCTATATATAAGTAATAAATGCACAACTATGATTTGTTAAATGTTTGTAAGATTTTTTTTATATATCTTTTTGTAAATGTCATTGATATTTTTTTATACCTGTAAATAAAGGAAAGTAATATGCAACTTTTCATGATGAATATAACAAAAACATAAGTAAGTATTATCTTGTTAATTGACTATTTATACATTTATTGGATTTAACTAGGAAAATGTGAAGCGAAAAGTTTTGTAAGATCATCTAACAGGCTACTGCAGTTATATTCTGTTCACTGGCACTCACTAGGTGCGTTTACAAGGGGCATTGTAATCGGTTTAAAAGTCCAGTCCGAATGAAAATGCTCCATATCAACACCTCAATCTGATTAAAAATGCTCAAACCGAATTAAACTGTAATCGGTTTGAGAGGGGTGGGATAAACCTTTCTATAAACGAACAAAATTAAAATTCTCCCATGTAAATGCGTTAAACAGATTACTTTGCATCTGCATCAAGCAGGACAGGTGTCACGCCAAAGTGGTGAGCTTTGAGGGCCGTGCCCCGCTGTCCATCCTCTCCCCTCCTTGCTAAATGTGATAGATTTTGAAAGCGAAAGTGAAACCGCTAAAACAGCGGCGTGCATTAGAAAGCCACTGCACGCGATCACAGATTGCACGCTCTGATTCAGTGTTCAGCAATTCTTGGTAAGAAATCGTGTATTTGTTCCATTTAAGTACAGTAAGAATGCCTGTCCTCTCACTTTCACGCTCGCTCATGTTGATTCTCCTCTCTGTTTATTGCCATAAACAAAACAGATACGTCTAGGCTCTGCCTCCTTCTGGAGCGGGGCGGGAAGTTGCAGCTCATTTTCATGTAAAGGAACACACCCCTGAAACAATATAATATAATAAATGATCTATATCGTATTTGGATGTGAAATTTCACAGGCACATTTAGGAGAGCCATAAGATCAATAGTACATCTTGTAAAAAGAGCCATAATAGGTTCCCTTTAATTATTCTTAACTAGATTTTTAATGCGTTTTAGTTTATGCAAATGAACATTTAATTTACTTGGCAATAATGAGTGTTTAATAGAAATGACAGTTCCTCTTATTAAAGAAAACAAATCATCCTTTGAAGCCATTTCAGAGCAAATACACTGAAACACTACTTTCCAACACTTAAAAATATTGTAGAAAATTTGGCAAAAATTGTTTGCAAGAACTGACAAGCAACACATTGAATTAAACATGAAATTTTAAAATAGAAAGACAAAATGATATTTTCTTGTAAGACATACTCCAATTATAATTTCTATTGTTTTATTTGGAAAAATGATTTAGTAAATGTAGAGATGTACTGAAAATGGTCAAAAGCTGGAAAATAGTGTGATTTTAATTTGCTATATTGCCCAGCCCTAGTATGGACAGTATGGAGAGAAGCCAAATATCAGTGTGCAGCACCATATGACCATTAGTTAGCCATTAATAGCACCTGACCGACCTCTGGAAGAAAGCCGAGAGATAACATAAGGAGGGACACTAAAACGTGACCAGTTTATTTTTATCCCAAAGGAGGAAACACATGATGCCCATTCTGCTGCTCATTATATGCTGCATCAAATTTACTGAAAAAAAAAAACCTGATGCAATAAATATCTCAGAAATGATACGTTTTATTGCCTAATATCTTCCTGACCATCTATATTGCAGAAAAATCTATATTCAGCCAACAATACAGCAAGAAGCTTTTTATGATCAGCTGTTGTAGTTATTGACATCAAGTCTGTGAAAGATTTTTTTGACAACAGGCTTATTATGGTATCATCTATTTCAGATAATCCAGCTTTAAAAATGGTGTGCAAAAACAATGGCGGTTCACAGTTTTAGATAGTCTTCTTAAGCTTCAGAAAAAAGCTGCAATCTTGAGCAGACTTTATCCCATTAGTTTAACGTCTGGCTACGCAAGACCTTCATCTAATTCATCTTTAACTGAACCCTGATGACTACACACAATTCCAGTTTCAAAGATCACAGCACGTTTGTCCTCCAAAGCCCATTGACCCACGGCTCACAGGTATCCCCAGAGGAAGATAACAGCTGCAGGGGTTCAGGAATCCCCCTCAAACCAGCAGTCTCACTGTCACCATGGGAACAGCTGAGAGATCCACTACAGGTGGCTTTTCGTCCCTGAACCCATTTAGTCCAGCCAATTGAATCTCTTGAAATGCCTGACATGAGCCTTTTTAGGGCTGGCATTCACACCGAGCACCTAATTTTGTTTGCTCCAAGGGAAACCCAATGCTTTCCTTCATGTCTTTCTCTCTTTCTTTCTATATATGGATATTGTACAAAAAAAAAAAAAGAAAGATGTTACACTCGTAAAAATAAAGGTGCTTTAAAAGGTTCTTCAGAAAAAACATTTTTGGTTCCACAAAGAAGCATTCAATCAAAGGTTCTTTAAAGAACCATCTCTTTTTTACCTTTTTATATTCTGAAGAACCTTCTTTTGCCACAAAGAACCTTTTTTGAAACAGAAAGGTTCTTCAAATGTTCTTTATGGAACCATCTAAACAAAAAAAGGTTCTTCTATGGCATCGTGAAGCACCTTTATTTTTAAGATTGTACAGCCAAAATTATTAGTTATATTCAAATTATATTTATGGTTTATTTGAAACTTTATATTTTGATGTAATATTAATCAATAAAAAATGTTTCCCAAAAGATTCATACAAAGTATAATATATTATTTAATGTAAAGACCATATACAACACCAAATCAGCATATTTAGACATCAACCAAAATGTTACTTAAGGTATATATATATTTATTTATTTATATTATATATATATATATATATATATATATATATATATATATATATATATATATATATATATATATATATACAGGGGTTGGACAATGAAACTGAAACATCTGGTTTTAGACCACAATTAGTATGGTATTGGACCTCCTTTTACAGCCAATACAGCATCATTTTATCTTGGGAATGACAAATACAAGTCCTGCACAGTAGCCATAGGGATTTTGAACCATTCTTCTCTTGCAGAACAGTGGTCAGGTCACTACGTGATGCTGGTGGAGGAAAACGTTTCCTGACTCGCTCCTCCAAAACACCGCAAAGTGGCTCAATAATATTCAGATCTGGTGACTGTTCAGGCCATGGGAGATGTTCAGCTTCACTTTCATGTTCATCAAACCACTCTGTCACCAGTCTTGCTGTGTGTGGATTATCATCCTGATACACAGCACCACCTTGAGGGTACAATGTTTGAGCCATTTGATACACATAGTCAACCTTTGCAGTCTGCTCTTATTGGTGGAATGTGCAATCAGTAAAGTCTGGCCACAGGCTGTGCAAATACAGCCATGAAACCAACACTATATTGGCCAGTGTTTCAGTTTCATTGTCCAACCCCTGTATATATAGTCAATTTAATTTTTATTTACTGTGAGTTAGTTTACTTACTTCAACAGATATTATATTACATTATATTACATTATTATATTACATTTTTTGTAAATAAAAAAGGTTATTGTTATTATTATAAATTTACTAGCAATTTCTGAGTTTTAAAACCTTTTTTTTTTTTTTTCATTGTATTTACTTTTAGACAAGCTGAATAAAACAAGAACAAAGCACAGAAACATGATTTTCTATTAGACCGATATAAAATTGCTTTTAAATGCACGTTTTTCAGCACAGGATCTGAAACTAAATGTAACAATCTATCTGTTCAAATAAGACTAATTTCTAGATTTAATTCCAGTGACTTTGGTGCATTAACATTGTAGTAGGTCTGACAGTAACAGAATCTCATAATCCAAGATGAATAATGGGATTTACACTTACAGCACTTATGAATCCATCACATTAAAGTAAACATTTTAAAAAAAAAGTCTCTTGGAAAAAGTTCAGGCTAAATATACTCTGGAAACTGAAATACATTGTTTTATTTCCCAGAGGGAAATTCATCTTTGATGTCAAGGTGATTCACACATACACAAAAATACATAATCTTCTAGAATTATTTAATATATAAAAATGCAGTTAATAATTTGTTCCAGAATGTTAAGTGGTCAATACAGCTTTCCAGCTGCCCTAAAATTCACAATATAGTATGTGTACTTTACAGCTCATCTATTATAGCAGATTGTTTTGTTGCGCAGTAATATGGCATTTTGTGTATTTGATTATTAAAATAACATTTCACAGCTGCAGTCTGGAACCTTGGCCTTTCTATTACTAACTGTGGTTGAAACATAAAATTGTGTGTTGGCTGTGGAGAAGCCTACAGTTAGTTCTCTTACATAAGCTGTGCTCTTCTGCGTGGATGAATCCCTACAGTTACTTACCAGTGATCACTGTAAAAAATAGTATAAGCTAAGATTAAGTTTCATTTCTGCTGCTTTTGACACAAGCTCTATCACTTTCCATTTTTGACTAGAGACTGTCTGCAATTTGAGGTTCTTTGTTTTGACACTGGGTGATCAATGAGGTTTGCCGTTTAGAGCTGTCCTTGTTAAATGCTAACTAGCTAGTTCAAATTCTATGTAACGTCACCAATTATTGTAGCAACCAGGTATACAACCACTCCTCAGCGCTCACATACTGTATATAGAGAATCCTACACATGTGGAAGAAAAAATAATGTTGCCAGGAATTAAGAATTTGTTCCCATGTTTTAAACAAATTGTGGCATCTGTTATATAAATAAAGTGACTTGACTGGTGTGCCAGAGAGCTCATGCAAACATATCCACATCGCTATGATCAGATTCTTTAACTTTTGATTTCTCACATCTGTCATTTTTGTTGTTTTTATTTTGTTACTCAGAGGAAAGCAAGCTACATATTCATCTTGCTGCCACTCCCAGTAGTGATATAGGTGCTGTACTGTATGTAATTTTTTTGAGTGTACTAAAGCATAAAAATGCAATAATATGTTTGCACATATAGAAAACATGCTAATTTCACATACTTGTTTCCCTGAAAGACAATACTACAGCCAGTTGTTCTACTTTGAAATGTGCATTCCGTGTCGGAATGTCTGTTTTTGTTTTTGAAGCTAAAATCTGCAAGACACTCTAGGACCAAGTTTCAACACCACTGCTGCTGTGTGTCCTCAATCTGGCAACCCTCTTCTTACATTTTAAATGTGGGTATTTTTCTTACAAAAATGCATTGATTCACTACAGGAGGCCTTTATTCACCCATGTGAGGCACTTTTTATTATGGATCGATGCACTTTATTGGACTTGTTTTGGACTGGTGAAGAGAAACACCTGCCTATGCCATTCTAAAGCTTGGAAGTGCCAGAATAACTTTTAATATAACTCTGATTGGATTCACCTAAAAGAATGAAGTCATATGCACCTGTTTATTTCTGTGAATCTGCTTTAAAAAAAAAAAAAAAAAAAAGGTTCTACTGTACTGTGAGCTATATAAATAAATACAACTGGATATTTAAAAATAAACTAAATATGTGCTTATAAGAATAGAATAGAACAGAAAAGAATAGAATAGAATAGAACAGATGAACTGCAGCAAATCACAAGCACTTGTTTCTTTCATATAATGTTGTATGAGAAAAAGTTTCTTATAAAATATGTGTTTATAAGAATAGAATAGAATAGAATAGAATAGAATAGAATAGAATAGAATGGAATAGAGGAACTGCAGCAAATCACAAGCACTTGCAAGACAGCTTCTTATAAATCAGTTGTTTATAAGAATAGAATAGAATAGAATGGAATAGAATAAAGGAACTGCAGAAAATCACAAGCACTTGCAAGACAGCTTCTTATAAATCAGTTGTTTATAAGAACAGAATAGAATAGAATAGAATAGAATAGAATAGAATAGAATAGAATAAAGGAACTGCAGAAAATCACAAGCATTTGCAAGACAGTTTCTTATAAAAATGTGTTTATAAGAATAGAATAGAATAGAATAGAATAGAGGAACTGCAGCAAATCACAACCACTTGTTTCTTTCATATACTGTTGTATGAGAAAGAGTTTATTTTAAAATATGTGTTCATAAGAAAAGAATAGAATAGAATAGAATAGAGAAAATGAAGCAAATCACAAGCACTTGTTTCTTTCATATACTGTTGTATGAGAGAGTTTCTTATAAAATATGTTTATTAGAATAGAATAGAATAGAATAGAATAGAATAGAATAGAATAGAACAGAACAGAACAGAATATAGGAACTGAAACAAATCACAAGCACTTGTTTCTTTCATATACTGTTGTATGAGAGAGTTTCTTATAAAATATGTTTATAAGAATAGAATAGAATAGAATAGAATAGAATAGAATAGAATAGAATAGAATAGAATAGAATAGAGGAACTTGCACAAATCACAAGCACTTGTTTCTTTTGTTTACTGTTGTATGAGAAAGAGTCTCTTATAAAACATGTTTATATAAGAATAGAATAGAATAGAATAAAATAAAATAGAATAGAGGAACTGCAACAAATCACAAGCACTTGTTTCTTTCATATACTGTTGTATGAGAGAGTTTCTTAAAAAATATGTTTATAAGAATAGGATAGAATACAATAGAATATAATAGAATAGAATAAAATAGGATAGAACAGAATATAGGAACTGAAGCAAATCACAAGCACTTGCTTCTTTCATTTACTGTTGTATGAGAAAGAGTTTCTTATAAAATATGTTTATAAGAATAGAATAGAATAGAATAGAATAGAATAGAATAGAATAGAATAGAATAGAATAGAGGAACTGCAACAAATCACAAGCACTTGCAAGACAGTTTCTTCTAAAATATGTGTTTATAAGAACAGAAAAAGTAAGGAAGGAAAGGACATGACGTGAGGTCATGTCCTTGAGGTCATGTCATGTATGGTGACCCATACACAGAATTTGTGCTCTGTATTTAACCCATCCAAGTGCACACACACACACACACACACACACAGTAGTGAGTAGTGAACAAACACGCACACACACCGTGAACACACACCCAGAGCAGTGGGCAGCCATATTGCTATCGCTGCGGCACCCGGGGAGCAGTTGGGGGATCAGTGCCTTGCTCAAGGGACTCACCTCAGTTGTGGTATTGAGGGTGGAGAGAGCGCTGGTTATTCACTCCCTCCACCTTCAATCCAAGCAAATCCCAAGCACTTGTTTCTTTTATATACTGTTGTATGAGAGAGTTTATTCTAAAATAAGTTTATAAGAATAGAATAGAATAGAATAGAATGGAACAGAATAAAGGGATTGCAGCAAATCACAAGCACTTGTTTCTTTCATATATTGTTGAATGAGAAAGGCAGTTTCTTATAAATTTGTTTGTAAGAATAGAATAGAACAGAACAGAATATAATAGAATATAGGAACTGAAGCAAATTACAAGCACGTGCTTCTTTCATTTACCGTTGTATAGAGAGTTTCTTATAAAATATGTTTATTAGAATAGAATAGAATAGAATAGAATAGAATAGAATAGAATAGAGGAACTGCATCAAATCACAAGCACTTGCAAGACAGTTTCTTCTAAAATATGTGTTTATAAGAATATAATAGAATAGAATAGAACAGAATAGAATAGAATAGAATAGAATAGAATAGAATAGAATAGAATAGAGGGATTGCAGCAAATCACAAGCACTTGTTTCTTTCATATACTGTTGAATGAGAAAAAAAGTTTCTTATAAAATTTGTTTGTAAGAATAGAATAGAATAGAATAGAATAGAATAGAACAGAATAGAGGAACTGAAGCAAATCACAAGCACTTGTTTCTTTCATATACAGTTGAATGAGAAAGACAGTTTCTTATAAAATTTGTATGTAAGAATAGAATAGAATAGAACAGAATAGAATAGAACAGAAGCAAATCACAAGCACTTGTTTCTTTTATATACTGTTATATATGAAAGACAGTTACATGTCTCCCTCTGGTGGTGAGATGAAGCCAATTCCAAAACAGTGTGACATCTACACCAATCCATCCACAGACAAAGTTCTAATATGACTTAAGAAAGCACTGGAAGACCACAACCTAGATACTCCCAATTTTGCTTCATAAGCTTTTTTTTTATCCAATCACTTGAGTCACTGAAATTTGGGACTCATATGGGGCAATTTTATGCAATTGTGTCTGCTCTCCATTGGCCATCAAAATGAATTGTGTCCTAGCTAAACGTTTTCCCTGTGCTGTAATTTCCTTACTGCTGCCCCATCCGCCTACAAGACTAACTGAGCAAATGCCATTGAGATCAATGAGACGAGTCACAAGCCAAAATATCTGAAAACGGCACCATCTAGTGGGACAATAACAAACTGTCACAATCTTGCCTAAAGAAGACATGCCTGGGAAATGGAAAAACAGTTCAAGAATGAAAGCAAACCAATCAGATGAGCTAGCAAAATTATGACACAGCTCTGTTCTTTTCTGTATTGCACTGAACTTAACTTAACAACATAGTTTTAATGAGTCAGTGAGGTAAGATGTTCATTTGAAATGTCCTTAGAGACAAACAGCATTAACATGCGTTGTCAGCCGTGACCTCAGGAAAATGCTGAGCCACGATGAATTAATTTAAAAAAGGTGAACTGTCTCATTCTGAGACATTCTCTCCACTCCTCTTCACAGAAATGAATGAACTGATTAAAGAGCGCTATTAGAATTCAATCTGACCGCTTTCACAAAGCATTGTTCCTGGATTTAGTTTATGAATATTGATGGTTTGTATACCACAGAATACATAATCAGCATCAGATACTGGCTCCTACAAACAGATCTGAGCATGTTCAGGATAACCTCCAATGACATCAGCCTCCCTCGTCTCCATAGAAACAGCAGCAGGGCTCTCAAAATATTCACTGGTACATTGAAGTAAACTACAGCCATGCAGGACATTGTGGGCTGATACATGGACAGCTTGCCATCAATCATACGTGGGCTTAAGAACGTATAAAATTGCACGAGGTGGTTCATCAGCAACCTTGAGAGTCTTTGAACCCTCAAAGAGAGGGGTGGTTTGACACAGGGCGTCCCAAGAACCAACAGAAGTTGTGCTTTGGTATTCAAAATAGCACGTTTTCTATTTCAGATCCAAAAAGCATATACATCCAATAGGTATTAAAGAATGTACTGTACGAATGCACTAGAAAGTCCAGTTTGATGTTTCTGATGTGACACAAACCATGCATAGACATTCACTGCCAAACACAAGACAATCATCACAGCTGAACTTTACAATGAATAATTAAGTAAATGGCATGGAAAGGAACTAGGAACACTACAGGAAAAACAAAATGAATTCTCTCTGAGTGATTCTTTGACAGTTTAGGCTTTTCAAAGTAGGTTTAAACTATATCACCCAACACAGAATAAATTTAAAGGAAAAGTTCACCCAAACATTTCAACTCTGAAGTAATTTCTTCAGCCTCATGTCTTTATTAAGTCTGCTAAAGTTGGTCATGTGACATTCTTTTTTAGAGGAAAACAAAAAGCTGTTCAAAACATTGAGATCTGTAAGTTTGTTTATGTTTTTTTTGCAACTTTAAGACTATTATACTTAAGGTTGCATATGATCAAAATACAGAAAAGCAGTAATATTGTGAAATATAATTAAAATTTAAAGTTTGTTTTCAATTTTAATTCATTTTAATTTATTCCTGCAGGCAAACAAATTTTCAGCATCATTACTTCAGTCTTCAGTGTCACATGATCCTTTAGAAATCATTCTCATATGCTCAAGAAACATTTATTATTATTATCAGTGTTGAAAAAGTTGTACTATTTAGTGTAAGTTATAATATTTTTTTTAAGGAAATCTTGATACATTTGTTTCAGGATTCTTTGGTGGATAGAAAATGTAAAAGAACAGCATTTATTTAAAACACTTTTAACCATTTAATAGATTATAGCTGAATAAAAGAATAAACTGAAAAATAAATCTAAAATTAAATCTTTAAATTAAATTAAATTAAATCTTTGTTGAAAAGAACTTTAAAAGACTTGTAATGTACTGAACCAGTACTACTTTTTGTTTGTTTGTTTTTTGTCATTTTGGAGCTTCACAGCCACTTTATCACCATCCACTTTGATTGCATGAATGAAAAACGTCTTTAAAACTTTTCATTTTGTGTTCCACAAAAGAAAGTAAGTCATGCACATTTGGAACGACATGAAGGTAAGTAAATTATGACAGAATTTTCATTTTTAGGGTGAACTATCTCTTTAAATCCACAAATCACTGGACATCTCTCTTAGCCTGGAGTTAAGATGAGGGAAAAGGCCCTAAATATCACATCCTGTCTCTTACCTGGACTCTTGTCAAGGAAAAGGCAGCAATGTGTCTGCAGTATCCATGGTAACACCTGTGGCAGATGGAGAAATGAAGATGGAAATAGTACAATGGAGTAAATTTCACACACAGAGAACAAGACATTCGGTGAGTGGAGGAAAGAGGATGAACGGATGAGATAAACCATTTCACTGTGACAGGGGCCATGCTAACTCAAGTTAATGGACTCATCGACCTCCTGACGTTGCATGTGCAAAAAAAATAAATAAATAAATAAAACAAATTGCATACTTCTCCACAATCCACAGCTTAACCCTCAGCAAACAAATAAATACTATTTTGCACTTATTCTGACACAATCACACAAAGCATGTGAGATACACATAACGTCATCACTGTTTAGCACTGGCAACAGCAGGTGGGTTAAAAAATTAATTAAGACTATTTATGACATCAGCAGAAACGTCTATAGTCTTTTGAATGACACGTGAATTATTTCCATCATCTAAGTTAAACGCTCTTGAACTGGCTATAGGTCAGTCGACCGGAACACTAATACTGATGATTAGAACCACTATTTTATTTCCATCAACACCAGCTGCAATACCTTTTTCAGGGCTGACATTCTCCAGAGGCTCGTAGCATCGCTTCAGTCCTTGATGTGAATGCGGATGGTGTTTGTAAGCACACAGGAACGGCCAGGTGTGTTTCAGTAGTCCATGGTTTTAATATACACACATGTGTTCAGCTGCAGTGCGTTCGCATCAGCAGAAACCCCGCAGACCCTCCGCATGATGCGCCCGGACGCTCCGCTCGCTCCTAGAACGCACTGCTGCTTCTTTTATTACATAAATTGCGTTATCACAACTAATTTCTACATCTGACTAACGAAACAAGATTAAGCGTATAAAGATAATAGATAGAAAGATAGAAAGTGGCCATGGTGGAGAGACATTCAAATAAAGCGTCATTGCAATAAATAACTTGACAACTTTTGAGGCGCTTCGTCCACTAGGGGGAGCCATAGATAAATAAATAGATAGATAGATAGATAGATAGATAGATAGATAGATAGATAGATAGATAGATAGATAGATAGAATCTAAATTAATGGAACCTTAGCTAATGTTCTCAGAACTTTGGCCAACATTCTGTAAAGGTTCTCTTAAATTTATAAACAAACATTAGATCATTCGTTCAGAATTATCTGGTCTTTACTATGTGTTTTCAAAATGTTAGCACAAAAACTTATTTTCCCCGATAGCACACGTACATCACAGAGATGTCTATTTGATGTCTGCATTAACATCTGCAAGACGTTTCCCCATCTGCATTATGTCTATTGGACGTTTCCTATCAGATGTGAATTAGGCGTCTATTACGTGTCTTTAAGATGTTTATGATTCAGAATGTATGTAAAACTGACATCTGAAAGACGTCTATCAGACGTTTGTACACAGCAGATGCTTTCCATCAAGAGATCTTTAACAGACATCTTACAGACATACGTGTGCTGTCTGGGTTTTGTTGGACACTCAACTACTTTTTTTAAAGGGACAGATCACACAAAAATTAAAACTGTCACCATTTACTTGCTCCGCTCGCTCCTAGAACGCACTGCTGCTTCTTTTATTACATAAATTGCGTTATCACAACTAATTTCTACATCTGACTAACGAAACAAGATTAAGCGTATAAAGATAATAGATAGAAAGATAGAAAGTGGCCATGGTGGAGAGACATTCAAATAAAGCGTCATTGCAATAAATAACTTGACAACTTTTGAGGCGCTTCGTCCACTAGGGGGAGCCATAGATAAATAAATAGATAGATAGATAGATAGATAGATAGATAGATAGATAGATAGATAGATAGAATCTAAATTAATGGAACCTTAGCTAATGTTCTCAGAACTTTGGCCAACATTCTGTAAAGGTTCTCTTAAATTTATAAACAAATATTAGATCATTCGTTCAGAATTATCTGGTCTTTACTATGTGTTTTCAAAATGTTAGCACAAAAACTTATTTTCCCCGATAGCACACGTACATCACAGAGATGTCTATTTGATGTCTGCATTAACATCTGCAAGACGTTTCCCCATCTGCATTATGTCTATTGGACGTTTCCTATCAGATGTGAATTAGGCGTCTATTACGTGTCTTTAAGATGTTTATGATTCAGAATGTATGTAAAACTGACATCTGAAAGACGTCTATCAGACGTTTGTACACAGCAGATGCTTTCCATCAAGAGATCTTTAACAGACATCTTACAGACATACGTGTGCTGTCTGGGTTTTGTTGGACACTCAACTACTTTTTTTAAAGGGACAGATCACACAAAAATTAAAACTGTCACCATTTACTTGCTCCGCTCGCTCCTAGAACGCACTGCTGCTTCTTTTATTACATAAATTGCGTTATCACAACTAATTTCTACATCTGACTAACGAAACAAGATTAAGCGTATAAAGATAATAGATAGAAAGATAGAAAGTGGCCATGGTGGAGAGACATTCAAATAAAGCGTCATTGCAATAAATAACTTGACAACTTTTGAGGCGCTTCGTCCACTAGGGGGAGCCATAGATAAATAGATAGATAGATAGATAGATAGATAGATAGATAGAATCTAAATTAATGGAACCTTAGCTAATGTTCTCAGAACTTTGGCCAACATTCTGTAAAGGTTCTCTTAAATTTATAAACAAACATTAGATCATTCGTTCAGAATTATCTGGTCTTCACTATGTGTTTTCAAAATGTTAGCACAAAAACTTATTTTCCCCGATAGCACACGTACATCACAGAGATGTCTATTTGATGTCTGCATTAACATCTGCAAGACGTTTCCCCATCTGCATTATGTCTATTGGACGTTTCCTATCAGATGTGAATTAGGCGTCTATTACGTGTCTTTAAGATGTTTATGATTCAGAATGTATGTAAAACTGACATCTGAAAGACGTCTATCAGACGTTTGTACACAGCAGATGCTTTCCATCAAGAGATCTTTAACAGACATCTTACAGACATACGTGTGCTGTCTGGGTTTTGTTGGACACTCAACTACTTTTTTAAAGGGACAGATCACACAAAAATTAAAACTGTCACCATTTACTTGCCCTCAAGTTGTTCCAAACCTGTATGAGCTTCTTTATTTTATTGAGCACAAAAGAAGATATTCTGAAGAATGTTCATAATATCTTCTGTAACCAAACAGTTGACGGTAAACAATGGCTTCCATACCCAGATAGCACACATACATCTGCAAGATGTCTGTTAATGATCACTTGATCTGGAAAGCATCTGCGGTGTACAAACATCTGACAGATGTCTGTAAGATGTAAGTTTTACATCCTAAACATCTAAATCCTAAACATCTTAAAGACATCTAATAAACGTCTATTTGACCTCTAATAGGAAATGTCACATAGAGCAAACACACTAAAAAAATCTTGCAGATGTAAATTCAGATGTCGAATAGACGTCTCTGTGACGTACATGTGCTATCAGGGTAGTATGAACAAAATACTATGGATGTTGAAGGATAATTTACAGTTAGGACCCAAGGACCAGAGATGATGAATGAAGACCAGGAGTCATAGATAGTCAATTGAAGAAAAATTTACTGAAGAAATATTTTGCAATTACATCAGCAGAAGTCAGCATCAACACTCGCGAGGAGTTCGTAAGCTGCCCTGCATACACAATACAGCAGTAATTTAATTCTAACATATGTCACTAACTACGTCATTACTTTAGGTTAAAGGATTCTGGTTGGTTGAAAGATATGAAAAACTTAGTATAGTTCAAAGCATATCTCCAATTGTTATTTAAGTGACAACCGAGATCTGGTTTTAGGCGCGAAGTGTCCACCAAAGACATATATCAACACTTCTAGCTTCAGGTTGTCTGAAGATGTCAATTCCATCCTGGGGTTAGTTATTCACCTCACTGAAGCCTAGACCTGCAAACACAGATACCAACACACACATAGAATATATGCAACTTCTTCAAGGTTGAGTGGGTCAGATTTGTACTCTTTCTTTCCCAAAACATACAGAAAATGAATGCAGTTTCTCAGAGAGATAGAGAAGTTCAAACTCAGTTTTATTCTTGAATATCCAGGGATGGAAAACAAAGTAAATGTGTTAGTCAACTATGAGTTGGTCACATAGCTGAGAGTCACTGATGATCTTTAGGCTCTCAAAGTGAGCCTGATAAGTAAATTTATGTTACATATGTAAATATATGTTATATACCAGTTACAGAATACATCTGTGGCTAACTACTAAGATATCATATATTCATAATTTTATTCAATCCACTACAATCTTAAAAAGGTTAAATACTGATTATTAACTTGATTAATAACCACTCAAAAGGATATATTTGGAAGCGGCTGTGAATCCAGGATTCTACTCTTTCAATCCCCTATTTTAGACCAATGTGGGGTTCAATACCCCACATTTGGTCAATCAAGTGAGGCCACTACGGAAGGCGGAGTGGTGACGCATGCTCCCCTGGCGGGTCACATTTGCCTCTTCACCCCATCATGGACATGCCAGAACCTATTAATTCCGGTCCCCATGGCAGGGGCTCCCCCATCTTCCACTCAAAATAGGGCATTGATGTTGTGAAACAGGCTGTTCGTCAACTTCATCCTCCTCCGTTAGATTTACGTTTCTACAAGCAGACTTGAAGATATATGAAAAGCAACAACAAACAAGCATCTAAATACTGAAACATAATAGGAGCAGACCTAAAAATTCCCCAAAAGCATACATCACATATTTCAGCACGCCCACAGCACGCCTACAAATTCTTCCTCAGAGTCTGTCACATCAGTGAATATAGATCAGGAATCCTTCAGTCTTGCTCACAAGATCCACTTTCCTGCTGAGTTTAACTCTAGCCCTAATCAAACACACCTGAGCATGGTAATCAATGTCTTCAGGATCATTAGAAATTCACAGGTAGGTGAGTCTGATCAGGGTTGGAGCTAAACTCAGCAGCACATTGATCCTCCAGGGCAAGATTTGAGGAACCCTGATATAGATCCTACTGTAAATGCAAACATCCAAGACAGAGCTAAAGCAGAAGGCTTCTCAGGGTCGGTGATTAAAGGTGACCCATTGGACCTAAGCCAAACATAATTTTCAGGCACTGCTCCTGGGGACCTACTTTCCTGCAGAGTTTTTCTCCAACCCTAATCAAACACACCAGAACCAGCAAGGTCTACAGGATCAGGTGTGTTGAAGCAGGTTGGAAAGAAATGTTGCAGGATTGTGGGTCCTCAGGAGCAGGGTTGAAGGTCTATGGCTTAGGATAATACTCATTGGTTGGCTCACTGGACATTTCAGCAACACAGGAATTGAGTTACAGTGCCAGCAATCACATTCATAACCTTGATACCTGTGACTTTCTCGGCAGCTGGGCCTGGGAGAAAAGTTTTGATAGACCACTGTTGAATTGCCCTGCCCAAGCATCGCTCCACATGTACACTTTTTTTTAAGGGGTCAACAAATCTGGTTAATCTAAGGCAGGGGTCTCCAACCCTGCTCCTGGAGAGCTAACGTCCTACAGATTTCTACTCCAACCCAATCAAACACAC
Source organism: Cirrhinus mrigala (assembly GCA_036247105.1). NCBI lineage: Eukaryota > Metazoa > Chordata > Actinopteri > Cypriniformes > Cyprinidae > Cirrhinus > Cirrhinus mrigala. The sequence continues at coordinate 7,353,801 of CM070026.1, forward strand.
CTGAACCAGCTAATCAAGGTGTTTAGGGCAGGGGTGCCCAACCCTGTTCCTGGAGATCTACCTTCCCGCAGAGTTTAGTTCCAGTCTTGATCAAACACACCTGTTTGCAATTATCAAGTGCTCCTTCAGATCTTAATTAGTTGGTTCAGGTGTGTTTGATCATGTTTGGAGCTGAACTCTGCAGGAAGGTAGATCTCCAGGAACAGGGTTGAGCACCCCTGGTTTAGGGCTACTTGTTAATTATAAACACATGTGTTGGAGCAGGGTTGAAACTGAAGTCTGCAGGACGGTAGCTCTCCAGGAGCAGGTTTGGAGATCCCTGATCTAGGCCATGACATTTTTCATGACTTTCCCAGTGAAGTGTGTGCCCTGGTCTGAATCGATTTGTGGAGGCAAGCCCTGTTTGGGAAACACTTTATTCAGAAAAACAATGGCTGTTGCATCTGCTGTGCAGTTTTTCAGCAGAAACGCCTCCACCCATCTGGAAAACAGATCAATAGTTTTTAAGATATACAAGAACCCTCCACTAAATGGCAGAGGACCTATGAAATCAATTTGCAGGAGTGTCCACAGACCCTGAGGGTATGGAGCATGTTCCAAAGAAATGTTTAGCTTTGAAGGCAAATTCACAAGAAATCAGCACAAGCATTTCTCATTTTTGGCCCACCACGTTTTTGAAATCAATGCACATAACTTTTCAGGGCCCACATGATACCAAACTATGATACACAGACAGTAATTTAGTACGGCCAGAAGGAGGACACACAAACCGCTCATTAAACCTGCTCATTAGCTCCTTTGTGCACACAATTAAACCCATTGTTCTATTTCATCTGCATCATTGACTGCACACAGTTCAAAAATGTCCCTGATATGCTCCTCTTTCTCCTGTGCAGAGAGAGACATTACTCAAGTTTTTCAGTTCGTTTTGCAGCCCCAAGGTTGATAACATTATCGGAGTCAGTTTGTATCTCCACGCTTTTGCCTAAAAGTGCACTAGCCCCTCACTGCAGAACACAAGATCCACATCTAGGGTGTGGAGATGGGTGGGTTTAGGGATCAGGGTGAAGAGTCCAAGGATGTGTTTGTCAACAGTTTGAGAATCTGGCATCTGGTATGCAATACCACTATCTGGTGGACTACAGTTTCCTCCATGGTCTTGACAGCCCACTCTGCAAACAAGGATGCAGTCCACTGACATGTAAATTGGGGTTGAATTACATCCCACCATTCCATAAGATGGTCTCTCAGGAACTTGCTGGTCCAGGGCAGCTGAGTAGGAATTCCACACCCAGGTCCACAAATGAAAGGGCCGGCTGGCATCGGCACGTTGTAAAGCTGGACAGGAAGCAAGAGTCTCTCTAATATCCACAAACACATTCTCCATCTCTTCCATGTATTCGATGAGCTATGATCCTGGTTTTCCTCCTTTCAAGGATTCTGTAAGAGGCTTAGACAGTTCAGTATATTCAGACACATACTGGCGGAAGTAATTCAGAAGTGCCATTACTTGCCTTAGACCAGTGACAGTGTTTAGTTTTGGCAGTTCGACAATGGCCTTAATTCCTTCTGGAGTGATTTGTCAGCCATGACCTCTGATGATCTGAGCCAGGTTACTTCGGGTCGTGCTAGCTGTGCTTTCATGAAAATGTACTTTGAAAACCCCATTTACAAGAGCTTTCAAAACAGTTTGTTCAGCAATCAAATGTTTTAAACTTTGTTGGGCTAGCAATGACAGGCCCGTCAAATTCAACTGTCTTGCAGACAGGGTCAATAAATGATGCAAGTGCCTGGTGAAACAGCACTGGGGAGTTGCAGAATCCCTGTGGCAAACTAGTCCAAGTTGTTGGCTGCAGGTAAAAGTGATTTTAGCTTGATCTTCTGGGGCTAAGGGGCAGGTCCCTAAGCCGTACGGATTGTCCAGTGCAGTAAAATATGGTCAGATTCTATTCCATGCAAAATAGTTGCTGGGTTAGTGATCAGAGGGTGTACCTTTGTAGAAACTGCATTCAAAGCTGTGTAGTCAATGGTGGAGTCAATAGTCAATGGGGGAGGAGCAAGGAACTATTATCCCCTGTTTATGTAACTCTTGTACAACCTTTTCAGTTCATATGTGAGCATCATTTTTCAATGGATATTGGCGTTTGGCAACATGCATAGGACCTGGGATGTTAAGTGGCTGAATTTGTGCAATTCCACAATCAAATTTATCTTTTGGCCAAACATCCAGGAATTAGGAAATTATAAATTTCTACTCAGGGTGAGTTTCTGTTACACTTAAAACTTAAGCCACAGGACATCCTGAGTCATGGTGGGGACCAGCACGAGAAAAGCGAACTGTTTCATTGCAGCAAAGCACAAGTTTATCTGCTGAAAGCCAAACATCAGCTTCTGCATAGGGCTGCATGATAAATTGCATGCATCTGTCATGCGCATCTCCTCCGTAAAGCCAGTTCTGTGATTAGTAGTAAATCTCCATCATGTGCGTTCAGCTGGAGTGGCAATGAATACACAGAACCGTAAATCACTGACAAAAGCACGCTCATAATCGAATGCGATTCCTCTGCTACTAATCACAGAACCAGCTTTACTGAGGAGATGCACACGACAATCGCATGCAATTTATTATGCAGCCCTACTTCTACATTTTTCAAAACACCAGTAATAGTGCCTACAGTATTTTCACCAACCTAGAATTCTGTCCAATTTACATTATCTGAGTTTGCAAGAATGAGAATTACAGGAACATGTTTATAATACACTTCTTTACCATTCAACCCTTCTGTATACAAAAAAATCAAATGTGGATTTGAGAGGAACATTTGTGATAGAATCTGTTGCACATTTATCAGTTAAGATGATGTACTGCCGCCTACTAACAATACATGAACAAAAGGGCTAAGATCAGTTTCATCACAAGAACCAGAGGCTGCTGACCCCCTATTCCACATTTAACAGTTTCCTCAATCTTGCAATGCCATTTTCTTTCCTTTGTTTACCTTCTTAGGATTTTTACAGAACTTGTCCAAATGGCCAAACTTGCCACAACATTTACACTTCCTATATGGGTGCTGACAATCACGAGCTAGATGCCCATGCCGTCCGCATTTAAAACATTCTCTATCATCAAGTGGATTTGTTTCCGCATCAGACGCGTGGCCTAAATTTGAATCATTTTGAATCTGTAAACGTCTCCAAGTCACAGCACACCATTGAAGCAGTCTGTCCCAATTTGGAATGTCCACACAACCGGAAATAAGCAAATCTTTGTACTGTTTTGACAGTCGACTAGTCACGGATTCAATCACAGCACCACAGTCATAATCTTCAGGTTTATTATTTGCAGCACAATAATTTACATATGCTGCAGAGAAACGCTCAACATACTCTAGGGGGCTCTCACCAGGCCTCTGTTTAACTAGAGTCACACTAATCCAGGGAAATGCCCCCCGGCCTAATATATCTTGCACTTTTTCTTTGTATTCACTGTATGCTTTACAGTAATTATGCTGTGTCTCTGGAACCCTGGGGTTAAATAGAATGGCCTTGACCTTGGCTAATTTACTAGTTGGGACCAGGCCTTCTACAAGAACTTGAACATCAGCTATTCCCAAATTTCCACATCTAGCAATTGCTTCTAATTTATCCCACAAGGTTTTGTTTGGGTTAAACAATTTGAAAGGTTCCAATCTTGCAAGCAAATTATTTTTATCTGAGGCTGTGAGTCTAGTCCTCTCACCAATCTCATACGTAGCCCCCACCACAGTGTTTCTCAGATCATCATCAGAGTGTCTGACTAGAGCAGCCCTCCATTTAGGGGGGACCATGCCCCGCTCCATTGGGTAAAGTTCTGATTTTTTGTTATTGTTGGCTTGCATGGTAGGAAGCTCTGAGGAATCTGGATAATGAGGAGGGGCACTTGAAGGAGTAACATCCAGCAACCTTCGTTCTTCACTATAGTGGCTATCAGTCTGGTTCTCAGACTGCGGGACGGAGCCTAAAGTAGCTGTTGGCTGCACAGTCTGGGAAAAGGGCTCAAGAGCAGTGGGGGGAGGTACAATACAGAGTGTCTCACATTTTGTAGTAGCTTTTTCAAAAATAATATCCAGCCCTTTACATAAGCTACTCAGATCACTCCCCACATTTATTCCAGAAATTTCTGCCACTTTATCAAATTTAGTAACCAGATCATTCCAACCTTTAGCTATCTCTAGAATTTTTCCTTCTGCTGTCAGTGGTACCCCTCCCATCTCACGAATCCAGGAATAGACACACACGGCTAGATATTTGTGTTTTTCTGGCTCTTTCTTTGTTTGTAGCCAGTCAAGTTGTTCTTTGACTTTCCAATCAGTATCAAAGCCCTGACTGACCATTTTGTTGATGAGTTTTGAACATTTCTTTGAAGTAAGAGCCTCAGAGCAGAGCTGTTCACAGCATATGCTCACTTCTTTCTCATCATTAGTATCAGGGCTGAGCAGGTTTCTTAATATGTCAGCCATATTTTTGTCACACTTGAAACGCTCAAGAAATTATAGCAGAATTGAGGATTGAGGTGACGATCTTTAAATAACAGCACTTTACTTCTGCGTGACGAAACTGCAATGCTCTAACATATACTGGTCAGCTCCAATTAGGGTCACAATTTTATATTTAGGGGCCTTACAGATGCATCCTTGACCAATCAACCTTGCCTTCATTTATCTCACTTGACTGATTGCTATATTTGGTGTACCCCTGTCTGAAGGTGTAAGGAATCAAGAGTTGAAATTGGGATTTGAAAGTCTGAGTGACTCCCTTCTCCTAACACTTTCCACCCAGACTATCCCTAATTTAAAAAGAAATAAAATCTTCCTACCTTTGTTGATTGATTAAGGATGTCACTGAAGAATGATTGCCCACACACTCTTTTAACACACACTCTTCAAATTAACTCTATTGGAATATACAGTTAAGACCAGATGTGATGAATGAGATCCAGTTGTAGATGCAGTCAACTAAAGAAAAAAATACTGAATAAAGTAGTTTGCAGTTTCATCAGCAGAAGTCATATTCACACTTCTGAGGAGTTCATGGGCTGCTTTGCAATACAGCAGTAATTATACCCCAACAAAAGTCACTAACTACATCACTATTTTAAGTTTAAGGATTCTGGTTGGTTGAAACACATGGTTGTATATTTCAAATCAGTGACAACCGAGACCTGGTTTTAGGCATGAAGTGGCCCACTAAAGATATATATATATATAGCACTTCTAGCAACAGGTTGTCTGCAGATATCCATTCTGTCCTGGGAGTAGTTATCCACCTCACTGAAGCCTAGTTCTGCAAACACAGATTCCAGCACACTTACTTTACATACTTTCCCAAAACGTACAGATGATGCGTGCAATTTCTCAGAGAAAGAGAGAGAGAAAAGTTTATTTTATTAACATCCAGGGATGGAAAACAAAGTAAATGAGTTGGTCACGTAGCTGAGGGTTCCTGATGACCTTTGACATAGGCTGTCAAAGTAGGCCTGAGGAGAAAATATATGTTCAGCATATGGAAGATATCTTCTGAAAAACAAGCAGGGAAAACATTCCAGTAACAAAAAACTACTAAGATATTATATACTCATAACTATATTCATTGAACTGAAATCTAAGAGGTTAAATACTGATTAATAACTTGATTAACAACCACCATTCTGGGAAGATTTCAACTACGAATTTGATTTGATCATTTACTGGCACCTTTGAAGATGTGTTTTAAACATGAAAATGACAGATGTGTTAAAAGACTATCACCATATTAGAGTGGACAAGCTGTAATCATTGGTATACAGAAAAACTCTGAATGCTTAAATTATAGTAATTCCATTACAGTAAACAAATTAATTAAAGAAGTTCCAGAACAAAAATATACAGCTAATTTACTCACCCCCTTGTCAAGATGTTCATGTCTTTCTTTCTTCAGTCGTAAAGAAATTGTTTTTTGAGAAAAAACATTTCAGGATTTCTCTCCATAAAGTGGACTTCCATGGAGCCTATGAATTTGAACTTCCAAAATGTAGTTTAAATGCAGCTTCAAATGGCTCTAAACAATCCCAGCCAAGGAAGAAGTATCTTATCTAGTGAAATGATCAGTTAGTTTCTTTTATTTACTTTTTAACCTCAAATGTTCATATTGTCTAGCTCTGCAAGAACTCTTGTGTATTCTGGTTCAATACAGTTAGGGTAGGTTGAAAAACTTTTTCATTTTCTTCTCCAACTTCAAAATCGTCCTACAATCGCTGTTTTACCTTTTTTTGTAAAGGGCGTTTGATCTTCTTTGCATGTTTACTTCTGCAGCGATGTAGGACAATTTGGAAGTTGGAGAAGAAAATGAGATGGGAGTTTTTTTACATACCCTTTCTTGAACCAGAACACAAAGAATTCACGCAGACCTAGAAAAGAAGCATTTGAGGTTAAAAAGTATATAAACTGTCAATTTGTTTAGAAAATGGATGATTGCTTCGCTAGATGAGACCCTTCTTCCTCGAATGGGATCTTTTAGAGCCCTTTGAAGCTGCATTTAAAGGAGAAGTCCACTTTCAATACAAAACTTTACAGATAATGTACTTACCCCTTTGTCATCCAAGATATTCATGTCTTTCTTTCTTCAGCCATAAAGAAATTATGTTTTTTGAGAGAAACATTTCAGGATTTTTCTCCATATAATGGACTTTATGGTGCCCCGATTTTGAACTTCTAAAATGCAGTTTAAATGCAGCTTTAAACGATCCCAAATGCGGTTGTAAACGATCCCAGCCAAGGAAGAAGGGTCTTATCTATAATACAATTTAAATACTTTTAATCTCAAATGCTCATCATTTCAAAATCATCCTGCATTGCTGCAGAAGTACAGACACAGTCTTTGCAAAGTGAACATGCAAAGAAAATCAAACACCTTTAACAAAAAAGGTAAAACAGCAATATAAGACGATTTTAAAGTTGAGGGAGAACATGAGATGGGAATTTTGTGACATACCCTAACTGTCATGAAAAAAACAGCTCAAGGAGAGCGAGACAAGACAAGCGTTTGACTTTAAAAAGTATATAAATTGTACTATTTTTATGAAAATAACCGATCGTTTCGCTAGATAAGACCCTTCTTCCTCGGCTGGGATCGTTTACAACCGCATTTGGGATCATTTGAAGCCGCATTTAAATTGCACTTTGGAGGTTCAAAATCGGGGCACCATATCAGTCCATTATATGGAGAAAAATCCTGAAATGTTTCCCTCAAAAAACAATTTCTTTACAGCTGAAGAAAGAAAGACATGAACATCTTGGATGACAAGGGATGAGAACATTATCTGTCAATTTTAGTTCTGGAAGTGGACTTCTTTAAACTGCACATTTGAGGTACAAACTCATGGGCACCATAGAGGTCCATTATATGGAGAGAAATCCTAAAATGTTGAAAAGAAAAAAAAAAAAAGAAAAAAAAACTATTTCTTATTATATGAACTAAAACTAAAATACTGAGAGAGACATTCATAAAAGCACAGCCACTTCATGATTTAAAAAAAAAAAAAAACACCTTTCCATTAAGTAAAAAAATGGATTTATTGGATAAACACTGTTTATGTGACACTAATCAGTTTTGCAAATAGTAATGATCACAGGAACAATGTAACATTATCATTTATGATTATATGGGCAAATGAGACATATCAATATGAATCGTATAAAAAGCTTCAAAACCAAACAAGACCTTGAAAAGGCATTAACAAATTAGTGTTACACTTGATAAATATGCACATTCAACATTGGCAAAATTAATATGAATACAAAAAAATAAATATGTGAGAAAGACGATGGTTTGAATACTAATTCCACTAAGAGAAAACAGGAATGTATTAGTTCACCAATAAGTTGTTTACTTCTATTCAAATATTTTTCTGTGGTCTAAGCAATTTGTACTTTTAAGAAATGATCAAACTGACTAAGAAGGGAAAACCTGAATGTATCTGCACTAGACATTTTTGTTGAGAGTTGAAACGGTTTTGAATTTGGTGAACTGGGAGTTTACATTGTTCTATGAGGTTGGGATGCCACTGCCAATAGGAGGAGTGGAGAGGGGTGGCAGTAGGAGACTTTTGAGTTTCACTGACATGGCTGCGATCTCTGGGTCCTGAGTTTCATACATCTTCACCAGCCGGGCGAATTTAAGAACACCTGAAAGGCAAAATGCAGCGGTTAAGAGGATAGTTCACCCAAAAATGAAAATTCTGTCATTAATTACTCACCATAATGTCATTCCAAACCCGTAAGACCTTTGTTCATCTTTGAAACACAAATTAAGATATTTTTGATAAAATCCGAGAACTTGACCCTGACCCTGCATAGCCAGCAGTGCAACTGACACGTTCAAAGCTCAGAAAGATAGTAAGGACATTGTTAAAATAGTCCATGTGACATTGGTGGTTCAACAATAATTTTATGAAGCTACGAGAATACTTTTTTGTGCAAAGAAAACAAAAACAATGACTTTATTCTTTATTAATGATTTCTTCTCTTGAAGGTCAGGTTTGGAACAACATGAGGGTGACAGATGACAGAATTTTCATTTTTGGGTAAACAATCATTTTAAAATGACAGCATTTTATTTGCGTTTGCATGTTTGCACATTTAACCTCACCCTCTCCTTCATTATTGAAGCCGTATGCTTTAATGACCTCCTGTTGGATCTGAGTGGCCACGGGAAGCACAAGCTGCAGCATCTTACCCATGTCGTTGCATGCGCTTTCTCTGGCTTCCTCCATGCGGGCTGCATTCTCAGGCACGGAGAAAGCCTGGATCACTTCACTAAGAACAACTGCAATGGACGGGACAACAGTCTGGCTGAGTTTAAGTTAAGCCATGACCCCTGATCATATTATTTAAAGACTGACATCTCACCTCTCGCCTGCTCTACAGTTAGCGTGGGTTGCTGTGCTGGGGCAGAGGCCATGCTGGCTCACTCCACAGGGGAGATTCACTACTGATATCTAAAAAGGAATTATTTTTGAGGAGTTAAACACTGCTATAACATGTTATAATGATTTATGCAAACACTAATCAATGAAAAACACTACATGAGCTTGACTATTTCTCTTTCCCTGACAGAACAGATTTTCAACATCAACATGGGAAGACTGCCATACATACTATAATCATAAAAATGCATAAATGAATTAATTGAATTGAATGAATAAATAAAAAATAGCTCAACATTATTATTATTATTATTATTATTATTATTATTATTATTATTATTATTACTATTATTGTGTTGTCAATCTGTATTTTTATTTTCATTGAAATAAACAAGAGGGTGACCAGGCGTTCCCATTTTTCAGGAACATTCCTGGGTTTTGGTGTCCTGTCCCCATTTTACAGCATGTTCAAAGCAGCCTGCAAATGCATGGCAAAAAAGCTCGACCAACAAAGAGACACTGTTAATGGTTTCAAGATAGTCACATACTAACTATGCATGTTAATTTGTTGTAATATTATCTGTATGAACTATATTACAATGTGCAGAATTGTTTTAAATTTTAAATATCCTCAAAATCACAAACGAGTAATTTTCACATACACATAAACGACATCATATGCTAAAGGTTCACCGTGATAATAATTAAAAAAAAAAACAAAAAAACAAAAAACAATTAGACAATTACACTACCAAGAACTTTTTTTGAACAGTAAGATTTTTTGTTTATTTATTTATTTTTTAAGAATTCTCTTCTGCTCACCAAGCCTGCATTTTATTTGATCCAAAATACAGCAAAAGCAGTAATATTGTGAAATATTTTTACTATTTAAAATAACTTCTATAATAAATTAATAATAAATTTATATTTGAATATATTTTAAAATTTAATTTATTCCTGTGATCAAAGCTACATTTTCAGCATCATTACTCCAGTCTTCAGTGTCACATGATCTTTCAGAAATCATTCTAATATGCTGATTTGCTGCTCAAGAAATATTTATTATTATTATTATTATTATTATTATTATTATTATTATTATTATATCTTCATCATCATCATCAATATTTAAAATAGTTGAGTATTTTTTTCAGGATTCTTTGATGAATAAAAAGATCCAAAGATCAGCATTTATCTGAAATAAAAATCTTTTGTAACATTATACACTATACCATTCAGAGAAGTGATAGAAATTAATACTTTTATCAAGGATGCTTTAAATTGATCAAAAATTATGTTAAAGTGATTTTATAATGTTGCAAAAGATTACTATTTCAGATAAATGCTGTTCTTCTGAACTTTCTATTCATTAAGAAGCCTAAAAAAAAAAGTGTACTCAGCTCTTTTCAACATAATAATAATAATAATAATAATAATAATAAATGATTTTGATCAGCAAATCAGAATATTAGAAGAAGGATCATGTGACTGGGGTAATGATGCTAAAAATTCAGCTCTGAAATTACAGGAATAAATGACATTTTAAAATATATTCAAATAGAAAACAGTTATTCTAAATAGTAAAAATTTGACTGTTTTTGCTGTACTTTGGAGCAAATAAATGCAGGCTTGGTGAGCAGAAGAGACTACTTTAAAAATATTAAAAATCTTACTGTACTGACTGGTAGTGTACATTTGCTGAAAATCACAAACTTTATGCTCACAATTAGCTTAAAATGCTAAATAATAAACCTAATTAGAGAAAGTAAAGATCAATTTCAAAAGCATAAACATAACATTTGAAAAGCTGTAATATCTCTATACTTAAGTTAGTGAAAATATTAAAATGTTTTTTTTTTTTTTTTATTGTGCTCTCATATTTTGTAATGCGTTTTTGTATATTTCAACAACTGAAATAAGGAATATCGCCAGGTTTTCATATTTTAGAAATGTGATCAATTTAAATAAAACAAGAAAAAAAAAAAAAAAAAAAAAAAAAAAAAACGAGCACATCAACACTTCATCAATACATCAATACCCAATAAATGATACTTAAATTTACTGAATAAATAGCTGCACACATTGCTTGCATGCAGCCTCAACTTGTATAGATTATTAGACATACGCAAAATATTGATATTATGTGCTGTAGCTGCGGCTGTTGTTGTTGTTATACAGAATGAGAGCTATGCTGGTTTCATCTGTCATCTATCAATGAAACGTTAGTTCCGCTTATTGACAAAACCACTAATTGATCATCTTTCTGCGTTTCAAAGGTAAATATATTCATATTGTATACCTAAGTCATATTTTAAACATTTCTATGTACTTACATCGATAATGCCACTACCTAATCACAGCCTCTCCTGTGACGCGGACGCCCGCACACTTCCGGTGAGTACAGCCATAAAACTGTCCGTGTGCAACAACAACTAAGTTACCATAGAAATAAGATAGAAGGGCAATGAAACTATCAAGTCATAAAACGGGCAAGTCTTTACGACCAGAAATCTGTAATTGGTGAATTGCGATTGGTCTAAAATAATACTTATATTATTAACTCTTTATTGTGTATTTGTAGTCAAATTACGTTATATCACGTGCGTAATCCTCCTGTGCTGAAATTAATGTGGCGTGTCACGTGATAACGGTTACTTTCCTAAGCGCTAGTCAACCTGGACCAACAAAGGTTGTTTGCGATTACTACAGCTCGTGCTCTTATTGATTTTATAGAGATTGTTATGCACTTTCTATTTCGTTTGTCTCGTATTATTAATTGGGATTAATAAACTTAAAATAATATACGTTTTATGTGATGTTGTTTTCACTGAGGCAAAAAGCGTCCTAAAATTTGAATGTAGCTGAATGAAGGATTTGGCTTTTTGAGCCAACAAGCGCCCCCTGAAGGAAACGACCTTTTAGTGTAATAGAAAGCAAACAGTCACTAGACAGAATCATTTGCTGACCAGTGCACTAATACGGAAGTCTGGTAAATATTGACACGTGAACGTAGCACCGATTTCAACGCAGATTAATTAATACACATATTTTTTTCCATATAATTACAGTTTTCAGGTATTAAATATGGAGCGTAAGCTGGCTGAGTTCAGAGCCCGAAAGAAAGCCGAGACTGAAGCTAAGAAACCTGCTGATCGTGTGATCCAGAGTGAAACGAAAGCAGTAAGCGATGATTCTCCAGCAGTGTTTACTGACACACAAGAACAGAAGCCCAACACCTGCCCTCAGAGTCCACACACAGAGGTATGGTAACATTGCTACTTTAAAAACCATTGACAATTAACAAAATGACACATGAAAGTACATGAAACTTTGTCTGATAAACCTAATATTTTCCTGTCTTTTTAGGATCACAGTCATTATTTGCTGAATACCATATGTGGTCGCTGGCTTCAGCGTGTGACCCTCAACCATCTGACCCTGCTAAAAGTGCTGCTGTGGCTCGTGCTGCTGGGGCTTTTTTCAGAACTTGAGTTCGGCCTGCCATTTTTTGTTATATCGTTATTCTACTGGCTCTACGAGGGCCTTCGAAGCCCAAGAGCCCGACAGCCTGGAGAAATGAGTGCATACTCTGTGTTTAATCCAGACTGTCAACCCATCCTGGGAACTTTAACAGCCGAACAGCTGGAAGGAGAGATGGGATACAGGCCAATAGCCAATAGATGAACATGTATGAAAGGAAGCAAACTTTGCAACCATCTGGACATTAAGGAAAACAGTCTAAATGTAGATCTGTAAAGTGCACTTGGGAAAATTGTTTGCATTATATTAATGTATCTTAGTTCTTAAATGATTACTTGAATTGATGTAAAATAAAATCCCCTATTTTATTAAAATATATATATACAGATATAAAACCCCTTCTGAGTTCTAATAAATTACAGTTTAATCCTATCATACAGCAAACAAATGAGAATGTGTCACATATTTTTAGTCAATACTCAGGCTCTCTTATCCAAGCTAATTCATGGAGCTGAAATGTATTACTGAGAGACAGGATATCCTTAGGATTCACTTACAAAAAGGTATACTTAACGAGTAAAAGGTCAGAAATGATACAAAGGGAGCTGGACTACTATCACACAACAGCTTTGTCAAGGATGACTAGGCCTATAGTGTAATTAATTGAATCCCTCGTTCTGTCAATGTTGCATTCAAAATTACACTGGGGGCTTATTCCCAAGGCACTTGACTGTCACCATACAAAATTACAATCATTTCTACGGTAGCATTTTGAAGTTATGGATCCATGAATTTGACATATGTGACAATATAGACAAGCTATTGCATTCATGGCCCAAATGGAGGGGCTGTATCTCAACTGTCCTTAAGGGAGTGCTGAAACTTTCAGAAGGTACTTATACCCAGTGTGGACAAGCAGTAAAACATTCCCAGTAAAAAAGTCCCCAGTAAAACTTTTAGCACACCCTCAAGGACAGCTAAGATATAACGCCACCAGTTGGGCCAATAATGCAATTTGACCTGTTACTGAATTGTCATGTCAAATTCATGGGCCCATAACTTCAAAATGCTATCATAAAAATTATTGTAATTTGCTATGGTGATAGCCAGGTGGCTTGGGAATAAGGCCCCACTGGAATTTCTAACGCATCCTCAAAGGAAGCTGAAATATTTCATGGGTCTATAACTTCAAAATGCTACCGTAGAAATGACTAATTTTGTATGGTAACAGTCAAGTGTCTTTGGAAAAAAGCACCAGTGGAATTTCTAACACAACCCTTAAAGGATGCTGAGATAAAGCGCCGCCAATAATGCAATTTGACCGGTTACTGAATTGTCATAACTGTCAATTTAATGGGTCCATAACTTCAAAATGCTACTGCAGAAATGACTGTAATTTTGTATGGTGACAGTCAAGTGGCTTGGGAATAAGGCACCAGTGGAATTTCTAACGCACCCTCAAAGGAAGCTTAGATACAGCACCACCAATTGGGCCAACAATGCAATTTGACCAGTTACTGAATTGTCATAACTGTCAATTTCATGGGTCCATAACTTCAAAATGCTACCGTAGAAAAGATTGTAATTTTGTATGGTGACAGTCAAGTGGCTTGGGAATAAGCCTGCAGTAGAATTTCTAAAGCACCCTCAAAGGCAGCTGACATATAGCATCAGAAATAGGGCCATTAATACAATAGTTCGAGTCTATATTGTCACGTACATCAATAGGTCCATAACTTGGTACAGTAAAAATGTTGTAATATTTTCATGGTGATAGACAAACAGTCACACCGGGTATGAGCCTGTAATGAAACTTTCAATGCACTCTCAAGTACAGTCGAGATAATGCGCCTCCAATAGGGCAATCAATGCAATGGCCTATTCGACATTCACATATGATTTAATATAGGTCCATCTTTTAAAAGGTACAGTAAACACACACACACACATACACACACACACACAGATAATATAATAAATATAATATTTACAAATACCGTTTATGCATTAAGCAAACTTTGAGTGCATTTTGTATCTGGAGTCCTCGCAGGGGCAGGTGTCATCTATTCACAGGTGCTGGGCCATATTAAGTCTTCATAAGAGGCTAGATTAGAAAAAAATCTTTTGACCTGTTCAAAGGTTGATACGTTCAATAACGAATAATATAATTAGATTTCATGTTGACAGCCCGTTTTCCCTCTTATATTAGTGTTATTTACATTTAACAATACTTTATTGTTCGTATTTGAAAAAGAGACTGTCCGTAAGTCCAGCGTGAATAAGAAGCTAAGAAGGGCGGAAGCGACGCGTTCATAAGGTGGAATGGATAGCGTCAATAAGAAGCTGGATTCAGCCTCGTAGAAGGTATCTTGTTTCAACCGCGGAAAGATGTCAATACACACTATTTTTCAAATCAACCGACGTTCATCTAACCTGGGGTGCGTTTCCCAAAAGCATCGTTAGCTAACTATGGTGGTTAGGTCCACTGAACTCTATTGGTAATGACAGAACTTGCGACCATAGTTGGCTTTGGGAAACGCACCCCTGTCTGACGAAAATGGCAGATTCTGCGTTATGATTGGTCAGGTCACCTGTCAGTCAAACTTCCAAGCATGAGCGAGGCCATTACAGGCATGTAGTCAAGAACAATGTGAATCAGGTATTCAGTATGGAAATACTAAAACAAACAGCAAAACGTCTAAAGGTTTGTAATTTTGTTACGTCAGCTTATTCATTTTAAAAATCTCATCAAACCCCCTTTGTTGCTGCCGCATGCTTAGAGTTTGAGCTCCGTCAAGTTAATTTCTTATTGTCTATTTTTCAATCTAAAATCAATTTTATACATCATCATTTTCGTTTCTTATAACGTATGAATATACCCCCTGTTGTATTTTACAACTAAAACAACCGGATTGCCTTGTTATCACTAGTTTTGTTTTGATTTCCCGAGACCGCTCACTTATAGCCTTTAGCACCACTAATCTTGCTTGCATTGTTTACACACTATTTACACACATTACCGTTGTTTACTGACTGTTACTTGCTTTAATGGCGAATTTGTGTCTACCTTTGAGTGCAGGTGAGGACACGTGCACTCAGTGCAGCTCGAGCTGGAGGCCATGGAGTAGCAGATTCACAAGCTGTTGGAGAGGCAGTCTGAGCTGAGAGAGCGGAGAGCCGCTCTGGAATCCTACCGGGTAAGTATACAGCGCGATACTAACACTCTTAACAGTGGAACTCCTGTGCGACAACATCTCCAGGGTGCTACGCTCCATTTGACTAGTAAGCCAATTCTGAAATAACTGCTATGATGGCTTTTGTTCTGAACGCTTAAATTATAGTACTTGCGCTGTCCAATCTATAAAGACTGTGTCTGATCCTCTGATAGTGAGGTCAAATCATACATTTTGATGCAGGATCCAGAAAAAAATCTGATCGTGATTAAACCAGAAAAATGCAAAATAAATGAACAGAAACCATTTTTGAAGTTTGGGCTCCTAAACATTAGATCACTTGCACCCAAAGCAGTTATTGTGAATGAAATGATCACAGATAATAGTTTTGATGTACTCTGCTTAACTGAAACCTGGCAAAAATCGAATGATTATATTGGTCTAAATGGGTCTATTCCACCAAACTACTGTTATAACCATGAGCTCCGTCAGAGTGGTCGTGGCGGTGGTGTTGCAACAATGTACAGGTCCTTTTCAAAAAATTAGCATATTGTGATAAAGTTCATTATTTTCTGTAATGTACTGATAAACATTAGACTTTCATATATTTTAGATTCATTACACACAACTGAAGTAGTTTCAAGCCTTTTATTGTTTTAATATTGATGATTTTGGCATACAGCTCATGAAAACCCAAAATTCCCATCTCAAAAAATTAGCATATTTCATCCGACCAATAAAAGAAAAGTGTTTTTAATACAAAAAAAGTCAACCTTCAAATAATTATGTTCAGTTATGCACTCAATACTTGGTCGGGAATCCTTTTGCAGAAATGACTGCTTCAATGCGGCGTGGCATGGAGGCAATCAGCCTGTGGCACTGCTGAGGTGTTATGGAGGCCCAGGATGCTTCGATAGCGGCCTTAAGCTCATCCAGAGTGTTGGGTCTTGCGTCTCTCAACTTTCTCTTCACAATATCCCACAGATTCTCTATGGGGTTCAGGTCAGGAGAGTTGGCAGGCCAATTGAGCACAGTAATACCATGGTCAGTAAACCATTTACCAGTGGTTTTGGCACTGTGAGCAGGTGCCAGGTCGTGCTGAAAAATGAAATCTTCATCTCCATAAAGCTTTTCAGCAGATGGAAGCATGAAGTGCTCCAGAATCTCCTAATAGCTAGCTGCATTGACCGCAGCTGACATGGCACCCCAGACCATCACTGACTGTGGGTACTTGACACTGGACTTTTGGCATTTCCCTCTCCCCAGTCTTCCTCCAGACTCTGGCACCTTGATTTCCGAATGACATGCAAAATTTGCTTTCATCCGAAAAAAGTACTTTGGACCACTGAGCAACAGTCCAGTGCTGCTTCTCTGTAGCCCAGGTTAGGCGCTTCTGCCGCTGTTTCTGGTTCAAAAGTGGCTTGACCTGGGGAATGCGGCACCTGTAGCCCATTTCCTGCACACGCCTGTACACGGTGGCTCCGGATGTTTCTACTCCAGACTCAGTCCACTGCTTCCGCAGGTCCCCCAATGTCTGGAATCGGTCCTTCTCCACAATCTTCCTCAGGGTCCGGTCACCTCTTCTCGTTGTGCAGCGTTTTCTGCCACACTTTTTCCTTCCCACAGACTTCCCACTGAGGTGCCTTGATACAGCACTCTGAAAGTCTGAAAGTCTAATGTTTATCAGTACAATCCAGAAAATAATGAACTTTATCACAATATGCTAATTTTTTGAAAAGGACCTGTATAGTGATATTCTCAATGTAACTCAGAAAACAGGATACAGGTTTAATTCATTTGAAATACTTTTGCGTACTGTTTTTCCACACAATTCTAAAAACTTCCAAGTTAGTTTTTCTCCATTTTTGCTCAAGATTACGAGTTTCTTTCTTGAGAGAATGGGTAATACTGTTGTACCATGGCGCAGTATGTTTTTCTCTTTATTTTTTATTTTTTTATTTGATGGGGGCAACAGCTTCTAAAGTATTGGAGAAGATGGTGCCCATATTGCTAGTCATTTTGTCTAGATCCTGTGTATTAATGGGTACACAGAGCAGTTGAGATAAATCAGGCAGGTTGTTTGTAATTCTATCTTTGGTGGCTGGAACAATAGTTCTGCCCAGACGATAACGCGGAGTAAGATCAATTTCATACAATATAATTAAATCCAGCGTATGATTAAAACGATGAGTTGACTCCAAAAGAGTTTATTAGGTCAGTAAACGCAAGTCCTAACACATCATTTGTATTATGAACGTGAATGTTAAAATCTCCGACAATTAGCGCTTTATCAAAATTAACCACTAGTTCTGAAAGGAATTTTGCATATTCTTTTAGAAAATCTGTATACGGCCCTGGCGGTCTATACACAGTAGCTAAAACAAGAGATTGGAGAGATTTCTTTTGCATATCTGACAGATATGTCCAGATATAGACAGGCTTTAAAAGCTGCTAGGACTGAGCATATCCGCAAACTCATAGAAAATAACCAAAACAATCCAAAGTTTTTATTTAGCACAGTGGCTAGATTAACAAATAACTAGACGCCACCCGATCTAAATGTTCCCTTACAGTTTAATAGTAATGACTTTATGAATTTATGAAAGTATAGATTCTACTGCATCTAATATGCCAACTTCTTTCGTCACTCTCAAAGAAAAACTGCAGTGCTTTACAACTATAGAACAGGCAGAGCTAAATAAACCCATCACTGTGTCTAAACCAACAACATGCCTATTAGATCCAGTACCCACTAAATTACTGAAAGAATTGTTACCTGTAGCAGAAGAACCGCTTCTCAATATTATTAACTCATCGTTAACCTTGGTTTTGGGACCTATTCAAGCTGGTGGTTATTAAGCCTCTTATTAAGAAACCACAACTAGACCCTAGTGAACTGGCAAATTACAGACCCATTTCCAATCTTCCATTTATGTCTAAAATTTTAGAAAAAGTTGTATCTGCTCAACTCCTTGCAAAAAAATCATATCTATGAAGAATTTCAGTCAGGTTTCAGGCCCCATCACAGCACAGAAACTGCACTTGTTAAAATCACTAATGACTTGCTTCTTGTGTCAGACCAAGGCTGCATCTCATTGCTCGTTTTACTTGTTCTTAGTGCTGCAATCGACACTATAGATCATGACATACTAATAGATCAACTACAAAACTATCCGGGTATCCAAGGGCAGGCTTTAAAATGGTTTAGATCCTACCTGTCTGATCGCTACCACTTTGTTTATCTAAACTGGGAGTCATCTCAATTATCACCAGTAAAGTATGGAGTGCCACATGGATCTATCCTAGGTCCTCTGCTATTTTCAATATACATGCTGCCCCTTGGTAATATTATTAGAAAATACGGGATTAGTTTCCATAGTTGTGCTGATGATGAAGACCAGATGAAACTTCTAAATTATCGAAGTTAACAGAGTGTGTTAAAAATGTAGGTCAAGAAAATATGATTATATTACCCAATTTTACAGTCTCTTTACTGGCTACCTATTAGGTTCCGCATCAGCTACAAAATATTACTTCTTACCTATAAGGCCCTTAATGGTTTCGCTCCTGCGTACCTAAGTAGTCTTCTACCACGCTACAATCCATCACGCTCTCTAAGATTGCAAAACTCTGGACTTTTAGTTCTTAGGATAGCAAAGTCCACTAAAGGAAGTAGAGCTTTTTCGCATTTGGCTCCAAAACTCTGGAATAACCTTCCAGATAACGTTCGGGGTTCAGACACACTCTCTCTCTTTAAACCTAAATAAACTTTTACTGCAGTTATATCTGATCAGATGCACATTATTAATCTTTTAGCTCTGGTTGAACAAATCTTTCTTTGCTCCGTTGGAACAGCAGCTACGCTAATTATGTTCCTATTTGTTCTCTGTTTCTGCCATGGGATTGACATCCCTTGGTAACTAGGAATTTACAAGCTTCAGTCTGGATCCAGAACACTTAAGAAGAGATGATGTCAACCCCTCAGAGGACCTCAGATGATGCCAACCCTGAAACAACATACAGCACTACCGAATTCTGCTACTAATTTGTAGTTTTCTTTGTCTGTTTGATTACGTCATTAACTGATCTTTACCGTACATCTCTGCAATATCTATGTACATCATGTGTATGTACATCAACTTGACTTAGTCACCACTAGTAAGTTACTACTAAATATATTGTAAAAACTTAAATTTGCTGTAAAGTTGCTTTGCAACGATATGTATCGTGAAAAGTCTGAATTGAAATCACATTGTCGGGGCTCAACGTTTGGATTAAAAAGTCTATATCATTTTACAAGAGAAATTATATTTTTGTGTAGCCTTCGTTGCACAGTTTATGTACTACTAAGTAGTAATTTTACAAATGACTACAAATTAGCGAAAGCTGCTTAATCATATAGAGAAGGACTTAGCAAGCAGGAAAGGGCATGATATTTTGACAAACTAAAGTTGATAGGTGGTAAAGATACATGCAAGCAGTATTAATTAAGATATTAAGAGTTCCGTTCGATACAATGGCATCGTTTACATTCAGTGCCGCCAAAATGGGCAATTGATGGTGCGTTGTGAAAACACTCTATAATGATAATGAAGCTGTTTAATGATTCTTATGATAAAGTAGACTGTGAAATCAAATATTTCTCATTGTTCTTTTTATTATTAAGAACCAAGCATATTGTATAGACAAGAGTACATTTAATCAAACAAGTCAGGTTTACACAGTATAGAAAGAAAATGTAAAAGAAAAATCTACCGAAAACACTGTGTATGTACATGGGTCAAAGTTGGACAGTAGTTTTCAAAGACTCAGTCGATCAATAATGACTATCATACTTTTGTTTTTTTTTTTTACATGATTTACAGAATACAACCTTAAAAAAATGTCATTTGGTGTAACAATAGGTCATATACAAATAAATCTTGTCAGACATATTTGTCAGCAAGAATCATTACATTACATTATTATTATTTTTTTTTTTTACAAAAGTGAATTTGAAAAATTAAAGCAGACACTTTACTTGCATTCAATATGCTTTCTATGTATATAAAATCACTTTTGTAAATTGAATTTAATGCTGACACCAAGCGGAACATCTTGACCCATGTATAGGCTACTATACAATATTTACTATAGTATACAAAATTTTCATACAATGTATAATAAATATATCCATTCTCATGGTAATGCATTAACATTATTTGCCACTGAAATTTGATTGGCTGATGGTGGCCATTTTTGTTGATTTGTAAAATTGATTTTTTTTTATTTTTTTTATGGCTTAATACTTGCCATGAAAAAGATACACATCAAATTTAAATTTTCCTTAATCAAACCATTGCAGAGTTATGATGATATGCAAAGCTGCGCATCCTCAAATTGTCCTGTTGTATATGTGTATCATATTTCATTAGTCAAACTCGATGTCGCCAGACTGTTTGGCTTACATCTTTGCAAAGCTTTGAGAAATCAAATTATTTTGATAACTTTTTTGGCATCCAGCTGATTAGCAAAATAAAGTGACAAAGCAGAGAGCTGCGAAAAGTTGGAGGTGGGAAGACAGCCGTTGGTTGTTGGTCCAGATGGATGTTAATGTCACACAGAACTAGCAGTTGAGTCTCGTTCTCAGAGGAAAGAAGACAGCAGCAGCACATCTAACATTAGCTTCTCGATGAAGTTACCCTGTTGACCCGCAGAACGATTTGGCAGGACAAACTAACTGTGGATTTTAGTAGGATATCAAAGGATGTGTGACTGTAGAGACAAGAAAGAGATGCGAATTTCTAGGTGTTTGAAATCAGCAAGCCTGTTGGGCAAACAGCTGCAAGTCCAAACCTCTTCAGCTCTTCACTGTGTAATGTTAACTCCAGATCCTCCAGCCTGCACAGTTTGAAAATGATGGTGTACCACTAAATGTCACAACTTTTGTTAAATAATGTGTGTGATTCAGGTTTTGGAATAAAAAAGTTGGCTTACCGTGGCAGTTTAAAGTTGTCACATGGCCCTTTACATTTTCCATTGTGGTTCACTCAGCAACACGTAGATGAAGAGATTTAAGCACAGAAAGAAACACAGAAGACCAGTATCAGATGTACAATAATTACTGATGTACTAAAATCAAACACATGCTGATTTTATTGTAATACAATTTTGGGTTACTGAACTTACCATTTTAATTTACTGTTGTCACCCACATTAACCACTGCAGCGGCTCAAATAGTGGCATGTAGATGGAAAGTGTCACGCACAACAAGAACACATAAGTGTCAGTAATATGCTTTTGTGATATTCATTTCAACATAAGTTAATTTTAGGTACTCCTGTAAAGATTTACCTTCATTTGAAGACGGATGCCTTGTTCATCTGAGTCGCACACAAGAACAACAGCACTACTGTGTTCTAATATGACGTTTACAGTAGAACGTTCGACCATTCGTACAGACCCGCCCCCCTTAGTTACTGTTGCTGTTGATGATCTCTACCACTTTACTAGTTACAGCACAAAATAAACATAAATAAACATCAGAAAGTATCTTGTTTTAACCGGGGAAAGACCTCAATACACACCATCTTTCAAATTCAAATCCACTGATGTTTACCTACTCTAGTCTCCTGTCTGGTTTGTTTGTCTGACAATAATAGCAGATTCGGCGTTATGATTGGTCAGGTCACCTGTCAATCAAATTCCAGGCACGAGGCCATTACAGGCATGTAGTCCAGAACAATATGAATTCGGTATTCAGTATGGAAATACTAAAACAAACAGCAAAACGTCTAAAGGTTTGTAATTTTGTCACGTCAATTTATTAATTTTTGATCTCATCAAATTGTCGAGGCTCAACGTTTGGATTAAAACGCAAGAGGGCAGCAAAGCATATTAAATAAATGACCTCTGAACTCCAAAAACTTAATTTTGATCGAAAATCACTATTAATAACATCTAGTTTAACAAAAATTATTTTCGAATATAATGTGTGTATTTCATACTATATTAGAAATAAAATGAGACTAAAATATAATTTATCTTTTAAAATCATATATAGTCTATATATATAAAATGTAAAATAAATTATATGTTCGTCTCATTTTATGTGGACAACAATATATTCAGTCATGTCTGGCAACTCAGAAATATTAAAGTCCCCCTGTAATCAATTTTTTTTATGCCTTAAAACTGATCTTTGATCATCAAAATGACATATTTAAATGTTTTTTTCTTGTGAAAAGTATTGATGATTCTTAGTTCACGTTAACTAACCAATGTTAACTAATGAACCTTATACCATTACAGTATATTCATACATATTAGTACAATGACTATGATGTTTATTGTTGAAGCTGAGAGGAAAACTATGGAAGCTTGTTCAGCCATGGGTAAGATAACTGTGACTTTTTACCTCACAATTCAGCTTTTTTTTCCTCGCAATTCTGAGATATGAACGTCACAATTCAGAACTGAGAGATAAAAAGTCACAATTACATTTTTAATTTATTCATTTATTTATTTCTAATTTGGTGGCAGAAAAAAGCTAATTGAGAGATGTAAACTCAGAATTCTAAAGTAAAAGTCAGAATTCTGTCTTTTAATTTAATTTTATTTTTTTCCCAGAACTGCAAGAAGAAAGGTCATTATAAGATCTAAACTCCATAGAAAACTATTTTTTCTTTACATTTTTTATAACACATCACAAATTATGAATTTCAGTAAGGTTTTTAAATAGTTCACCCCCACAGAAGAAAATTCTGTCATAATTTACAAGTTGTTATCTACAGAATTTTGGATGAACTATTTCTTTAAAAAGAAAGCAACACAACGGGCACTAAGACGCTCTCTAACGAGAACTACCACAAGACACTACAGCGTACATGACGCCTTCCTGTCCCGCAGTGCTGTCCGATAGGAATCCGTGCAGCAGCGAATCGGTGTCAAACCTGAACTCTGAAGCTCCCGTTGGAACGGACTGCGATTAAAGTAAGACCACAGCAATAGACTAAACCTCCGAAATGCTCAGTTACTGCTAAATACCCTTTTGCACCGAGACATTGCATGGGGATAGCATATCGCACAGGATGCATGATGAATAAACGCTAACGATCATACCATGGTTAAAGTGTTAACAAGAAATGTTTTTGTGTGGTAACAAGGATGAGTATGAGAGTTTTGGGGACGGATGATAAATTATTTTGGAAAACAGCTTCCATGCAAATTGTTCTTCGGCAGGTTTCTCCAGACAGTGCAGTAATGACCAGAGTCCTCTGGCATTTTTTTATAATTACTCATTAACTATCTATAACAGTTCGTGAGTATTGTCAAGGCTGATGTGCGTTATCATTGTTTCGTGATCAGATAAATATCTGATTCCGACTCTTAGTACTGGGACAAAACAAACAAACTAAAAAAAAAAAAAAAAAAAAGTAGAAGAAGAAGAAGAAATATTATTTTAATTATTAAAGATTGTTGAAGGTTTCAAATATTCAGGAAAATCCACCTACATTTAGGTCTTATCTCAAAACGTGTTTTACCTGTATTTCCCTCAATGTGGGCCACCACTGTGAGAAATGCTTAAATCTCCAACAAAAGAAAAAATAAATTTTTTTGAGAAAAAATATAAACAGAATCACTGATACCAAAAAGACAGATTGGAGTGGCTACAATCTCATTCCTTGTAATGATCAGGTAATGGTGACTTGCATAACTGTTTACTTCTGACTTTTCCCCTAGTAATTTGCAGAAGGTGTGTCTTTATGAACTTAAGGTGTGTTTTCTGTTTTAGCTGGTAAGATGGCGAGCAGCCCTGCAGTGTTGATGCGACTGGTGGCTTCGGCCTATGCTGTGGCCGAAAAGGCTGGAACTATTGTCCGGAAAGTGCTTCAGAGTGGTGAGCTGGGTATCGTTGAAAAGGTACGCAAGTAGAAACATGTTACCAACTGGGATGTTCATCCAAAAACACCTGAGATGACAAGTTGATGAATTTAGTTGAAATCCTAAGCTCTTAAAGGTGTCATCGGATGCAATCTTCACTTTTACATGTTGTTTGAACATTAATGTGTGTTGGCAGTGTATGTACAAATATACCCTATAATGATAAAAATCCATGCAGTGGTTTTTAATTAATCTGTAAAAATAATATGATATGATTAAAAAGGGTGTTGTTTTACACTACCATTGAGAATTTTTAACCTAAGTATATTATAGACTTTTCATTAAGGCCCTAAAGAATTATATCAACTTGTGGAAAATGGGCATCCGATGACCCCTTTAACTGTCACTAATACCCTGAAATCTGAAATCTTGAACAAGTATGTTGATCCACTAACATGTCCTACTCGGCAGAATCACAAAGGCTGATGTTGCCTCTTGCAAATAGAACATTACTATCGATGTAGGAATTAATTAAGGTGGTGATATTTTTGTAACCTGTGCTTCTTTTGGGCATAGACTGGAGCTAATGATCTACAGACTCTGGCTGACAGGCTTGTTCAGAAGAGTATATGTGCATCCCTGTCGAAAAGCTTCCCTAAAGTCACTATCATCGGGGAGGAGGTGCGTACATGTTGCAATATGAAGACGCTCAGATTCTTTTGGCTCCGACAAGTGGAACATTTAAGAATTTTAATTTACTGTGCAGGAATTACCAGTTGAGGTTGTTGAAGAGGACCTGATAGAGAACGGGCACAGCAGCTTAATTCTACAAAAATCTTGTCCGGATCAGTATGCCAGTCTGAAGGAGGAAGAGGTAAAAGAGGGGGAGGAAACAAAATATGGGCATAATGCTTAAAAAAAAAAGGGATTAAATGTAGAATGTCCTGTTTTTAAATTAACTTACTCTGAAAGAGTATCTAATAGGAGCATAAATGTAACTCTATATTGTATTTGACTGAAGTTTAATCTTTTTATTTGTTTATTTTTTCAGCTGGTTGTGTGGGTGGACCCTCTTGATGGAACTAAAGAATATACAGAAGGTGAGCAAATAAATCTTTCAATATTTTATGTCACACGATAAAATCTCAGCCGATACATCACATCTTTTTCACTTCTATTCTTTGAGTTTTGGTCTTTTCCGCTGTGACTATTTTCATACATTGTGCAATAAAGCACCCAGTAACATCTGCTGAAAAAATCCAATGAATTTGGCAAATGATCAATTTAATGTGAACTGCATCAGTGCTCATTCCACTATATAATCAATAAAAACTATAAGTGTATGAATGTTAATATCAGATGGCTGACATGGCTGTTACCAGGTTTAAATAGAACATAAATGTGTGGTCACATTTGTTTGCTCTACGAAATTTTGCGGCCGGAATAATAGGAATCCATAAGTTTGGAAGGTTTGCAGAAGGGGGGAAAAAGGTTCCCTGCGTAGATTTCATTCATGTTCCAGCTGGTCACAGGAATTGTTCACGCTGACCAACAGAAAGCTGCTTGGTTTGAAAGTGATGGCTATTTAAAAAGGGCCTTTTTCACCTGACTTCACTTTTTTCAGTATTGTGGCAGCCACAGCAGAAACATTAAAAAAAAGATCTATATAGTGGCACTGTGTATCTATTACTATTTGATTTGGGAAATTTGGGAGAATTAATACATTTCAATGTACTGCAATTGTGCAAATATGTAATCCTGTAATCTTTTAAAAAGTAACTGTAATATGATTATGAACATTATAAAATGTAATATATTCTAAATATGAGTACTTAATTTTTGGAATCTAATAATCCATATTTCATGTAATCAGTTTCTACCCAGCATTGGTGCCTACTTAAGACATAGTGTTGCAAGCATGGCACAGTGATGCATTTTTTATCATTTGCACCTATCCCTTATTCTTATCTCTCTCTAATTGACCTCGATTTGTCCAACAAATCTGGTGCTGTCACATGGTGATCTGCTCTCTCTTTCCCCCTGTTTCTCTCTTTGTCTTTGCTCTCCTGTCTCTGCAATAGCTGCAAGGGTTTTGTACAGCCCAGTTTACATACAGAAGCCAGAGCAGCCCTACAGAGCCCCTAACCGTACGGTGATTTGATGTTTTTCTTTTGGGGCATGAGATGTCTCCTTGCAATTATGCAAGAGTAAAAGGTTGCAGCTGTTAAGTTGGGCGTTTACCAATTTTTAATTGCTGACCAGCAATCATTGCATTGCTTTTGCGCTCTTTGTTGCTGTTATCCAATGTACCTGTTAAGTAAGTCTGTCTTTTCTTTCCTTTTTTAGTTAGTAGCTGGTTGTTTAATGCAACTTTATAAATGATGAAAGAATAGACAGGAAATTATAGGAAACAGAAAGGGGGAATGGGTAGGAAATATTGCAAACCTGACTTGAACCTGCATTACCGACATGAGCACTAAGGGCGTGTTCACACTTGTGTTTGGTTTTCTTGGTACTTTTAATCTGGTCCAAAAAAGATTCATTTAGCGTTCACACTGTCATTTTTGCACCAAACCTAATGGTACAAAACTGAAAGCATAAGGATAAGGTCAACAACCAGATTAAACATACATTTCATGGCAGAACTTGTGTAAAGGAATCAAAACAGTGCCAGGAATTCCTCTGCTGTGAGAAGATGCCAGTTCTTTTGCCTGAACCAAACTGATGGGTTGTGGTTCATTTAGATGTCTTAAATCTTGTGTTGTGTTTATATTTCTAGTAAACTGCACTAAACTGAGTTAATTTGGAAGTGGACCAAGACCCCCTAAAAAGATGGGTTTAGCTCCCACTTAAATAAAACGCACCTGAATCCTCTAATCAAGGTCTTACTAAGCATACTACAAACTCATAGGTAGCTGTGTTGAATCAAGTTGGAGCTAAATTCTGCAGGACAGTGGCCCTCCAAAACAGAGTTTGGACACGCCTGTCCTAAGGTCCCGAACCTTGGTGCATCCCAAGCATGTGGACTGAGACCCACCTATTTGGGAGTCTCGTTCTGCTTGTTTGGTATGTACCAAATTTTGAGTGGTAGCATTCACCTTATTCAAATGAACCACATTAACAGCGTAATCGCACCAGAGTTTCTTTAATTGAACCAGACCTGCCAGGTGTGAACACATCCTAAAGCAGGAGTGTCCAGACCTGCTCCTGGAGGGCCACTGTCCTGCAAAGTTTAGCTCCAGCCCCGATTACACACACCTGAACCCACTTATCTAGGTCTTTCTAGGCATCCTAGAAACTTCCAGGTAGGTGTGTTGAGGCAAGTCGGAGCTAAACTCTGCAGGACACCAACCCTTCAGGACCGAGTTTGGACACCACCCCGATACCGAACCTTGGTGCATCCCGAGCAAGTGGACTGAGACCCACCTTTTTGGGAGTCTTGTTCTGCTTGCTTGGTATGTACCAAAGTTTGGATGGTGTCATTCACCTTATTCAAATGAACGACATTAACAGCGTAATCGTGCCAGAGTTTCTTTGATTGAACCAAACCTGCCAGGAGGGTCACTGTCCTGCAAAGTTTAGTTTCACCCCCAATAAAACACACATTAACCCACTAATCAAGGTCTTACTAGGCATATTAGAAAACTTCTAGGTAGGTGTGTTGAGACAAGTCAGAGCCAAACTCTGCAGGACACCAGCCCTCCAGGATCAAGTTTGGACACCACCTTGTTCTGAACCTTGGTGCACACTAAACAAGAGGACAAAGACCCATGTTTTTGGGGGTCTCGGTCTAATTGCATGCTATGCACCAAAGTTTGGATGGCAGCATTCACCTTATTCAAATGAACCGCATTAACAGCATAATCGCTTCAGAGATTGTTTAATCGAAACAAACCTGCCAAGTGTGAACACATCCAAAGGCAGGGGTGTCCAGTCCTGCTCCTGGAGGGCCACTGTCCTGCAAAGTGTAGCTCCAGCGCCAGTTAAACACACCTAAACCCGCAAGGTCTTACTAGGCATACTACAACTTCCAGGTAGGTGTGTTGAGGCAAGTTGGAGCTACACTCTGCAGGACACCAGCCCTCCAGGACTGAGTTTGGACACCACTGTCCTAACGTCCTGAAATTTGGTGCTTACCAAATGAGCAGATCTAAACCAACCTTTTTTGGAGTCTCTGTCTAATTGTTTGGTATGCACCAAAGTTTGGATGGCAACATTCACCTTATTCATATGAACCGTACAATGAAATCGCACCAGAGTTTATTTAATTGGACCAAACCTGTCAAGTGTGAAAACATGCAAAGCTTTCCTGCAAAGCTTAGCTCCAGCCCCAATTAAACACACCTCAACCTGCAAGGTCTTACTAGGAATACTTCCATTTAATCAAACCAAACTTGCTAAGTGTGAACATGTCCTATAGCAAGGGTGTCCAGTCCTGCTTCCGGTGGGCCACTGTCCTGCAAAGTTTAGCTCCAGCCCCAGTTAAACACACCTAAACCCGCAAGGTCTTACTAGGCATACTAGAACTTCCAGGTTGGTGTGTTGAGGCAAGTTGGAGCTACACTCTGCAGGACACCAGCCCTCCAGGACCAAGTGGACACCCTTGTTCTAAGGTCCCAAAACTTTGGTGCATCCCAAGCAAGCAGACTGAGACCCACCTATTTCAGAGGTTTCGGTCTGCTTGTTTGTTTTGCACCAGTGTTTGAATGGTAGTGTTCATCTTATTCAAATGAACTGCATTAACAGCATAATCACATAATCCTAACAATACAGTGCCATATAAGAGCATAGTGGGGTTAACAATATTTTAATGTTGGAGCAATTGAATACTTTGTATAATGTTGTTTGTATGCTGTTTTATTGCAGGGCTCTTGGATCATGTGACAGTGTTAATAGGCATTGCTTATGGAGGAACAGCAATTGCTGGAGTCATTAATCAACCCTTCTACAACTACCAGGTCCAACCTATTGGTCGCTCACACATGCTGCAAAATATTTGGTAGAGGCTGGGACTGGTTGACCTGTTTTTTTGCCCTCTGTTTACACAGATGGGGGCTGGTGCTTCTTTGGGCAGAACGTTATGGGGAGTATTGGGTTTGGGAGCATTTGGGTTTCAGCTCCAGGAAGTCCCAGATGGTAAAAGAATCATCACTACTACACGATCCCATAGCAATAAACTTGTGATTGACGCAGTGCAAGCCATGGAGCCTCATGATGTCATCAGAGTGGGAGGAGCTGGGAATAAGGTGGGTCACTAGCCTTTGATCTGACTGAGATGGTATTGGCATAGAATTCGAAATAATTACATTATCTTCATTCTGCACCTGGTAGATCATCCAGCTGGTGGAAGGAAAGGCCTCTGCTTATGTGTTTGCCAGTCTAGGATGTAAAAAGTGGGACACATGTGCACCTGAAGCCATTCTGCACGCAGTTGGAGGTGACAGTAATTTTTGTTGCACGTCTATTCTTGAAAATGCACTTGATATTTAGGCTAAATATGTATTTTTTATGCTTTTTTTCCATATACAGGCAAACTGACAGACATGCATGGTAATGCATATAGATATGATGCCAATGTGAAGCACATGAACTCTGCTGGAGTGCTGGCGACACTGAGAAATCATGAGTACTATTTAAAAAGAGTGCCACAGGCTGTTCTACAGGCTCTTCCCTCCGACTGAACCATTACAGGATATGAAGACATAGTCTAAACCGTTGTGCCTCAAAGCTGTGATATGTCCTTGCCATAAGATCATCATTCGTCTAAAAACAAATACGATTTATTCGTTTTTATTAGAAATTGTATTATTTCTTAATTTATCGCAACTAAAATTATTAAGGGTTCAATGCTTACTGAGTAAATTCACAATATGTTTTGATTCATTTCCAGTAGAGGACCAAATAAACCTTTTCTAAATGTTTTCTGCTGTTTTTATTATTCATAATACCGTAACATGGGTTATTTAAATCAAAATAACTGTCAACATATAATACATTTTGAACAAGGCATCCCATTTTGGTGTCCACATCGTTACATTTACAAAAGTGATTTTACATACATAAAAAGCATATTAAATGCAAGCAAAGTGTCTGCTTTAATGTTTCATGTCAAACTATCTTGTGAAATCATGTTCCATCATCATTCATCATAAATATATATATATATATATATATATATATATATATATATATATATGTAAAAATTAAACAACATACTTATTCTAATCTGTACTTGTACTACAATTGATCATATTAAATTTTATTATATTTTAAATGATTTAAAACATTTTGATGACAAATTGGTAAAACCTATTGGTTTGAAGGATAGTGGCAAAGATTGGTAAAGATTTAAGGTTACAATGAATTGAGTTTTGGGGGGCTGCACTGTGATTCAAAAATGGAGTATTTTAATTTTTAAATTACATTGAATTACATTGGGTGTATTCTATCTGACTACATGTCTTACATTTAAAATTATTCCTGCAATCATTGTATTGAAAATTGCATGAGGAAAATCCTGCAAAATGTGTATATTTTTTTATGTAAAGCTATTTGACAGGTTTTCCTCACCAACCATAACAATTACAACTGACACAATAAAAGAGCACTAATAAAATGACATTGTTAAACCAGTTTGATTGAAAACAAGACCACAAGTTGGATAAGAAAATTTTTTTTATTTTAAATAACAGATATTTTATTGAAATGTCCAAAACATTTGAAAATGTGTCATGAAAATATAATCATATTTTTATTAATGCATGGTATGAAAAAGGCTTACCTGAGGTCTTATGCTGTCAGAGGCCTCTTCCCATATTTGATAAGCAGACCCGATGGCAGTTTGCAGACCATCTGTTCAGCAGTTCCAAGACATGGAGATTTAAAGAGACAGTTCACTCAAAAAAAAAAAATAAATAAACATTCTCATCGTGTTATTCCAAACACGCATATGAAGCACAAAAGGGTTAAACGTTGACAAACGTACTGGCCAATGTACTCCACATGATGTAAGTGAATGGAGATCCAGCAAGTCAAGCTCCAAAATGAAGAAAAGATAGGTAAATAAATGAAATAAAATTAGAAGCTGACTTAAATCTACATCCCAAGATCTCTGAAATGATACAATAGCCATATATCCAAATTAAAGTCACTATTTACTTAGAATCTAAAGAGAATTGATTACATCATTGATGTCAATAAAATACTGTTCCTCACATCAGATGACTTCAAAAGCACAGTATGAGTCATTTTATTGCTAAATAATTTAAAATAATTTATTTTCCTAACAGCCTAAATCCCCATTCACTTCCATTATGTGTAAAAGATGGGCCAGTATATTACTCCAAATATCTCTTGTAGTGTTTCACGTTAGAAACATGAAAAAAGTACATTTTCATATTCAGGTGAACTATTTCTTTAAGTCATGCCTCAGTCAGGACACTGCACAACTTCTTAATTGAGAAACTGGGCTGCTGTCATGTTATTCATCATCCTCTAAATGAGAAAAGAATCAAACAAACAAAATCATTACTGTCTTTATGTATTGAAGAACTCTGCAAAAATGTCTCCTTTGGAGGCTCTTCAGTTTGATACATATATGCATGAGGAATGAAGTGGTGTTCCCTCTATCACAAACACTCACACCACACGCTATACCCGTAAAGCAATTGATATTGCGGGTGACCCCACACATTCCTCTCAAACTTTTCACCCTTCTGCCGTCTACCAAGAGGTACAGAAGCATTCAGGCCCTCATGGTCAGACTGTGTGACAGCTTCTTCCCCCAAGCCATCAGACTCCTTAACTCCAGATGACTGAAGGGATAAGAAGTATACTCACATACTAAGACTAGATTGTTACCACCCACTCACAAACACATTAACACATAATTTAATCTACCCGCAAATTTTGCACACTTAACAGTATTGCACATTCAGCTGTATGTCATGTATATAAATATCATCTATGCTGCTTCCTACTTTTGTGCCTGGCTCCTTGTTAATTTGTACTGTATGTCCAGCGTGCTGTTTGCACGCATGCAATTTATGTAGCCCCATGTAATCTGTATATCATTTTAAATTTGTTTTGGGTCTGGGGAAACGCTGTTTTATTTCACTGCATACTAATTGTATAAGAGCTGAAATGACTTCTGTTGACGTTCTGAATTGGCCTTCACACTTCATTTATATGAGAAAACACAAAAAGGATGTTGCACAACATAATGCAACACATAACAGTACGTGTATGTACTACGGCCTCAGTAGGGTTAATTAATTATGGCCTCAATTAGGGTGAAGGTGTCGCAATGTGTAATGTCATATGGGGTAGGGCAGACAACTCCTGAAGGAAGAGAGTGCCAGTTCATATAAAGAGGCTGAAGTATGTCGCCAGGAAAATTAATTGCACCCAAAAAAAAAAAAAAAAAAACAAAGTTATCACATATGTTCAAGTTTCAAGTTGCTTATCATAAATCTAAAACCTGAAAATAACAGACGAGAATATATTATGGATATATAAGTGAAGATTTTCTTTTCTCCATGAGCAGATCACAAGTGAACAATGGAAAATAGTGAAAAATTTGTGACAATTTTTCTGTCACATATTCTGTAACACTGACAGACAATAACAATGTAAGAATCCAGCAACATATTAAAGAATTAGTTCAGTTCCAGAATTAAAAATTCTGTATAATTTACTCACCCCCATGTCATCCAAGATGTTGTCTTTCTTTCTTATATACTTTTTTAACCACAATTGTTCACCTTGCACTAGCTCAGCCTCACGCATTACATAACACAGCGACACAGTGTTTACAAGTCAAATGTCCTTTTTAAAAACAAAAAAAAAACACAAAAAAAAAAAAAATTATTATATATTATATATTATATATATATATATATATATATTATATATATATATATATAACCCAGATTACCGGGGTTCAAGCACTTCAGGTATAAGCACATAAGGAAAAAGACATTACATATTATTTAGCACGCCTATAACCATCTAAATCAATCATTAAAAAAGCATTTTTGTCAAATCCAGATGATTTACCATAGAAATATGTTTTTATACTTTTATGACTGTTATAGCGCCAGATGTGGTCTGATCTCCCTGAAACTTTGCATGCTTGTTTAGAATCACCTGTCGCATGTAGTCGCAGTAGTTTTGAGTTTTCGTTTGGCTTTATAGGCTTTTGGGTATATTTGGACAGGCCCCTTTTCTAAAGGACCCCGTTATAGCTTCCCAAAGGGTAAATTTCAACATGTTTTTGATAATTATTAACCTAGAGAATCCGGAGAATTGCACTTCAGTGTTTTTTTCCAGACTGAGCGAAAAATCTAGGACTAGTTTGCAAAAGTAGGTTTTTCACATCTTCTCAATCATTTAAAAAAAAAAAAAAAAAAAGTTTGATTGACAGCAGTGGTTCTAGAGGCAAAGTTGTTCGGAATGAGGAGGCCTGATCTCACGGCAATTCGTACATATTTTACAAGGTGGCTAATTTGTACGACCTTACTTGTACAAATTCATACGATTTTAGCGGAACTGTACATATTTTACGAGTTACACAATATGTATGAATTTGTACAAATGACCTACACCTAACCCTGCCCCTAAACCTACCCTTCACTGAAATCGTACAAATATGTACACGAGGTCGTATGAATTCGTACAAATTAGCCACCTCGCGAAATATGTACGAATTGGTCGTGAGATAGCGTTGGTCTATCATACGATACAAATATTGCACGTATGTGCGAAAAACCGTCCAATGTACAATTGTTTACGCCCTCAAAAAATGCGATACCACCCCCCAGTGGCCAATTTTTTTCTAATTTCTCACAGACCTTTGGGACTGAGAGTCAAATAGGCTCACTGAGTTTTGTTCCAATCTGCCTCTTATTAGCCTCGTCTAATAGGTGCTTAAACTTCATTGGCCAATGACGGCAATGTTTTTTTTTTTTTTTCAAGATACGCAAATGTCCCCATAGATACTTGTGGCACTGTGGACCAACACCGTGCACAGCGATTTTCATGGGGATAGGACAAATGGTTGCCTTTTTATAGCACCACCAAGTAGCCAATCTCCACGACTGAGCTCTTGCATAAGTGTGCCGAGTTTGGTGGAGAAATTTTATTCTGTTCAGGAGTTATAGGCATTTTACTAAAAGTGTCCTTGTCCCCTTCATACGTTTTGGCGTCCCTTTGCGATGGGGAGTTGAAAATTCAACTTTTTTTTATAATTATTAATATTTACTCTCCAAAGAATCTTTAAGCACTGGTTTGGTTCCGATCGGGTGAAAAACCTAGGACTAATTCGCAAAAGTAGGTTTTGCAAAAAATTCAAAATACCTGAAAATGCTCACGATTGAATCTGAGGCGTGCAGGAGCCAAAGACTGACGGTTTAGGAGTTACAAGTGATTTCATACTTTTGATTACTGTAATGCCCCCGTCAGGCCGATTGGGGCGAGCCTCGGTCACGATGTAGGCAGTGGGAGTACTACCATCCCTCCA
This sequence comes from Cirrhinus mrigala, assembly GCA_036247105.1. Taxonomy (NCBI): domain Eukaryota; kingdom Metazoa; phylum Chordata; class Actinopteri; order Cypriniformes; family Cyprinidae; genus Cirrhinus; species Cirrhinus mrigala. The sequence goes on from CM070026.1 coordinate 7,388,777, forward strand.
AGTTTCAAGTCTCTACGACTTGCGGTTTCGTCTGCACGATCAGTTTTACGTGGAAATCACTCATCCGTGACCATTCTAACAATTACAATAGGGTTTCAGCACTATGCACTTGAACCCCTAAGAAGGTAAAACAACAATAATGGATGATTTCAAAGATGGAGGAGAAATTGAGATGGAGTTTTTTTGCCCTACCCTACATTTTTGAACCAGAGAACACAGACGAAGAACTACTTTTGCAACATGATTATGTAATGTTTTAAATGACCGATCGTTTCACTAGACAACACCCTTATTCCTTATGGAATACCAGCATAGAAACTGCAATTTGGACCTTCAATCTGCTGATCCCTATTTAAATTCCACTATATGGAGAAAAATCCTGGAATGTTTTCCTCAAAAATCTTAATTTCTTTATGACTGAAGAAAGAAAGACATGAACATCTTGAATGACAAGGGTGTGAGTAAATTATCAGGACATTTTTATTCTGGACATGAACTAATCCCTTAAATAGTTTCATTGCAGATTGTTCAATGTAACAATTTATCAGAACATGGAAAAAAAAAAAAGAAACAGCCACACATTTGTTTTGTTTAATAGGACAAAAAGGAACTTTTTTTTTTTTCTTTTTTGCACTCTTTTTAAAACAAAAGCATGAAATGTTTTGGAGTAACACCTTTTTAATACGTAGAATCATTTCAATTCATTCTTCAAATAATACAATTGTTTGTTTTTTTTTTGTTTTTTTTTTTCCTCAAACAAACAAGAAATGCTTATGCAATTAATATATGAACAACTAGCATACAGTATGGGGGAATCTACTAAGATTGTATTATTATTAGTAGTATTAGTATCATAACATTAGAGTAAGGGTACTCAATCCTGGAAATGTACCTTTCTGCAAAGATCAGCTCCAACCCTGATCAAACACACCTGAACCAACCAATTAAGATCTTTTAAAGCAGTTATTAGGACTGGAACTGAACTGCAGGCAGGCAGATACCCAGGAACAGGATTAGAAGAATGCAAATTTATGTGACAGAGACACAGCAATGTAGCATTTTGTAACTGGACATGTTACAAAAGCTACAGCTGAGCTACTGAACAGTTAAAAATTAGTTTAGCAGTGAAGCCACATTCAGTTAGTTATTTCCCAACACTGTCGGTATATGAAGAACATCTTCACATAAACATATCCACCCTTTTCTTCCGGTAAGAGCAGGTGCTGTAATTTGTAAATTTTATGGGTCAGGCTTCCAGTCTTTCTGCATCTAGCTATTTCTAGCTGTACAAAACAGCTTGTTTTGTTGCTTGATATTGCATATTGGTGTCTTACCATATTACTTTAACGTATTACCTTAATTATGAGCACACTGGTTTGTAGTGCAAACAGTTTTACTGTTTTCTGCACATTGTTATTCTTCTCGTTATTTTCCTATAGCGCCTGATGAACCGTAAGTCTCGCCCATATAGGCTTACTTCCTTGTTAAAGAAAAAGGTGGATATGAAACAAAAAATAGTCACAAAAACAACAGCCTTACATGGCTTGATGTTTGGATATCCAGGACAAAATGAAAAGCTGCAGTCCTCTGTCATCCTTCCATCTGTGAAGACTTTTTACCCAGTTGGTTGTGGAAATGGGAATGTGGGAGACTGTCCTTAAACTGAGGTCTGAAATTCCTGGAGAGTCATCCGTTAGCATTTCCATTCATCTCAAAAAGAAGTTGCCTGACTGGAGTAGGACTCCCGTAAAGTATGTGTTGTGAAAAAACTTAGGTTGTGGTCACACAGAAGTTTTCAATTCTCCCATGAGATGTAAATTTCCCTATAATTTGGAGCTGCAGGAAATGACGCCGATTGGCTGACGAACATCCACAATCTCAGAATACATCTAAACAGCTGGCAATTGAGAATAAATGCAATTGTTCAGCTGTGAGCTTCATTTACATTGGATCTAGAGCTTCTAACAGCAGCTGTGCTGACGTCATTAAACAGGAAGAACTGTCATAAAAACGAGCGATGATTTTGTCAACCGGCTCTTTTATTTGGAAAATGGGACTTTCTTTACTATACAAGGAACATTGGGCATTCCAAGTTTCGCCATTCACTGCCATAGACGTGGCCTGTCTAACACACTCTCATGGCAATTCGCAACTTTTTTCTACGTTTTGGCGAATTTGTATTATCTAATTCGTATGCTTTCGGAATTGTTTTTTTTTTTACACCCCAAAACACTCATTCCTTTTTCCTAAAACACTCCTACAAATGAAATCATACAAATTCGCCTCCAATTCACCAAAACGTGAAGTTTTCTCATGATTGGGTCGGCCTGCCTCTGATGCTGCTGTCTCTCGCACCTGTAGGGGGAGTGTTACCAGACCCAACAACTCAACTTCCGGCTGAGGTAATGGCTTTGGCAACTTAAAGACAACTTTTTTTTTTTTTAATGGGTTAGATTTTTTTTAATGGGTTCTTGTGCCATTGGCAGTGACCAATTAGCTTCTTTGAAAAGTCCACTGTCCTAGTCAAACTGTTTTGCTATCCATGGTGATTGGGTAATTTTATTTTTGACTGGCAAGTTACAGACCTCCGAAAGATGATGGTGAGATTTTAGCAAAAACAGCGAGTAGGTGTAACACTTCCAAACAAACGGGAGTTGAATTGAATATGAATAGCAGAGGTAAAGAGCTCCAATAACTTTGATTTTCTTTTTGTTTTCTTCTGCTCACAAAAATGGGCCTTGAAAGACAGCACACAAGGACTGTTTTGCTTCCCCCCCCCCCCCTTTTTTTTTTTTTTTTTTTTTAAAGAGCCTTGGCAATCACATTTACCATCCTTCTTCATTTTAAAATAAACTACAGATTTAACATTTCTGTAGTTTGGAACTACTCAATCATTTTACTTTTTATTCAAACAATGTGTTTTCATTGTTTTAATACCCCCCTTTAAATGACATTACCTCTAAACTCAACACATTCAAAACAAGATCCTGTCATTGGATTGTTCAAATTTGCATAGGATACCAGTCATTACAAATGCTGAAATACACACAAAATTCTGAACGTTCAATAAACGTTTGATAATGTTCAGACCAAGTGTTTTTTTTTTTGTTTTTTTTTGCCAAACTTGAATGGGAATGGGGGAACATGCCTCAATTTTCTTACGCTTTTCTTATTTGACCTGATCATTTCCACATAGGTGTTGTCCAAAATACACACAGCTTTGTTTAAAAGTTCAAACTTTTTTTTTGTTTGTTTGTTCTTGTAGAAATCATTCAAAGCAAGCAGTGAATGAAACATCACAGCACTGCATTAAATTCAAGCCTGGAGAAACTGTGTGCTGATTCTTGTGACATTAAACAAATCACAGAAATATTCAATTAAGTCAAATATGTTTAAACACCTGATCTAGGCCTAAACACAATATCAGCCCTGTTTTTTAAAAAGGTATTACAAACACTACATACAAAATCATGTGAACTAAGGTCTTTCAATGACAGCATTCAAACTATTAGTCATTTATGCAGGCTGCAGAGTATACTGCCTTCTGGAATAACAATATGGCAAAGTAATATCTTGATTAATATGCGCTTAAATTCACATTTAAATTCAATTTGTAAATTCAACTGCGCAATAAGAGGTTTTCTTTTAAAATAGTAATTTTTCAATAGATGCATATGCATAAATTTGAAGTATTTTTGAGTTTTGTTTAAATATGCACATTCTAGATTTTTTTTTTTTTTTTTTTTTTTGTGCATTAGTCTCATTACTGATAACATATATTATAACCTATTTTGTGTGTGTTTTATAGATCTACAGTTGAGGTCAAACGTTTATATGTGCATCATGTTGACACTTTAGTTGTCCTCAGTGTGAAAAGATGGATCTCAAAATCATACAGTCATTGTTGGAAAGGGTTCAAATACACAAAAATGCTGAAAAACCAAATAATTTGTGGGACCTGAAGGATTTTTCTAAAGAACAGCAGGCAGTTTAGCTGTTCAGGACAAACAAGGGACTCATGAACAACTATCACTAAACAAAAAAAAAAAAAAAAAAACACAGCTGTGTATCATTCAGTTAACAACACAGTATTAACAATCAAAATGATGTCATTTTTATAAATTCAACTATATGGAAACATCTTTTATCTAAAATATCTTATTCAGGTGAGCACTAAACAAAAAAATAAATAAAAATAACATACATTTTGTATGATAACTCTTATTTTGAAAAAAATAATTAACATTTTGCAGATTCTGCAAGGTGTATGTAAACTTTTAACCTCAACCAAATGAGTCATTAGTTTGGAAAGTGTCTGGGGATTTTTTTTTTTTTTTTTTTTGCGTTTTGGATTTTTGCATATTGTAGTTGACTAACACAACACAAATTGCACAAATTCAATTTTGAAAAGAAGGAATATTACATGTTCATACTCCAGGGGGAGCAGTTGAACTGTCATTGCACATTCAATGAATAGTTCACCCAAAAAAATCTAAGTCAACTACGTTATTCCTAAACCAGGGGTTCTCAACTCTGGCCTGCAAGATCCATTTTCCTGCTGATTTCAGCTCCAACCATAATCAAACAACTGAACAGGTTAATCAAGGTCTTCAGGATCACTAGAAAGTTACAGGCAGGTAAGTTTGATCAAGGTTGAAACTAAAGTCTGGAGGAAAATGGATCTCGCGGGCCAGAGTTGAGAACCCCTGCCGTAAATCTCATGATAATCTTTCTTCTTTGTAACACTGTTTTCCTTGAAGTAACAGCAACCAGCCAGTAACTGTCAAGCTCCAAAGACAACAAAAGTCCCATAGAGAGTAGTCCTACATCTGAATAACATTAAAGGTCTACAAGAAAAGCCATACTGTATGAAAAGTATGCATAGATTCAATTTTTACTAAAAACTGTTGCAAGGTAGAAAGCTACTGTACATTTGTTTTTTTTTGCTTTTTTTTTTTTTTTTAGAGAACTATATCATAATCCACAAGCACTTGAATTGCCAAAAAAACAACAACAAAAAAAATGTCCATAATCATATTAATCCATTAACTGCCAGAAAATTAAACATCAGAAATTAAAGATACGCCCAATAAACAACGCTCTAAAAAAATAGATTGATAGACTGTATATTTATCATGGATTGTGCATCATGTTCACACTTACCTTTAATGCCATCTCATTAGTATTTGTGTCTGAATATTTAGCTGTGAGTGTTTTATGAGCATTTAATGAACATCACTGTCGGGTGAACCACTTGACAATACAAGTGCACTAATACCCAGTGTGCATTCATTAAAGAACCCAAACATTACTACAAAAACTAAAGCCATAGCAATTGCATTACATATTCAACCAAGGAGGCTGAACACAAAATATATATATATATATATATATATATATATATATATATATATATATATATATATATATATATATATATATATATATATATATATATATATATATATATATATATATATACACATACACATTTATGTTAACAAAGATTATCTCTTGCTCTTAGTATAACAAAGGCATATTGTCTCTTTGTATCAAAAATCAGACATGGAGCTCATGTATAAAATGCAGCATTTAGATATAAAAAGTTTTTTAGAGTCACATGTGGAATTTTACAAATATATACAAATACATATGTATAACGGGAGGCGTTACGACACACAGTTTTGGTCTAGCAAAACTCTGTATAAGTCACAAGTACTTTATGCAAAATTCATGCCCATGTTTCCTGGCAACTTATGTGGCAAACCAAATAATAAGCAGGCCAATAACAACCACTGGAACAGACCTGTCATTCAATATGTTGCCACATGAGAAGCCAGTGAACTATTTTGTAAGCAAGTCATGTGTCTTGCATCAATCTGAGTTTCTTTTGAATCTTTAATTACAGCTTGGCCACCAAACCAAAGTTTCACAATCCAGCTTAACAGACAAATTTTTCATATCATCATGAAGTGAAAAATGACTGTATATGGGCTCTTTATGAGACTGTTTTGTAAGCTTTATTGAGTGTGTACATGTGTGTGTGAACTACAAGAACATTACAGGGCCAAATACATTCGATCTATGGAATAAAAATAAAGAAAGCACAGATATCACCTACAATCATATGCACTACTGCTACAAAAACTACACACACAAAGCTTAACCTATTAAAATAAGATTGTGGATAAAACAAAAAAGGATTTACATTACACCAGATATTATACCAAGGCCATTGCGTATACTACAGGATCGATAGACGAACAAACGCCAGTTTCTGAAGAGATGATGCTCTTTCTTCATCAGGCAGTACACTTTGGAAATTACGAATTTCATGAACTGGTGACCTGAAAAAAGAAGATGACTAGTTAAAAACACATGAAGGGGAATTTTAAAAAACTTGTTTGTATGATAGTGGATCATATTCACTACTAACACAGTTATCAAATAAGGCCAAGTCAACCTAAAATTATACAGTTTTTCCTTAAGAAATAACATTTTTTGTTGAAATCTATACCTAAAACATTCTTGAACTTTAACATTGTTTAATGTAAATGAATAAACGGATGGAAAACCATGTTCTAAAGCTTAGCAAAACTCATGTCTCTAGCTTTCTATCCACATTGACTATCAGTCTTGGCTAAACAAAAGAGCTAATTTAATAGAAACTTACCATAAATGCTGTACAAATGTCATTACAAAAATCTCCTAAAAATACTTGGTGCGGTTGAGAGCTCTCTGAGCGAGCTGGCCGCTCTCATCTGTGATTTTCTCCCAGTCTGTCTGACCGACTACAAAACCAATCGCACGCTTTCTGTCAGCATCCTTCTTCTCTTCGAGATCAGCCCAGCGCACCTGGAAGATCAAGTTTAATGAGTGCAAAATGTTTGTTTACATCAAGACCCTCCCCAAACGGAGCACAAAAAGCTAGGAAATTTAAAATCAGTTCAACTAGTGAGTCTCTTGTTCAGACCAACAACAACAAAAAAAATAAATAAATAAATACAGACCAACTATTCAATCCTTCTCAAAACAGGGGTTTCATCTGCAATTCTCAAGAACATTCCAAGTAAAAACTGAACAACAGATGACTACAAACAATAATTGAAAGCTAATATATAAAATATGCAAAGCACATTACCCTCTTTTTGCCAGGTTCAGACATGCGACTGGCATAGTCATCAGGCAGCTGAAGGAAGTCCTCCATGCCAGACACATCAGTTTCTCGTTTTCTCTTGCCTCCACCCGCCAGACCATCCAGCTTGTCTGCAAGGACAAAGCAGCATCTAAAGTCATCACCAGTTTGACATCTGATGAACACTTATTTGTGACAAAACTACTAAAACCTGGCAAATCACATACTAATATGATATGGATGGCCATCCAAAGATGTGTGACCCTAGACCACAAAACCAGTCATAAGGGTCAATTTTTTAAAATTGAGATTAGTACATCACAGGAAATTGTTTGTTAGGACAGAATATTGGGCCGAGATAAAACTATTTGAGAATCTGAGGATGCAAAAAAAAAAAATCAGAATATATAAAAAAATGTTTTTTGGCATAAAAGAAAAGTTAATTTTGACCCAGACAATGTATTGTGGCTATTGCTATTGTGGTCTAGGGTTATGTATGTACATTGTATGCACAGTTTCAAGGGCTTTTTACACTGTGCTGGCTAAGCGTTTTTTAAACCAGCTACTGCCCATTAACATACACTTTGTACAGTTGTACAAACTTTCATGTGCTCACAAACTCACTTGCTCACCAATGGATGCTCTGCGGTGAATGGGTGCCATCAGAATTTAAGCCCAAATGTCTGATAAAAGCATCATAACAATAAAAGGGCATTTAAATAAAACCGTTTTCAACTAAAAATGGAAAACTTTCTATCATTCTGAGGGCCTTAAACTTTTGGAAACAAGCTTCAGAGTGCAAGTTTTTGAAACTGATACCATTATTATCTCCGTGTCAACGGAGAAAAAGAAAAGAAAATTTGTGAAAATGGTGACGTCATGTGTATTACATGTTTAGTCTATAGGCATGCTCAAGGAATGCATATGCGTCCAGTGTTTCTTTACAAAGTCTAAGAGACTTTTCTACTGGTGAAAGCAATATTATGGATAGATGCATTTTAGCAGGAAGCAGCGGTTTAGTTAGTGGTTTAGTGTTTCTTACAAACACGCAGCTTTATTAACTGATGGACTGGAGTCTTGTGGATTATTGTGATGTTTTATCAGCTGTTTGGACTCTCATTTTGACGGCACCCATTCCAAATTCCTTCCAATGAAGAAGTGTTATCTAAATCTTGGATGGCCTGGGAATGAGTAAATTTTCAGCAAATTTTCATTCTTTGGGTTTTTATAGTTTCAGGTGATTTAAAGCAGTCCATGCAGACCTACAGACCACGTCACAATTCCCACAGATGGTTCACATGCTTTATTTTTCCAGTTATTGTTACTGACCTCAGTAATATACTAGGTAGGTTTATTTTAACAGTGAGAGACAGAATAACAACAAAAGAATCCAGAAAAACTTTCAAAAAAAGTTAAATGATTTGCATTTTAATGAGTGAAATAAATATTTAATATCCTATCAGCCTGCAAGATTTCTGGCTCCTAGGTGTCTTTTAGACAGGTAAGGAGCTGAGATTAGGAGCACACTCTTAAAAGGTATAAAAGACACCTCTCAACAGAAACAATCAATCAATCAGATTCCAAACTCTCCACCATGGCCAAGACCAAAGAGCTGTCCAAGGATGTCAGGGACAAGACTGTAGACCTACACAAGGCTGGAATGGGCTATAAGACCATCCCCAAGCAGCTGGTGAGAGGGTGACAACAGTTGGTGCAATTATTCGCAAATGGAAGAAACACAAAATAACTGTCAATCTCCCTCGGTTTGGGGCTCCACACAAGATCTCACCTCATGGAGTTTCAATGATCATGAGAACGGTGAGGAATCAGCCCAGAACTACATGGGAGGATCTTGTCAATGATCTCAAGGCAGCTGGGACCATAGTCACCAAGAAAACAATTGGTAACACACTACGACGTGAAGGACTGAAATCCTGCAGCGCCCGCAAGGTCTCCCTGCTCAAGAAAGCACATGCGCAAGCCCGTCTGAAGTTTACCAATGAACATCTTAACCGTCCCCCCACCGTCAAACATGGAGGTGGAAACATTATGCTTTTGGGGTGTTTTTCTGCTAAGAGGACAGGACAACTGCACCGGAACAAAGGAACGGTGGACGGGGCCATGTACTGTCAAATCTTGGGTGAGAACCTCCTTCCCTCATTGAAATCGGGTCGTGGATGGGTATTCCAACATGACAATAACCCAAAACACACGGCCAAGGCAACAAAGGAGTGGCTCAAAAAGAAGTACATTAAGGTCCTGGAGTGGTCTAGCCAGTCTCCTTAATCCCATAGAAAATCTGTGACGGGGGCTGAAGGTTCGAGTTGCCAAACGTCAGCCTCGAAACCTTAATGACTTGGAGAGGATCTGCAAAGAGGAGTGGGACAAAATCCCTCCTGAGATGTGTGCAAACCTAGTGGCCAACTACAAGAAACGTTTGACCTCTGTGATTGCCAACAAGGGTTTTGCCACCAAGTACTAAGTCATGTTTCGTAAAGGGTCAAATACTTATTTCACTCATGAAAATGCAATAACTTTTGTCGGCGTGATAGGTTTGTGGGCAGCACGACGACATACAGCGCCGTTGCGCTATGGGCGCCCCGTGTTCGAATCCCGACTCGAGGACCTTTTCTGATCCTGACCCCTATTTCTCTCCCACTTTGCTTCCTGTCCATTCTGATCTGTCCTGTCATAATAAAGGCTAAAAATGCCAAAAACTTTTTTTCTGGGTTTCTGTTATTCTGTCTTTCACTGTTCAAATAAAATTACAGACTGACCATTTTTTTTGTCAGTGGGCAAACGCAAACGTACAAAATCAGCAATGGATCAAATAATTTTTTCCCCAACTGTATATGAGTGACACCAAATGTTAAAATCAGTTATATTAAAAACAACATCCATACATGACCATTTATTACAGTAGAAACATATTGCTATGAATAACTGATGTAAAATTCAAATTAAATAAATACCCACCAAGTTTTGCTTCTGAGGTATCCATCTCCCATTTGCTTTTCGGAAGGTATCCCTATATTACAGAGAGACACTCCAACGGTTAATCCTCAGGTGATGAGAGACAGAGGGGACAGACAGCGTGACAGAGGGAGGACAGGGACAGAATAGGGGCTGGGGAGCAATGATGATGCTTTGGATGATGAGAGAATAAGCTTGAGAAAGAGATAATTAATAATTCACAAAGGCAACAACGAGCGCTCAACAACTGAAAATGTCTACTGAATACAGAATAGCATGCATATTTAATACACTAGGCAGTGTATATGAACCAGGTTCCTACAAAATTGACTGCTTTATGCATTCATTTTATTGTAAATCACAAAGCCAAGACACATTTTTGGCAGCAGATATTGGTAGCTATGGGATAAGACAAAAAGCCAACAGCATAACACACAGGAAATACTTGAGACTGACAAGGAGCCCACTTTTAAATGTAAAATTATTCTTCTCCACAACCGTTGGGAGTATTTCTCAATCCTGTCCTAGAGAAATCATGCTAACACTGGATATTTGGATTGAGAAACATTGACCTTTCATGTGACATATATATAGATAGCAATTTTTTATTTATTTATTTATTTTTTAAATACTATAAATAAAATAATACATTTTTGAGCTGGGAATTCACACCCGTCATTCACATCAACATATTTGTATTTGCACTGATGGGAGCTTCAAAGGTTTCTATGTGTTTTGCAACACTGAGCAATGTATCAGACATATCTTACGAATCCTTTTAAAAACAAAATGTAGAGAGTGTAAATGTGAGTAAAGAGACTTTAAAAGTGTAAAGAGACTGACTGTGCAGTGCAGAGAGCTTTGTTGATTATAATGAAACTTTGTGAGATTGTGATGAACTAAGATGAGTGACAGTTTTTAATGATTTTTGGTTTGTAAATGAGATATTGATTTAATACAACATATTAAGTGACTTACATTGTCTGACTATAACACTATTGCCTGATTTTCGTCATCAAAAATAGTCTAGTCACAAGTCACAACTGAGCCGCTGCGCATCTCCATTCAAACAAAGTGGTGTTTAGTTCATGAATGAACATGCAATTTTAAACGAATCTAGTAAGTCAATGATTCAATTTCTCATTCATAAAGAGAGTCACTTGCTTTATTCCTGAATGAATCAGCTGTTCGAACGAATCAAATGAATTATTCAGTGACTTGCTGCCACCTGGTTTCATTTTTAAAGCATCTTAAATGATTTAATATTATTTAAAAGTTATTTAAATTATTTAATATTTCTGTATTCAAAATGTTATATTTAAAACATTAATCTCAACTTGATCACTCAATTTGATTGCACCCATGCCACCTCTGAGCCTCATTAAACATTAAAATACACCTACAAGCCACTTTTGTGTTCTTCTGTCCCACCTCTGCAGCACAAATTAATTTTGTTAATACTGGTTTCACTTGATTGGTAACTTCTTAAATTCTTATTCTACGTGTTCTTTTTATTAGAAATTCTAAAAAAAATATATAATTTTTTTTTAAATTTGACATAAAAGATGACATACTTTTAATATAGTTAGAAAAATGCCATTAGAAAAGTAAAAACAAAATTTCCCTGTAAATCACTAAGGAGTCAAACATCACCTTGTAATGGGAAAGCTATTTATTGATCAGATTTTTTGATTATTGATTAGAAGGTGCTCCTGAAATTCTGACTCTGCTCCTAAATTTTTAAGAGAAAGGAAGCGTAAAGCCCTGTTAAAGTACAAATCCCCAAAATTCACATTTGTAACTGGAAAACTAGCTAAAAGCAACTACTCATCTCTTAATTAAAATTTAAGTGATCAGTATTACAGAACTGGTTGTTCTCACACACACAAAAAAAAAAAAAAAAAGAAAAAAAAAAAAACTACAAAACTTTGGAATAAAGTCATCTACACCAAAGCCACATTATATATTTGTGATAGTACATAAGCAACATTTTTTTTTTTTTTAAAGTTTTCTGAATGAAATTTTAATGATACCAAAGCACAAACAATGTGTTTTGTCTTAATGTATTCTGTTCTCTTTTATACACAATGGCATATAATGTTTACAATATTTACATTCAAATAGAATATATTCAAGCTTTTACAACCAAAGTTTTGCTACAAAGTACATGCTTGCTTAAAAGAGCAATGCCAGATTTTAGCTAGATTTTGAAATATAATTTAACTATGAAAATACATAAATATACAAAAAGAAAAAAGTTGCAACCTCCAACTAATCACGACATGAAGTTTGAAGCTGTGACTACGCATTCTTTGATGAGTGTGAACACTCAAAACACCCTTGAACATTAATGTCTCAAGTGTTTGTGTGATCATAAAAAATCAGAACTGCAATTTACAACAATTGTTCCAGTAGAATAAACAATTCAAATCAAATAATGAAAAATGAATTAAAAATTGTTAACATAAATGCAGCATATTTAGCAAGTGCATATATGTATACATACATACACTGCTTTCCAACATTAAACATTTCAATTAGTGTTACAAGGTATTGAACTGAACAACCAGGTTGTTAGAGAACTAGTGTTTCACAAAGATCTCAACAACTGTCTCTAACATCCCAGATGTATTAAGTTTAAAATATAATCAGTGTTATCTGTGAAAAGTACTAAAAATAGAACAGACATACCTTAACTTTTAAAAACATTTTTGAAGGTTTACATGACTGCTACTGACACCAGAAAGGTGTAATTGTATGACAATATGTTGAGATTAAATAAAAAGATTTGTTTATGAAAATAAATTGCAAATGATAAACACTGTGTTTTGGCCTTTACTTTCAAACCCAAGTTTCATGCAGATGCCACACTAAGTCATTCTGAAACTCTCACAGTTTTATATTGGTTTACAAAGTCTGTCAGCTTAATTTTTGCAAGACATAAAAGAACAAAAAGACGGTCACAAAGTTGGATGTGCAAATATTATGAACTGAAAAAAGAACAACCATTTTTGGCCGAGATACAACTATTTGAAAATGTGACAATGCAAAAAAAAAAAAAAAAATATATATATATATATATATATATATATATATATATATATATATAAAAAAAATTATATAAAATAAATACTGAGAAAAATCTTTAAGTTGTCCAAATAAAGTTCTTAGCAATACATATTACTAATCAAAAAATAGTTTTCAAAATATTTTTATGGTAGGAAATTTACAAAACATCTCTATGGAATATGATCTTTATTTGAAATCCTAATGATTTCTGGCGTAAAAGAAAAATCGATAATTTTGACCCATACAATATAATGTATTGTGTTGGCTATTGCTACACATATACCCATGTAACTTAATGACTGGTTTTCTGGTCCATGGTCACATTTATTAATTTGTCTTGATAGTAATCATGTGTAAAAGAATAAACAGTCTAAAAATGCTCAACTTTGTATTAACTTTTTAAAAAATGCAATGCGATATGTAAAGCTGTCTAAGACCCTAACTTTTCTCCATTTAGAAAAGCTTATTTTTTCTTAATTTGGCCACAATTCACAATTATTGTCATTTATACTATACTGATATTTTATCAGTTATCCTAGCATGGTGGTTATTTTGTTTAGGTTTTCAAACATCTACAAGACTTTCCTTCTACAAGTAGCTTTACTGAATTAATGTCTCTATTGTGTTTTAATTTGAGCCACAAAAACAAGACTTGTGCAGAGCTTCCTACAAGACAAAACTGAGAAGCTTTCAGGAAGTCTTGTATTCAATGATAGAATGATAGAAGGTTCATATTACGAATTCAACTACAACATCAAGCAAGACATACAGTTATGGTGTGTTTCTTTGCGAATGCCATACTAATAGTGATGATGTTTAATACTTGGCTAAATAAAATTGAAGACAAAACAGCTACATCAAGGGAAATTCTTGCATGTAGAAGTCAGCAAACAAAAACTAAGTAGCTGTATATAGTCAAAGCTACTTAAAACTACATCCAAGTGCAGCCATAGCACTGAGTTCAGTACGAAGACTTATCAAAAGCAAAATAAACAAATATATACAGGAAGATTTTCCACTACAGTCTATTCTAATAAAGTTGTTTCTTGCCTTTAAAAACTACAAAAACAAAAACTGTTGTTTGTTTTCAAGGCTCAATGTACAATAAGCAAAATACTATTTTAATTAGCTAAAATGTTTAGATCCATTAATATGAAAATTGAGGTCAAATGTACAGAGATTCTCCATTAAAGATGCAATTACAAAGTATTTACAAAACATCAGCAAAATGTGATCAAGCACTTTAAAGAAAATTAAGTCATTTCCATTAGTGAGATAACGTAATGCTTGCTTTTGCCAATATATATATGCGAAAGCATTTAATAATCCATAATAAGAAAACGGATTGCAATTGTACCAAATAGCCCAGTAGATCCCCTGTCAGAGGAATATTCTTTTCTTTTTTTTGTTTCATCTTTGTCAACTTGGATTGGGAAAGAGTATCCTGTGACTTTGATGCATGGTAAGAGTACTTACCTTCTTTGGTTGAAAAAACTAGGTCAGGTTTAAAGTAACTACAAAAATCACAGTTTCAATTATTTTCAAAGAAGCATGCATGAAAAGAGAGGTCCTACCAGATCCGTCTCATCATCATCTTCCTGTTTCACTTCAGATTTTGGTTCTTCTTCAGATGGGTTGAAGTCTTCCATCTCCACCTATCACAAAAGCAGTTTGTGTTACTATGAGAAGGAATACATAAAAAAAAAAAAAAAAAAATACACATTTACAATTTCTTTATTGCACATAAATGGGCATCATCAATCTTACATCTTCAATCGCCGCATCCTGCAGTAGAGACCGGATATCTAGTCGTACCATATGGGGTGGTGCAGATTCCCAGCTACTAGCCAGCTGTGTGCAACAAGCGTATTATTAGCCAGCCTTACGAACAATTACGTCATACAATTCAGCTGATAAACTGAACAAAAACGTAAATCAAGTTAATGAAACTACCTTTGTAATATCCTTTAGTGTTCGTCCATGTATGTTTCTCTTTGCACATGTTTGGTGATCAGTGGTGATTTCAGCCAAGTACACCTGTGAATAACAAGTGTTATAGTAAAGCAAGGTAGAGTTAAAAAGTTAAAAAAGTTAAAAAGTTCCATTCCTAGCAACTACTTAAATTTACATGAAACAGCAAGGAAGCTCACCTCAAAACCTTTTGTCTTAGCGGCACTCCAGAACTGGTCAAAATACTTCACTTTCTCATTGATAGCATCGAGGATTATGAATGGGAAAAATCCATCATCCAGTGTTTTCTTGAATGTCTTCAGCATGCTGCTTCGATACGTATCTTCCATCTCTGGTTCATATTCATATTCAAGAACCTGTTGAAGACGGTGAGAAACATTTGCATGATCATTTGGGGGAAATGATTTGAGGTTTCTTATTCAAAATGAACGACTGAACAGATTAGTTCAAACCTTGGTCTTGACGCGCTTTCCAGTATCAGGGTCCTTCTCGACTTTTTCCACTTCGGTCATGAAATAGTCATCCAGACCGAGAACTCTGGGTGGCGCACCACCACATTCAACCTCTTTATCCTATTATCAAAAAAGGCAAATTTATTCATGTATGAATTGAAATGACAGGTAAATTGGAAAAAAGCAAACAGAACATCTTAGATTAGCAAAAGTTTTTGGTTATATGAAGTATCTCTGGCTTAAAGAAGACAATGTGGAGATAATGTGCTCACCGCTTGTCATCCAAGACGTTCATGTCTTTCTTTCTTCAGTCATAAAGAAATTATATTTTTTTCAGGGATAAAGTTCAGGATTTTTCTCCATATAATGGACTGATATGGTGCCCCGATTTTGAACTTCCAAAATGCAGTTTAAATGCGGCTTCAAATGATCCCAAACACGGCTGTAAACGATCCCAGCTGAGGAAAAAAGGTCTTTTCTAGTGAAACGATCGGTTATTTTCATAAAAATAAAAGTTATATACTTTTTGATGTCAAATGCTTGTCGTCTCACTCTGCCTGAACTGTTTTTGTTCCGGTTCATGACAGTTAGGGTATGTCGAAAAATTCCCATCTCATGTTCTCCCTCAACTTCAAAATCATCTTATATCGCTGTTTTACCTTTTTTGTTAAGGGTGTTTTTAAAGCCGCATTTAAACTGCATTTTGGAAGTACAAAATCGGGGCACCATATCAGTCCATTATATGGAGAAAAATCCTGAAATGTTTAACTCAGAAAAAACAATTACTTTATGGCTGAAGAAAAAAAAAAAAGACATGAACATCTTGGATGACAAGGGGGTGAGCACATTATCTGTAAATTTTTGTTCTGGAAGTGGACTTCTCCTTTAAACAAACTCATCTCAAGCACTTCAAGCTATGTAAGCTTGATTTTGTGTGTCAGCATGTTTATAGCTAGCTTAGCAGCAAATATGGAGACAAAGCAAAGCATATTACCCTAATAAGTTTTGCAACATGACTTTTGCCACTTCCGGGTAACCCACGCATGATGACCACAATCTGAAAAGGATGCAAACTGTGAGTATGGTATTCAGAAGAAGATGATTCAGAAGGAGAGGATTTAGAAGAGTGTGGTATACCCTGTCAGGCCGAGTTAATCGACCTGGGGCTTTGAGGATGTCCTCAGCATTCTTTGTTTCTGGTTTCTTCTCCACACGAGGGGGAGCAACAGGAGCAGAAGGGGGCAGTGACGTGGGTGGAGGGCGCTCGTCTGGATAGCTCCTCCGATCACCTGGGTACGAAATACAGGCATCTAACACAGCTCTCAACTTTCCAAGCTAAGGAATTACTCAGTATTTATGGTAAACTGCATTCACTTTTGAACTGCAGGGCTCAACGGTAAGGATTTTTTCTACTGGCCCGATTGGGCCAGTGGTTCAAATTTTTACTTGCCCGGTCAAAATTTTCACTGGCCCTGCCACAAAAAAGCCAATAGTTCAAACATTATTTGATTGTTCAAAAATTATTTTATTATCATTATTTTATTACAAATGAAGCGTTGCTTAGGGAAAAACAACAGACGGACTGAATGAACGCAAAATTCATTCTCTATCAGCAGGTGGCGCTTATGGAATAATGATACAGCGTTTCCCTGGTTACCACTGTAAACAAAGCAGCGTCGTGCTTATGAACACAACTTTAAATGCATTATACAGAGGCAAATGAAAGAAAATGCCATGCAAACCTTTCTTAAAACATTCCTTTCCCCTCAGAGATTTAAAAATAAAGAGACTGATTCTTTTATAATTCACTTACTACCATAGCTTGAGGATCCATGCTCATAATGCTCAAGACTCCTTTCATAGGAAGACCTTTCATAGCCTGGTCGGTTATAGACCTCACGATCCCTGCTTGAGCGGCTTGGGTGATCTCTTTCTCTCTCTCTGTGACCTGGACGAGGCCCAAGTGAAGGTCTGAAACCAGACATACAAAAATTCATTTCAAACCAACTTTTCCAAAATATATACTGGCACACATTCCGCCAAACTTTCTTCCAGTCCAATCTGGTGCTCTTCACAGATGTTTTGATGTAGATAATAAAATGTTTAACATTAAATTACCTAATACAATACGAGTATAAACTCAAAACATATGCAACTTTGAAAATAGATGCAACTGGTCTGGAAGTACTTACCGTTCTTCTCGTAGGTAACGGTCCCTTTCATATCTGTCTCTCTCATAATCCAAAGGAGGCTTCTCTCTGTATGGATCTCTCTCCCAATCCCGGTCATAATCTCTGGGACCACCATACGGGTCACTTCTTCTGTCATAGTATGGGTCTCTGTGGCCAAGCAGTTCTAATGAAAAGGAGAGGTTCGTCAAAGATGCGAGTTAAAATAAACCAACCCAGTGTTCCTTCATATTAACAGAACAGAACTAACCCTTCTCATAAAGTCGCTCAGATGGCGGTGGAGCAGGTCTCAACACAATCCTCTCTCCATAAGAAATCCTTTCTACTGTTGCACCAGCATCTGCTTAAAAAAAAACTGGATGTAGTTTGTCTAAATACATTTAAAGTCACATGAGTTGAGAGGTAGAACATGTACTGACCACGACCATGCCCATAGTCCACTGTTTTAGCAATGAATGAGGCTGTAGGGGCAGGTACTGAAGAATGAAGGAAGTCTGCAGACTGATTGGAAGGGGCCAACCCAGCTTCCAAGGGTTGACTTGTCTGTCCCGTTTCTGACAACAAATTGGTAGCCTAATAGAAAAACAAAATGGTCAAGCAGCAGTTTGTTGGAAATTGGTTTCTGAATCAATTAATGTAATTTGAAACTCAGGTTGGTATACCTGCAGAGCACTTTTAACCTCAGGTGGAATTTCCAAACCAAGAATTCCAGCAGGAAGTTCTGGAGGCAACCCAGCTGCCTCTGGGTTCACTTCTCCTAAAGCCTTCTTGCTTTCCTGGAGCTCTCTATGAGCAAACAGGTCGCCAAAGTTAATATTTTAACCTCAACCAGTTGAACTGTATGTCTTGATTGTTTAAATTATGGTATACTGCTGGGAACACCTTTTACCTTATCATTTTTAGCTCCTGGGCAGCTTTGAGAATGATCTCATGCTGCCTTTGAGAAAGAGCAAGTACAGTTTTAGTTGCACTAGGTGAAGACTGCTCAAGTGGAGCATCAAGAGCTTGAGGTGCGGGCAGGCCAGCTAGCGGCTCTGGGTTGTGCTCATAATGGGGCTCTGTTTCACCAACTATACGAGAGTAAGCCCTCTCTGGTGGGGGTGGGGGTGGAGGTGAAGACCTTTCCCAATCAGAACGAGAGTGATAAGGAGGCTCCCTATCATGTTCTTGATAGGGTGGACCATCAGCGTAAGATGGTCCTCTTCGTTCCTCTCTATACCGACTCTCATCTTCATATGGGAATGACCTCTCTCTTCCCTCTAACCAATGTTCCTCTCTAACGTGCTCTGGGGGACGACGTGGTGGATAGTCTCGGTCAGGTTGCTCCCTGCTCCATTCCTCACGAGAACCATAATACGCATCGTCTTGTTCATATTCTTGATGATATTCACGAGTTGGCCTTCTGTACGCATCATCCTCTGCACCATATGGGTATTCCTCCTCATAATTTTCTTCTTCAGGGGGTGGTGGGCCATGCCACCTCTCCCTTGGCATTGGAGGCCTCAATGGAGGTCTTCTAATCTCCATTTCATGGGGATGTAAAGGAGGACGTCTCAGCCCCCTCCCACGAGGATGAGTCCATCCAGGTTCTCGTTCCATTTCTTCTTCATATCCAGCTGGATCCCTTGCCAAGATTTCATGAGGAGGTGGTGGCCGTCTCATGTCTCGCTCCATCAGGTCATGGCGGGGTGGCGGTCCCCATGGTCCTACACCACGTCTGAACCGTGGTCCCATTACCCCACGTGGTCCCATGTGAGGAGGTCCATGTGGAGGGCCAGGAGGAGGTGGGCGCCTTGGACCATGAAGCATAAATCGAGGATGGAAAGGGGGTCGCCTGGGGCCACCAGGAGGAAAAGGAGGTCTAGCATGCATGGGAGGTCTTCTCTCTGTCCAGTATGGCTCTTCTTCCTCCCAATATTCCTGTGGTTCTTCTTCCCAGTGTTCATCTGCATGAGCGCTCTCTGGGTGCTCCCTGTGACCCACTGGAGGTCTTCTCTCTCTAGGATTTTCATAGTACTCTTCTGGGAAGTGTTCTTCCTCTGGTTGCCAGATCTCATGGGGTGCTTCCTGGTCATTCGTTTCTCCAGGACCTTCTAAAGAGGGGTCTGTCCAAGCCGAATCCTGGTCCTCTCCGTGTGTTACATCATCTGCTTGCTGATGGTCATAGGGATCCTCTGGCATAATTTCTCTCGGACATTTGGGATCAGGCATTTGTCCTACGTACTGTCCTCGACCACGCGCACGGCCCCTGCCTCTGAGAGGCACTGGCACTTGGCCCCTTCCCCTTCCTCGTGCTACCTGTGGTGGGCCTGTCTGATTCATCACATGTGGCCCCCTAGGAGCCTCTTTAGGTGCATCAGGTTTAAACTTATCATTTTGAGGAGGCTTTGCTTGTTGTGGTGGCCCGTTAGTAACATTGTTGGTTTTAGAAGATTGTAAACTAGACTTCTGAGCATTTTTGTTGGTGGTGTTTGGACTTCCTGTAGGTAGGGATGGTTTCGTAGTGTCCTCTTTTAACTTATCCTGCTTTGCAGTATCAGCAGTAGTACTTTCAGATGTACTATCCTGAGTTTGAGGAATGGGTCCACTCTGAATAAAAAATCCATCCACTGAGTCCAATATGTCATCTGTAAGTGACGGACCAGTGGAAGCACCATCTTTTTTGTTATTTTGGTCGTGGACATTTTTGTCTTTTTCTGGGCCCGTTTGAGATGGAGCAGCTGGTGGCGCATCAGGTTGTGCTGTGTGTTGTTTCATTTGAACGCCAGGGACAGGACTGGATTGCGCTCCATACCCTGGTTGTTGAGGGGGTACAGGAGGTCTTTCAAATCGTGTAGGTGCATTCTGCCTAGGGGGGTTCTCAGGTCTCACTGGAACCCCAGGGTGAGGAGGATTACCTCTGGGAGGTCGGTTAAAACGCTGACCAGCGTCAAATCTAGGTGGTGCATTAAACCGTTGCTGGGGAGGCTGTTCAAACCTTGGGCCTCTGGGACCTTCAAACCTGAAAATGAATGAAAATCAGTAATCTCACTCCAAAGAATTGTGTTAATCGTGTGCGATCCTTATTCTAAATGCATTACCTTGGGCCATCAAATCTTCCACGAGGTCCAGGGGGTCCAGGAGGTCCAGGAGGACGAATCCCTGGTCCAGGCGGACGCACTCCTGGTCCAGGCGGACGAACCCCTGGTCCAGGTGGTCCAGCAGTTTTACCTGCTTCAAGGACTGAATCTGAACCAGAGGATGGGAATGGTTCTGCAGGTGATGGACCCTGTGGAATTACCGGTCCAGAAGGTGGCGGGGCCTGTGGTGAAGGTCCCGACATGGCATCCATGTTAACAGGTGGAGGCATAGATGGAAGCCCTGGGCTGGCTAAATGCATGTTTCCATCTGGTCCGGGGAGTCGATGCTGCCCATATGGTCCCATCATGCCGCCATACGAAGGACCTGCACCATACTGATGCTGCATAGCTCTTAGGGTTGTGATTCTCTCTTGCAGATGAGCTGAAGTTGAATTCATTTGCTCTTGCCATTGTCTCCACTGGGCTTCGTAATCATGTAGCTGGTCTTTGTGTGGGTATGACTGAAACTGTTCTAGCCACAAATTAAAGTGCCTGTCCCACTCTTGGTACAAGGGAGCAAATCGCTGTTGCTGCAGTTCATAGTGTTGCAACTGCATCTCCAAGGGCATTGTCTGGTGGATATAATTAAACAATTATTATAAAATGTTTTTTACTTTGGTATTTTTCCTATGCTTTTACTCTAAACCAAAATATTTTCCAAGATAACCATGCAAATTAAGAACCACTGACTGATTTAGGAAACCAAGAAACTGTACCTGGAGATGTGCTGGCTGTTGAATAACTTGTTGGTACTGTTGCAAGACCTGCTGTAGTTGGGCATGTTCTTGCATCAGTGCCTGGTACTGAATGCTGGCCCTTTGATGCTGCACATGCTGCCAATGGGCAGCTGCTGCCTGAAGCTGCTGAAGACGTGCTGCTTCAGCTGGATCTCCTGCATCAGTGATGCCCCTGGGCTGTGGTGAACATTGGTAATTAATTAATTACGACATGGTATCACATTTTAAAAAATAAAGAAGAGGTTAAAAAACAAATATACATACAATATATGAATAAAACGCTTTATATTATTTCAGAAAAAATTACCTTTGATTCCTCTGGTGGAGGGGGAGGAGGTGGTTCTTCTTTGGGAGGTGGGGGTGGAGGGGTGCTCTTTGGGGGTTCAACTGGAGGTGGTGGAGCAGGAGCATGGCTTCCATTAGATGAACTCTGATTCTGCTTTGCCTTCTCATTTTTCAGCTTTTGCAAATTTTGACGGTGCTGTTGATACCAATATTCCTGCTGCTCCTGTACACAATAAATCCAAATGCAACAAATATTTCTACGTTTGACTAACCATTTTCTTTGAATTCAAATAATGATCAAATATTATTATACATGATCTTACTACAATGACAACAATATTGAAACCATACAATTGAGAAAGCAAAGCAGGAAAAAGGCATTTTTTTTTTTAAAGAAATGTAAAAATTATCATAATAAAGTCATTTCTACAACACGATCATCCCTCCCATATTTGTGACTTGAAGCAAGAAAGAATTCTTTTATGAGCAGGTTTGTTTTCTCTAAAATATGGCAGGATTATTTGTAGCATAAATTAAACTAACTGAAATGGGGAGTGTATATAGATGCTTTTACTGAATGCGGAAGTCACGCCTGACTCCTATCCGGAAAGATGCTTTGCATTTCTGGTCTTCAGTGTTTCTAGTCAAACTATTGTATATTCCAAGATGATAATCTAACGTTAAACTTAAAATGTTTTTAAAAAGCACATGGCTTCATAGCACCATCACTTTGCAATGTCGCAATGACCGTCATTTGTCAGTGCCTCACTCCTCAAAGTTAGATGTGTGTGTAGATGACACAAAGCTGCCACTGTTAGCTATATTGAAAATAGATGGGCACTATTTGAATGGGTTCCTGTGAAGACCGGAACAGAAGAGCATCTAATCGAACATAAGAATTCATAATGGTGGCGCTCATCATTTACTCAGGAAAATAGGTCTAAATTATTTAATAACTGTTATAAGTTATCAGACAGGCCAATTTACGGTAACAGGATTCAGGTAACTATGCGATAGAGCAGTTCAAAACAATTATGACACCGTAGGATGTCCCAAAACTTGCCTACTGTTCTGCTACAAACTTACATGTACGTACATTTTTCTTCACAAAAAGACTACATTTTTTTAAGGTACAGTGTAGGCAAGCAAACTGGGATGCAGTAACAGGAAGCTGCTTAGAAAAAAAATGATCTGCTAGGTTATTAATTTACTTTTAAATAGGTCATTAATATTATTTTTAATGGGAGACTGGGAAAAACTCTGTAATTTATTGTAGTGTAGTTAAATATTGTGGCTGTTTAAATTACAGGTAAAAATCTTCTATTTCATTTTGAAAATGTCATGCTAAGTAAACAAAAAAAGTTATGTAAATTTAGCATTACATAACTTGCTTACCAATGGATCCTCTGCAGTGAATGGGTGCCATCAGAATGAAAGTCCAAAAAGCAGATAAAAAAAAACATATTGAGAAGTGAAAAGCTGCAAGTTTGCTATAGACAAATCTAGGTGTTTTAACTTGATACCATTACTCACATTTTAAAGTTAAATATTTTAGAGTTTAATGTCTTAATGATGGATTTATTTCTAACAACAGTTTTTTCCACTTCATAAGATGCTAACTGATGGACTGGGGTGGTGTGGATTGCTTGTGGATTATTGTAATGTTTTCATCAGCTGTTTGGACTTTCATTTTGACAGCACCCATTTACTGCAAAGGATCCATTGGTGAGCAAGCGAAGTTGCTTCAAATCTGATTAGAAGAACAAAAACTCATCTTCATTAAAACAGGTAATGCAAATAATGTAATAATCTAATATAAAAACATAAAAATGGAATGCACGCTAATTAGAAAAGTGATGTTTTAGATGGTGTATGATATATGTGACCCTGGACCACAAAACCAGTCTTAAGCAGCATGGGTATATTTGTAGCAATAGCCAAAAATACACTGTATGGGTCAAAATGAATTGATCTTTCTTTTATGCTAAAATCATTAGGATATTAAGAAAAGATCATGTTCCATGAAGATACTTTGTAAATTTCCTACCGTAAGTATAATAAAAACTCAATTTTTGATTAATAATATGCATTGCTAAGGAATTCATTTGAACAACTTTAAAGGCAATTTTCTCAATATTTAGATTTTTTTGCACCCTCAGATTCCAGATTTTCAAATAGTTGTATATCAGCCAAATATTGTCCTGTCCTAACAAACCACACATCAATGAAAAGCTTTTTTATTCACCTTTCAGAAGATGTGTAAACATGGTTAAAAAAATGTGGTAACCACAATGTGTTATGATGTACACAAGCTGGAAATATAATGTGCTGTATAAAAAGTGACTGTATGAATACACCAATACGTGATTAATAGTAAAACATGCCACAGAAGCTTGCCTGCAGAGACATCGACGAAAAGTCGGGCTTTTCATCCACCACCGACGCACTGGTATCGCTAACCTGTGATGTTGGAGCGGGGGGCTTTACTGCAGGTGATGAAGATGATGAAGGCTCGGGAGCTGGAGGTTTCACTTCTGGTGGAGGAGGCTGAGGCTGAGGCTGAGGTTGGGTTTGGGGTTGAGGCGGGCCAGCGGGCCCTCTCAGAGCTGATGGATCTTGAAAACTGTTGGGTGGTGCGGTATGACCAACACCGCCTGTCTGCCAGTACGAAGGCGCGCTGTTGCCGGCGTTGCCCGAGTGATGCAGCACCGACTGCAGCTGCTTCTGATGGAGCTGCTGCAACTGCTGCATTTGTTGTAAATGCTGCTCATGTAAACTAGAGAAATTAGACGACGGTGTAACAGACGGAGCGCCATACCCTCCAAATCCTCCTCCAGCTGCTGCTGCTGCTGCTGGAGCTGGAGCTGGAGGCTGAGCTCCCCTAAACTGATGAGGCCGCGGGCCGAAGTGTGGAGGAGGCTGGTGTCCACCTCCGTAACCGCCCCAGGAGGGATGCATGCTTGAACCGAGACACTGCGGGCCAGGCAAGGCCTAGCCGCCTGATCGCATAAAGCCGGTTACTTGGTAACTGTCGCTACAACTGTTTGCAAATGTGATCGCAGTTATTAGCACAGGCTCTAACTATCAAACGAAAGTTTAAAGGATTATTTTTCTTTACAGGTGTGCAAGAAACAAGTCATTTAAATTCATAATTATTGTCTAAATGCTATTTCCTCGAAGAGCTCGTATGCGTGCCTGTCTGCGCCTGCGTCTGAGCGTCAACATGACGCTCAATTTGCGTAATACGTCATCGCATTTCTTTTACACTTCCGTGTGAAAAACAGGCGCTTTAGCACCACCTGTCGCACTGGTTCAGTGATTCAAGTCAATACTGTTTTCTGGAGCCGAATTTTATTTTTCAGATTTTAAGTTGTACATGTTAAGAATTATTTGTTTTTATTTTATTTCTCGATGAAAACCATAAGAAACATAGTTTATCTAGACCATGAGTAGAGAAAGATGAGTCTGGGTGTCATGTGGTTGTCATATCTGATAAAGGCAGCTGCCTTCCCAACAAAAACAAAACGTTTTCACAAATATTGAAAACGTTTTATTTTGGTGGCAGTTAGGAAATGCTGCAGTACGTTTAAAAAAAAAAAAAAAAAAAACACCCAAAATGTGAAAATCGTGTAATGCCAACATGACCACAAAAACAAAACCAATCCAAACTGCAACTTCTGTGAGACATTTTATTTATCAGTTAAAATAACGTAATCTGTATGTTGTGATAAAACTTGTATATCTAAACTACATCAAAATGAAACATGGTCCCAAAAAGATGATTGAATTAAAAAAAAAAAAGAAAAGTATGTGACAGCACCAAAACAAGTGAGTAGTATCTTCCATTATGGAACTGCCAGAAAGAGCAATTTACTTCATAAAGAGAATTGCTGACCAGATTTTAATGTAGGCTACTACGCTTGCACGGGTGTGACCATGATGCAGTGATGTAAACATGCTTGCACAGCAACCGCAAAACATTCTGTTTCCTTTTCCACCTGTATGTCTTATTGTCCTCTTGAAAAGGACACTATGTATACCCAAAGTCCCATTCAAGGTCAGGTGTGTGGTATACCACAAGAGATAAATTCCTGCATAGCAACAGTCTTCAAAAGTACTTTGAAATTCAAACAGTTACAGTCTAGTGCAGGCTTCTGGTCTCTGAATGAAGGTGTAGGTTCAAATCCCACTTCTAAGAAGATTTTTTTTTTAGAGTGACTAGACAAAATGCAAAAATGTCATTTGTATTCAATATAGCACCAAAAGGCAACCACCACTGATAAAACTACTTATCAAATTACCTGAATCAGTTTGGCTCAAAATGGCTAAGGCTAATGGCCAATGTCTAATGGCTTACTGTCAGTTAAATGTTACCCAATTCTGATTTTTTGCTCATACAACCCCAATTCCAGAAAAGTTGGGACGCTTCATGAAATGCCATTATATCAAGAATATGTTATCTGTTCATTCTCTTTAACCTTTATTTTTTGACTAAAGTACAAAGAAAAAATTGCAATGTTTTTAATGGCCAACTTTTAATTTTATTTTGTAAATATGAACAAATTTTCATTTTGATGGCTACAACACACTCCAAAAAAGTTGGGACAGAGGCAAAATAAATGAGAAAAGGTTATAGCATATCCAAATTAAACTGTTTTGAAACAGTTCACAACAAGCAGGTGAAACAGAAATAGATCATGGCTCATCACTTTGTGCCAAAATCACAAAGAATTGATGTCTTTCACCAAATACTTCACATAATATTGTGAAAAGATTCAAGGAATCCAGAGAAATGTACGCCTGTGTAGGGCAAGGTAAGATAAATATAGCCACATGGGCTCGGGAGTACTTTGGAAAACTGCTGTCACTTAACACATTCTGCAGCTGCATCAATAAATGCAACTTGAATTTCTGTTACTTTAGCAGAAAGCTATACATCAATTCTATGCAGTAATGCCATGGGGTTTTCTGGGCCAGAGCTCATTTCAGATAGTCAAAAAGACTGTGGTCAGACGAGTCTATGTTTCAGCTTGTTTCTGGGAAAAATGGACATTGAGTTCTCAATACCAAAGACCAAAGGGACCAACCAGACTTTCATCAGCGACAGATGCAAACGCAAACGACTGTCATGGTATAAGGGTGCAGTAGAGCAAACGGCATTGGTGACTGGAATATGTGCAAAGGTACCACTGAAATAGAGGCATGTGTTGAGATTGTACAGACACTATACTGCCATCAAGATGACGTCTTTCATGGGAAGTCCATGATTATTAGATCAAGACAATGGCAGGTCTCATTCTACATGTGCTACAACAGAGTGGTTTCGTAGACGCAGACTGAATGTGCTAGATTGGCCTGCCTGCAGTCCAGATCTGTCTCTTGTTGAAAATGTATGACCAGCCATGAAAAGGAGAATCAGACAATGACAATCACAGTCTGCTGAGCACCTGAAGTTTTTTATCATGCCAGACTGGACAACAATTTTGCTTGCAAAACTTGAAGTATTAGTATCCTCAATTCCCAAACAATTAAACATTGTAATTAAAAGGAAAGTTGATATGGCACAGTGTTAAACATGCCTCTGCCCCAACTTTTTTGGAGTGTGTTGCAGCCATGAAAATCAAAATTAGTTGATATTTACAAAATAAAATTAAAAGTTGTCCAGTGAAAACACTGGATTTTTGTTCTTTGTACTTTAGTCAATTAAATAAAGGTTAAAGAGAATAAACAGAAAACATATTCTTGATTTTACGGCATTTCATGAAACTTCCCCAGATAGCACATGTACGTCTGCAGGATATCTGTTAAAGATCTCTTGATCTGGAAAGCATCTGCTGTGTACAAACGTCTGGCAGACGTCTGCAAGATGTCAGTTTTACATACATTCTAAATCATAAACATCTTAAAGACATCTAATAGACGTCTATTTGACATCTGATAGGAAATATCCAATAGAAGTATTGCAGATGAGCAAACTACGTCTTGCAGATGTAAATGTAGATGTCAAATAGATGTCTCTGAGATGTATCATATCAGGGTCCCAACTTTTCTGGAATTGGGGTTGTAACAGACACCGATCGGATGTGTTCTATGACCGTGTAAACAGGAAAAAAAAAATTATGCATTCAGATATTTCGATCGGTTTCAGGTCTCATTCATATGTGGAAATAAATCAGATATGTCCCAATGTGACCGTCATGTGAGCGGGCAGACCGGATTTTCTGAGGCACTGCGTTCTGTACGTCATTAAAACTGTGACAATTTGCTACTTCTCCGCAGTTTTATGATGTCATATTATTCTCAGTAGGAAGCACGTGCGGAGGCGGTAAATGAATGACAACATCATGGTGATGTTTGGTGAACTTTGCATACATAACAGAGCTAGCATCAAGCATATTTTGCATTCGTCCATCTTGGCTAGCGTATGCTGCAGGGTATGACAATTGTAAACAGACGAATTGGATATGGGTCACATGAAAGAACGTGTAAACGGACGTTCAAAAAAAATGGATATAGGCAACAAATCAGTATTGGGCATCAAGACCTGCATTGTAAAAGAGGCCTATGTGGTCTAAGGTTACAAACACAAAGATTTCCAGCCTTTTTTAAGGACATGAGGTTTCTGGTTTTTGGATGGAGCTGTGGGTTCAAATCCCAGTCTTGACAGCAACCATTTAGAGTGACCTGGCATGAATGTAAATGCAAATGTATCATTTGCATTTAACAGAATACCAAAGGACAGGTACCACTGATAGGACGGATCAACAAATAACCTGCATCAGGTTTCAGGATGGCCAAGTGGTCAAAGGTGCCAGACTCAAGGGTTTCCAACATTTCAGGACATTAGGTTTCTGGTGTCCAAATGGAGAACTGGGTTGAAATCCCAACAGAGTGACTATACAAGAAATTAAACCTTAAAGAATGCAAACACATTAAGTGCTATCATTGCAGTATTGAAGGCTCCATTGATTGGACTCATAGTGCAAGCAACCCAAAATGTCAGAATGGCAGAGTGTTTTAAAGCACCAAGAATGTCAATATAACATCAGGTTGACGTTGGACCCCAGTGTTGGACAGATTGTGCATTTTGGTGGAGAATGAAAATCAGGTTGACTTGATTTAACATCAATTTGATGCTGACTTAACATTGCATTTTGGTTACACAACCTAAAAACAACAAAATACCAACATCAGCTGACATCGATATTGGACATCAAATTAACGTTGACATTAATGTTGAAATTAACCAAATATCAACATCTAATGAAGTTGTATGCCTTCTGGGAAGGTTTTGCAACCTTCTGAGGTAATGAGGATTCTAGTCTCTGATTGGAAACATGGGTTAAAATCCTGCTTGTAATATAAAAGATTTTGGAGTAAGTAGACAAAAATTCAAAACTTAAAAGAATGTAAATGCATTAATTGCTATCATTTGCATTTTACATATTTGCATTGCCATACGACAGGCTCCACTGGTATGACTGGTCAACAAGAAACTAGCCTTAGGTGTCAGAATGGCAGAGTGCTGATCTCAAGCACTGAGTTTTTTGGTCTCTGAATGGAGGTATGGGTACAAATCCACTTCGGATAGCAAGTTATACAGTGACTAGACAAGAAAACCAAGTACTATCATTTGCATTCTACAGTGTCATATTGAAGGCTTCATTGATAGGAGTGAGCATTAAATACAGTCCACTATGTGTCAGCTTTAGAGTAGCTAGACATTAAAACTCAAAGAATGTAAATGGATTAAGTGCTATCATTTCCATTTTACTATTTGCATTACCATAAGACACGCTCCAATGATATTACTGATCAACAAGAAAGCAACTTTAGGTGTCAGATAGGAGCGATCATTAAATGCAGTGTCAATGTCACTAGGTGTCAGAATAAAAGTTTTAGAGTGACTAGATGTTTAAACTCAAAGTGTTATCATTTGCATTCTACATAGTGTCACATTTCAGGCTCCACTGATATGTCTGTTAGAGTATTATTGTTTAGAATGGTTGAGCGTCTTAAGAGATCAAGTTAATAAATCACCTCTCTGACGATGCAATCGACCACTTTTGAATTATTAGCCCAAATAGTTAACCACTAAGTTAACTCATTAACCCAAAAATGTAAAATGAATCTAAATGTGCAGTGTGTTTATGAACTTGATTCCACACTGTTGTCATGGCTGTGTATTTGTATTATATTTCATGTCACTCAAACAGAAAAACACAGTGCTAGTTATGTCAAAGTCTTGAGTTTGATTCCCAGGCATTGCATGAATTGATAAAATGTATAGAAGGTTTGCACTTACGTCATGATTTGGTCAGTTACCCGGATACACAGCCATATTGGCGATACTCAGATGTAAACAACAGCATGGGTTGCATGGTTAATGTACTACTGCATATGTTGTTCTGCTAATTTATGCTGTCTATACCACAGAAAAAAAAAATGTGTGGAAGCTACTAAATCATATAGAGAAGGACATAGTAATCAGGAAAGGGCGCGTTATATTGACAAACTAAAGTAAATTTGTGGTAAAGATATGTATGAGCAGTGAGTTATTCTATAATTAGCGGTACATTTAGAATTTGACAATGTCAACTGTTTCCCAAAAACCCAAACATGACCTTACATAGCTGCTTTGAAACAATCTATATTGTATAAAGTGCTATATAAACAAAGGTGATCTGTAGGAATATGTGCATAAAATACCATCTATGTTTGCTACTGTCCACCATGTTACCTTTACTGGGTAACACAGTTGACAGGTAATTTAGTTGACATTTTTAGTATTCTGGGCCTGTACTCAACATGGAAGATATGGGACATATGGTATGTTTAGAAATATATTTTCATAAACAAAACATAAGTTTTAGTTAAATTGTCTTGTTAAAATTTGCAGCAATAATACTTGTGTAACACTGTTGACAGTCAATTAATCCACTCTTGACACAGGTTTGTTAGTTTAATCAATATTTGGGGTAAGAGAGAGAACGTAACTTCTAGTGTTTCATCCATGTGCTTCTAGAGAAAATATCATCATACTGTGCAAATTATGTGAGAATGGGACAAACCATTCCTTTTTGAGGGGGGTTTTTCTAGTGGGTAACTTAGTTGACAGTAGGTTTTCGGACAGAAATAAAACAAGTTATATCACAATAAACACTTAGTATTTTTGAAGCGCACACCCAAATGTCTCAATAACCTAATCTAACTGAAGACAAAACTATGAAATTAATTTATATTTGAGGTAATGTTCATGCTTAAATGCATAGTAGAATGAGCAACTTTACAAAATCGGACACTAGGCTTGTATGTGATATGAACATCATTTTTGAACAAAAGATATGGCTTTTTCAACATATAGTAGTGTGATTGGGAAAAATATAATTGTGTACTAGAAAATTAAGCTTTGGGGCTTTATATTGATGAAAATATATTACAAATATACTTCACAGACATGAGATATACCCACAATTATAGAATGACCCCAGTATTAATTAAGATGTTAGCTTAATATTTCACCTACCTGACTGGAAGTGATAAGAACAAACACAAATGTTGTAAAGATTCTTGCCCTAGAAGTTCAGTTCAGCCAACCTTTTGTTCCTCAGACAGTTTTTTTGCACAGTCTAAAGTACTCTAAATGTTTTTCCCAGTCCAACCGATTAGCCCAAAACATGACAATAATTCACTGTTTTCAGCAGTAATAATCGGCAAAATATGAGTTTGGTTCGGTTCAGTGGCATTGTTTACATTCAGTCCTGCCAATATAGCCAACAGATGATGCACCGTGAAAACACTCTATACCCTGAATGCAATGCAGTTTGCTTTATTTTTTTAAAAAGTGTCTGCCAAATGCATGAATATAAGTTTGATGGAACCGAAACCAGTGTTAGATCCCCATTATTTGTAGCTACCAACTGTGTCTTATCACATGTTAGATGAAGCACAGCCAAGCTATAGACAGAGACTGCAGTGCTAATATGTAATTGTGAGCTGGTGGTGTTGCCAAGCGACAGATTGAATGCAGGTTTTGCTAATGGATGCATTAGTGTTTAATTATTATACTCATGCTAAGAATCGAATGAGCTACAAGCAGGCCTATAAGCACGCATTAGGAAAAACATAATTTCCCTTTTCTCTTCATCTTGCTTTTCCGTTTTCTTCATCCATCCTTCTTTATCTTATTCCTTGAGATTTTGTTCTACTTGTGTCCACTCTTACATATCCGGCATCTAGTGCTTTTTGGGAGTTAATTACGATCTCTTTCATATATAATGTGTAATTAAATCCCACACA
Organism: Cirrhinus mrigala; assembly: GCA_036247105.1. Classification (NCBI taxonomy): domain Eukaryota; kingdom Metazoa; phylum Chordata; class Actinopteri; order Cypriniformes; family Cyprinidae; genus Cirrhinus; species Cirrhinus mrigala. Next base: position 7,421,006 of record CM070026.1, read on the forward strand.
CACTTTCATAATATCAGTGTGTCTTTAACAAACAGCACAGTGTCCAACGGAAGTCCTTACACACTTTAAAATAAGACACAATTTAACGGAACAGCATCACAGCTGTATAAACCAATAATGTAATACATATTCACAAAGCTGAATTTTCTCAGTTCATATGTTTATATTTACACCATAACATTCACACAAGCTCCTTGTCTTATGTGAAATGCATCTTAGTCTCAAGGCAAGGTAGTCTAAATCTCTAAAAGGCTACTGAGCAAGAAAATGTCATCTGAGCTGTGATAATACTGAGCCTTGGAGAATATCCTTGTGTGACATTCACTCCTACACAACTGCGGTAGTGTGGCCGAGCACATGCTGTTCCCTGCTAAACACACACACATAAACATATACACACATACATAAACACACTCACAGATGCAGATCTCTGTGTTTAGTCTAAGAACGCTCTTTGCTTTTGCTCGTTAACTCCAGCATGGCTGTTATATGGAATATACAAACCCGAGCTGCATGCTAATTATGGTTTAAAGAAACGTGTTTGTCAGATTCAGTTAGTCATAACAATGCACTTCACATAGATGGACATGAGTCATAACTCATAATGGCAGTATTATAGGTTCTACCTAGAAAAAAACGTCAGAAATTAATGGCACAGGATCCAGTTGTTGACTCAAACAAAATCAACAGTATGTTTTTCTTTCTTTCTTTCTTTCTTTCTTTCTTTCTTTCTTTCTTTCTTTCTTTAAGTTTTCCACTACAATTTCCATTTTTAACCCTGCTGGGGGAAAATAATGCTGCTTTACGATGTTTTTTAAATACTACAATAAAAATAAAATAGTAATAGTAATTCATAATATTAATGGCTATTAATTTTATTTTTTTATTTAATTCTAACATAATGTTGACGAAGTTCAATAACAGTATATAAGACACTGATGGAGCGTGTATGTGTTGATTTATTTTCTTATTTTTCTCCCCCTGATGGAGCATAGGTGCCGCTAGTGCGTGGAAACACGTGACGTAACTCACAGTAAGGTAATTCCACATCCATGAAACGCTTACGCTCTGACGCAGTTGCCCTTTTTAGGAGACATTCGTCATTCAAATGATTATAATACTAGGCCAGTGAATGCCTGTTGCTGCACTGATTGAAAAGTGCATGGGTGGAACTGGAATTTCAAAATCGGGACTAATACACCTCAACCAGAATAAATCCATGGCAAAATACAATTTCTTTTGGGGATATTTGGAATGAACGCGAATGAACGAAACTACATCTCTGGAGGCGATAATTCAATCAGGTGAGTATGTTTAAGGTCAATTAATTCGCATGTTTACCCATATATATAACAACATACACATACAAACGCTATATTTTCCATTTGATCCTATTTTATTTACCGCATCTTTCTTTTTTCCTTTCCACTTTTCAGCCAGGGCGAAATGCAGGTATCCAAAAGCCCTTTTATCGCCACTGTCAATGCAGTCACATCGAGACAAGAGCTGCGCTGGATAATCGAACCAGTGATGCCCAGTGAGAGTCTGGACCAGACCAGTGAACCAAGCTTCAAAAGAAATATACAGGTACAAATACTTGAAATGCAACATATTATAACATTTATGTAAACTGTGGACTTAAATGCGTAAAATAAACTGATAAGAATAGCAAATATGTAAAAAGTAAATGTTTGGTCAACAAATGTGACCTGGCCACAAAACCAGTCGTAAGGGTCAATTTTGTTTAATTGAAATTTATACATAATCTGAAAGATGAATAAATAAGCTCTCCGTTGATGTATGGTTTGTTAGGATATGATAATATTTGGCTGCAATACAACTATTTGAAATCTGAATCTGAGGGTCAAAAAAATCTAAATATTGAGAACATCGCCTTTAAAGTTTTCCAAATGAAGTTCTTGGCAATGCATTTTACCATTCAAAAAATTAAGTTTTGATATATTTACGGTAGGGATTTTACAAAATATCTTTATGGGACATGATAATGATTTTTGGCATAAAAGAAAAATCGATAATTTTAACCCATACAATGTATTGTTGGCTATTGCCACAGATATATCCATGCTACTTATGACTTGTTTTGTGGTCCAGGGTCACAAATAATAATAATAAATAATTAAAAACTATAGGTGGTCTCTGCCTGAATCAGTGTTATACAGCTATAGCAAAAATATGATGATATTAATATATTGAATTCACACACACACACACACACACACACACACACAAAAATCCCAATTTAAGATGTTTAAACCAGAATGCAAAACACTCATTTGTATTGAGCTACAGTACTTGTGACAACTTTCCAGTGTGACAGCTAGCCCCAGTCTTCTCTGTATAATTGCATTAATCTTTAAGAGATAACAGCAAATCAATAAAGTAAAGAAGGACAGAAATGTATTATTCCAGTTTTTAAAACAATACCGTTTTTGCTTCATTATCAGCTCACTCCAGATGAAGAGGAAAAGATAAGACGGAGAAGAGAGCGTAACAAAATGGCTGCTGCCAAATGCCGTAACCGCAGACGAGAACTTATTGACATTCTTCAGGAGGTGAGTAATAGGGCTGAACTGCCATTTTTATTTTCATACTGTGTTCAGGGTGGTGCACCTCTCTGATAAATCTTGTTTGTCTAGTTTTAACCTGAGAACTTCTGTAATTGAATCTACAAAAAATCTATTAAGAGTGACATATGATGAATGAATCATTCAAGTATTAACATAAATTAATGTTTTAATAGTTTCAAATCAAAACCAACTCCACTGGACAGTCACACTTTCAAAAACAAAGTTTGTTTATTGGCATCAGTGGTTCCATGAAGAAGCTTTAAAGGAATAGCTCACCTAAAAATCAAAATTGAAAGTTGAAAATTTACTTACCTTCAGGTCATCCAAGATGTAGATGAGTTTGTTTCTTCATGGGAACACATTCAGAGAAATGTAGCATTACATCACTTGCTCACCAATGGATCCTCTGCGGTGAATGGGTGCCGTCAGAATGAGAGTCCAAACAGCTAATAAAAACATTCACAAGTAATCCACACCACTCCAGCACATCAATTAATGTCTTGTGAAGTGAAAAGCTGCATGTTTGCAAGAAACAAATCCACCACTGAGACATTTTTTGAACTTTAAGCTGTTACGAGTAAAATTCCTCAATCCATAATATTGCCTTCTTCACTGAAAAAGTCTGAATCAGAAGAGAAATATGCAGAGTTAAAGTGAAAACATTTCAAAACAGGACTAAACAAATCAGTAAATTTTGATGTGAGAGGACAACAAAAGATGGACTTTTTAACTGGAGGAAGCGGTATTATGGATTATAGGCTGGTATTTTGGCCAGAAGCAATGGTTTACAATTAAAACACCTCAATGATTGATTTGTTACTTAAAAACACTCCGCTTTTCACTTCAGACGTTAAGAGTGTGGATTATTGTTACATTTTTATCAGCTGTTTATACTCTCATTCGGACGGCACCCATTCACTGCAGAGGATCCATAAGTGATGTAATGCTAGATTTCTTCAAATCTGTTCAGATGAAGACATAAACTCATCTACATCTTGGATGACCTGAGAGTGAGCCATCCAAGTTCTTTTAATTTTTGAATGAACTGTTCCATAGAACCTTTCCAATGCACAAAGGTCCTTTATAGTGGAAAAAGATTCTTAAGAATATTAAAATGTTCTTTATACAAAGAGAACTGTTCACTGAAAAGTTCTTCAGCAGACCTAAAATGGATCTTTTATGTTATTGCTATGAAAACCTCCAATTGGACCCTTTATTTTTAAGAATGCATCACACTCTGCTTCGGGGAATCTGGTACTGTTACGTAATATCCAGAAGCACATGCTAATGGGATCCAGCTGTGAATTTGTTTTCAGGAGACTGAGCGCTTGCACATGGAGCAGGTCGTGCTGCAGAGGCAGGTGAGCTGCCTGCAACAGGAGAAAGAGCAGCTGAAAATGCTACTGGCATCCCATGCATCCATCTGCACACTGGACAAACCTCATTCCTCTGACAATTTTATGTCAGGAGAGCCTCTAGCATCCAAAATTTCCATCACAATAAAACAGGAACCTCTGGATGACGTAAGTGGGTCGGGACATTTGACAGAGCTCCAGCTGACAGAGAAAGGCCCTGACTTACAATAGATTCAATGAAGATGATGACGCACCAGCGATTTTTTTTATTTAATATTTTTGTAAATACCTCATTACCACTATGAAAGAGACATTCCGTGTTCAGCATCCAACTTTGCCTGTGGTAAGAAACCCATTGCAGATGAAAGTGAAAACAGTTCTGGTGCTCTTTTATTTTTTCCTTGTTTCCATGTAGTGACCATGTCTATTATAATTGTCTTTGTAACAGCAATGATATTTTTTACCAATGTTTGTAAATGACTGGTTTTTAGATTTAAAGGGCTCAAAAATAAGAAAAGAATAGCCTGATGTTGAACATGTCGAACATTATTGTGAATTGTACCGAGTTAAATAAGTTACTAAGGTAATGTTATCTAGCTGAGCTGGCTTTAAAGTTAATGATTTGTAATAATCTGAAAGCATCAGTTGGAATGATCTGAAAATTAACAACCAAATCAATATTGTTTAATACCACAGGCCATATTATTTTCTAGCCAAAGTGTTTATGAATTTATAACTGTAATTTTAATAAATATGAAATGTTCAGTAATGTGTTGAAACTTTAACAAGTGAACTATTATGATTTATTACATTTATCACATATACATTTTTGTGTTGAGTAAATGTTATGTCATTTTTATGTGTGCTATAAATGGTTATCAGCAAATGATAACATTTTCAGACTATATGTAACTTCACGATTATATAAAAGCATTTTTGCTGAATATATTCTGTCTGAGTATATATAACCATGTATTTTACATAAAATTACATAAAAAATAAATGCAATTCACTTTTTCATTGTTTTTTCATTAATATTTGAAAACAAGTATAAGGGTTAATTTTTCCAGAATGAAAATTCAGTCTTTATTTACTCACCCTTATGTTGTACCAAACCTGTATTTCTTCTTTCTTCAGCAGGACACCACTGAAAATATTAAGAAGAATTTTAGTCCACAGTGCACACATTGAAATGTTGTATACTTAATGTATAGGCAAATTAATAAACTTTTTTTTTTTTTTTCAAAATATCTCCTGTTTGTGTTTAGTTTCAAAAACATGACGGTGAGAAATGATGACACAATTTCTATTTTCGGGTAAACTATCCCTTTAAGCTTAGAGTTACACGCAACAAGATACAACATGCCACATAGGATGCAATAAACGGTGGATATTTTGACGTCTGCACGGGAGTGGCAATGCTCAGGCACGCACGAAGAGCCCCCCTTCCCCATCCCGTTACAAAAGGAGGAGGATTTCCACTCCGCTGTTGGCATGAGTTCCTGTTTGGGATTTGGGAATCTGACTTTCAATTCACTGAGGCCTCTGTGATTACTATTTAAAGGTCACAGGATATTGTGAAAAATTCCCCAAACTTTTAATAGCTTTCTTCAGGTGTGAAATAGGAAGAATGGTGTTAGGTGTCCGGTGTTCACACAGAGCCTAAACCTTGACTCGCATTTCCTTTTAAAAACAAATGCAGTATGTTGCTCAATCAGTGAGATGGAAATCTACTACTATATATAGTATGTTACTTAATAAAAAGGAAGTAGAGAACTTGAGTATGAAATTTGTCTTGTAAACATGTTGTGTATGGTTTAAGATTATTATTTCAAATTTAATAGTAATATAACAGAAATAAAAAGGAAAAAAGCCTTGACTGAATCTTGTTCAAACTACCAACACAGATCATTATCCCATGGTGCAGCTGGTTATTTTTGTATCAGCAGCCAATAAGCTGATGCTCAACATTAAAATTTTTGACTACTGCTTGCTGTAGCAGTTTTCAGCACGCTTCATAAACCCTCCACCTTCCCCTACAGGTGCTACATATGTAGCAGCAGTATTTCATACGTTCTCACAGCAGCATGTCTGTGGATGTATTGGCAGTATAGCTGTCTCGGTACTTGCTCTGCCGCAGCAGTGGCATAGCAGATCGGTTCGATCCAGACCAAACACATTAACATTTCCATGTATATTACCATGCTATACTTTCAGAGGGTTGTCATGACATGAATATATCATAACTGGAACATTTCCATTGTTTACGTGATGAGTCAAAATAAAATGAAGGGTTCTTTATTGCCATTGATGGTTATATGAGTAAGCTTTAACATCCATGGAACATTTCAGTTTAAAAAAAAAGGTTCCAGAAAAAGGTTCTTTAGAACCTTTCCTTGGTTCTTTGGGAAATGTAAAATGCTTCTGTGGCATTCCTGCAAAAACACCCTATTTGGAACCTTTGTTTTTTTAAAACATGTATCCTGTGTGAACTTGTGGGGCACTTACTTCATTCATCCATAAAACACCTTAAAAGTAAATACAACATGACTAAGAAGAGCGGGTATAAGCTCTGAGAAAAGACTTTTTTGTCTGTCTTCTAATATTTGTAAGTGCACTGAATGTGTCTCTCCTTAAAACTAAAACGTATTTTGAAAGGTATTAAAGACCATAAACCAAAGAAAAGATTACAAAACCTGTAGCCTCTAGCAAAACCATGCAGTTTACAGCCAGACAAGGCAGACCCTCCTCGCGTTCACACCTACAGGCGTGGCTCCGAATTCCACTTCCTCCTCACCCGCATCATTACGTTTAAGTAACACATCACCAGAAACTTAGGAGACTTCAGTAGTGGTTATTACTTTGATGTAACTGAGCACAGAGAAGGATCTACTTCAGTATTATGGCAGATAAAGGACCTATTCTGACCTCAATCATTATTTTCTACTTGTCCATCGGAGCCGCGATATTTCAGATCCTCGAGGAGCCGCATTTAAATGCAGCTCTGGACGAATATAAAAACCACACTGCCTATTTATTACAGAAATATCCTTGCTTAAAAGAGGAGGATTTGGACCAAATTATTAAGGTAGGCTATATAATTTGATCCCTCAAGTGGTGTTTACAGAAACAGTTTGGTAACTTTGTTTAGGCAAACTTTTCAGAAGCTCTTGGGGAAAGTTTTCAAGTGTTTTCCAAGTGTTCATTAAGTTTCGATTATTGTTTCCAATATAATACATTTACCATTGCTATTGTGCATCTTCTCTCACACAAGCGACTACTAAGAAGTTTTCGTCTGAATTTAATGCAAGTTTAGAGCATTTCTCAAAGCGAAACTTTGTCCTAAACGTGTCAAATCTCTGGAGGTGGCGGGGGTTGGCGAACCTAAAAAAGACTAAGGCGCGATTGTTCCAAGTTTGTGGACTTTTCCCCCGTGGGCAATAAAAGTGGCGAAGTCATTCTTAGGAATGTGCATTTGCCAGTCACAGATTGTGGACACACTCAAACGCGACTAAGTACTACGAGAAAACACGCACACGTGCTTTATGCATCGAATATGAAAACAAAGCAAGCGGTTGTTTCGGTTTGGAACTATTTTCAAAACTGGTTACCCTCATAACTTCTAGGTCTAATATTAGGAACAATATTTTCATTTGACTTATATTCAAGACACGAAATCAAAACGAAACGTTTCACTCCACCTAGTAAGTTTTAATGTATTTACAGTAAATGCCTTATGAAACATAATAGACTACAGTTTTAGTAATCATCTAATTCTGATTCATTTGACACGAGTTTCATCCAGCTCATCTTAATGGTTATTCAACAAACCAGTTCTTATGCTCATATTTTTTAGTTGTTTATTTACACTACTAGTCAAAAGTTTTTTAACAGTAAGTTTTTAAATGTTTTTTTTTTCTCTCTTCTGCTCACCATGCCTGCATTTATTTGATCCAAAGTACAGCAAAAACAGTAAAAATATTGCAAGACATATTTAAATATTTTTACTATTTAAAATAACTTCTTTCTATTTGAATAAATAAATAAATAAAATAAAAATATAGAAAAATTTATATGACTTTTGAATTGTATAGTATAATGTTGCAAAAGCTTCTTATTTTCAGATAAATGCTGATCTTTCTATTAATCAAAGAATCCTGAAAAAATGTACTTGATTGTTTTAAATATTGATAATATTAATAATAATAATGTTTCTTGAACAGCAAATCAGCATAGAATGATTTCTGAAGGATCATATGATTTGACACTGAAGACTGGAGTAATGATGCTGAAAATTGAACTTTGATTTAACATTTTAAAATTCAAATAGAAATCAGTTATTTTAAATACATAAATGCATAAATAAATGCAGCGAGCGGAAGAGAATCCTTTAAACAACAACTTTTGACTGGTAGTGTATCAACATCTAAATTAAAAATTTGAAATAGGATAACTAGTATTGAAATCTTATCTCATATGGTAACCACAGATGTTTACTATACACACTAAGGTGTGTGAGCTTTTGTAATTTGTCACATGATATTGCAAAAAAAAAAAAAAACATTAACTACAGCATTAATTCAGTCAAACCTGAAGAACATTTTATGAATGACATCAGTAAATACACAGTATGTACACAGTAATGGCATTGTTCTGCACATAAGTGCATGTACTTGTTTTACAACTTTTGGAATGTCATTTACAGTATTGATGCTGACAACATGCCATATATGGTGACTAATCACAGCTTTTAAAAACACTTTGCATGACTGTTATTATGTAAGTTCTGTGTTTTCTAATATGACACTAAATATGGTTCACTAACATGACAACTGCACTTTAAGTACTGCAACATTTGTTATTCAGAATCAGAAAGATGATTTGAAACACATTGCATTGCATCAAATTTGACTGTGTTAAGATTTGAAAAAGCTACTTTTTTCTATAGTTATTAGTATCATATTTGACCATGGCTGATCTGATTTGGAAAAAAGAAAGAAAGAAAAAAAAAAACAAAAAAAAAACTGTCAAGCCCTCATACTTACTTTTACTGGGCATGATGTATCATGATGTGGCAAAGAAAACCTGTTCCTCTGGTTTTTAAACAACACCATTGTGTTGGCATAAGCTAAATACTGATATTTACATGAACAAGCTGGAAGATAGTGATACAACAGTGTTTTTGTTGTATGAAAATTACATTTTAAATTAAGTTGTTTCAGAGACATATCACACTATACTTCTGAAGTTAAAGAGATCGAAACTGGGACATCCTACACTTTGGGTTGATTTGAGTTGGGTGTGTTTGTTTGCATAGTCGCTAATTTAGGCATTTAAATAGCCATGTTTACGGTCACAGAGATCGGCTGACTGCAGCCATGCTGACTCTAACTAGTGTACTGGTTCACAGACAAGGGTTTATTTTGCTGATATCTCCACAAACACTAAACACTCTTCCTCTTTTCCTGTTGTTTTGACTTATGTATGGAGCCTGTTTCCGCCTCGGAGTAAAAATGAAATGGGTAACGTGAGGTGAGATGAAGTGAAGACACAATATTGAAAATATGAGAGAAAAAGTCTTTAAAGTCTTCCTTTGTCGAATATAAAGTCCTTTGAAGTATTACCTTTTTCAGCTTGACTTTTTCTTTTATCCGATTTGCTTATTTTGTAGTTTCTCCCAGATGTAATTTGAGATGCGTAGAATTCTTCTTTCATCGTCTTTGTTTACATGCAAAAAATTTTTTCTCTTTTCATGCTATGTTCAAATATTCTCATTTGGCATTTGTATTTTATTGTTTGGTAACAGTTAATATTCTGTTTTATGTTTCAACATCAGGTTGTAGCCACAGCGGCTGGAAGAGGTGTGACTGTAACAGGAGAAAAACAATTCAAGAACTGGAGTTGGGAGAACGCTGTTTTTTTCGCCGCCACAGTCATCACTACCATAGGTACGTGCACTGTACTGACTTTTTGTAGCCCTGTTGTAAGTTCAAAATATTTCAAGTTCATATCTTTTTTGTTATAAATTAACCCAGCTGATGTGATATCAGCATTGATTCGCAAAATCAAAACAAGGAGTAGTGATTCAACTTTGCGTCATGTCAATTCAAGCATGAGTAAGTGTTATTAATTTATGACAATGGTAGAGCACTCAAAAATAATTCCCAAAAATAATGAGAAAGTCTTTGTTTTATTTAAGTGTCATAGCCTTATTATCATTAGAAGACTGAATTGAATGTCAACAAGAAATTAATTATTATTATTATTATAATTGTTATTAAAAAAAAAGATTACTCTCAAAATTCAAACATTTTTACTTGCTATTCTGAGGGAGAAAAATTATAATTGCAAGAAATAAAATCAGAATTGCGAGATTTTCTCACAATTCTGAATTTATATCTCACAATTTTATTAGTTTATGTCTTGCAATTCTAAGACAGAATTCAGACATTTTTTTTTTTCCTCTTACGATTATGAACTTATATCTCTTTTGAATTAATATCTATGAGTTTACATCTGAAAATTCTGGTCTTGTTTCCAGAACAGAATAAAAATTAAAGATAATTGTTTTATGTAGAGTTTAGGCTTTTTGTCGTGCAAATATGAGTTTGTATCTCATTAATCTGACTTCTTTTTTTTTTTTTTTTTCTCAGAAATGCAAGAAAAAGTCAGACTTGTATGATAAAAAGTCAGTTACTTTTATTGATTGATTTTACTTATTTATATAGATACACACACAGTTCTGCTTGAAACTTTGTGAAGCCTTTAGAATTTTCTACATTCTTGCATAAATATAACACAAAATATCATCAGATTTTCACACAAGTCCTGAAAGTTGACAAAGAGAACCCAATCAAACAAATGAGACAAAAAATATACTTTGTCATTTATTTACTGAGAAACATGATCCAGTGTTAAATATTTGCTAGTTGCAAAAGTATGTGAATCTTTGCTTTAAGTATCTGGTGAGACCCCTTTTTGAAACAGTAACCGCTGATCAGTCCTGCACAATGACTTGTAGGAATTTTAGCCCATTCTTTAGTACAGAAACACTTGATCCCTGTGATATTGATGGGTTTCCTCCTATGAACTGGTTGCTTCAAGTCCTTCCACAACATTTCAGTTGGATTAAGGTCTGGACTTTGACTTTGTGTACTTGTGGTCGTTGTCTCGCTGCACGACCCTCTTTCTTCTAAGATTCAGTTCTCAGACAGATGTCCTGACATTTCCTTTAGAATTTGCTGGTATAATTCAGAATTCATTGTTCTATCAATGATGGCAAGACATTCTGACCAAGATGCAGCAGAGCAGACCCAAACCATGATACTATCACCATGTTTCACCGATGGAATAACGTTCTTGTGCTGGAATTAAGTGTTTTTTCTTTTTCCAAACATAACACTCATTTAAACCCAAAAAGTTTTATTTTGGTCTCATCCATTCGCAAAACATTTCTTCACTTGCCCTTTCACCACTTCCCCTCTGACTTGTCCACATGATCTTTAGCAAACTGCAGACTCATGAACATTAATATTAACCAATGGAAGAAAGGCCTTTATGTGCTTAAAAGTTACCCTGAGGTCCTTTGCAACCTTGCAAACAAGTCTTTCTTTGGAGTGATCTTTGTTGGTCAACCACTCCTTGGGAGGGTAATAGTGGTCTTAAATTTCCTCCATTTGTAAACAATCTGTCTGATTGTGGATTTGTGGATCTCTCTTTAGAGATGGCTTTGTAACCTTTTCTAGCTGGATAAGCAACAACAACTCTTTTTCTGAGGTTCTCAGTGATCTACTTTGTTCATGCCGTGATTCACTTCCACAAACATGATCAGACTTTGATAGATTCCTGTTCTTTAATTAAAACAGGGCATACACTGGCACCTCATAGATTGATTGATAACACATAATTAATGGACTCAAATTTCACCTTAAAATTAACTGCCAATCCTAGAGATTCACATACTTTTGCAACTCACAAATATTTAACACTGGATCATTTTTCTCAATAAATAAATTACAAACTATATATTTTCATCTCATTTGGGTTCTCTTTGTCAACTTTCAGGACTTGTGTGAAAATCTAATTAACTTTTTGGTCATATTTATGCGGAAATATAGTTAAAGGGTATAGTTAATATAGGAAAGGGTTTACAAAATTTTAGGCAGCACTGTATGTGTGTGTGTATGATATAATTTTTTTTTCTCCCCCCCTTGTGGAGAAATACACCTGATGATCTGGCTTTACACCAAATAAAAATATTTTAGAGACATTTCTAATGATTTCAGGTTATGGCAACGTTGCGCCAAAGACAACCTTAGGCCGTTTATTCTGTATCCTCTATGGGCTCTGTGGGATTCCTCTTTGCCTCACCTGGATAAGTGAGCTAGGTACATTTTTTGGCGGCAGGGCAAAGCGTCTCAGTCAGGTGCTCCTCCACCAAAACCTCTCTGTGGTAAGAATATCATAATCGGAGCCTTCACTTTTTAAAGAGAAAGTCAATATTATTAACATCCCTGTTTCTGTTTTCTCTTTCACTACAGAAAAAAGTACAGTTCATCTGCACGATTGTGTTCCTCTTATGGGGTTTCCTGGTTCACTTGATATTCCCAGCCTTCGTATTCATGAAATTTGAGGAATGGACTTACTTGGAAGGCCTGTACTTCTCTTTCACCACCTTGACCACTGTTGGTTTTGGTGACTACGTAGCAGGTAACTATACAAAATAATGTGGAACTGCAAAGAGATTTTTAAAAAGGTGCCTGGTGGTCTGTGGAAAATTTGACAAGTTAAAAGAAGATACTGAATGTGTTAACACTTAATAATAATCTTCATTAATAAACGAAGAGTTCATTTGCAAAAATAGATCAGTTTTTAACTTTTTTTTTTTTTTTTTTAAAATCATGTTTTTTCATTGTGCATTCCAGTTAATCCCAATCAAACTGCAGTTGGGTTATTTTGATTAAGTAAAAATAACTTTAAAAATACAGCTAACATAATAAAACACAATAAAAACATGATAACATAATAAAAACATGATTTTTGAAAATTAAGAAAAAACAGTTATCTGTTTTTGCAAATAAACTCTTCAAATCATTAACAAACCTTACATAATGCTTAACAGATCATTAGTTAATATATATTCACATACCTAGAAATGTGAGATAATGTGCTTGTTAATGTTTACTAACATGCTTATTAGTAATGATTAACAAATCATTAAGTTAAAATGATTGCAAATGTCATTAAACCAGTTCATACGAACATGCACTTTATAAAAATCTACAAATGATTTAAACAGAAATTATACAATGATTAAAAGTTTATTGTTAATGTACTTTGCTAACAAATGTCATTAAAATTCAGTTTACATATTAGCTAATGCTTTTTTTTACATCTACAAAAATTGTGGGTAAAAAAATAGCTTAACTGGTAATTTTAAGCACTTCACAATTTTAAGCACTTGCTGAACCATGGTGAACACCATTTGATGTCATTATAATGTCTGTTGTCTGTTCATTTTTGTTTTATTAGTCATTTTGTGTGGTTTTATCATTTTCATTAGTTTCTGTAGTTTTTAAATATAGTTTATATGAACTTTTATTTCATTTCTAGTTATTTTAGTGCATAAAGTTACTAGTATACTAGATGAGTAAAGTTTGTTCTTGGCTTGAGAAAGCTAAGCCTGAAAATTTTAAGCAGTTGTAAAAGTATGAAAGTTGATGTTGCTGTCATGATTTAGCACATTGCTTACATGATTTAACATATTGTTAGCATGTTTTAACATGATTAGCTTGTTGTTTGCATTTTTATAGGCTGATTACAATGTTTTTACCATGATTAGCATGTTGTTAGCATGTTACTAGCATGTTGTTATCATGATTAGCAACTTACTAGCATGTTGCTAACATGGTTAACGTTGCTAGCATGTCTAACATTATTACATGTTACTAGCTTGTTGTTGGCATGTTAGCATGATTAGCATGTTACTCACATGTTGTCATGATTAGCAAGTTACTAGCGTGTTGCTAGCATGATTAGCAAGTTTATAGCATGTTGTTAACATGAATAGCAAGTTCATAGCTTGTTGCTAGCATATTTCTAGCATGATTATCATATTACTAGTATATGGTTAGCATGGTTAGCATGTTGTTAACATGTTGCTAGCATGATTAACAAGTTACTGGCAGTTTTTAGCATGATTAACAAGTTACTAGCATGTTGTTAATGCATTTGTAGCATAATTAGCATGTTGCTTCCATGATTAGCATGTTAATAGCATGTTGCTAACATGATTAGCAAGTTACTAGCATGTTGTTAGCATGATTAACACGTTTAAACCAGCTAAAACAATTTATTCAGTAAAAAAAGAAAAAAGAAAAAAAAAAAAAACAGCTAAAACCAGCCTAGGCAGGTTGTCAAGTCTTAGCTGGTTTAAAATGAAAATAGCTGGTTTAACCTTGGCTGATCTAGCAGGTCTCCCAGCTCGGCCAGCTAAGACCAGGCTGACCAGCTAAAAAGTTAAACCACTTTAACACCAGCCTGGGAGACCTGATCTTGGGTTCATCTGTTGAAAAAAACAGCATATGCTGGTTAGGTAGGTTTTGATGCTGGGATGCTGGTTTTACCTGGTCCTTAGCTGGTTTATGCTGGTTCTTTGCTGGTCCTTAGCTGGTTTAAACTGGTCCTGAACCAGCAAAGGACCAGCAAAGAACCAGCAAAGTACCAGCATAAATCAACTAAAACCAGCATCCCAGCACCAAAACCTACCTAACTAGCATATGCTGTTTTTTTCCAACAAGGATCTCTCGGCGTGCATCTTCTTTCTGTCCGTTGTACACGTGAATCAACCTATGATGCATCAACATGATGCATCGTTTCCTGTGATTGTGATTCTGTATAAACATGCTGTTTAAAAACAGCTTCTATGTGGTCTAAAAATAACTCTAGGCAAATTAAACAACTGGCTTATTACGTTGAATAAAGGAAATTCATTTGTTTCTCCATATAGGAGCGAACCCAGATATAGACTACCCAAATCTCTACAGATTCTTCGTGCAGTTATGGATCTGCCTGGGTCTCGCCTGGTTGTCGCTCTTCTTCAGCTGGAATGTGCATATGGTGGTCGAAGCTCACAAAGTCCTGAAGAAAAGGAGGCTCAGACGCCACAGGCTGCCCATCGATGACGTACTGGAAGAAAAAGAAATCAAAAAAGCCCCGAAGCCGCCACCTCTCTCTGGCGTCATCGACATCTTCGAGTTCATGTCTGAGAAGGTCGAGGACTACAGCGACGTTATCCGAGCCATTGGAGCAGATGAGAGAAGGAAGAAAAAGAAGCAAGAGGAGGACCTGGCACGGTCCAAGAGCTGCAGTGACTTATTGCATGGCCTGGTCATCCCACTCGATCACTCTCCTCGCCTGAAACGCCGCTTCAGCGTCAGCGCGAACATGTGCATGGTCACGTCTGGAGAGTCAATGGATGGTCTCAACAACAACAACAACCAAGAGGAACAGACACTACTGAACGAGCACCGCAGAGACTCCAAGGATCTTAAAAATGTTAAAAAAGGAACTGAGAGTGAAGAGAAGCCTGGATGTCATGCATGGGAATCCAGAAAATCAGACCCGTCAATCTATCAGAGCTCTGTTCAAAGCCCAACTGTTACCACCAGTAATAGAGGATCAAGATTCTCAGTGTCCAAAGTATCAGAAGACCATTTATTACAGAAGAGAAAAAGCATTGGCTGACAAAGAGTCTGATCTAAAAGGTCAAAAAACCCAAAAATGTCCTAAAAAATCCAGCTTTGGTTTAAATCATATGAATTTTCAGATGTGATGGTCACTATGGCCGAGCTGATACTATGAGGAACGTGAGGAACAAAGAAGACTCTAACTTCAAGGCCAAAGACAGGTGCTTCCTCTAGCTAAATCAAGCTGCAAAAGTGTTCATTGGTTTTCACAGTATTGAAAAACAGTCAGGTAACACACAGGGTCTCGTGCATCCAGTCTGTGACCAAGATAAGGATGTGAGGGTTGGCAGAGGAAATGAAACCGATTTCCTTCAGACGTTGAAAAGTTTGGGTGTGGTACTGTGGTTTTAGCCATGTTTTTTTATTCTTTATCTGGATTTATGTTACCAAAATGACTGCTGGGAGAATTCTCTGAAATTGAATACAAGCGTATTGCAAACTGTGCAGTATGAACTAAAAAAGCACAAGTTTAAAAGTAGTCTTCCTGGTTAAATACACCTTTAACAAATAGTTCACCCAAAAATGAAAATTCTGGCATTGATTACTCACCATCATGTCGTTCCAAACCCGTAAGACCTTCGTTCATATTCGGAACACAGATTTAGGTATTTTTGATGAAATTTGAGAGCTTTCTGACCCTGCATAGGCAGCAATGCAGCAGACAAGTTCAAGGCCCAGAAAGGTAGTAAGGACATTGTTAAAATAGTCCACGTGACATCAGTGGTTTAACCGTAATGTTATGAAGATATAAAAAATATTCTCATAGCTTTATAAAATTAAGGTTGAACCCTGATGTCACTTGGACTATTTAGGGCCCGAGCACCGGTGTGAGGACCCTATTGGAATTGCTCAGTTTCTTCTTCTCCAAAGTGAATTCTGGTTTTTCAGCATTTTTGTGTATTTGAACCCTTTCCAACAATGACTGTATCTTTTCACACTAAGGACAACTGAGGGACAACTGAAGGTTCAAACGCTCACTAATGCTTAAGAAGGAACCCCAATGCACTAAGAGCTAGGGGGTGAAAACTTTTAGAATTTGAAGATCAGGGTAAATTTAACCTATTTTGTCTTCTGGGAAACATGAATGTTCTGTTGTTCTATAGCTTCTGAAGGGCAATACTAAGTATGATATTTAGACAAAATAAGAAAAATGTACACATCTTCCTTCTGTTTAAAAGTTTACACCCCTTAAAGCATTGTTTTCTGAAGCATTTTTGACGGCCTAAACATGCTCACAAACTCATGAAACTTTGCACACACGCCAAAAGTGGTGAAAACTGGGTTCTGTTATGGGTTTCAGAAGTGGTTGTGGCAAAATGGCTTGATAGCACCACCTATAAAATTTTAACGAAGTTTCACTCGAGCTGTGTTTCACATACATGTATGAAATTCGGTAGACACATGTAACACACCAATATCTACAAAAAAAACCTCAGTACGAAGTCTGAAACGCAACAGGAAGTCCATTATTTTGAATTTTCTCTGCAAGTTTTGTGCCGTTTTTGTCATTTTTCAGGTGTATTTTAACAAATTCTTAGAGATTTAACCAGATCAACACCAGATTTGGTTAGTGTAATCTAAATCCCTTTGTGATGTTAAATTGTGTGGTGGCCTGACAAACGTCGATGTTTCACCATGAAAAAAGGAAGTTGTTGTAATTTAGGCATGCAAAGTCCAATCTGCCCCAAACTTCACATGTTTGATAAGAGTCCTGACCTGAAGAGATCTACATGCCAATATTCAGTTATAGTCATAGCACCACCAGCTGGCAGCAGGAAGTTTGGCACATACTTATTCCTTGTATATTTACCACTTGCATATTGCTCTCTATTTACTGTTTTCCTAAAGTCACTGGGTGGCGAAACCCCTTTCAACATTTTTAATTTAACAATGTCCTTACTACCTTTCAGGGCCTTGAAAATTTCAGTTGTGTTGCTGTCTATGCATTTTCAGAAAGCTCTTGGATTTAATCAGAAATATCTTAATTTGTGTTCCAAAGATGAACAAAAGTCTTAGGGGTTTGGAATGACATGAGGATGACAGAATTTTTATTTTTGGGTGAAGCTTAAGCTCCTTCGCTGCGCCACTAGTGACACCAACGGAGTTGGAATAATAATGACAGTTTTCAAACAGGTTTCCCAAACATTACCCCTGGATTGGTCAGACAAACAGATTGTCCCATCCTAAACTCACGCTATTGGTTAAGCCAATTTTGCTGTGTCGGGGTGCTGAAACAAACAGAGCAATGTCTTGATACCATTATAGTGTTTTTCCACTGTTGTCAGAGGGAATCAGTTTTATGTTAGGCTGAGATTGTGTGTTTATGTGTCTATACCCATATATAGCTGGAATATAAGGTATTTTAACATAAAAAAAACGACATACATCTTCTTTAAGTCGTAATGAACCTTGAACATCCCTTTAAAAATACAATGTGAAACCGTATGAAAACAATGCTTTATTGGTGTCACAAGACCTCATTGTATCTATAAATCAGTGAGTTTCATCCAGTTATAATTTATTAGATTAAAATGGCTATTTTATCCAATTTGATGTAAAAATTAGTACATTTTGGCAGTTGACCAAATAACTATTTAAAAGAGTTGTCAAAACTTTTAAAGTGTTTTCAGTTTATTTCCTGTCAAACTGGAATTGAGTTGGGAGTTGCAGAACGCACTTCATTGTTGAGCACAGAGTTGTTTCGTTATACTAACGTTTTGGCAAATGTAGTAGGTTGCAGCATGCCAAGGAGTAATATTGTAGATCAAATTCTGAGCATATCTGTCTTGAATGCTGTAGCGTTTCCTTGGCTGTTCTTAGGTTCAACGTGCACTTGGGAAGCGTTTAAGCATTGACCTGCTGAGGAAGCACCAACTCAGGCTTCCAGAAAATTGCCTCCTCATGAAAGATTTGTGGAGGATGTGTTATGAGACGTCATTTGAGATTACCACCTAACTGATTATGGATTTTGCTCAAGGATTTTGCCTTTGACTCCTTATTATTTGTGTATATATATATTTTGTGCTAGGTTTTGTTTTGTATGCCACTTTTGGTAATAAAAAGTATTTTTTCACAGCATGTCTTTATCTGCTGTTACTAAACCACATCCGGTCTGTTGGCAAAGTGATGAAATCAAACATGACTGAGCATGATAAACAACCAAGTTCTTCTTAGTTTAGTTACAGTAAGTCCTTCCAAACTGCACTGAGATATTTGTAAAAACACATACGGTTGAGGGCAAAAGTTTGCATACACCTTGCAGAATAGGCAAAATGTTAATTATTTTACCAAACTAAGAGGGTTAATACAAAATGCGTGTTATTTTTCATTTAGTACTTACCTGAATAAGATATTTCACATAAAAGATGTTTACATACAGTCCACAAGAGAAACTAACAGTTGAATTTATAAAAATAACCCTGTTCAGTAGCTTACATGCACTTGATTCTTAATACTGTGTTGTTACCTGAATGATCCACAGCTGTGTTTTTTTGTTTAGTGATAGTTGTTCATGAGTCCCTTGTTTATCCTGAACAGTTAAACTGCCAACTGTTCTTCAGAAAAATCCTTCAGTCCCACAATTCTGGTTTTTCAGCATTTTTGTGTATTTGAACCCTTTCCAACAATGACTGTATCTTTTCACACTGAGGACAACTGAGGGACAACTGAAGGTTCAAATGCTCGGTTCTGATGCTTCAGAAGGAAACCCAATGCAAGAGCCAGGGGGTGAAAACTTTTAGAATTTGAAGATCAGGGTAAATTTAACCTATTTTGTCTTCTGGGAAACATGAATGTTCTATAGCTTCTGAAGGGCAGTACTAAGTGAAAAAAAAAAAAAAAAGACATTTAGACAAAATAAGAAAAATGTGCACATCTTCATTCTGTTCAAAAGTTTACACCCCTTAAAGCATTGTTTTTCTTTCTGAAGCATCAATGAGCATTTTAACCTACTGTAACAGTTGCATATGTGTCCCTCATTTGTCCTCAGTGTGAAAAGATGGACCTCAAAATCATAGTCATTGTTGGAAAGGATTCAAATACACAAAAATGCTTAAAAACCAAAGAATTTGTGAGACCTGAAGGAAATTTCTCAAGAACAGCAGGCAAAATACACAGCTGTGGATCATTCAAATAACAACACAGTATTAAGAATCAAGCGTATGTACATTTTTGAATGGGGTCATTCTTATAAATTCAACTACTATTTTCTCTTGTGGACTATATGGAAACGTCTTCTATGTGAAATATCTTATTCAGGTCAGTACTAAATAAAAAAGTAACATGCATTTTGTATGATCCTTCTCATTTTGGTAAAATAATTAACATTCTGCAAGGTGTGTGTAAACTTTTGACCTCAACTGTAACACTCTATAATGTGTGAAAGCACACATCTAAATTATCAGTTGTATAAGTTGTTTTTCCAACCTACTATAGTGATGTTCATGACATTAGTAATGACTGCTTAAGTGTTTGTAAATGTAGTTTTTATTAAACGTTTATAGTGTTCAAAGATTAAAAATGAACCTGAATCAGCATTAACATATGCATAATGCAGCATTTGCTTACACAATTTGAATACAGATGACAAAATCATGAGTTCAATTACTCAGATTTACATCAGTTACATTTAGGCATCACTTACTTGTAAGTAGATACATTTAGACAGTCTTCAGCAGCCCTACTTTTAGTACATTTTCATGTTAAATATTTTGCAATATTGCTGGTGTGATATAGTCCCTATATCCCTTCATAAAACAGAATTATGTTTGTGGTTTTGCGCTTTGGTCCGATATTTATTCTGAAGGTTTTTCTTGATGCTTTAGCTGTTACCATGCAGTGCGTATTTGTAATTGCATATTTGCAAGTCAAGTACAAAGGCTAAACCTCAAGTAGTTTGAATGCTTATGCAACTGCCAATAATACAGTACAGTTGCATTTATGCTTTGATGGGAATAGACAATTGGTACAGATGGCAGTGCCAATGGCAGTTGGTCAGTTCAGTGTTCTATTGTCGTCATAAGGCGTCTTTTTCAGACTTCCCAACATCCCAACACTGCAAAAAAGCAGCAGGTCCATTACTGCTATCCTGAGGAACACAGTCTCAATCACTAGGAAGTCAACAGTACCTCCAACATGGAGGATTTTTCTACAGTACAAATTAAGATGCGGCCACATTTACCTTTAAGGATGAATTCCGCAAGAGAAATGCAGTCATTTCAGTAAGATTGAAGGCGATTTGGGAATTTCGCTTGAAATTTTGTCACTAATTTGCCGCAATGCCAATGTAAATTTTCTTGTTTTGGAAGTGACTGCTGAGTAAGCGGTGCTTCATCACTATGCTATTGAAAATGAACAATGGACCTAACTTGGCCACAAAATTTTGCAAGCGTGACCGCACTTTTGCACTCACTACTTTAAGAGTAGTTCAAATAAAAATCACTCTTCTGTCATCATTTACTCACCTTCATATGGAAGCCCATTTCTGCTACTGAATAAAAATAAAACAAGGATATTGCAACTTTTTATCTCACAATTTGAACTTTTATCTCAGAATTGCGTGATATAAGCTCACTATTGCGAGAAATAAAGTCGCAATTGTGAGATAAAAAACTCACAATTCTGACTTTTTCTCACAAATGCAAGTTTATACTTTGCAATTCTGACTTTTTTTTCTCAGAACTGCAGGTTATAAACTCACAACAGTGATTTATAAAGTCAGAATTGTGGGATATAAACTTACAATTGTGAGTTATAAAGTCAGAATTGCATGATATAAACTCACAGTTGCAAGATATAAACAAAATTGCAAGAAAAAAATGTGAATTGTGAGATAAAAACTTACAATAGACTTTTTCAGAAATGCGTGAGATAAACTAACGATTGTGAGTTATAAGAGAGAAAAACTCTCAATTATGACTCTTTTTCACAGAATTGCAGGTTATAAACTCGCAATAGTGAGTTATAAAGTCAGAATAGCGTGATATAAACTCACAATTCCGTGATATGAATTCAAAATTGTGAGATATAAACTCACAATTATGACTTTTTTCTTAGAATTGCATGATGAGCTTAAAATTGCAAGAAAAAAAATTGTAAGATAAAAACTCACAATTGACTTTTTTCAGAAATGCCTAATATAAACTTACAATTGCGAGTTATACGAGATAAAAACTCGCAATTATGACTTTTTTCTCAGAATCGCAGGTTATAAACTCAGAATTGAGTTATAAAGTCAGAATTGCATGATATAAACTCACAACTGCGAGATATAAACTCACAATTATGACTTTTTTTTCAGAATTGCATGAAATAAACAAAATTGCAAGAAAAAAATAGAATTGTGAGATGAAAAACTCACAATTTACTTTTTTTCAGTAATGCGTGACTTAAACTTACAATTGCGAGTTATAAGAGATAAAAACTCGCAATTATGACTTTTTTTTCAGAATTGCAGATTATAAACTTGCAATAGTGAATTATGAATTATAAATTAACAATTGTGAGATATAAACTCAAAATTGACTTTTTTTTCTCAGAATTGCATGATATAAAAAAAATCAGAATTGTGAGACAAAAACTCGCAATTGCGAGTTATAAACTCACAATTGACTTTTTTAGAAATGCGTGATATAAACATACAATTGCGAGTTATAAGAGATAAAATCAATGACTTCTTTCTCAGAACTGCAGGTTATAAACTCACAATAGTGAGTTATAAAGTCAGAATTGCATGATATAAACTCACAGCTGCGTGATATAATTCACAATTGTGAGATATAAACTGACAATTATGACTTTTTTCTAAGAATTGCAGGATATAAACTCGCAATCGTGAGTTATAAAGTCAGAATTGCGTGACAAACACAATTGCGTGATATAAATGAACAATTGCAAGATATAAACACAACTGACTTTAAACTTAAAATTGTGGGGGAAAAAAATCTGAATTGTGAGATGAGAACTCGCAATATCGAGTTATAAACTGACAACTGAATTTTTTAGAAATGCACGATATAAACTTTTGCGAGTTACGAGATAAAAACCAACAATTCTGACTTTTTTCTCAGAATTGCGAGATAAAAACACAATTCTGACTCATTTTTCTTGCAATGTGAGTTTATATTGCAATTCTGACTTTTTTTCTCACAATTCTGACTTTTTTCTGAGAATTGCATGATATAAACTTAAAATTGCGAGAAAAAAGTCTGAATTGCAAGGAGAAAAATCAGAATTACAAGATAAAAACTCACAATTACGAGTTATCAACTCACAATTATGACTTTCTTCTCAGAAATTCTGACTTTTTTTCTGACAATTTTTCACAGAATTGTGAGATACAAACTCACAATTGTGAGTTATAAATCCAATTTTGAAGGGAAAAGAGACTGATATGTTCTCAGAATTGTGAGTTTATATCTCGCCGGTCTTTTTAAGCCATATGATAGATGATGTTTCAAGAAGAAAGCAGGTAATATGGGTTTGGAGCAACATGAAGGAGTAAATTAGGACAGAACTTTCAATTTAGGGTGAACAAATCCCTTAATATGCCCTGCCAAACCCTCAGATTGCCACAAACCACATTCCATTGTTTCAGTGCACCCCTATGAATCGAGGAGCGTGTGCCACTGGCAGATCTGCTGTCCCTCTGACTCTTTCATCTGGGTCCAGTGCTCCTCTTGTTCCTCTGTGGTGCTGTTAAGGCCCAGAGCGACCCAACCGACCCGCTCTCTCCTCTTCATGCTGCTCCGCCGACTGTACACCGACACCTGCAGGGTGACCTCAGACAGCTGGAATAGCGCCACCTGGAAGACAAATGTCTCTTTGTATGTTGGGTTGGGCTGGCCGCGGCAGACGGAGGTCTTACATTTGGACATCTCTTTCCCTTTGGAGTCCAGCATTGTGAGCTTCACATAAGTGTCTGATGAAAAGGGAAGGGGAAAAGTGAGTTAGCACCACCTGGTGGTGAAGTTGAGATCATGCACCAAGACAAACACATGGGTATGTTCTGAAAGAAACAGTTTCATCTACTTATTGAGTACCGTGCAGTAGACAAATTTGTGGTTCAAAAAAATTTTTTTTTTTTTTTTTTTTTTTAAGAAAATGGCCAATCATTTTGCTAGATAAGACCCTTATTCCTCAGCTGGGATCCTGTAAAGCCCTTTGAAGCTGCATTGAAACTACAGTTTGGACCTTCAACCCATTGATCCTCATTGATCCCCATTGAAGTCCACTATATGGAGAAAAATCCTGGAATGTTTTCCTCAAAAACCTTCATTTCCTTTCAGCTGAAGAAAGAAGATGAGTAAATTATCAGGAAATTTTTATTTTGGAAGTGAACTAATCTTTATTTATTAATCTAACCCCTCGGTTTGTTGACTTTGGGTTTATTGACATGTCTTTAAAGCACTACCAATGCAAGACATGGTGTTCATTTACTTTTGATCTATGTTCAAACTTTTTGTAAATGTATTCTATAGGATTCTACCCGCATATCTCTGTACATCTCACCAATATATTGCAAAGACGCTTGACTGAACACACAACATCAATAAAATGCAGATGCAGTGGAGTCAACCAGGTAAAGTTGGCTAGTGTTAAACGGGTGGTTTTGAACCTTCGACATGGCAGTAAACTTACCTCTCATGATATACAGTTGCCCACTAATGAAGTGTTTTACACAACAAAACAGGCCAACTACAAGACAGGACACAGAAAACAAGGAAAATGACAGAAAATAGAGTTGACAGATAAAGAGAGAGCAGTTCAGTTAAAAGCAGAACACAAAGGGAAAAAAACATTAAGACTGCACATGCATGAAATAGGTTTGCTTTTGTGAAAGTGGATTCATGGATTTCTTACTGGGCAGTCTATCGGTGGCAGAGTTTTTAAAATGGCTGCCCTTAATAACCTCGGCAGACAGTCTTCCTGTGGTGGAGTTGTAGAGGAGACCCAGCAGAAGCTCTGGAGTGGAGGATTCGCCAGTGGAGCGGTGTGACAGAGCTCCAGCACTACGAGAGACACTCACCACTGATCCACAACCCTAAACAACAGTGACATTAAAGGATTACCAATATAAAATAGACATTTCTGAAATTGGATCGGCTTTGGAAAAAGTACACAAACACTGCTTACGGGAACAGATGTTCCAGGCTCTAGCGTAACAGGCAGAGCAAGCTTGCCCTGCAGATTGAGTTTGGTTAAGTAGAACACCTTCTCGCCTAAGACCTTCTCCTTCTTCATGCGCCGCACACTGTAGAGACGAAACCGGACTGCATAGTCCCCCAAGGCCTCCTTCTCCACACATGAGAACCGAAATGTCTCTGTGAAGACGGGACAGGGTCCCTTCTGCACTCCTGTCTTGGCCCTCTGCTTCTTGGTCGGCAGCAGAACCAGGTGGACCTGCCAGGAAATGTTTCCTGTGCTCTTAAGGGTTGGAATATCTGTGGCAGCGGTCACTGTCACCGCAAGCCGTTGTTCGCTGGGGTCATATTCAAATGCCACATCAAGTGTGCCGTATTTCCCCAGTGCTTCGGGTTCATATGTTTCTGGAAGGGGTGGGAGTAAACTATCCTGTTAGAGAAAGGGAAAGACGGGGCAGACGGGATAGAGGAAACGAAAGTTTCAGATATTGTAATTTATGCATATGCATTTAAAAATGAACAGCTCGAAAATCATGAGGGTGCCTGTGTTGGCGACAAGGTGGTATTATAAAGACCAACAAAAAGGTCATATCATGGATTTTTTAGTTATCTTCTTGATGTCATAATTTGCTTTTTACATTGTGACAGCGTATCATAATCAACACCGAACTGTTACTGAAACTGTTAAAATCGAACATAACCTTATTAAGAATAATAGTTCACAGGCCTTCCCATTGTTAGGAGCTTTCTAAAGGATATACAGAGTTGCAGGTGCTACAAACATCCAGGAGAAGTGAAAAGTATGGCTAACATTCCTTTTTACAATAGTACAATGAACATGGATGGTTTCAAAACACTGAATCGAACTGAATAGTTATCATTGGTATGCTGACGGTCACGTTTTGAAATGTATTCATTTGACATCTGAAAGTTATTAAAGTTGTGCTGTTTTTGCGACTTAAGTTTTGATAAATGCTCTTTTTGAACTGCGAAGTCAGTTTCGAGTTATGAGAGTTATTGTATATAGTATTATGACATTTTATCTCCAAAGATCAAGAAATATGATTCCTCATGATATGACGCCCACCGAAGTAGCCTGGCTTCATGTATAGTATGAGAGGTACAGTGCCTTGTTTTTTCACATTTTATGTTGCTGCCTTATGTTAAACTGCTTTAAATTATTTTTATCCATACACCATAATGGCAAAGCAAAAAGCAGGTTTTTTAGCATCTTGCAAATGCAAATTTATTAAAAAAACAAAAATTAGTTCATTGCATAAATATTCAAACCCTTATCTGGGACAGTTGAAATTTAGCTCAGGGGCATTCATATTGTAGATGATACTACACTTTGAGTGGAGTTAACCTGTGTTAAATTCACTTGAACTAGTATGATTTGGAAAGACACATAAACAGCTGAACATGCTTATCAGAGCAAAAACCAAGCCCTGAGGTCAAAAAACGGCCTGTAGAGCTCAGTAGCAGGATTGCATCAAGCCACAGATCTGGGGAACAGTTCAGAAAAAAATTCTGCTGCATTGAAGGTTTAAAGAAGCATGTAGTCTCCATTACCCTTAATGGAAGAAGTTTGAAACAACCAGGACTCTTCCTAGAGCTGGCCTCCTGGCCAAACTGAGCATTTGATGGAGAAGAGCTTTGGTTAGAGTGATGACCAAGATCCTAATGGTCACTCTAGTTGAGGTCCATGATTATTTGTGAAGATAGGAGAAACCTACAGAAGGACAAACATCACTGCGACACTCCACCGATGGCCTTTATGACAGTGTGGCCAAACTCCTCAGTGAAGACACATGAAAACACACTTGGAATTTGCAAAAAAAAAAAAAAAAAAAAAAAAAAAAAACTGGAGGACCCTCAGAAAGTGAGAAACAAGATTCTCTGGTCTGATGAGCCTCAATTCCAAGCATGGAGGAAACCAGGCACTGCTCATCAGCTGCAGAGTGCAATCCAAAAAGTAAAGTGTTCTAGTAGCAGCCTCATGCTGTGGGGCTGTTTTTCAGCAGGAGAGACTTAGGGACTCATCAAAGTAAAAGGAAAGCTCAACACAGCAAAATATTTAGATAGCCTTAATGAAAACCCAGTAAAGAGCATTCAGAACCTCAGACTGGGCAGAAGGTTCACCTTCCAACAGGACAATGACCCTAAGCACACAGCAAGAGTGGCTTACAGACAACTCTATGAATGTCCTTCAGTGGCCCAGCCAGAGCCTGGGCTTGAAACCAATCAAACTTTTCTGGAGAAACCTGAAAATGTGTGTCTGCCTTCATCCAACCTGACAGAGCTTGAGAGGTGAAGAGGTGAAAAGAAGTCAAATGCAGATGTACAAAGTTTGTTGCATCATACCTAAAAAGTCCTGAGACTGCAAAGGTGCTTCAGCTAAGAGTTTAGGGTATGAATACTTATGCAATATGCTTATTTCAGTTTTTTTATTTTTAATAAATTTACGAAGTTGTAACAGTTCTGTTTTGTGCTTTGTCATGATGGTGTATGGAGCGTAGACTGATGTGGGGAAAAAAGTAATTTAGAGCAGTTTAACATAAGGCAGCAACATAACAAAACGTGAAAAAAAAAATGAAGGGGTATGAATACTTTTGCAAGGCACTGCATATGTCAGCATTCAGGCTTTCAGTGTCTCCAGTCACAGGCAAACTCAAAAGCAAACTTACCAGATGTGGCCAGAATGAGTCAAACCCCAGCCTGAGAATCCTTGAACTGTCCTCCTTGCTCCTCATAATTAAAACCATCAGTGATATGACTCATTCATGTGACAATGAAATGAAATTTTAATAAACAACTGAAAATATTACTTCACAATGGTCTAAAAAGAGGACACTAGTGAATGGGAAACCAAACAGACAGGAACGGAAAAAACAAACAAACAAACAAACAAAAAAACCAAAGAGAAAGAGAAATGGATGACAGGTGTCTTGTTTGTCAGTTTGGCCTTGCATAAGCATTATTGTGGAAGAACACACTTTGACTCAAAACAAAATGAATTTTAAAAAATCTCATTTGGATTTGTGAAAAGAAAAGAAAAAAAAAAATTACAAATACTTGTCTCGACATTAACTGAAGTGAACAGCTCTCTTGGAGACATAACAACACTGTGTGTGGATTTCGATTGTTTCATTGGTGAATCTGCCATGGTGGGGCCGTGATTCTCATAGAAGAACACATCGGAAACGACGGGCCGAGTCGCTCACCTCCGGGCCCAAAACAGCTGTGCTGTCACTGGGTGCGTCCTCTTCATAGCCCTTATTCAGGTAACTCTCTGTGTCCTCAGGGTCTTCACTGCCCTCGCTGACCTCACTTCCACTGCCCTCTGCTGAGTCACTGCGAGCCCTTGAGCCACCCTTGAGATCATCTTTGTCCCGGTACGGTGGAGGCTGAAGTTCATTCAGGGAACTCGAACCTTTTTTCCTCTTGACTGCATATTGAGAAAGAAATGCAATACGATTACATCCTGATTACAGCATAATTAAGAGTGTTTCATCAGTCAGACAGCACACAATATTTACCCTGCTCAGCTGAGGCCTCACTGCTGCAATCCTCATTCTCAACATCCCTGTTTCTCCACCCACTTCCCTGCTGATGAGAGGACGGGTCCTTGTGTCTTTTTGGTGTTTCGTCCTCGCTCTCATCCGATCCTTTCTCCGGACAATCCCTGTCTAAGAAAGAATGGAGATCTACAAATTCAGAGTCTAAAAATATCCTACTGTAAACCTTTTGCAGATCAGTGGTTTGAAAAAGTTGGAGTCATTATTAATTTTCCTACCCTCCATCATTTTAAACCCATGCACTTGTATTTTAAGACAAATATTTGAAGAATCTTAAACAGATTTTATAGCTACCGACTTCAGAAAGGAAAAAAACAACACAGTTTTAATAATTCATAACCTGAATCTTGCAGATTCACAACAGATGCTTGCAACTATCCTGACTTTGCATCCAGTATTCCAAAATTCCTAATTTTATCAGTGAAAATAGAAACAGCATTAGCACAATATGAGAGTAACAGACGTTTTAAAGGTGAAGTGTGTAATTTCTGAGACACTAGTGGCACCAAACACAAGTCCACTTCCACTGGACAATAAATGGCAATAAATGGCTTTAAAAATGTCAAAGTGGGATATGAAAGTATTTTAACATTAAAAACATTACATACTTCACCTATAAAAAGGAAAACATCAGAAAGGCAGGGCCTTCAATAAAATGTACAAGGTCTAGGACATAATTTTTATGGTTCTGCCCCATTTTTCCTGGGTCCAATGAGTAGGGCAGGGATGCTCATTCTTCTTTATGATGATCTGTCTTTTGAAAGAGTTCAGTTCCAAGCCTGCTTTAACATAAATATTTGTAATTATCAAGTATTCCTGAAAGTCTTCAGTAGGTAGTTTAGGGTTGTATATTTAGGGTTGAAGGTCAACTATGCCGCTATTACAAAATAAGGCGCTTTTGCACCGCATAGTTCTAAGAACTCAGTTCTAGGAGCTAGTCAGCATGGTGGTTTCTAGAGAACCAATTTCCCCCTCGGGCCATTTTCCTGGTTGCATTCGCACCAGCAGCAGGAACTTTGAAGCGGCCGTCGGCAACATCTTTATTTGCGGCATTTACAAACATCAACAACCGATCAATGGAGGACGCTGTGATCGGGCTGTTTTTGTTATGTATCACAGGTTTTTTGATAATGGAGATGGAATGTAAACACACAGTTTACATGATTAAAAGAGCACAAAATCTTGACAAGTATTTTTCCACTGCTTTTTGTGTACTGTTGGGGGAACTCTGGAACCAGGGTTGGGAACCATTTCACACTGGAGGACCTTTCCATATAGTTCCTAGAAATATTGGCGGAAGTACTCGCACCGCAGGAACTAGGAACTCCATTTGGGGGAACTAAATTAGCTCCTACTTCAGAGTAGGGTCTAAAACATTTTTATAAGAACTATCAGTGACGGACGTGTACGCTGAATGACCAAACGCATATGAAACACCGGCTATCCGGTGTCTAAAAGGGAGACCACCACCGCTAACCACCATGCTGGCTGGTTCCTAGAACTACGGCTACGGTTGTGCTAGTGTATTTTCGTTTTAAAACGCACAACTTTTGCTACAGTTATGCCTGTTGTTTACACTACTCCAGCATTTTCGACCCTCAAACATGGAGACATTGTAAAACACTGCAGTCCCCGTTTTATTTTGAAAACTCCGGGGTTGCGTTTCAGTGTAAACGGACCAAAATGGAGACTTTCGAAAACTATGGCGCGGCTGCCCACACATTCACTCTGCGTATCCTTGATGATTTAAACAATAACATCATGCTAATTATGAATAGTCATGTGACACGCGTTTTCGGTTGTGTAGTGTGGACGGAGATCATTTCTGAAATGCAGTGAAAATGCCAGTCTAGACAAGGATCATTTTCATTTTATAACGCCATTTTAAAACGAAAACGCACTCGTTTTTAAGCCTTTTAAGGGACTTTCACATCGGAGGAACCTTTTCATAGTTCCAAGAACTGTTGGCATAATATTTACTCCACGAACATGGAAAAAAAGTAACGGCAGTTGTGCATTTACATTCCATCTCTGTTATCAGGAAACCCCGACACACAACAAAAACAGCTCCAGATCACGGTGTCCTCCATTCACAATTTTTTGACGTTTGTAAAGACTTCGTTGTCGGCTGCTTCAGAGTTCCTGCAGCCGGTGTCCATGCAACCAGGATAATGACCCAAGGGAGAAATTGGTTCTCTTGGAACCACCATGCTGGCTAGAACAGATTTCCTAGAACTATGCGGAGGAACTTTTTGCAGTTCCAAGAAGTATTGATGGAAGTTCCCTCTTTTTGGCATATTTGCACCACAGGAAATAGGAATGTATATAGTTCTAGTTCTAAATGAGCTCCTACATCAGAGTAGGGTCTAAAACAGTTCTATGGGAACTACCAGAGATGTAGGTGTATGCTGATTGGCCAAAAACATACAAAACACTTGGTACACGGCATTTTTAAAAAGCAGAGTAAAAATATTTACTCCACGAACATGGAAAAAAATATGCCAACTGTGCATTTACATTCTATCTTCGTTAATACAAAACCCACGACACACAACAAAAAGTTCTGATCTGATCCGATCCGATCCGTTCACAGCGTCCTCCATTCACCGGTTGTTGACGTTCTAAATGCAGTAAATAAAGACTTTGCTGTTGGCCGCTTCAGAGTTCCTGCTACAAATGTAACCAGGAAAATGGCCCGTGGGAGAAATTGGTTCTCTTGGAACCACCATGCTGGCTAATTACTAGAACTATGTGGTGTGAAAGCTCCTATAGAGGACCCGAGTTGGCCACCCTGGTCACATGACAATATTTCCTGGTTGTTTGCCCATCATGGTCAGGAGTAAGACAGAAAATATTATAAAGAGAAACGTTTGTTTGTTTGTGTCCTTGGTTGAAACCTAGTGTGGAATCAAAGGAGCGATGAAAAACCAAAGAGAAGCAAAGATATAGAACCATCTCATCAGAAGAGCACAACACAGCAAGTTCAGCACACAGTCTCACCTTTACCGCCTTTGTCTCTTCTTCTGCCTGTATCATCTTCCTCATCGCTATTGTGCTCTCCATTCCTTTCAAGTTTTAATGCTGGTATATCAGCATCACAAGACATATCCTGCGAGTCCTGCTTTTTCTCACTATTACCTATGTGCATCCCATTAGCATTTTCATTGTGGTTGTCACCTTTACTCTTGTGTTTGCCAGACGAGGAGGCGTCCTCTTCCTGAGTGGCAGACTCTGCCTCTTTTGATGCTTGGTCACTGTTCCCTTTTTGATTGTCTGACTTCGGAGACGTGCTTTGTGGTTGGTTTGGGTCTCTCCTTTTACGATACCAACCTTTAGAGGGGGCGTAACACCACTCCCACTCCTCCTCCTCTGCTTTTCTTGCTTCCTCTTGTCTTTCTTTCTCCTTCTGGATTTCCTGTTCATCTATTTCAACAGTCCACAAAGAGTTCTTTTTTGATTTTCGGCTCCTCCGACCTTCTCCTTCTCCACTGTCCGCAGCATTACCTTCTGTCTCCTGACGCTTCAGCTTACTGTTCCTCCTCTCCTTTTGGACTTCTTCTGAAGAACCTTCAGCATCGTCTTTCCTGGATTTGTCATCCTCTTCTGTCTGTACTTTGTGGATGATTGTATTGACCTGCTCCGTTAGTTGGTCGCTGACAGTGTAGGTGACATCGCTCACCGCAGAGGACAAATCGTCCACGGCAGTTGAGACAGTGTTTGAGACAGTGTCCAAGAGGGAACTGACAGAAGGGAGGCTCTGTTGGAAGCTCTTGAAAAATGCCATTGCCTTTTGCCTTTGGTGTGTCTGCTAACTGACCACAAATTCTGTTGAAGAGTCAGCTTGTACATTAATCTTCAGGATTCAGGATGTGTTTGCAAACATGTCTTATTTAAGGAACAAGGTTGACATACAAGTGTTTTATGACTTAGTGTTTTAAAATCTCAAAATCAGGGGTGTCCAAACCTACAGTTTCAACCTACAATTTAAAATGGACCTTAGAAATTCTAGAAAGACTGCTCACTAGGTATTGACACACAGCCATGTACATAAGTGTGCACATTC
Source organism: Cirrhinus mrigala (assembly GCA_036247105.1). Taxonomy (NCBI): domain Eukaryota; kingdom Metazoa; phylum Chordata; class Actinopteri; order Cypriniformes; family Cyprinidae; genus Cirrhinus; species Cirrhinus mrigala. The sequence goes on from CM070026.1 coordinate 7,453,477, forward strand.
ATTGCAAACTCTTTAAGTATTTACCTTGCAAACCTTTGGTAAAACCTTCAAAAGGTGGCAGATCGCTGCTTGGGCTCTCTACTGACAGCTTGCTGCTGAGGTAAAGAAAAAACAGAGCGATCACGGCCATGAAGACAGCAATGGAGGACAGGACACCTAGCAGTTCAGGAGATACTGAAGGAAAAAAGAGAAACAGAGAAAGAGAAAGCACAGGGTTGGAGGATAAAAGCTGAGAAAGTAAAGGGCAAGAGTCAAGAATTTGATCTACCTAGATAAGAGACAAGCATTGTAGATGGGGATGGATGCTATCATGATTTCCTCCAGTAATGACAGGGCAACAAAGCTTGGTATTATTTTCCTAAAGGAAAAAAATCACACTGTCGTTGATTTATTACCTAATTGGTTTTATTAATATGAACTTTTTAGATAGCTTGATGCCCTCCATATACTGCATAACATCATTGACAGCAAGTTCTACAACCTCTACAACTACAACTCAAGAAAACAAAGCCTCTTATTAGTTAAATGTAAAGACCATAATAATATTGGACCTAAAAGTTATGACCAATACTGAAGATGCAGACTGAAGCGGTTCATGTGTATCTGGGTATAAGATACTAAGATAAGACTAAGATAAGATTTGAATATAAACCTTCAAAGAATCTCCTACTTACAGTAGAAACATGAGAGTAAAGCACAGACTTTCTCTGCTTCTTCAACGGACCATGAAACATACACTGGTCACAGTTTATTTAAAACTAACTGTGCAAAACTGTAAAAGCACTCAACACTACAGCAAATATTACCACAATCTGCAGGTAACAGGAGTCCTTCGACATCTCTTAAATCCAACAATCTCTTCATTTAGTCAGTTTGTGAACAACAATACCTTTATATAACTCCTCTGCCAATGTTCGTTATTCCTCATAGATCATTTAAGCCATGGTATTTAAAAGGTCTGACTTCCATCTCTAGTAGTGAGTGAATCTATAGCACCCGTCTTCAACCTATCTCTCCCAGTGCTGAATAATTCACTACTCTAAGGTAACTGGATGCCCCTTCACACTTTGTGCACACAATACCACTGGACCTTCCATTGGAACCTACCCTACATTAACCTGAAACAGGATTGACTCGTATGTAAGTGGCAAACACATGTCACATGCTAATTGGACCATAGATAGACACTAATATCATGGGGCTGATAGATTATTGCATAAAAATACATACAACATTACAGAACGTCATTTGGAAGATATGAGTCAGAGACACAAATTACTTCAGACACGTCCACTAATTAGTGCTCTCTAGAGCCACCACTAAGTTTAGGCTATAAAGCACTGAAAAGCATTTTGTACTATACATGGAAAGATCGTTTTACTACAGAAACAGTACTTAACAGTACTTTTCAGATCTGTGAGTTACCCCTTAATGTGATAATGCAAGCCAAAGCAAATTTGCTAATCTAAATGAGCTCAAATCCCATAAGGCAAAGCCGCTACGCTCAGTTTTTTGACATTTGTCCCTTCATCTTCCACTGCTGCCTAGTGATATGTAACAAAATCTTCCCCTTTGCTCTGTGGCTGTGATAGACGGAGACAAAGACATGCTTATTTAAATATCAGCCACTAAGTAGTAGAAATTGTGTTGTTTACACATAGGTCTTCCTGCTCATAGTAACTCAATCCTTTGTCGTGAATTAATAATGATGCTTGTTTTTGTCCACCAAACTTGATAGGTCATTCATAATGGATAGAAGTGCGGGACAAGGGAGGTGAGGGGGTACAAAAATATTTTATCTGTTAGAAAATATAAAGAACTAATGCAATACATATTCAGGAGCAGTCGGTGTATGTTATCATGGAAGGTGAAGATGCTCTCACCTCTTCTAGCGCAGATGAGTTCATGAACACCACAGCTCCGCCCCCCACCTGAGAACAGGAAACAGCTCTTTTTAAGAAAACTGCTTGCAATAAAAAAAGTGCCTACTAACTCTCCTTGACGTCAGAGCTATGTATTTATGAGACTAACTGGACAATTCATATTCTATATGCGCGCTACGGGGACACGGTTCAAAGTAAGTAGCTGCTGGTGCATGGCATTCAGATTAATGATGATGCATATCTCTCTTACACACACACACACACACACACTTTTAGTCAGAGCTTTCTCGAAGGAGCATCGTTTTTGTACAAAGTGTGCTGGCTGGCTCAAGCTCTTTCATTTTCTTTCCATTAATATTGTCACATACCATTCTTAAAGCAATAGTTCACCCAGAAATGAATCACTGAATCATATGAAAAAATAAATAAAATAAAAATAAAATTGTGATCATTTACTCATACTCATGTTTTTTCCAAACCTATATGACTTTGTTGTTCCTTTGGAAGAATTTCGAATAATGTCCTGGTCTGTCTTTTCTATGCAACTAAAACGAATAGTGACAGAACACTGCAGCCCATCCAGATTTGTCAACAAATCATTCAGATCAGTTTTGTGAATTTTATCAACTGACTCATTAAAAAGAAGAAAAAAAAAAAAAGAGCTTAGTTTGTCTAAACAGTTTATTCACAAAATAACACTTCAAGAATAGCTAGAGCAGATGTCAAGAACTTACATTACATTTTGATACAGCATTGTCATTGTTAACTAAAACTAAAGCTTAAAAATCTTTTTCATTCATTGAAATAAAGCTGAAATATATATATATATATATTATTTTAACTTAAATGAAAATTAGCATGGCACAACCAATAAATAAGTAAAAGTACTACAAATACTAAAACTAAAACCAAAATAACTACAAATTAAAGCTACATGGAAATATAAAAAATAGTGCTGTCAAGCGATTAATCGTGATTAATCGCATCCTAATTAAAAATATGTGTCTACTGTGTATATTTATTATGTATATATAAATACATACACATACAGTATATATTTTGAAGGTATTTAGATGTATTTACATGCATATATTTATATTCATATAATTAATATTATATATAAATATATTTAATATATAAACATATTTGTCTTAAACACATACATGCATGTATTTATATATACATAATAAATATACACAGTACTCACACATAGCCTATATTATGTAAACAAAAATTTACATTGGATGTGATTAATCGCAATTAACCGTTTGACAGCACTAAAAAGTGACAAAACCATCTAAAAATTTCTCAACTTACATAAAATATATTTAAGTAAATAGTGCATAATAAATAATACTAAAACCACAAGCGTCACAAAATCACCATTGTTTTAATATGGAGTCATGCTGACTGTTTTAATGATACTTTTACTACAAGTTACTTAGGTTATTGAAAGTGTCTTCAGATTAAAAAAAAAAAGTGTTTTCAGATAATTATCTGACCATTTATAAACACCCTAAATACAAAGAAACATCACGGCATTGCCATGTTTTGGACATTTTAGAATGGTAATCTTTAAATCGCAGTAGCATGTCAATCATGTTATCATTCAGTATCATGTTATATAACCATAATATTAACATATCTAATGTCATCATCCTTCAGGTATTTTTAAAAGACCCATTTTTCTTGTTTACGCACATCAGATGACAATGTATCAGTGAGTAAGCCATCTTGTAGTTTTTACTAATGCTACAACTTCATTGGACCACCTGGCGGGTCAAAGACATGCATAACAGATGGAGACCTTGCTCACATGCTGCTACACAAACACTGACCATTTCATAACGCCACGACATAATATCAACAATAAAACAGATCAAAACTTCAGCACACTAAGAATCCAGAATTTTTCCGTCTTCACACATGCATTATTTCAATGACTTCAGGTACTTTATTCAGAAAAACGTTATTGTGTTCTTGTAATTAGCTTTTAAGCAATACGCTTACATTACTCTATATGGCTGTCCGCATTGGTGCAGTGGCACATAACCAGCTATAGCCACGTCCAAAATGCATTATAACTTACAGTTAAAAATAAAACCGCTTACGTTTAACATATTCCTAATCGTCTAGCGCAAAAAGTACGTTTAGACCGATCTATGTTATATGTTGTTACCTAGAAAGATCACGGTGTACTCTACCCACGCTGGTCAGTGATGATACTCACCCTCAAACGCCATGATGCTGTGAATGGGACGTGATAAGGGGTGGTGTAGAGAGAAAGTGTTTCCATGCTGAGAGGGAGGAGAGATGTACTGGGACAGTGTTGCATGCTGCAGCACGCCTGACACAAACATACCTTGTAAAAGTGGCAACGTGCAGTTGTAACCTTAAGAAACTGCTTCTACATAGTCTTGACTCTCAAAAAAGCCTCGCGATAGGGTGAACTGAGGTAAGGTGGTTGATATCAGCTGCGGTTCCGAGTGTCAGCACGGCTGAAATATGAAAGATTGCATACTGCCGTGTTGCCATTTAGAATATTCTATGGAAACGATAACATTGGCTTAAATTATGTTAGTGTTACTTTTTATCAATTCACTGTAAAAGACTCTTGTCAGAAGTGGGATTTGAACCCACGCCTCCATTCGGAGACCAGAAACCTCATCTCTTGAGAAGGCTGAAACACCTTGAGTCTGGCGCCTTAGACCGCTCGGCCATTCTGACAGCTACTGTGCCGGGCTTGATGATCCATCCTAGTTTAATAGAGCTCGGCCGGTAGCACATTCATTTGAGTTTTGACATGTTGTCCAGCCTCTCTAAAAAGCTGCTGTCAGACAGGATTTGAAACGACGCCTCCATTCAGACACCATTAGCCTTAACATCTGATAATACTGAAACCCCTTCTGGCGCCTTTTGAGTGCGCGGGCATTCTGTTATAAATAGAGGCAGACAGAGACACTTGATGATCAACGCCATTTCGACAGCTACCATTAAGTGTTTTAAACTTAGACTGAATCAATGTTTTTGAACGACTTGGTCGATTGTAGCGCGTAAAGCAGTTTTGTCGCCTCCTACTGGTGTAACCTGCAGATAGGGTCTCTGAAAATCGACACCACTAAAGCACAGACTATGGGCACAGAGACTGTCCCAAAATACTACACAGTTACCTTTTGGCTGCTTGGACAGAAAGTAAGTTTGCAAGATTGTCCAAGGTATGACAATTACCAAAGCTCAGTGCCCTTAACCCACGCTAAATCTGCACTACTGTATGTGTGACTACTCAGATCTCCTTTCTGAGTGACTACTTTTTTTTTTCTAAGTAGCCTAATTACCTTGTGTGTAGTGTGTGAATATACTGTATACTAAAGATGTATTGCTGGTACATTAGGCTACAGAAGAAGTAGCCTAGGTCATCTGGGTACTCTCCGCCTGTTGTTTTATCAATACTGTGAAGACAGATGTTCTACTCTTTTCGCATTCTGCTTTTCACCTAGTACAGAAGTTTGAGGAATGCAGACTATATTTAATACCACTTTGGAACAGATATTTAGCAGTTTATTTTAAGTTTGAAGTATTAAAAATCAAAAGGTGTAAATAAAGCACTGTAAAAACTTTGAGCACCTGGGCCAAGTAAAGGAAATACATCATAGAAGTAGATAACAACAACTCTAACAAGACTATAAGTCTGGGACATGCCCTGAGTCTGACACACGACAATCAATTTATACAAATTCACCATCATAACAGAAATCATAACAGCTCCAGTACTGAATTCATTTGAAAGCTACAGATTTTTATTTTTTTGTACCATCATATTATTATCATTAGATCATAACAATAGTGTCAGACAACACATTATATATTGGCCATTCTAAAGAATTGGTCCAAACTGCTGTCACACAACCAAAAAACACATTCAAAAAGCATTTAAGTATTCAAATCTTAGATGTTTACTAAGATCCTTCAATTATCTATTATGTATATATTTGAAAATAATGAATCCTTCATTTTTAAATCAGTATGATCAACTTTTTGCCTTTTACAAAGAAAAATTGAATTCAAAATACAGCTAATCTCATAAATTACACTTGAAATTGAATTGTTATTGATTTACCTCTAAAAACTTTTAATAAAACTGAAAAAAATATTAAGTTAAGGAAGACTTAAGCAAAATCTTACTAGGTAAATATAATTCCTTCTTATTAAATTACACATTACTGTGTTTCGGTAGTGACAAATTTGGGGAGAGAACAAATATTCCAAAACTTTCTGAAAATACCATATGAGAATTAACTGCAGAATTATTACAGTTGTGCACCTTGGATATTATACAATTTGCATACATAGAAAATTCGTGGAAAAAGACTGCACCAGTTTCATAGAGTGGCCCATATATATAAAATGCATAAGAAACATATTACATAAAATAATTAAAATCATGCTATATATTTTAAGTCATTATTATATTATATTATATTATATTATATTATATTATATTATATTATATTATACATTTGGTATCACAGAAAAAAATGAAGCTGTCCTATTTTAATAACACAAACACTGTTATTAAAACAGTGACATGGAGATAAAACCCTTATGTTTACAGTGACCAAAAATGACTGGCTGTGAATCTCAGACTGGTCTCTACTATTAGTGAAAGCACAAACGCCCCGCGTCAAACGGAACGCCTCTTTCTCAGCATCCAACCCCTTCACATTTCCGCGATGTCTGACATCCAGTCCTGCCTCAACATAGGAAGTTAAACACTCACACTAACATTGTCAGACCTGTTAATAAGATAAAATGAGCGAAATAAAGCAAACACAAGTGCCTTCAACTGACAAAAAGGAAGCTGCAGCAGAGGAAAAGGACTGGGCAGCTGCTAAAGCGCACTATGAAAACTTAAAATCAACGAAACCGAGACCCGTAAGTACTCAACAGTGAAGTTCATACAAGGCGATATGCTCATGCTGTACAGGATTAGCAGCTGCAGGCAGTTTTGACTAACGTTGTTTTTGGACGTGTCTTTTAACAGCCCAAGCCGAAATATGCAGTTACTATTGCAGTTTCTTCCCGGACCTTGTTTGATATGGTGGCGGAAAGGAAGATATTTGAGGAAGAAGGACTGGAGAAGTATGTTCAACATCAGCAAGATCACGAAAATGAGCCGCTGACACCAGGACCTGCTTTTCCTTTCGTTAAAGTGAGAATAGCATCCACATTAGAATAACATCGTCCACAAATTAATACATTATGTAGGCTAAGTTGGACTTTATTAATTTATTTTACGAAAAGGGTGCTTTCCCTGTCACACCCTCTACATTGCAAGTAACCGACGCTGCGTGTCGAGAATTTGTTCTTTTGAATCGGATCTTTCAGTGACTCGATTGGTCTGAACGATTGATTCACGACTCGGACCCAGTCCGAGCAGTTCAGCTTAGCAACTCATTTATTGAATGGGGAAGCGTCTCTTTTTCAAACATATCCAGTTTGTAATGACCAGAAAACTGACGGGTGAAAAGCATTTCAAGTTTATGGAGAATTTGCTTGATATATGGGAAAATTAATTTGCTTTAATAGTCTAAATGCTGAATTGTTATAAACATGTAAGGGGAACACACGTAAACTCCTTTTAACAAAGCATATTATTTAGGGCAGTGAAACGATGAATCGCATCAAAAATATAAATGTTGTTTCATAATGTACATAATGTGCTTGTTACGAACTGCTCCAAAGCTTAACAGGTTGGAGATCCAAATGCAGTTTATTGGGACAAACCAGAGATATGATCCATAATACAGGCAAGAGGTCAAAACACAGGCAGGCAATCCAAAAACAATCAACAAGACAGGAAACTCAGGCAAAGGGTAAATCCAAGAAACAGGCAAGAGATTAAGACAACCAAGAGACATTAATCGAGGAAAAATGCTCAGAAATGCAGTGTAACAACTAACAAGTCTTGGCAAAGAATGATCAACTAAACCAGGCTTATATAGGGTGAGCAGACAGAGTAAATGAGCAACAGGTGGAGATAATGAGTGTTGATGAGTCCATGCAAAGGATTATGGGAAATGGAGTCCAGGATAAAAGATAAGAGTCTGGAATGGAGTGTCCTCTAGTGAAGCTCACGAGCACTCCAGTTAGAGATTGTGACAGTGCTATATATTATAATAAATTATGTATAATAAATTAGATAGTTATAGTTATTAAGCATATATAAATGCACAATACACATACGTGTGTATATTAAATTATGTAATTTAGATTATATATAAATATTTTATATATAAATATGACATTTTTCCTAAATATATACACGTTAGAGTGTATTTATATATACATAATAAAAATACACAGTATACTCGCATATATTATGTAAACACAAACTTTTATTTTGGATGCGATTAATCACAATTAATTGTTTGGGAGCCTTAATATTATACGTTTTGATTACATTTTTGTTTAAAGTAATTAAAAATGATATATTTACATTCTAAATTATTCTCTTTAGTTGAATCATTACTGTAAGATGCAAACTGGGACGTGAGAAATTACAATAAACACCCTTATTAATAAAACTTAACAAACCACAGTATGTGCCAGCATATGTCTTTACTGAAACATATATAGTATGTAATATGCCATGCTGGGAATTTGTGATGATGCAAATGCATGACATAAAAGAATTGCTGAATCACTGGTTCTTTGAAGCCAACTGTTTGAAAGAACCAGTTCACAGAAATGATTCCGAATTCCCATAACTATAACACTGTAATAATAAACAATCAAACTGTCCACACTGTAAGCACACAAGTTATAATGGGAGCATTTTATTTGCAGTTGTATTATTCTGCAATACGGCAGGATGCACTTCGGGAGCACAGTCCTAGGTCCTAGACAGTGTTGGGGAAAGGTACTTTTAAAAGTAATGCATTACAATACTGTGCTACTTCATAAAAACGAATAAAAACTAATTGCGTTACTTAGTTACTTTTATGAAAAGTAATGCATTATGTTACTTTTTGTGCTACTTTTTGTCACCTGAGCGGGGCTTGCTTAATTGTTTTTTAATAACAAAATAACCCTAAAGTTATATTTTTTGGCAACCGTAAAGGCCCTTTCACACCAAAAGTGAAATGAATAAGTCTTAGGCTGAATGACTCTGCGTCTCACTCCTAATTTCTCTCAACACAGTCATAAGAGAAAACAGTGTAACTTGCATTACTTATTTGAAGAAGTAACTTTAAAAGTAATTTAAAAGTAATGTGTTACTTTACTAGCTGCATAAAAACGTAATCTGATTACATAACTCATGTCACTTGTAATGCATTACACCCAACACATTTTTATTATCTTTTCACCGTACTTTTTAATGTAAAAGTGTGGAAATTGTAATCTCCAGGAGGTTCTTCCTTGTTATATGCACACAGGCACTGATGACTGTAAATGAACGGCTGAGGAATCTTTATCCAGAAAGTGAAGAGCTGTTTGACATTGTTCTCATGACCAATAACCACGCCCAGGTTGGGGTGCGACTCATGAACAGCATAAATCACTACGGTAGGTGTGTCTTTGTTACTACATTCTGGTCTGGCTGTTGTTAAGCCTAGACAAACTGTCAGAATTTTGAGCAACCCTTAACTGTTGAATGTTTATTGGCCAATCAGGTTAGCAGGAGTTTGTGAAATACACCTAGCATTTAACACAGTACAATGTACAACAAGGAACATTATACGGTTAATAATACACAGAATGCAATGCAGTTATACTAGAAAATACAGTAGTTGAATGGTAATATGACAATTTTTTTTACAGATCTGACGATAGAGCGATTTTGCATGACTGGAGGTCAGAGCCCAATTGGCTACCTCAAGGCCTACCTGACTAACCTGTATCTCTCCAAAGACTCCAAGAAAGTCCAGGAGGCCATTGAGGAGGGTAAAGCAGTTTCCTATGTTTAGACTGCATAGATTAATCAAGAAGCTGCAGTGCATTTGCAGTAACGATCAGGTCTACGATTGCTTCTCATACTTTAATGGCCAGTGCTTTTGGCTTTGAAGTGAAGGGAAGATTCTAATATCTCTTTTATCATGATAGGTATAGCAGCAGCCATCATGTTCAAGCCTGATATGGAGACTCAGTTGTCCGAGACTCAGCTGCGTGTGGCCTTTGACGGGGACGCAGTGCTCTTCTCTGATGAGTCAGAGATCATAGTGAAACAGCATGGCTTGGACACATTCTTTGAGCATGAAAAACAGTATGAAAACAAACCACTCGCACAGGTATGTCAGGTATTTCTACTAGGTGTGGATCATGCGATTTCAGTTGTGCTTTCATATATGGTGAAAGCAGGAAACAGTTAAAATACAAAGTCTCAGGGCCCTATTTTAACGGTCTAAGCGAATGGCACAGGTGCACTTAGGGCATGTCCAAATCCACTTTTGCTAGTTTAACAACAGAAAAAAATGGTTGGTGCGCCAGGCACATGGTCCAAAAGGGTTGTACCTATTCTCTTAATGAATCATGGGTGTTTTGGGCAAAACATACAATTAACCATTCACAGTCTCATCTCCCACTTGCACCATGGCGGATTCGCTATTTACAGGGCGGAATTTGCAAGAGCAAAGATTGAACGCTAAAGCATGCAAACAGACCATCTGCGAGACAAGACGGATTCCGCCATAGCCCCCTGACAATAATAACAATTCTGCTGCGCGTCCCTGTGTGTGTAATAAGCAGAGTGTACACACGTTGTGCACCTGCCTGTAGACGCATATTACGAATGCGCCATTTAAATAAATAAAAAAAATCCTGCAACATTGACTTTAGACCAGGTTTTAGTTGATCAATGGCACAATCGTTTTCAGTTGCCTTAAAAATAGCAACGCACCAACAACTCGCCTGAACACACCTCATTTTCAGAACAGCATGCCCATGGGCGAACAGATGGGTGCAAGTATATTTGCTATTTCAAGAACGTGGCACTGGATGTGAAAACGATAACTGCATCAGGCTGAAACTAGCAAGAAACTCTTGCGTCGTGCCTGGCTCCGCATTGTGCTGGGTGTATGATAGGGACCTCAGTGTAACATTGGAATATGTTGGAGTCATGTCCTCCTGTGCAGTCGTAATTCCAACGTCAGGTGCGTTCAAATCACTTTGATTGGAAAAAAGAAAAAAATCTATTTTTAAACTCTACTTCTGCAAAATGATAAATAAAGAACGTGCATCAGTGTTTTTGCTTTTTTATGTTTTTATTCAAGCTATGAATTGAATAATATGAACTGAATCATTATGTATTAAATGAAGTTCTGTCGTGAAATTCTAGGTGGTGCAGGTCGATAGGTTCTAACTCACCCTGCTATAATCACTTTATTCACATGGCTCAGCTGACTGGTTTCTTTTCACATAGCCAATGAGCCAATGAGCTTGCTGCTCGACATTTAAATCTTGGCTGGTGTTTGCTGTAGTTTTCAGTGTGCTTCAGAAACCCTTCACCTTCGCCAGCTCCACCTGTATAGATCTGTGACATGGTAATTTCATGTATGTAATTGTTTTTTTTTTCATATATGTTAAATGTGCAGCAGCAGTACAGTGCCTTGCGAAAGTATTCATACCCCTGCAATTTTTCACATTTTGTTATGTTGCTGCTTTACATTTTTTCCCCACATCAATCTACACTCCATACACCATAATGGCAAAGCAAAAAACAGGTTTTAATATTGCAAACTGATTAAAAATAAAAACATAAATGATTCCATTGCATAAGTAGATCCTTATCTGGGACCACTGAAATTTAGCTCAGGAGCACTCAGATTGCTTGTAGATGTTACTACACTTTGAGTTAACCTGTGACAAATTCAACTGAATGGGTATGATTTGAACAACTGAAATTTCATATCAGAAAATAACAAAGTTTTAGAGCTCAGTGACAGGATTGCATCAAGCCACAGATCTGGGGAAGAGATGGAAAAGAGCTTTGGTTAGTGTGGTGACCAAGAACCTGATGGTCACTCTAGTTGAGCTACATGAATCATATGTGAAGATAGGAGAAACCTACAGAAGGGCAAACATCACTGCAACACTGCGACACATGAAAACACTTGGAATTTGAAAAAAAAGAAAGCACCTAAAGAACCCTCAGACAGTGAAAAACAAGATTCTCTAGTCTGATGAACCTCAGTTCCAAGCATTATGTATGGAGGAAACCAGGCACTGCTCATCACCTGCAGAGTACAATCCCAAATGTAAAGTGTGCTGGTAGCAGCCTCATGCTGTGGGGCTGTTTTTCAGCGACAGGGATTGAGGGACTCATCAGAGTAGAAGAAAAGCTCAACACAGCAAAATATTGAGATAGCCTTAATGAAAACCCAGTCCAGAGCATTCAAAACCTCAGACTGGGCAGAATGTTCACATTCCATCAGGACAATGACCCTAAGCACACAGCAAGAGTGGCTTATAGACAACTCTGTGAACGTCCTTGAGTGGTCCAGCCAGAGTCTGGGTTTGAACCCAATCAAACATTTATGGAGAAACCTGAAAATGTGCATCTGCCCCCATCCAAACTGACATAATTGCCATAATTGCCAAATGCTGATATACAAAGCTTGTCGCATCATACCCAAAAGACAAGTCTGTTTTTACTTTGTCATAATGGTGTATGGAGTGTAGATTCATGCGGAAAGTAATTTAATGCAGTTTATCATAAGGCAGCAACATAACTATATGTGAAAACTATATGTTATGTTTCTTACCTTCGTTTACTGTCTGTGGAGGCAGCATTTTCAGCTTTTGAACTCTGTTTTAAGTGAACTCCTGTGGTTTTTCCAGCAAAAGCACTAGCCAATAATAGATCATCAGGTTCTTTCTAATCCCATTGGCTGACACACTGCTTACCTCTTGTTCATCTTCAGGGTCCTCTGAAATGCTTTCTGGAGGCTTTAGGGAAGCTTCAGAAGAAATTCTATGCCAAAAACGAGCGACTGAACTGCCCTATCCGTACCTTCTTGGTGACGGCCAGAAGCGCGGCCAGCTCTGGGGCCCGTGTGCTTAAGACACTCAGAAGCTGGGGCCTGGAGATCGATGAGGCTTTGTTCCTTGCTGGGGCCCCCAAAGGACCCCTGCTGCAGAAGATTCGCCCACACATATTCTTTGATGACCAGATGTTCCACATTGAGGGGGCCAAAGAGATGGGCACTATTGCTGCCCACGTGCCATATGGGATAGGACAGAAATATAACAAAGGGAAGCTGATTGAACCAGAAAAGCAGCAGAAATAAGAGATCTTAATGATGTTACAGGTCAGCAGCTAACGGAGTTCATTATATAGCTTATATTATAGATAAAGATATTGTCACCTTACCTGCAATGCTTTATAATGGAAACATATCATAGGAACTGCTGTAGAGAAGTAGTACGTTTTTTGAACATACATATTTGTTTTCCTCGCACAAAAACTTTGCTAATGAAATTGTTTTATTAGCAATAATGCTGGAAAAATATTTTTTACATTACTGGACATATCGAAGGCTTACTGTATAATGCTTTGATACTTTTTAAAACTTTTATAATTCTTTATATAGATCTATCTATCTATCTATCTATCTATCTATCTATGTACTTTATTTTTTACAATTCTTTATACAGATACATAAATGCCATATTTAAATGAATATTTGAGAATATTTGTTTTACATTTTATGGGGGTTCATATAACAGCACATTTTAACAACAGAAAATTAAACACTTTTAAATGTTTTTGGTCAGTAGATTTTCATAATAGATATTATGTGGTTGTTCAGAATGCATTGTTCTTATTTTTGTGAAGGAATGTACATCACTCCAGAATTCATTATCATTATTAGACTTTTCTGTGCAATTCAGGCCGATTATCTGCCCATTATGGCGCTTTTGGTTGCAAACATTTACTATGGTGATATGTTCTCATCAATGTTCTCCAGGGTTAATTTGCTTTCCACACGTTGCTTGTTTTACAAATGACAGTTACATAATGTGTTGACGTCTGTGCTCTAACTAAAATGATCAAAACACTATTGATTGGTATTAAGGTTATGTTGCATGTCACTGAATTGCATAATAATTTTGTAAAGCCGTTATGTGATGACATGTAAATGCACTGCCATTTGATTGTTTACAAATGTGATCAAGCAGTTTCACTAAGTGACATTTTATGCTGCATTGGTTTTGTTTTGGTTTCAGGCTGTTTTGTTTTGGGTTTAGATAATATCGAATATCAGACTTGTTATCAGGATAAATAAAGGTTTTCAGGTGACAAAAATAAATAAATAAAAAATAAATAAACCTTTGTATGTGTCCACTTACTTAAAGGAATAGTTTACTAACTCACTTTCATGTTGTTCCAAACCTGTACTGCATTCTAATATGGAGCACAAAAGATGTTTTGAAAAATGTTTTTGCTGCTCTTTTTCATACAGTGATTGACAATTGTACTTTCCAAAACTGATTTTTAAAGTGCTGGGTTTATTGGTCAATATTGTTATAATTATTTTGTTCCATTTAGACTACTTCCATGCAGTTGTAGCACTGGCCCCCGAGGTAAAATTTCCTGTTTCACTCCAATTTCTAGAAACTTACAGGCAGGTGAGGTTAACCATGGTTGAACCTAACACTGCTTTCATATTATCGGAATGATTGTAAATACAATTTTTTTTTCCTAGTTGGAAATTTAACATGAACACTCTTTAAATTTGTATTTACAACTGGGAAACTCTAAGATAATTTTGATACCCGGAGTCCCATGTATTGGTATTTAGGGGTTTAAGTGCGTAGCGCTGAAACCCTGTTGTAATTGTTAGAATGGCCAAGGATCAGCAATCTCCATGTAGAATTGTAGAGACTTGAAACTTGGATGCATTTTAGTTCTCACACTGTCTACAACATCACCAGGGCTCACCCCAATTGGTCTGACGGGGGCACTACAGCGATCAAAAGTACAAAATCGCTGCTAACTCCTAAAACGTTCATCGCAGGCTCAAGTGTCTTATGTTATTGAAATCCTTGGCTCACACCGGACAAAACGCACGCCTCGGATTCATTCGGCAAAATTTTTGAGTATTTTGCATTTTTTGAAAAAACAAAAGTTTGCAAGCTAGTCTTTGGTGTTTTGCCCGATTGGAACCAAACTGCTGAAAGATTCTCTGGGGGGTGAATTCCAATAATTGTTCAAAAAAAGTTAAACTTTCGACTCTCAGCGGAAAGGGACATCTGAAAAGAGAAGAAATGGGTATTACTTTTGAATGGAATGAAATAACTTTGCCAAACTCACAATGCTTATGTAAGAGCTGAATCCAGGGTCATGTGAAAAAAGTCGTGGAGCTTGGCCATGTGGTAGAGCTGTAGAAGGGGAAGAACATAAAAATGTCCATAAGTACGCAACCGTTTGCCCTATTGACACGAAAATCAGTATGTACGGTCTACGGTCCCAAAAGTGGCTATAAGGATATTTCCGAAAAACATTGGCCGATGAATTTTGAGCACCTATTAGACAAGGTTAACAGGGGTTGATTGTAATGAAAACTTGGCCCCGTGGGGGGGTGGTTGGGGTTGGGGCTTGGGGCGATGTCACATTTTTCAAAGGCATAAACAATTGTATTTTGCATGATTTTTCACACATATGCATGATATTTGTATCATATGATAGACCTCCTCATTCTAAACAACTTTAGCTCTATAACTACTGCTGTCAATCAAACCGTTTGTTAAATAACTAGGTGTTTCACTCAATCTAGGGAAAAAAAAAAAAAAAAAAAAAACACTGCAGTATAATGGAGTATAATTTAACCTTCAGGAAGCTATAAAGGGGTAATTTAGAGAAGGGGCCAGTCCAAATATACCCAAAAGCCTATAAAGCCTAAACAAAAACTCAAAACTTCACAAAACCTGATGAGCATATGCAAAAGGTGATTCTAAACAAGGATGCAAAGTTTTAGGGAGATCGGACCGGATTTTTAATTTTTTTTTCTTTTCTTTTTTTTTTTTACTACAACAGCTAAATTGCCTTGTCTTGTTCTTAAAGTCTTGGATATTTGTGTATATGAATAACCATTTGATGCATGTTGCATGTTTTATATGCAGCAAAAATAGCATAACTGAAATTTTACAGTTGTCAGCAAGCTGCCAATCTAGATGTAGTGTTTTAAAAAAAAAAGAAAAAAAGTGATGTGAAGCCAAGTGCACGCATACTACAGTGAGTAGTGAACACTCACCTGTTATTGCTCGAGGGCACCTCAATTGTGGGTAATGAGGATGGAAGAGAGCAGTGTTAATTCGCTCCCCCACCAACATTTCCTGCTGCTACTAAGGATCAAACTCACAACAGGTTATAAGTCTGACTCTTTAACCATTAGGCCACAACTGCCCACAGTTAAGTAAGCAAGCAGGCAAAAATGAACCTGGAGTGAACCTCTATGATTTCCTGTTCTTTACAATAGTAAAGTTCTTGAACAAGACAAACTTATGACTATGTCTAGTTCTGAAGTGTCTAGTTGTCTAGTTCTGACATGGGAAGTAGGACATTTCCGATAGCAGGTGAAGGCAGCATAAACTCTGGGCCAGAACTGAGAACTAATGAGCTTAATGAACACCGACTTGAAGGCACAAGTTGCACTTGAAGACAGCAATAGTCATTGAATATTCACCACAACAATACACACTGACAAACTGTTTGCCAAAAAAGAAAAAGAAAAAAAAAGAAAAGAAAAGAAAACACACACATGCAATAAGTTAGTGTGTTTTGACAGACTACAGACTATTATGTTGCAATTAGTGGAAATGAATTGCTTGGTTCAAATCTCTGTCAACACTGCACTGGCTCCCTGTTGAACATTGCATACATTTTAAAATCTTGCTAATTATGTATTAAGTCCTGAATGGTTTAGCTCCTCAGTACTTAAATGAGCTCATATCGCATTATAGACCTTCACGTCTACTGTGATCTCAAAACTCTGGCCATTTGATCCCTTTCTTAATTAACGCCCAAACTAACAATGGAACAATGACATCACATTTTACAAATCCTGCAAACAGCTTTTTCAAAGACACTGCTTACAAATTATGGGGGAAAAAAAGGAGGGCGTGGATTTTTTTATCATTATAGAGTGTTTTTACGAATCATGATGTGTCACCAAACGAACAAACAGCATATTTTGCTGATTATTGCTGATGAAAATGGACAAATATTGTCATGTGTTGAGCTGTACCAATCGGTCGGACCGGGAAAAACATTTTGAGTACTATAGACTGCCAAAAGTTATAACAAATCAAGAAGAGTGCAAAAAACTGTCTGAGGAACAAAATGATTTTCAGGGCAAGAATCTTGACAACATTCG
Source organism: Cirrhinus mrigala (assembly GCA_036247105.1). Classification (NCBI taxonomy): domain Eukaryota; kingdom Metazoa; phylum Chordata; class Actinopteri; order Cypriniformes; family Cyprinidae; genus Cirrhinus; species Cirrhinus mrigala. The sequence goes on from CM070026.1 coordinate 7,470,734, forward strand.
TGTTGTTCTTATCATTTCCGATCATGTAGGTGAAATATTAAGCTAATTTCTTAATTTTGTATGTATGTTTACCACCTATTAACTTTAGTTTGTCAAAATATTGCAGCCTTTCCTGCTTACTAAGTCCTTCTCTATATGATTTAGCAGCTTCAACACGTTTTTCCATTGTTTAGACAGCATAAATTAGCAGAATAATGTATTCAGTAGTACATTAACCTGCAATCCATGCTGTTGTTTACATCCAAATATCGCCAATATGGCCACGCATCCGTGCAACTGACCAAATCATGACGTAAGTGCAAACCCTCTATAGGGTGATTGTGTACACACACTGCCAACACACATCTCTGTTAAAAAAAAAAAAAAAACATGTAAAAGTGCATTTTGCCCTTTAAATGAGAAGTCCACTTCCAGAACAACAATTTACAAATAATTTATTCACCCCCTTGTCATCCAAGATGTTCATGTCTTTTTGTCTTCAGTCGTGAAGAAATTATGTTTTTCGAGGAAAGCATTTCAGGATTTTTCTCCATATAATGGACTTCATTGGTGCCCCGATTTTGAACTTCCAAAATTTAGTTTAAATGCTGCTTCAAAGGGCTCTAAATGATCCCAGCTGAGGAAGAAGGGTCTTATCTAGAGAAACGATCTGTCATTTTTTTCAGAAAATAATTTTTTAATACTTTTTAAGCACAAAAGCTCATGCAGCACAGGCTCTGGGATGCGCGTTCACGACACTACGTACTATTGAATCACGTCGAAAGGTCACGTGGAACCTAGGCGGAACTACAGACCCAGTGTTTACAAAGCGAACGAGCAAAGACTAAGCAAGTGCAAGTAAGTCATACACTGTTTACAAACAAAAAGGTACAACGATGTCGGACGATTCTGAAGTTGTCGGAAGATTCTAAAGGAGTTTTTCGCCATACTCTACCTTTTTGAGCCAGTAGTAGTGATGGGAAGTTCAGATCATTTTACCAACTCGGACCTTTGAGTCTCGTTCAGCAAAATGAACAAATTTTTATTTTTCGAAAAAAATGACAGATCATTTCGCTAGATAAGACCCTTCTTCCTCAGCTGGGATCGTTTAGAGCCCTTTGAAACTGCATTGAAACTACATTTTGGAAGTTCAAAATCAGGGCATCAGTGAAGTCCATTATATGGAGAAAAATCCTGAAACGTTTTCCTCAAAACCCATAATTTCTTTACAACTGAAGACAGAAAGACATGAACATCTTGGATGAATAAGGGGTTGAGTAAATTATTTGTTGTTCTAGAAGTGGAGTTCTCCTTAAAGGCAGCATAGGTGTATCTTTAGCTGCCTTTGTTATCCCACAATCCGATGCGTCCAAGAGTTGCGTTTCGTGGTCAGTTTGTGTGTAAATGTATGTTTCTGACCAACTTTTTGCACTTTTGATGTTATTTCTGGCGAGAAATCAGTATTATAGTAATTAAGGCAGCGAGGCAACAAGTCAGCTACCTAGGTTTTCGGCCGCAGCCCTAATGTTTGAAGCGGATGTCATAACAATTGTCAGTAGAATGGGAAGGATTTAATACAAGTAAAATCTGTAATCTACTGACAGAACTTTAAAAGGTCACTTTAAAAGACGTACCTTTTAAAACAGCATTACTTCAGTAAAAATCCCTGTACTTATCAGAAGAGGGCACTATGAGACTAAAGTATGTTTGTGCCATTAATCCAAAAGCCTTGATATCGCCATAGGCCACACGATTTTTCTTCAAAGAGTACATTTAATGAAAAACCCTTCGCATTTAGTAAACGTTTCATATCAGAGTCTAAATGAAATTCCAACTAGCGAATGTAACCAAAACTGAAGCACAAGGGGCCAGTGTCCCTTCCCAGCCCCTTAAAACATTTGTCCGTTCTCTTTCTGTTGGGCAACAGACTGCCTCTCTTTATGAGCTCTGCCTGTCCTCCAGTTTCCATGGATACTTCAGCACTGACTCCAGGAGAAGTGAGTGGGCTCAGAATGTTTGAGACATAATTAATGACAATGGATTACAGTCAGTGAGCGCCCTGAGCTCCTGCAAAAGAAGCTTAACCTCACATACACTATAATTAGTGTTCATGAAAGAGGACTAAACATAAAACATAGACTCGCCGTTCTGGCTGAATTGCGCTATCCTTTCAGTCAGAGGTGATATTTCTGCGGCTGAGGTGACGTGTGTATGTGCCAGTTTGCACGTTCTGGGTATTGGGAGAAGTGTGGCTGCGACACGCGTGGGTGTAATAGCATTAGAAAGTCATGCTTGAGCGCTTGGATATTTCAGAGTGTAACTGAGACTGTATGTGAAACATGAATTTTAGCTAGGTGTTATTGGTGATATTGATACAGCTTATGGTGCGTTCAAAATGGTCACGCTTTGTGATTTATAAATCATTTTTGGATTTGCATGAGTTCAAACCATTGTATATGTTAGTGTTTGGATAAAAAAATGAAAAAATGATTTAAATAATCCAGTTCCCAAACCGGTTTGAATGTGAACGCACAATTAGAAGGAGAAAATGCCCCTATTGGGTAAAACGCTCCCTGACGTTTTTCCCAAAATAACCACAAGATAAAGTCTAGATACATTTTTATTGTAACTATGGACTATGTTGGCAAGAGTGATGTAGAACATGAAGCTTACACTGGTGATGTACTGGAGAGAAAACAGATTTCACAGTAAATGATCTAATTTTCAGCAGTAAGAAAAAAGTGTTTTAAAGCTTGTTGTTTTGTAGAACATCACAGTTATATATGAAATGAGAACAGTAGGGCCTGTAGATAGGGAGTGTTATTTAATCAAAATATAATTATATTTTTAGAATGACAGAATTTTTTTCTTAAACATAGTCAGTGGGGTAAAATGCCCCCCAGGGGGCAATGGGGAATTACTGTAGTTATTTTGTTCTGAACATCTAATCTAATCCTTTGTTTTTCCATCACATGTATTCTAACTATGGTTGAATACAAATATTTGGACTTCATATTTAGAATAGGCTCAAGTTAGCATCAGGTAGGTATTCAGCTATCCAGTTAACATCAGCTAACCTTTTTTTTTTTTTTTTTTATAAAAAAATTATAATTTTGTAATTCATAATTATTGATTATATTCTTTTTCATTTTAAGCTAAAACTGCAACTGTAAATGTTTAAAGCAAATTGCATTGTCAGACTGGCTGGGCATTTTACCCCACCAAAATGCCCCCTTGGTATAAATAAAATGTTTGTTAAAAATGGAATAATATGAAAACTAAATGAATGACTCATAAAGACGTTTACCGCCACCTGCTGGCAGATTTAGTTTCTTATTTACAGTATCCTTTCATTAAAAGAAGAAAAATAAAAACATTAAAGGGATTGTTGACCTTTTTTAAATTCTGTCATCATTTACTCACCCTCATGTCATTTCAAACCTTTCTTTTGTGGAACATGAAATAAGTTATTTTGAAGACTGTTGGTAACAAAGCTGTTTTGGTTACCAATGACTTACATTGTATGAACAAAAAATACTAAGATTTTTCTCAAATGATCTTCTTTTATGTTCCATAGGTTACGTTGTTTAATGTTTAATGTTTAATGTGTAATAAATTCTATGTTAAATCAAATAAAAATTTCTAAAGCTACAATTTGTAATGTCTTCATACTAATTTTGCATTTTTTTTTTTTCTTATGATAGTTTGCTTTTGAAAGGATGGGAACATTCTAGAAGTTTATGTAACATTCGGGGATATTCTGGAATTTTCTAGTGCTTTCTGGAACATTGTGGGACTAGTCTTAAAATCCAAAAATCATCCATTGTCCACTTCTGGTGTTTTGGATATCTCCCTTTTGGTAACTGTTTATGTTAAACATTTATTAGCTCAGTATTATGCATTTATTATAACTTCATTAATTAATAATTTTATTTTCCAAAATATTTTATGTTTGTGCACTAGTAAATCATGGTTAATTTTCCTAAGGGCTCTTATTACTGTAGTTAAACTATTTACCATGGTTATGCTACACTAACCATAGTTTAACCATGGTATTTGTAGCAAACCTACACTGTAAAAAACAACTTAAAATAATTTGTTACCTGGTTGCCTTAAAATTTTAAGTTCTCAAAACGTTAAGTTCCAAAAAACGTTTAATCAATTTAAAATGTTAAGTTGTACAAAGTGACAACTTAGATATTTGAGTTCATTCAACTTAAAATTGTAAGGGAGCTGGGTAACAAGCCCAGCTTTTAAATTTAACAAACCAATTTTTTTGTTTAGTCAACTCAAATATTTCATATAAGTTGACTAAACTTATTTGAGTTGACTAAACTTAAAATTTTAAGGCAGCAGGTTAACAAATTACTTTAAGTTGATTTTTTTTTTTTTTTTTTTTTACACTGCATGCTTATACGAATTGTAATCAGTATGCCAAAAAAACATGGTTCCCACACTTTTACTATAATAAAACCATGGTAATTTCAACACTATCTCACAACCAATTCATATGTATTTTATACGGTGGCTAATTTGTACGAATTTCTACAACCTCCCTTGTACGATTTTGTACGTATTCTGTGAGGGATAGGTTTAGGGGCGATCATTGTACGAATTCCTACGAATTTGCCACCTCTTAAAATATGTACGATTTTCCACAAAACATACAAATGCGTACAAGTCAGGTCGTACGAATTCGTACAAATTAGCCACCTCATAAAATATGTACAAATTGCTGTGAGATTGGGTTGTTAATTTTTGTAAGGGAGATGTCTAAGTTGTCAACATACTTTTTTTTTCATGAGCACTGTTAGTGATACACAAAAGTACTGTGATTTTCATATTCAGCATGTCAACTTTCATAAAGAACCATTAAAAATAAAAATGCAACAAAACTTTGGTAAAAATGGTTTCACTGTGTTATTAGTGTTTGAATAAAAGACGATGAGGAAGCATCTTGCAACAGATCTGAAATACTATTTCTGTGAGTCTTTGAATGCTGATTATGTTTACACTGTAAGCCAAACCCCCAGATTGAGCCGACTAGTGTTTTTCCCTCGCATTTTCTGTAATGTAATGTAATGAAATGCATTCAGGTCAGACCAACCCTCATTTTGCCTGTGGGACTCCCAGAGCACAATGGTTTCCAGGTCAACAGGAACCAGAACCAGTAGTCAGTAAAACACCATGACAGCATGTCTTTTACAGTGAAGCCTTTAAAAGATTCATAAAAGCATGATTGACAGCTCTAGTTTCCAGCGCTCAGTGGGTTCTCCTGAATTATATTTGAGCCTGTCCCAGCGCGACGCATTCTCCTTGGCTTCTACAAAACATCACGCCCGGTCCAATAAGGCCAGCGCTCCCTTATGATCCAAAGCACCAAGCCCCAGCTCTCTGGGACAGCTTGTCTTCTGTCTGTTATTTTCCCATGTTTTGTATTTAATTTGCTTGTGTAACACATTTCTAGGTAAAGGCAATGCTGAAAGGTATAGAGCTCCTGCGGGGGGTAATGATTTACTGTTTTAATTCCCAAAGCATTACCTGTAATAAATCAGCCTGTCGGTGTTTTCAAATGCAGCCATCTTGAGATCGTGCCTTTGGATGATAAAGGAAGGATTAAAGGAAGCAGTGAACAAGCAAGACCATTTTCTAAAGAACACACAATATGAAGAGAGATAAGCTGTGTGTGTTAGCAGAATAATCTTCGGGGACTAAATTGAAAATTCTTTTAGTTTAGTTAAGGGCTGTGTCATTATGCAGTTTGAAGCATAAGAATTTTTTTTGTCCTCTTTTTAATGCAAGATCATGAAATATGTATTTCACTGACAAATCAGCTTTTTTCAGTTAAAAAGAAAGTAAATAATTGTAATTTTTTAACGTCTGCTGTAACATTGGATTCACCAATCCTGTTTATTTAGTACACGATTTGTGTTAATATGGAAAAGAAACACTGTTGTGTTTTTTTTTTTTGTATCAAAACATGTTTTCAAATAATGATTTACAACACTTTGAGAAATTTACTATATGAGTCAAAAGTTTTTGAACAGTAATATTTTTAATGTTTTTAAAAAAGTCTCTTCTGCTCACCAAGCCTTCATTTAACTGATCTAAAATACAGCAAAAACAGTATTATCATAAACTATTTTTACTACTTATTCCTGTGATTTCAAAACTGAAGTTTTAGCATCATTACTCCAGTCACATGATCCTTCAGAAATCATTCTAATATTCTGATTTGCTGCTCAAAAAACATGTATTATTATTATTATTATGTTGAAAACAGCTGTGTAGAAATTTTTCAGGTTTCTTTGATGAATAGAAAGTTCAGAAGAACAGCATTTATCTGAAATAGAAATCTTTTGAAACATTATAAATGTCTTTATCATCACTTTTGATCGATTTAAAGCATCCCAGCTAAAAAAAAAAAAAAAAAAAAAAAGTATTAATTTCAATTATTTCTTTCCCCAATAAATAAATAAATAAAATGTTACTAAATCCAAGCTTTTGAATGGTATAGTGTATAATGTTACAAAAAGCGTTTTATTTCAGATAAAAGCTGGTCTTTGGCTCTTTCTGTTCATCAAAGAATCCTGAAAAATTGTGCTCAACTGTTTTAAATATTGATAATAATAATAATAATAATAATGTTTTTTTTGAACAGCAAATCAGCATATTAGAATGATTTCAGAAGGAGCATGTGACACTGAAAACTGGAGTAATGATGTTGAAAATTTAGCTTTGATCACAGAAATAAATTACATTTTAAAATATATTCAATTTCAGAATTTAAATAGTAAAAATATTTCACTATATTACTGGTTTTGCTGTATTTTGGAGAGATTTAGGCTTGGTGAGCTGAAGAGAATTCTTCAAAAAACATTAAAAACCGTACTGTTCAAAAACTTTTGACTGGTAGTGTACACTCTGTATAAAACATAAAAAAAATATATGAAAAAATACATTGAAAAGTTTGAGGTTGGTAAGATTTTGATACATTTTACACCTACATCATTTATTTGAAATAGAATTTTTGAAACAATGTAAAAGTCGTAACTGTCTCTTTTGATTAATGCATACTTAATATCTCTAAAAATGTTTAATTTTCTGCTTGTATAACCACTTGATTATTCAGTTGAATCAAAAACCGTTAATCTTTCCATAACAGTCATTTTATTGTTATATCCATAACCATTTAAATTATGTCAGCAATTTCCATAGCCTCATAGCCTTCATTTTCAAATCCTCTAGTCAGCATTTGAAAACTCACATTCAGAATGTAAATAAACAAATATCTTCTGTGGAGGACAAATGGAATTTGTTTGGTCCCAGAAAGACGGGATCTCTCTGGACTAAAGGTAAAAATCCAAAGAATAAAACCGTTTGTCAGTTGAGGAAAATGTACAGACTGTCAACGCTTAGCTTTGAGTAAATAAAGGTGAGGTTATATGGTTACTGCAGTGCACCGTAGAGAGCAAATAGTACATCTTCACAAGTGAAGTTTATTTACTCATGTTTAGCAGTTGGGAACCGAATCCCAGTCCAGGATCAAACACCTGCCTATTTCAGCGCATCTCCTATAGGCTACCGGGGATTCCTGAAGGTGAACGATTGGACTGTCTATGGAAGAAAACAGAGAGCATGTTTTTTTGCCGAGCCATCACCAATTATCCCCGCTTGTGCTGATGTAACAGGAATCAATTTCACATCTACGATCTCCCAAGTGTCCCATCACCTCATCGTCTTCCTGTCAGAAGGTGTGGGGCTAAATTTGCCTCCGGCACCATTGGAAAACAGAGAGATTATTAAAGACATTCATCATTGGAGAATCTAAAACTGTCCACTTGTTATGAAGTACATTTCATATAATAGAGATCTGCAGCCCTTACGGGACAAAGGTCCCCTTTGCTTGGGCTCTTCCCACATTTGGCAGCGAGAAGGAGCCCAGAAGGAGTTGTTTGTCCGAATGTGTGCAGAAGGCTGGGCTTGTAGCACAGCACCGGGGGGAACTCATGAAAATGCCCTCAAGCCAAGACTATATTTAGCAACGTCCACAGCAGTAAGTAGCACCATGGAGTTGGGTTTGTTTTCTGGGTAACCATGGGAGGTATCTCAGGACTCCAGCTTGCAACTAAATGGGTACATTTGTGACAATGTTTCCTGCTGGTGTGAGTTGAGGTTTTTGAGCAGTGTAACAAGTAATACAAGTTACCCTAACCAAAAAGTTCAAGTTTATTTTATCAAGTATAGATAAGTAAAGATCAAGTATATTTTTAAGTATACTATATGTAGTAAGAATACAAATAGTAGTGTACTATTTCAATACTCCTTAGGACTAAATTGGCCCACTTTCTAGTACATAAAAGTATATTTTTAAGAATACTTTTGAGTACACAACTAGTATTTATCTATGTTTTAGTTTGTACTGCATCTATACTAAAAGTGAACTTATATGTATACTGATAGTTTACTAATTAAATACTTTAGTGCATTTTGAAGTATAGTCTCAGGAAACTACTAGTTTAGAAGATTTATTCTGCAAGTATACTCGTAAGTTTTCTTTAAGTGAACTTTACATCGTACACTAAGTATTCTACTATGTCCCTATTAGGTATTAATTTGTATATATTTTGTTAGATGAATATCTGAACATACAAAATATCTAAAGAAAGAATGGGGTATCTGCTTGTAAACAAACACATTTTATTCTAGCTTCATGCATTCTTTTTTATAAACACTTGAATGGGTAAGTTTCATAAATAATAATAATAAAAGAAAAGAAAAAAATAACAAAAAGATAAAAAAAAAAGATTATGAATTGGATTCAGAGTGATAATCAAAACGTAAATAGAGTCGTTCAACACCCCAAAGCTTGACAGTCATTATTGCCTCTTCATGGGTCACATTTTATTCCATAACGTTACAGTTTTGATGCTGTTTTATTTCTGACGATGGTGTTAAAAACATGGAGAAGCATCTGTTGGTTCGGTTTCTTCTTACCTTGTGTTTTGGAAATTCTGTACAGAAGATGTGTAATAGCGCCCCCTACCGTAAAACAATGAAAACATGGATTCTCTGAGAACAATATTGCTCAAATATATTTTTCTAGGTATAAGTCAAGTATACTTAAATGTCGTTTTAAGTATATTTAAGTACATAAAAAGTAGACTAAAAGTATACTTTCCTATTTTTAGTTTAAAAGAAGTATACTAATAGCACATTTAAATAAACTTTTTTTGCGTAAGGGTATGTAATCAGATTACTTTTTTCAAGTAACAAGTAACGCATTGCTTTTAAATTAGTTACTTTTTCAAATAGGTAACGCAAGTTACTTTGTTTTCACATTTATTCACTGACAGCTCTCCTGTCCCCGTGTTGAGAAATTGGGAGTGAGGTGCAAAGGCTCTTCCATCAGCCTGAGGCTTATTAATTTCACTTTTGGTGTGAAAGAGCCTTTACATTTGCCAAAATATAACTTTAGGGTTTTTTTTTTTTTTTTTTTAATAAAAATAAATAAAGGATCAAGGTTCAAATGCAGCTTCAGATGGCTCTAAATGATCCCAGCAGAGAAAGAAGGGTCTTATCTAGCAAAACGATCTGTCATATTTTAAACAAGTTGACAATTTATATACTTTTTAAACTCAAACGTTAGTTTTGTCTTGTCTCTGCGATGTGCATGCATAGTCTGTGTAATCTGGATCAATACAGTTAGGGTAGGTTGAAAAAGTCCCGTCTCGTTTTCTTCTTCATCGTCAAAATCGTCCTACATCGCTGTTTTACCTTTTTTTGTAAAGAGCGTTTGATGTTCTTTGCATGTTCACTTTGTAAACACTGGGTCGATACTTCTGCAGCAACGTAGGACGATTTTGAAGTTGGGGAAGAAAACGAGATGGGAGTTAGGGCACCATTGAAATCCACTGTATGGAGAAAATTTCGGGAATGTTTTCCTCAAGAAACGTAATTTCTTATCGACTGAAGAAAGAAAGACATGAACATCTTGGATGACAAGGGGGTGAGTAAATTATCTGTAAATTTTTGCTCTGGAAGTGAACTTCCTTTTCAAAAGCAGATTTTTACAGAAATATGTACTGTTAATGTTTATAATACCTTATATAATACCTTATTAGTACTTTCAGTTCGCATTTAGCAGTTAAGATTTAGTTTAGACTTAGATTTGGTTACAAAACAAATGATCAATCAGCTGAGATTTGCTGTATAGTATATAATGTTTTAATAAAATACTTATAATAATAAAGTGCTTATAATCAGATTACAGTTACTTTTTATGGATTGCATGATTACATATTCACACAATGGCAATAAATTACTCATAGTTTATTAATTTATTATTATTTTTCTTTTACATTTTCCTTTCTAAATCATTTTGCAATCTATGCTTCTGAATTTGAGTAAAAAAAAGCATCTCTCAAGCAATTAATCTATGTGTGAAAAAAATAATTATGCAGGTTACTGGCGATATAAAGCTGTGAAACACTATGTTGTCATCATATCCAGTAACCTTCAGGAACTGTTGATTCTGGAAGTCTAAACAAAATATTTAAAACCTGGTAGATTTTGGACGTCATAATGTCATTGTTTACTAATGTTTGGTCATGTAATGCAGGGATTCTCAAACTCTGACATGAAAATATATATTTCATATATCTCTGAGGAAGTTCTCTGATGTTGGTTAATGATCACGTTGACATGCAGGTAAACAAATAAAACATTTATATTTTTAGTGTTCGAGTGTTAAAATAATTTACTTTTGTGATTTAATTATTAGCTTTTTATCAACTCACAAAACCACTGCAGTTCTTACATTAAGCCCAGTTTGGGAAACCCTGGTTTAATGTAATGTTTAATGCATTTTATAAAGTGTTTTTTTATAAAATGTTTTTTATTTATTTATTTATTTATTTTTTTAATATAAATATGGTACTTGTAAGTTTAAAACAAGTTTGATAAAAAAAGTAATCTAAAAAGTAATCAGAATACATTATTTAAAATTATTAGCCTAGATTACATTATTAACTACAATTTTCACAATGTAATCTGTAATCAGTAATGGACTACAATTTTAAAGGTAAAACTGAATATACATGTAATCAGAGTTGGGGGTAACATATTACAAGTAACGTGAGTTACGTAATAATATTACTTTTTCCAAGTAACTAGTAAAGTAACGCATTACTTTTGAATTTCTAAGAAAATATCTGAGTTACTTTTTCCCCCATTTATTGATTGACAAGTCTCCTGTCGGGAAATTGGGAGTAAACATGATGTTATTGTATTCTAGACTAAATGTGAACATGCATTAATTCATCTTACTCACAAGATTCAGTTTTCCTCAAAATGAATAAAAACAGTGAATTGCAAACTCAGAATATGACGCAACCCTGCAATAATTAAATACATTAAACAAAACAAACATCCTTTATGTGTATAATCCCATTTTATTAACCAGTGTCTTTGCTGCTGACCTTCGATGATGCAATTCATAAGCAAAAATTACTTTAGATAAACTAACATTTGTGCTTCATTTTTTTTTTTTATAGCTGAAGACTGATCTGCATCAATGTTCTTTTCTTTCAGCCTGAGGTGAATTAATTTCACTTTTGGTATAAAAGGGCTTTTACATTTGAATTGTTTTATATTAAAAACAAAGAATTAAGCCCTGCCCAGATTTAAAAAGTAATGCAAAAGTAACGTAACACATTACCTTCCATAAAAAGTAACTAAGTAACATAATTAGTTACTTTTTCAGGGAGTAACGCAAAATTGTAATGCATTACTTTTAAAATTAACTTTCCCCAACACTGCATGTAATAGACGTCAGTTAATTAAGCTGTTAATAACAGTAATTCAGCTTTGATGTGATATTGAGAATTATTTAATCTATAAGGGTTTGGTTTTAATGTATAACATTTTAGAGCTTAGCTTTCCCAACACTGGTTATAGCAATAATGATGCAGGTTGTTGAAAGAGTCAGCAGTGCTCAGCAGCACTTTTACTGTGTTCTCCCTTCTGTAACATTTCTGCTCAATAAAATTAAAATTACTCATGAACAGGCCTCCCATAATCATTTAGCTGGTTTAGTGCCATTATTTCCCTTACTCCCTTCTCATTTCCAAACCTCCTCTAGTCCTTCTTTCTGCCCCTCTCATTTAGAAAATATTGATTTACAAAGCGTTTTAAGATCACTATTAATCTTCAAGTCTGTGTCAAAACACATGGCGGTAAAAGTAATTTGCATGGTGATTTAGATAAAATGTACCAAAGCCATGTGATGCACAAGACAGGCTTTGCTTTGCTCAGATCATTTGTTCAGACTGCAGCTGGGGTGTTTTTGCATGAGAAACTTCACAGATGTAACATCACAGAGGGCCATCTTTCATTGTGTTGAACTTTTGCCACACTTATTAGCCACACAAGCAGCCTAATTAAAACTAGTCATCAGTGACTCATCACTTCACTCTCAAACAGAGGAGGGAGGAGCGGTCGATAATGTGTAATGGTGATATTATCAGGAAATAATGAATTTCCATTACACAACTAAACAACAAACCATCTCATGCCTGCATGACAGATTCCCTTATATCTGATGAAAACGTTAAACTCTCAGCCATAAAATGAGTGTGTGTGAGGTTATCTGGTTATCCGTGATCAATGTTCAGTAGAAAGCACTGACCTGGAAGAAAGAAGTTGAAAAAATACCCAGTTGTTGTGCTATCAATAGATGTCCTAATTAAGGGCAAACTTCTAAAGCAGTTTCTCTCATGACCTGACAAACACGTCACTTCATAAGATTTACTCATTTGATCTGCATGTGCTTGATTACCTTTGATATAGTGGTTGAATGCAGACTTTTCTTTGCTTTTTAATGCAAAATGCAGGTCATACTGGAATACACCTCTTCTATGAAGAGCATGTTTTTAATTAATGAATTAAAATTAATTGTAGTATTTTTTGTTGGAAAAAAGTCAGAAATTTAATGGTATTTTAATGATATCATAATGGAGTGCAAAGTATACAATAAAAAATATATCATTTTCTGTTTTCTTCAAGAGTGTGCTGTTTTGTTGAAAAATTGCTACTATTTAAAAAAAAAAAAACTTTAAACGCACACACAACATCAAAGAAAAAATATAATGAATTATATTACAGTTATAATCAAATAAATTATTATAATTTAATTATATCGTAAACACTTATTTATTATATATTATTATTTATATTATATATATATATATATTTATATATTATACATTTATATATATTATTCTAGGGTCTTAATGAAGTCTATCACATACTTTGGTAAAAATTTCTTAATGGTAGTGTAAAACAACACGCTTTTTACCTGGTCAAGATCATCTCTTTTTTTACAGCAACCTATTTTGTTGCATGTCTCTTTAAATGCTAATGAGCTTTGCTCACCCCGCCCCTCTCTTCTGTGTTGTACAGAGCCATTTTCATGAGACTGTTTACTTTAGCTGTGAAACTGGCTAACTTGCACATTATTAGGAAAGGTGACTTTCAAAGATTCATAAAAAAAAAAAAAAACCCCTTATACTCATTTCTTCTGGAGGTGAAGCTGGATCACGAATGATTAGCGTGAACATAAACGCATTTATGTGCATCGGGGGGCGCATTATCTTCAAAATCAACATAATCCACTGCATCTTCAGAGGCTCAGATGTTGGGAGTAAATGAAGACTGCTATGTTCATTATTACATCCAACAACAGAACACCTCAATCGCTTAGGAGACATTCTTGTCTTTCCCTGCACTGGAGTAGACACAATGGTGGACTGTTGACAGCTCACTCACGGCGGGTCTAAGGTAAGACGGCCGTGTCAGTTAACTATCGTGGGAGCGACCTTGGTCGGTGTGACGTCAAAGCCAAGAATCAGAGAATGGCTTGATTTGAAAAAGGGGATGTTATTTTTAGGCATTAAACAAATACCACTGGGTGGATTTTTATCAATATAGGGTGGATGTGTACACACACTGCCAACACACATTTATGTTCAAACAACGTCAAAGTGAATTTTGCATCCGATGACACCTTTAATGTTCATGCTTGTCACAAGCCTTCTTCTGTGTAGATTTATCTTTGTGTGGATTAATACCAGACCGCTACAAAAAAGGATGAGTAAACCAGTCCCACTTCCGACCCAGAGCCCAGCCAAGTGTCACCCTGCTGTGTGGAGCAGCAGCCTGAGCCCACTGCAGACGGAGAGCGAGCGCCTGCTGTGATGGACGAGCCGTCTCCAAGAGGAGCATCAGAGCTGAGGATCGCTCCAGAGCCAGAGCCTCATTTGTCACCTGACTAGGTGCAAGAGCCGGCAACTGTGCATGTGACGGTGGATGAGACACTGGAGCGCGAGGGCACGGAGGAAAGCCTTGTCCCCTGTACCACTGCTGAGGGTGAGCAGAGGCAGGACTCCGGAGAATTAATAGCCTTTTATTCAGAAGTATTTCCATCATTGTCTGAACTCTTTGCCTGTCCTGTTATGGCCAAGGAGGTCGGTTTTGAACTGTCTGTCTGCCCTGAACTATCTGCCTGCCTTGGCTTTCTGTCTGTCTGTCCTGTCACTGGGATCCTCTGCCATCGAGGTCAGAGGATCCCCGATCTCCGCCTCCAACCTCTGAGATCCGGACTCCACCTTAACCCATCAACTCATCGGCTCCACCATGGGCTCATAGCTCCCTCGTCTTCACCGTGGCCCGTCAGTTCACCAGCTCCAACAGGCTCCTGCATCCCTCCGGCCGACCCTTGGTCGGTCGTTGACCTGCCCACACCTACACTCTACGACTACACTCCTCTGGTTTCGCCTTGTCCCTTCTTCCCTCTAACTCTGTTGGGCACCTCCCTCCCTCCAACTCCACTTTGATCCTCTGTCTCTCTGGCTCCACTGCGGCCTTCCAGATCCCCGCCTGCACCTCAGTCACCTGAGCCATCTGCTCTGCCTTGGCTCTCCATCTCCACCTTGGGTTCTTTTACCACCGTCTCTGCCTCCTGATATCGTCAGCCCTTCCCCCACCATGGTTCCTTCCTCCATCGGCTCCACCTTGGGCCGTACTCCTGGCTGGGCTCTGGAGCGTTTACAGTCAGTTCCATCCTGGCTCCTCCCTCTGTCATCACCATTATGGACTCTGTTTGTTGTCCTCCTCCTGGTCATCCAGCCACCTCCAGAACCTCCTCCTGCCTGTCTGTGCCAGCCCTATGCCATCTCCTGTCCTCTCCTTCTCTGCTGTGCGGGGTCACACCTTCTGGAACGGGGGTAATCTGTCACACCTTGTCACTGTTTGGATTTCGTTTTCACCGTTTTCACTGTGTAATTAGTCATCTTGTTAATCATCCTCATTTGGTCTGTGTATTTAAGTTCAGTTTAGTTTTGTCTGGTATTGTTAATGGTTATGTCTATGTGTCACAAGCCTTCTTCTGTGTAGATTTATCTTAAAGACTGTTGAACCTTTATCTTCATGCACATTCTTCAATTTAAATGCTTTCATCACTTATTTATTATACAGGGTGGGCCATTTATATGGATACACCTTAATAAAATGGGAATGGTTGGTGATATTAACGTCCTGTTTGTGGCACATTATAAGTGGTCAGAAACTTGTAAATAACTCATGAAAGAATAAAGTTACGTTAAAACCAAGCACACCATTGTTTTTCTTGTGAAATTCCCAATAAGTTTGATGTGTGATGTATCCATATAAATGGCCCACCCTGTATATTATTACTTAAATTATTCAAATTGCTCAGATTCTTCTTCTCCAAAATGAATTGCATTTTTTAGGGCCTAAGCATGCTTGAAAACTCATGAAACTTTGTATACACACCAAAAGTGGTGAAAATTTACATCTGATATGGGTTTCAGGAGTGGGTGTGGCAAAATGACTTGATAGCACCACCTATAAAATTTTAACAAAGTGCCCCTCGAGCAATGTTTCACATACATGTACGAAATTTAGTAGATGTAGCACACCAATAAAAAAAGTCCCACGGTATGAAGTTCGAAACCCAACAGGAAGTTTCTTAGCATGTTTTGTGCTGTTTATGCCATTTTCAGGCGTTGTATTTAAACAAACTTAAATCCTAGAGATTTAAACAGACCAACACCAAATTTGGTGAGAGTAATCTAAAGCCCTTTGTGATGTTAAATTGCAAAGTTCTTGAGTTTTCGTTGAAAGGCGTGTCCATGACAGCCTGACAAACTTCAGTGTTTTACCATGAAAAAGGAAGTTGTTATACAGTAAGTCAGGCACACAATGTCCGATCTGCACCAAAATTCACATGTTTGATAAAAGTCCTGTCATGAACACATGCCCATGACCATATTTACTTATAGCCATAGTGCCACCTGCTGGCAACAGGAAGTGTTTTAAGCTCCAACGAACTTCTCATAGAGATTTAATGAAATCAACATTATATTTGGTCAGTCTAATCTAAAGGCCTTTGCATTGTTAAATTGCGAAGATCCTGAGTTTTCGTTGGAGGGCGTGTCCGTGGCAGCCTAAAAGTTCAATGTTTTGCCATGGGAATAGAAGGTGTTGTAACTCAGCCATACAATGTTCGATCTGCCCCAAACTTCACACGTTCGATAAGAATTCTGGCCTGAACACATCTAAAGGCCAATATTCAGTTATAATCATAGCGCCACCTGTTGGCAACAAGATACGTCATGCTTTACACTAACACAAACATACCATGTTCAATCTGCACCAACCTTCATATGTTCGATAAAAGTGCTGGCCTGAAGACATCTACATGCCAAAATATCCAGTTCTAATCATAGCGCCACCACCTGGTAGCAGAAAGTTTGGTACATATAAATGACTTTGACACAGTCCTTCTATATTTACCACTTTAAATGCATATTGCCCATCGTTCGCTGTTTTCCTAAATCCACTGGGTGGTGGAGAGCCTGGGTGCGAGGGCCCTTTCAGTGCTGCTTGCAGCTTTAATTACTATTGTTACTATTTTTTTTTTTTGTAAAGAATGTAATATATATATATATATATATATATATATATATATATATATATATATATATATATATATATATATATATAATTTTTAATTATATTACATTTTAAAGCTTTCAGCTTGTATTTATTATATAATATTATTCAAATTATAACTGTTTTTTTTAAGAAATGAATTTATATATTATTAATTTATATTACTGTTTATTTATAGAAAGGACATTCTTTTTTTTTTAAAGAAAGGGAAGTTTCTAAGGAAAATGTTGTTTTGGTTGCGCCACATTACATTTTTAGAATCATTAAATTTAAACCTTTTTGAAAATGGTATAAACACATTTCAGATCAGATGTAACCAAGTTCAAGAGTACATTTCTAAGAACATTTTAACTAGATCTTTTGTTTATTTGTTTCGAACTTTGCTTTTCTTTGTCATGAACACTCATTTTTGTCACTCATTTTTGACCAAAATGCTATTTATAATAGTATCTCCATTTTGGTTAGCTAAACAGAACTGGATTCTAATCTGGGTTGTAATCTTGCTCTTCCATATACATGGCAGCCGGGGGACCGAATGATTCTGTGCCCTAAATATTGAGTTTTTCCCAGCCGCTAATGCAGACAGTGGGCAGTGATTGGGGCTAAACACTTTAAAAACTGGGTTTCGTGCTCATTCATTGTCTAGGCATCAGATCCTGTGGACATTTCAGCTCAGGCCAACAGGATTATCAACAGTTTCAAAAGGCGATGGATCCCACTTGCAGCATGTACCACCAACTCCAGTTAAGGAGAAGATCATGCAGCTCCACGACCTCTTCCAACTCATCCACTTCCCCCCAGATGTTTTATTCTTCTCGAGGGCATGTAGGTTGGTATCTCGCAGCCGGTCATGCCAGATGGAAGTCACGCAGCCTCACCTCCAGTCCCAGCGGAAGGAGCACCAGCAACAGCAGCAGTCCATGGGCCTCTAGTTGGGATAGTATGAGCTCAGAAGCAACCACCTGCCTAAAGCTTAACACCAACAGATTGCTTGAAGTAGAGCAATGTTGTGACCAACAAAAAGGGAGCTGCCAGCAGGGGGCAGTATTGACCAGTGGGGAGGAAGGGAGGAGCTCCAGTAAAGGTGTCAGTGTGACCTCTGGACAGGCCGCCTCGCATTTGGCTGCATTACAGCATCAGCTGGAACTAAAAATCGAAGCCAAATTGAAGTTCTCGCAGTTTCTGGATGAAGTGAGCAGCCGAGTCCTTCGCCCTACCAACTTGTTTGTGTTGTCTAGGCAGGCTGAATCCTCCAGGTCTAACTCTTCTATCTCCAGTCACAGTAATAGCAAGTCCAGGATCTCAGACCCTCAACAGCAGCCAGGGGACGTGGATTTTTCTCAAAGCCCCGATCAGCTCCAGAGCATCCAATCCGTGGATGGGATGCAGGAAGAACAGGGTGCACCAGAGACTGTAGGAAAAGCCTACCTGGAGACAGACATCGACTGCGTGCGAAGAGAGGATGAGATAAAGGAAGTTAAGATCAAGAAAGAGACGGCCATCACATTTGAGAGCAATGAGAGAAGAGAAGTTAAGAGTCCTCCAGAATGTCATCCAAACCCCGTTCAGAGAATCAGACCTTTGAGCCCACTGCTCTACAGAGAGGAAAACCTCTCTAGATACCCCTACCGATCTGTTTCCCTTCCCAGGGACATCAACATGGTAAGTCATTCCTGTCACATTTTATTTCATTGATGTTTTTTTCAGTTATGCACATAGGAAAGGGTATGCAATGACAAATCTCGTCGCTTTAATGTACCACTTGCTACTTCTTTACAGCAATGCGGTTAAAAAGAGAGACAGCAGAGACTTTTGTGTAAATATCAGGCTTTCTGAGAAAAAAGCCCTAGTATCTCACGTGTTTCTTATAGCCGCCCCAGTTCTGCGAAAAAAAACAAAAAATAAAAACCTTAGTTATAATTTAAACAAAATTTAAACAAATATATTTGATTATTTAATTAAAGTGTGCATTTTTTGTTATTAATAATCATTATAATATAATTCTTTAATCCTTCCATTATTTTACAATTTTTAAATAGATTTTCTGCATAGGATTTTTATTTTTATTTATTTATTATTATTTTATTTATTTTTTTGCCAATACATTCTAACAAGAACAAATTATCAGAATTTCTGAAACATTTTGACTTGATAGGCTTCTGTAAGCCTGCTTTTTTATTTATTTATTTATTTATTATTATTATTTTTTTTTTTCAGACCTATTCTAGCAGTCAGCATCAAGTGCTATATATCATTGTAAACAGGAGAATTTCAGAGAAGTTTCAGTCTAGCTAATTTAAAATCCCAGTTTTCCTTTTGTCTTCTTTAAGAATGAATGAATTTCCAAAAATTTTAAGAAAACCTTAAGCAATAATTGGAGATTTTTTTTTACTGTGTACTCAAACAGAAACAGAGATTTTTTTTCCTTTAGAAAGTTGTATTTGGGTGGTTTACACTTCCAGATAAAATTTTGTCTACATATAACATTCCCCAAGCAAGTTATAGCCATTTATTACAATATATTTATAGGTGCTTTTCAGTGAAAAACAGGTCTATTTAGTTTACTGACAATATAGATGTGTTCAAAAATGTTCAGGAAGTAAAGTAAATGAAAACAGTGTTACATAATAACAAAACACAGTAATAATAATAATAATAATAATAATAACATAATAAAATAAAATAAATAAATAAAAAACTTTTTTTTTTTCCAGAGAAATATAGTTTTCAGTGAGAGTATGAACAACAAACGCAAACAGTGCAGCAATTAGTGAAAACAATTGCACAACTGGTCTTGTGCAACAAATATACAAACAATGCAAATGATTCACAAACTACACACAAAATGAGAGACAAATATACAGAGTGCAACAGAAAAAAAAATTGTGCAAATGATCTTTATAAACTATATAAGAATACATAATTTACATAAATTCCAGAGCTTTATCCGATATGTATCACTGTTTTATCATTGTTTTTGGTTTGTTTTATGTTAAAGTGCTCTGTCGTGTGTTTCTCTGTGCTTTTTTAGCGAGCGCTGTCATGCAAATGTGTCATTATGTGTTTGTTTTCATGCACGCACCATGCATTTTACTTTCACTTTGAGTTTGTTCAAATTTCCAAAGAAACATTCTAATTGGTGATTCAAAAGTACAAAACCTATGTTTATTAACCTATGCCAGAATACATAAAATCAGTAACTTAGATTACATTACATTTTCATGATCTGTAATCAGTAACTGACTACAATTTGTAAGTAATCTATCCAGCTCTGTCATTAATATTTACTAATAACTTAATAATAATAAATTCTTGTGTCCCCTGAAAGTTTTCTGGGGACCCCAATAGTCCCCTGGTTGACATTCACTTATATAAGCTTTGCTATTGATATTCATTTAATACCTATTATTACATCAACAATTGTCTGAAATGTTTCTAGATTTTATTTCTTCTACAGAGTTTTAGTGAGTTGATTTACAAATAAAACAATTAAGTCCATAAAGTCCCCAGAGCCTTAAAAAAAAAAAAGAAAAAACCCTAAGCAATGATTTCTTTCTTTTTTTTTTAAGGTACTGCTGCCATCCAAAAACAAAAGGAAAAAAAAAAAAAATCTCTTTAACAACTATCTCAGCAGACATTTTGGAGATATAAAGGCCTGGCTGTGTAGGATGCGTTATCATACAAACCGCAGCAGTAGTAAACAATGCAGTCTGTCCCTGACTCATAAATATATCAGAAGGCATTGCTATTGAATCAAGCTTTTAGTCAAGCTGAGCTCTGAAAGGATAAGACTGCCAGAACTCAAGCAGAACTGAGCCGTGGTGCTTTACTATTCATATTAGACCAAAACACAGCCACATGTCATATTGTGCGCTATATTTGTAATGTTTCTGAAGCTCAGCATCCTCCCCCATGCTCTCACCGCATGTGAGCTAATAGTCTATAGGAGTTTATTAAAGTGTAAACGAGATGCGGGCTTTGCCCCGTTCTGTTCTTGTGTGTTTTCAGCTGAAGAAGCCGTATGTGTGAAGGATAATCAGATCAATAACTAATCCGCCGCTATGGGAGGCGGCTTTCTCATTAGTCTTTATGGATCACATACTGTATCTGGCAACTAATTGGATCGATCTAGTTTTACATAACTGTAGTGTTGATAAACATGCGTACGGTTATATCATGCCGCACTGAATCGGTGTACCTTTTAAGCACAAAGTACACAGAAAATTGGATATTATCTAACAAGCTTCATTATTCCAGATGCGCCTGTTAACTTTTAGGTGTTTTAAACATGTTTACCTGTTAAATTCGCGAAGCATTCATTTGTAGAACACACAAAAAAAAATGGTTGCCTTAATTTATTATCTGATTAAAATGCAGTCTTTGCCGTCACCTTAGCAACTGCTTGAAAAAAGGTGGGCGGTGAGGGGGCAGAGAGACGAGTCTGTGTGTGCCTGAGAAGAGAGAGAGAGTGTGTGTGCCTGTCAAATGAAACTTGCAGAGCTCCCTTGCCATTTGTCGGAAAGTGAGATTTCCAGTCGTTTGCCAGAAACAACCTTCATTTGAAAGAGGAGGTTGATCTTTATATTAGAAGATTGAGCCGATTTCCTACTTTAATGGACACTGCAGATAATAAGCCAACCGTCGCGTCATCAACTACCGTATTGCCAGAGTTTCATATAAATGTGCTACAAAAAACAAAATATGGATCTTGCAATTGGTAGAATGTAAGATTAGGAAACACGCATTGTTAACTAAAAGTTTATCTCAAAAAAACTCCTAATTATCTGCGTATTGATAGTTGTTGTAGTAGTTATGTTTAGAGATCTAAAATATGCACATGCAGAATAAGGCATTAATATGTGCTTCATAATTACTAATGAACAGCCAGTATGCTAGTAATATGCATGCTATGCAACTAGTTAATGATGTCTATTTGTTCTCTATTCTAAAGTGTTATTGTGCATTTTCCCCCCACAACGTGATATTGATTTCACGAAGAGTATAAACACTGTTGGCTCTGTGATGCTGTCAAAACATTGCTGTTTGTTTTAGTGCTCCAACATGGCAACACTGGCTGCAGTGGTGTGAGTTGGGGGCAGGACTGCTTGTTTATCCAAACCAAGGGTTTGGAGATGCTGTAACTCATGCACTTTTATGTCCTGGGTTGATTTTTATTAAAACTAGTTTACTAAATTACATATTTTATTATACGATCTAAACAGAGTGAGATGAACAGAGTGAAATAAGCCATATTTATAGTGTAAAACTAATTCTGTTTCCAAAATGTTAACCCAGGGGTCACCAGACCCAGTCCTGGAGGGTCAGTGTCCCTGCAGAGCTTAGCTCCAACCCTAATCAAACACACCTGAACCAGCTAATCAAGGTCTTACTAGGTACATTTGAAACTTCCAGGCAGGTGTGTTGAGGGAAGTTGGAGGTAAACTCTGCAGGACACCGGCCCTCCAGGAACAAGTTTGGTGATCCCTGTGTTAACCCATTATGAATTACATGATAAATTAGGTACAGTTGTGGTGTCATTTCCAGCTCCACCAACATTTTTGCCCCTAAAATCTTTAAACTTAATGTTCTAAAAAGGGAGCCCCAATGAACCTTGTATGCAATAGAAAGGACCCACACTCTTAAAACTAAAGGCTCTAAAGGGGTGTTTTTGCAGTGATGCCATAGAAGAACCATTTTTGGTTCCCCAAAGGACCTTTCAGTGAACAGTTCTTAAAAGAACCATTTTGAAGAACATTTTAAAAATCTGAAGAACATTTTTCCACTATAAAGAAACTTTTCTGCATTTGAAAGGTTCCATGGATGTTCAAGGTTCTTAATGGAACCATCGATGTCAATAAAGATCCTTTATTTTTAAGAGTGCAGGGATGTTAAAAGTTCTTTCTGGAATCATAGATGCCAATAAAGAACCTTTATTTTTAGGAATGTAGTAATTTATTTATTTTTTTTAAATGAATAGTTAATCCAAAAATAAAAAATAACCCCATGATTTACTCACCCTAAAGCCATCCTATGTGTATGTCTTTCTTTTTTCCGTTATATAAAAAAAATGTCCTGGCTCTTCCAGTCTTTATAATGTCAGTGAATGACAGTTAAACTGTAATCTCCAGCTTCCGCTAACTGTCGTATGCGTGTTCAGGAGAGACTGGCGTTCCAGCGGATGATGTAGGACGTATGCGAACATGTCGGAGGATTCCGATATAAACCAAGAGGAGACTGTTTTTCCTTTGTTGTAAACAAAACTTGGTTCTTGCGAGACTAGTATATTCTTACTGCTACACCTATGTCTTACGTCATCCAATGGAACACCACTCTCTCATGTATGTGTGTACAACAGTTAGTGGAAGCTAGAGATTACGGTTTATGACGTTTTAATTATGGATATTTTTCTTATACAAACGCATCGATTTGCTTCAGGAGGCGAGGAGTGGAGTACTTTTTATGATGGATGGATGCACTTTATTTCTTCTACTGGATTATTGATTCACAACAGCAAATTAATGTCACTGTAAAGCTTAGAAGAGCCAGGACGTTTTCATTTACCTCTGATTGTAGTGTTCTTAGTTAACAAGGAGACAACAGTGTCAATGAAATGCATATGATATGAGATATATGAGATGTGTGAGGAAAAGAAAAAATTATGTGAATATCACTTGTAATAATTAAATAAATTAAAATAAGGGAATACGTTAAAAAAATATATATTACGTAATTGTGTATTTAAGAAATTAGCATTACCAAGACAAATGAATACCATTAAATTTCATACACTTAATTAAACCATTAAGTGTATGAAAACTGTAAAAGTGTTTTAAATGTTTTGTAAGTTGACAGGGCCAAAAGTGCTTGAAGAAACATCCATCTGCATCATTACTCAGTGATAGCCTTTTAAAAGCAGACACCATTTCTGACATTTTGTTTTTTTTGGTCCCACTTTATGGTGACTTTAACTACTAGGTACTTGCATCAAAATATAAGTACAATGTACTTATTGTGTTCATACTGTATTGCAAAACACGTTACTTATACTGAGTCTTATGCTGCCTTCCATTTGTACTCAGAAGTTGGAAATTCCAAGTTCCTAGTAGAAACTTAGAACTGGAACGCCCTCACAAGTTGGAGTTCCAACTCAGAATCTTACAGGAATTGAAAAACTCCAACTTCACAATCGAATATGGCTGCTCAGTGCATCAACAGAAGAGAAACAGTAGTAATTTATTGTTTATTAGCACTTATGTTTGTTTCAATAAACTCAGTGGTGCACACAGTACAATCCATCCTCTATTTGTAAACATGATACTATAGCTTTATCTGTGCAAAATACAGCGTTTTATTTGTTTTTAATTAACTGGCATTACTAACAATAGACACGTCCATTTTGGTTTTCTGACCTCTCTACTAAAACACAGTCCACTTACATATGACATTATTTTCAGCTGACTTCCTGAGGTAAATCAAACGCAAGGTTAGTGTTCATTGCAGCATCCAGTACACGTTATTTAAAGGAGAACTCCACTTCCAGAACAACAGTTTACAAATAATTTACTCACCCCTTGTCATCCAAGATGTTCATGTCTTTCTGTCTTCAATCATAAAGAATTATGGTTTTTGAGGAAAGCATTTCAGCTGCAAAGGGCTCTAAACAATCCCAGCCGAGGAAGAAGGGTCTTATCTAGCGAAACGACCTATCATTTTTTTTTCAAAAAATTAAAAATTGTATACTTTTCAAGCACAAAAACTCATATAGCACAGGCTCTGGGATGCGCGTCCACGATGCTACAAATTAGTGATGGGTCGTTCTTGAACGATTCGTTCATTTTGAACGAATCTTTAATGTGACTCGGAAAGAACGAGTCATCTCGGGAGTGATTCGTTCAGTCGTGCATGCGCAACATCCTATTAGGTTCTGTACTGGAATTAGTTCACGAGTCTTCGGGTTTTTCGAGTCATTCGTTCATCTTATGGGGCTGATCATGTGATGAACGAACGACTCAAACCCGAAAACTTGTCAGATAAGAGGTGAGGTGAGCTAATCATAGACGAAAGACCCAGGTAAACAATGAATTAATCTTTTCTGTTCCTTATAGCATTATAGCTTTGTCTTGTTTGTAGTGTGATCAACGTTTGTGTAAGCAGTAGATGTGTTAGGGAAGTAACATGCAACATTTTAATTATATTTTGCTAAAATGAACGAAATGACTCGAAAAAAGATTCGTTCATTTTGCTGAACGAGACTCAAAGGTCAGAGTCGGTAAAATGATCCGAACCTCCCATCACTATTACAAATCATGTCTAAGTTCATCGTCTGTGTACTCCTTCTCAAAAAAGTAGAGTATGGCGAAAAACTCCATCTTATTTTCTCCTACAACTTAAGAATCGTTTGACATCGTTGTACCTTTTTGTTTGTAAACAGTGTATGACTTACTTGCACTTGCTTAGTTTTTGCTCGTTCGCTTTGTAAACACTGGGTCTGTAGTTCCGCCTACGTTCCACATGACCTTTCGATGTGATTCAATAGTATGTAGTGTCACGAACACGCATCCCAGAGCCCGTGCTACACAAGCTTTTGTGCTTAAAAAGTATACAAATTTTTATTTTCCAAAAAAAAAAATGACATTTCGCTAGATAAGACCCTTCTTCCTCGGCTGGGATCGTTTAGAGCCCTTTGAAGCAGCATTTAAACTACATTTTGGAAGTTCAAAATCGGGGCACCAGTGAAGTCCATTATATGGACAAAAATCCTGAAATGCTTTCCTCAAAAACCATAATTTCGTTTGAAGACAGAAAGACATGAACATCTTGGATGACAAGGGGGTGAGTAAATTATTTGTGAATTGTTGTTCTGGAAGTGGAGTTCTCCTTTAAGGGCTGCCTGCACCAGCCAAGCAACTGCCATTGAATTAAATGGGAATGCCAGGAACGTTTTTGCATTTCATCATTCATATGTAAATTTCTAATCAACAAATCTAATAATACCCTGAACAATTATGTGTAATTATAAATACAACAGCATTGGTTAGACATGCATGTGAGATTTTTGGACTGCGTAAATACCTTACGAAATTAGCATCATGTACAAACATAACATTTCAGCTTTATCATTTTTTTTAGACTGGCCTGTAAACTATGAAACTAGCTTGAATGTGCTATACCACACGTACTGCTGCCTGGTGCTGAATTAATAGGACTGCTGGAACGGCCCTTGGTCACTGCTGCACACTAAATCTGAATGAGAATGTGAATTCCTCTGACATAATCTCACTCTTGCATTATTCATGGGGCGGCAGAGAGACAGACCGAGCGAGAGAGAAAGCTGTAGCACGCAGTGGATGTGAGAACCGGAGTGCCTCCCCATCCCTCCCTCCAATTCTTTCATCAACAGATGAGCCCACCTGTTTCCCTCCTAAACCTCTCTCTCTCTCTCACACACCATCTCTCCCTCTCACACTCTTTTTCTCACCCTCTCCCTCTCTCTGGTCTGCTGTCTGTCCTCACATCCTGTGGATCTTCGTGAAGCCGATGAGTGAGTTTCTCTCGGGGAGGAGGAAGGAGAGAGAGGGGGCGGCGTGTATGATGTTGTGTATCTGCATTCTGGCTGCGAATGTGCCTTCCATTCGCACTTAATCTGTCAAGATTTCTCCCCTCCTCGCACATGAGATCGGTGCAGAAGTATACTGGCACTGTTGGGTAGAGAGAGAGCAAGAGAAAAGGGAGAGAGAGAGCAAGAGAGAGAGGGAGAGAGCGGCGGTGTGTACCTCAGACTGCGCAGTGATGCCTTGGCAGCTTCGGGAACCAGGCGCACGTTCGTTTCAGTAATCTCCTCTTCTTCCTTCTTCCAGGCTTCGAACGAGGAGATGCAGACCATAAGGTAAGCGGCTATACCTTTCTGTCGTTTTCTGTACCTCTACCCCTCTCTTTCTTCCATCCCCGATGCTTGGACTGCAGCAGGAATTCCCCCCTCGCAATGATGCCCGCATTCTCCACCACCAGACGGGGGTTTAGCTGGTTAGAAAGCTCATGCCTGTTCTGAAAGCTCAGTTGTTTTGATTGGTAATGTGTTGTGGATCACATCCGAGTGTTCTCAAGTAGTTACATTAGCATTTCACCATGTGCACGTATCGTTTCGCTCTTTCCCAAGAAAACAGATTCATCGGAGAAGACCTGTAGAGATGTAGAAAGCCACATTATGGCCATTCCCAAACTAAACGCCACCTTTCCATTGGCTGGAGAATATTTAAGCCATCATCGGATCGCCGTTCCCCAAGGCGACATCAGAGATGGTGCTCGGGAAATTATTTATGAGCATGCTAAGTGTTCTGCCGCTGCTGTATATTATAGTATAGAAGTCATGTGGGGGGAAAAAAGGTATGACTCAAGCTCTGTGGGGGAGGCTGGACGGATTTATTGGGGGTTCCCCCTCCTTCGCATGAATTATTAATAGATTACAGGGCGAAACAGAAATGCTTCAAGTCATACTGATGGATTTCAGCTTTGTGTTGCTAAGAGAAATGAAAAACTGCTAAGTAAATGTGCTTGCGAGGACTCTGCGTCCATCATGAAAACCCTTATCACAGTGGATTGCCATGATTGGCAGAGATGACAGTTTGCAGTCGAACACTCATCCGAAAACATTTCCTGCCTCTTTTTATACATGCATATCTAATCTATTACAAATGAAATTAACAGCAATGGATGTATTAAATGCAAACAAATATTGAAACACAGAAGAGCAGACTTGTGGAATCATATTGGTGAGGCTGTTCTTAAGTTAACACCATAAGATAATCTGTCATATTAATATTCCCAGTGCTGGATTGAATAATTAACAAGTCGTTGATTAGTTAGGAAGTGATTGTTGGTTAACTTCTGCTATAATCGCTCCATAGGTGATGTTGCTGCATTGTGTGGAATAAGCGCATGCAAAGGATTCGAAGGTCTGAATCATTATGTCAGCGATGATTCTGCAAAGGTGGTACATGAGGGCTGATGGACAGAATATGCACACATAAGGTGAAACACCAATTATCATCCCAATTTTTTGCAAACGGCCAGCATGGCCTTGACCCCTCAGTGCAGCAAAAATCTGATGTAACACGCTGAAATCGCTCCTTCTTGGTTCTTTCTCTTCTTCAACACAGTAAAAAAGCATGAGATCCATTCACTTTCAGGTATCATGTTTAAACAAGGCAGGACAGGAAGTAACATTCAAGTTACGATATGAGGTTTTTGTATGTAAATGAGTAAATCATGATCAGTGTCCACCTTAAAATAAAAAAAAGAAGCATGTGGAGAATGGAGATTACACTATATTCTCTAATTTAATTTTAATTTATAATTTAACTTTATATTATAACATATACTGTGTATGTGACCCTGGACCACAAAACCAGTCTTAAAAACCAGGTACATTTGTAGCAATAGCTGAAAATACATTGTATGGGTCAAAATAAGCAATTTTTATTTTATGCCAAAAATCATTAGGGTATCAAGTAAAGATCATGTTCCATAAAGATATTTTGTAAATTTCCTACTGTAAATATATCAAAACTTCATTTTTGATTAGTAATATGCATTGCAAAGAACTTCATTTGGACAAATTTAAAGGTGATTTTCTCAATATTTAGATTTTTTTTACACCCTCAGATTCCAGATTTTCAAGTAGTTGTATCTTGGCCAAATATTGCTGCAAACCATACATCAATGGAAAGCTCATTTATTCATCTTAAAGATGATGTATAAATCTCGTTTTTTGTTAAAAAGAAAAATACCCTTATGACTGGTTTTGTGGTCCATATAATACAAATAATAGTTATATTATTTATTTATTTGAGCTTGTAATATTTATTTTCATGACAATTAAGCACAGCCCGCAGCACATCCAAATGATTGTTTATTTTGTAATTCTCATTATTCTCAATGATGATTCTCATTAGATTCTCATTATTGTTACACAGCAATGAAATTCATCCTGTGTCCACATTCTTTCTTTATTATAAATTAGCATAGATTAAAAAGAAAGTACAACAAACACTGTTATAATATATATTATATATATATAATATATATATATATATATATATATAAATAATTTGTCTTTTAAATATGCCATTTTCATGAGAATCAGGAGAATGTGCTTACTGCATTGCAAACAAATCTTAATATAAAGCAGGCTTTATTTGTTTCACACAAAATATGAGTAATTTCCTTGAGGGTAAAATATGATTCGGACATGTTGTGGTGAGGTACGTCTGGAAAATGGATGCATGCATGGTTGGTCATTTCAAAACATGGTAATGTAGTTTTGTAGTACAGTCTGCAATATATGTTTACATACAAGGATATGTATGAGATTATTAGAGTAACTGAAATTGTAACCGTTTGGAAAGTGTATGTTTACAACGAGCGTCTTCGAAAAGTAATGCTTATTTTTCATAATCTTAAAATGATGGTTGCTACGCCACTGAAAGTCATCAATGTAGCTGTAAAAAGTGACCTGTGATCATACAGAAGCAGTTAGTGTACAAGAACTGTTGCATATGATCATTCTGTTGGTTTCAGTGTATGTTGTTTTATGTATTTACTTTATTAGTTGAATTATATCCGCAGTGACGTGGCTGAAAACAATCTATGTTTTGCAGCCTTGGGCTCCAATGTTCTCAGTCTGAAGAATTGTTTATTATAACATGTTTTAAATCAATCGGCGCTGCTATTTTTAACACGTGTGAGCTCGTCTGTTTGCTCTTGTACATGTATATTCAGAAATTTGTTCGTACCATTCAGCCTGCCAACATTCAGCCTTGCAGGTTTAATATTTTATATACTAGCAGATCCCTGCATCTCAGGGGTATTGTGTGCACATGTATGTGCGTGTTCTTGTTTCATTTGTTGTATTTTAAATATATGGATATTTTTAATACCGTTAGAATTTTTATTAATTATATATTTAAGTTATTGATATTTTTCACCTTTTTCACAGATGTTTTTAATGAAATAATTCCTACTAAAACAATTACACTCTTAAAAATAAATGTGCTCTAAAAGGTTCTTCACAGCGATGCCATAAAAGAACCATTTTTGATTCCACAAAGAACCAATTAGTCAAAGGTTCTTCAAAGAGCCATCTCTTTCTTACCTTTTTAAAATATGAAGAAGCATCATTTACCACAAAGAACCTTTTGTGGAACAGACATGTTCTTCAGATGTTAAAGGTTCTTTATGGAACCATTTAGACAAAAAAAGTTGTGTATTTAAATATTTGATTTAAATAATTTGTTATTATACTAAATCTAAATGTAAGTCACTTATATTTTATTTATTTTAATTTTGATGCATAATATGACTTGTGAGATGCTGATACGGCATATCAACCATTGGTTTTGAAAGTAAATTGTGATAAGTACTAAAACTCGACCGAAAGCTTCCTTTGGGACGACACAATTCATCTCATTCGGAGTCATGACAAGATGTCGTCCCAGCAAAGTTTCCTATCCTAGTTTTCAAGCAATTTTCGCACAAAAATGAATCTAAATCCCACAGCAAAATGAATCCCAGTTGATTTGCCAGGCACCATGACACATTTTATCATGGCCCTCGGCGTGACGTGTTGCCGCTGCTGCTGCCTCTTGGAATCCCATTCCACCCATCAGATTTCCTTTGCTCATCCTCAGTTCTGCCCGGATAGACTGTCCTGATTCTTCTCCTCTTCGTTTATCTGCCATCTGCAGGCCGCATAATCCACTTAAGCCATAATTATTCCCCGCTGTTTGCAAGTGGGTGGCTGGTGGAAGGAGGGATGATGTGAGATTGAAAGTGAGAGTGAGAGATAGAGGGCGAAAGAGACAGAGAGAGTAACAACAAATCAAGTCAGTGCAGATAAATGACTGGATTATTCCACCGTGCCTTGTGTGAATTGCATGGCTCCTCTTTTTAAAGCCAAAATGAAACGGCATTCACAAACCGTCGTACTTCCGTAATGTGATGCATTTCAGATTAAAACAAAATAGTCAATGAGAAAAAAAAAAAAAAGAGAAAAAATGTAGGGCAGGACTTGATTGTATCCTTTGGGAATTGAGTGCGTTGTAAAAAGTGGGCGTTTCATGCCAGAAAGGAGCCAGACCTGAATGCGAGATGTGGAGGAGTATTTCCGACTTGACTTTTGAGGAGGTTTTTTTGGCTGGGAACGTGGATACTGAAGGTCTGGGTTGTATTGGCTAACATGTAACTGTGTCCTGAAGTAATTTGTAAAACACTGTTTACCTATAGGCTGCTCCTGCTGACTATTGGTTAATGTTAATAAAGTGCAGCAGTCGTGACGTTAAAACCCGAAAGACTAATTCACCTCGCGTTCCCTCGAGATTTTCCAATGGGATTTATAATGTTGTCTTTCGTTTCCTGAGTAAAATAAGGTCTGTGGTAAACTTGGTGATACTTGGACGCAAACTGTTAGTACTCACACCCTAAAAGTTTCCAGAGGTGTTTCCTCCAAGTAGGCAAGGGAAGTAATGTCTCTTCAAAAATTTGGATGAAAAAAAGCATAGTACAAAAATAAAACAACGCAAATATTACAAAACATAACGTAAAAAGAGTATAAATCACTCATTTGTCTAAAGAAATATTGTCCAACAGCGACACCAGCAAGTAAAGTTACAGCAAGATTTCGCATCTCTCTCGCCTCCCCTGAGCCCATTGAGTTTTAACAGACCCCCAAAGCATGTGGTGAGTTTGGTGGTGGGAAATTGAGAATGAATGGGGGAAAGTCAATGGTATCATCGTGATATGACTGAATATGTCTGTTTATGATCATCTGTGATTGGTTTGTGCGATAAATCCCGCCTCCTGTGTTTGTGCGTGTTCCGTGCTCACAATTAATGGGAAGACTAATAAAGTAAGTAAACAACTCACACACTTATATATCACAGATTTGTCAGGTCAAAATCGAACTTAAAATGATCTGAAAACATGATCTGTGGGTTTTTTAGTGAGTAGTTAGCTTGTTGAAATTAAAGGTACATCTCTGTGTCTTTGACCATTGTTTTCCAAGCTCTGATGACTGATGATCTGAAAATAAGTTTATTATGAAAAAGAATAGTTGAACATCAGATCATAAATAAAATATCAAATTGTCATCGGATGCCCATTTTTCACAAGTTAATATGATTCAGTAAGGTCTATAACATACGAAAACACCCTTTTAACTTTTCAAAATCAGTCCTTTTCAGAGCGAGGCATTTTTTGCATTTGCCTTTAAATGCTAATGAGCTCTGCTCGCCCCGCCTCTCTCATCTGTGGGGTGATGAGCAGTACTGTTTAGCCGCATTTAGTCACGTTTAGCCACGAAACTTGCTTACTAGCACATTATTAGGAAAGGCGATTTGTAAAGATGCATAAAAAACCCTTATACTCACTTCTGCTGAAGGTGAAGCTGGTTCACAAATGATTTGCGAGAACATAGACGCATTTATGTAGATTACCAGGCACATTTCCTTCAAAAACGAAAGTCACATTAATTCTCTGCATCTCCAGCAGCTCAGGTGTCAGGAATAAATGATGACTCCTATGTTCATTATTACATCCAACAACAGAAAACCTCAGTCGTTTAGGAGACGTTCTTGTCTACCCCTGCACCGTCGTTGAAACAATGGCGGTCGGACTGTTACAGTTTAGTCAGCTCACTCAGGGCGGTTCTAAGGTAAGACGGTTGTGTCAATCAACTAAGGAGATATTACTTACAAAGATTTATAACTGAGTAGATTTCTATCATTGTAGGGTGGTTGTGTACTCACACTGCCAACACACATTTATGTTCAAACAACATGTAAAAGTGAGTTTTGCATCCGATGACCCCTTTAAGTTGTTACCGCCTTGAATTGTTATTGTGGAATAAATGTAAAATGCTTACAAACACTAAACTGATGAGATTTATATTGGTTTTAATAAATAAAATATATTAATTACATTGTTAATGTAAAAATACAATTTAGATTTTTATTCTGGTAGTATAAGTAATGTTTAACCAAGATGATGTGACTGGGACATGAATTTACATTTAATTAAAAAAAAAAAATGCCTCCTCATTTCAGAACACCACTGTAAGCTGTTAGTACAAGCATACATTTTTTAAATAAATATGCTTCAAAACTTACACTTTCAGTATGAGTGTGTGTAATTTATGTTGTAAGCAAAACATCCAAATGTCTTTAATTAATATTTACCAAAGACCAAACTTTCTTTTAGAAAGATTTTTTTCTATAAGAACATTTGGAACTTTATTTTATAGTGTCCTTTTTTTAACCCTAAACCAAACTCTCATCCTAGTTTATTAATATTGCTCAGTACTTAAATGTATTAGACTGTTACAAGGACACTGTAAGTGTAACCTTCTTTCTTCTTTGGAATAAGATGTACTGATGAATCATGCACATTAAGACCATGAGCGTGTATTAAGAAAGTACAGTAAAGGTACAGACTGTGACTAAAATAATAGCAATAATTTTACATCTAGCTACCAATTGGGAAAATTGGGAAAAAGTTTCAAGAAACAGACTCAAACTCACTCATGAGTTAGCAGTTTGAATTAGATTCTGTTAGTAAGTGAACCATTACTGTCTGCTTCACTCAACCACAAGTCATTTTCTGGTTATGTTCAATTTAAAGTGAACTGAGAACTGTACACTACTGTTGGTCAGTATTTTTTTTTTTTTTTTTTTAGAAAGAATACATTAAATTGATCAAATGGGACAGTAGAGACATTAATAATTTTGCAAAATATTTCTATTTTAAATAAATGTATTCACCAGAGAATTATTAAGTTTTTCACAAAAAAATATTAAGCCGCATAACTGTGTTCAACACTGATAATAATTACAAACATTTCTTGAGCAGCAAATCAGCTTTTTAAATGATTTCTGAATGATCATGTGACTGAAGACTGGATATTTTAAAATGGAAAACACTTATTTTAAATTGTAGTAATATTTTACAATATTACATTTTTTACTGTATGTTTAACCAAATAAATGCAGTCTTACTGAGCATAAGAGAGATTAAAAATAATAAAATAAATAAATAAAATTTTTATATATATATATATATATATATATATATATATATATATATATATATATATATATATAGTCACAATGTAGTTATTCTAATCAATTAATATTGATATTTTTAAAAATATGGAAATATATTTTTATTGGTGTTAATGCAATTAATGTTATTGTTTATCGTATGAGATCCAGTTGTAAGTTTAGTCTCTCTCAGGGTTGCCAAATCTGTAGTTTTCCTGCGGAGTTGGGTTACTTTTACACTGTTGCTGTAGGTTGTTTTCTTAGTGTGTGCGATCCATTTTAATCAGATTTTGACCTGGAACGGGTTTTGGCCATAATTGGGCTTGTTTTCATTAGCAGTTGGGCTGGTTTTGTTACATAGACCTGGCAACACTCGTCCATTTTGTTTCCATGTTGTTTAGTTGATCCACAGACTTTGTGATGTGTATGTCAGCCCATGTGTGTATGTGTGGTGCATCATGGGATGTCAGTGCAGCTACTTGTGCGTCTGCGATGAGGGGGTTTTCTGGGAAATAATCTCTCTGCGTTGAGAGGCGCAGAATACAAGGTGGAGGTGAGATGAGAGGCCGTTTCACACCTCTCGTTTTTCTGTCGCTCGTTCCTTTCTTCCGTCTCACTCCTGCCTCTCTAATCTTCCAGCTCCACTTGTCTTTCATTTCCTCCCTTGCGCCTCTAAAATGTCAGCCGCTCTTTCCGAAAGATCAAATGCAGCCAATGCAGCCAATGCAGCCCCCCGTGATTTAAGATGCATTGACTTCCGTGGCCCGTCGTGGGAGTATACTTGCCCCTCGTGATGTGGTAAATGTTCGTGGGTGAGGATTTAGGGAGATGTGTTGTATTGACACCCTGCGGTGATTCAGACGGGAGAGAGAAAAAATGAGTCTGCGATGAGTCAGAGGTGGGGGAAACCAAAGAGAAACGCATTATCAATTGTCACAAAAATCCCACCATTCTCATCTGATGGACTGGATGGAAACACGCAACAGGAAACAGGAAACATGATGTCTTTCAGTGCAAGTATTTGTGCTAAAATAAAGCCAGAGAGAGAGAGAGAAAAAAAAGCAGAAGTCACTTTCCAAGAATAGGGTGAAACTGGTATCCCATTATTAAATATTTTAAAGCACTGGAGGCACAAATACTGTGTTTTTATATTATTTTATTTTTTATTCTGAGAAGTATATGTTAGATTATCAACTCTTTTAACAATATGTCTTAACATTATACATATCAGTAGTTTTTTTTTTTTTTTTTTTGTGTAAATCTTTTGTAAATTCATGTCCCAGTTGCATTTTCTTGGTTAAATAAGCATTACTTTGACTATCAGGAAAAAAAAAAAAAAAAAAATATATATATATATATATATATATTTTTTTTTTTTTTTTTCTTTTTTCTTTTTTTTTTCCATTAACTATATAATCAATATTCTATTTATTAAAGCCATGTATGAATTTCACCAAGATAGTGTTTTTAACATTTATACATTTATTCCAAAATAATGACTAAAATAATGGGCAGTAACAATTTAAACAATATATTTATTTGTGAACTTATGTTCAGCTGTTTTTATTTTAACACTTAACTATTAACTATTTTTAATAAAATATTTCATTGCATTTCATTGCATTCATCATTGCGTTGACAGTTCAGAGGGAGCGCTTTAATATACAGCATTAAATTTACATTAAATATAACATGATGAGATTTTGCCCTTAGTCAAAACTATTTGGTCTGGAACAATTAATAGATTAATAAGACCAAAAACTGCCTGTTGGATTTACCCATAACAAATTATACCTGTTTATCCACAATAGAGACATCAGAGGCAGCTGCAAATTCCAGAAGAACTGGCCAAGGTGAGGGTGTTCTTGGCGGGTTCATGAGCACTGAACGGCTGCTGAGGCCCTGCAGCTCACATCTCCGAAAAAAAAATTAAAGCAAGTTTTCAAATAGACGCTATCTTTGAAGTCTATTTGAAGTACATTCTCATCTAAAAAACTCTTAAAACTATATTCCGTTGACACAAAACATTGTTATTTTATGTCTATATAGTTTTGCTTAAGTTTTAGGGTTTTTTTTTGTACTTCAACTTTAACTAATCAAAAATTTGTGGATTTGGGAGTCCACCATTACACTCGCTGTAAGAAATACCGCAAAGGCAGTGATACAAACGATGAAACGGTTGGAGTTCTGTTATCACTAGAATATCGCACTCCTCTCAGCCAATCAGATACGACGGCTAGAATGATCTGTCATATAAATGTCCTCGTTTTTGTTTAGTTGAAGTACTAAAAGAAAACTAAAAAAAAAAAAAAAATCTTGTTGCATGTCACATAATTACATAGAAATTCTTGTACATTTAAAAATTAACATTAATCAAGATGAACAAATATGTGATTATGTGATGAAGAAATTAATTCCTGATACCTAATTTACAATGTGGTACATATTGTGGTACAAACTGTAATACTGTATACTGTATATGATATACTGATTCACAAAATGATAGAACAATGCAGTAATTGCCACATGCTCTGTTGATATGTAATTCATTTTAGTAAAATGTTTTAATTCACTCATTTTAATTGTCCAAAAAATGTAATATTTTGCTGTGTCTCACATTTTGTATGTCTCCTATTAGAAAAAAATAGAGCCTTTTTTGTGACAAACAAGAATTAATACCATTTAGACCCATATAAGTATGATTCAGTAAAATTGTGCAATATTATTACAGTTTAAAATAACTGTTTTCTAATTTAATATATGTGACCCTGGACCACAAAATCAGTCATAAGTGTCAAGTTTTTTTTTTTTTTTTTTTTTTTTTTTTTTTTAAATATCAAGATAAATGTTTGTTAAGATTTATACATCATCTTAAAGCTGAATAAATAATGTTAGGATAGGACAATATTTGGCCAAGATACAACTATCTGAACCTGGGAGTGCAATAAATAAATAAATAAATAAAAATACTGAGAAAATCGCCTTTAAAGTTGTCCAAATAAAGGTTTTAGCAATGCTTATCACTACTCAAGAATTAAGCTTTGATATATTTATGGTTGGAAATATACAAAATACCTTAATGAAACATGATTTTTTCTTTATATCCTAATGGTTTTTGGCATTTTATGTGACGCTGGTTTTGTACGCATCACCACAGTTCTAACATAAAATGTACGTTGAGTGGTGCTATAACTTTAATGCTCCGTGACGTTTTAAAATAACGTACCATCTGTGCTACACCGAAACCTACCCGATAGTATGAACAAAAGTGAATGTGACGTAAAAACACAATCGCAAGCATGCCGTTTTAGCTTGTTTTTTGATCGCTCATCTTTCAGCTTTTTCATCATGAATCACGTTTTTCACAGAATGCTTATGGAAGGATACCACATCCCAAGTCTTATTCTCTGCCGGCTGAGCTACCGAGCAAACTTGTTTCATCCGAAAAGCAGAACATATGGAGCTGTAATTGTAACTGCGTACGAAAATGATTACAAGTGCTCGTTGTTTTACTGCCTCTAGTGTTCATTTCTTTTCGAAAGTGCAGTGATACAGTCATGGCCAAAAATATCGGCACCCTTGCAATTCTGTCAGAAACTGCAACCCTTCTCTCAGAAAATTGTTACAGTTGCAAATGTTTTGGTACTCACATGTTTATTTTTTTAGTTTGCATTGGAACAAAAAACAGAGTAGAAAAGTCAAATCTCATACAATTCCATACAGAACCCAAAAAATGCACTGGACAAAATGATTGGCACCCTTAACTGAATATTTGGTAGCACCCCCTTAGGAAAATGGAACTGAAATTAATTGCTTCCTGTATCCATGAATGAGTTTCTTATACCTCTCTACTGGAATTTTGGACCACTCTTCTTTTGCAAACTGCTCCAGGTCATTCAGATTTGAAGGATGTCTTCTCCCAACTGCTGTTTTGAGATCTCTCCATGGGTGCTCTATGGGATTCAGATCTGGACTCATTGCTGGCCATTTCAGAGCTCTCCAGCGCTTTGTTTGTAACCATTTCTGAGTGCTTTTTAAAGTGTGTTTCGGGATATTGTCCTGCAGGAAGACCCATGACCTCTGGTGGAGACGCAGCTTTGTGACACTGGCCACTATGTTGTGCCCCAAAATTCTTTGGTAATGCAAAAAATTCTCCCAGAATGACTGTAGTTTTGGCAAACTCCAGTCTTGGTTTTTTACGCCTTTGTGTCAGCAGTGGTGTCCTCCTGGGTCTCCTACCATAACGTCCCGCTTCATTCAGATGACGACAGATAGTGCGAGCTGACACTGTTTTCACTGTTTTCATTAATTTTGCTCTTCCGTCCACGTCCAGGAAGGTTAGTTAACAGTGCCATGGCCGGTGAAACTCTTGATGATATTGCGCACAGTGGACACAGGAACATTAAGATCTCTGGAGATGGACTTGTAGCCTTGAGATTGTCCATGTTTTTCCACAATTTTTTCTCTCAAATCCACAGACAACTCTTTACACTTCTTTCTTTTCCCCATGTTCAGTGTGACACACAGCACAAAGGTTGAGTCAACTTTTCTCCATTTTAACTGGTTGCAAGTGTGAATACTATATTGCCCACACCTGTTGCTTGCCACAGGTGTGTCTAAATACATATTACAGGAGCATCACATGCTTGAAAAGCAATTATTTCTTACAATTTTGACAAGGTGCCAATAATTTTGTCCAGTCCATTTTTGAATTCTGTGTGAAATTTGATCAAGTTTGACTTTTTTTCTTTATTTTTTTTTTGTGTGTGTTGTTGCGGTGCAAACAAAATACAATAAGCATGTGAATACCAAAACATTTGCAACTGGAAGAATTTTCTGAGAGAAGTGTTGCATTTTCTGACAGAATTGTATGGCCATGACTGTATGTACTCATTGGTACGTATTTCGCGGCTTGCAAAAAGTTCCCAGGGGTATGTTTTAGTCATGAGACCAGGTAGCAAAAATCATGTAACACTGAAAGAGATATCACTGTATTTTCAATGAAATAAATAGTTTTGCTCAGCATAAGAAAATAACAAATTTAGCATGTCCCAGATGACAATTTTTTTCCCAAACTGCAAACCTCATCTAAAATTAATATTCAGTAGCTCGTATAAGATTTAGTGAGGCTGACAGTCCTTTAAAAGAAGTTGAAGCACCTCCTTTTAAACTTTTGAACAGTTTCGGGAATTGTTTCGAACCCTATTAGTGGAAAAGGTGCCATAAATGTGCAGTATAAATATTCCCCAAGCTGCAGCGCTCTAGATCACCTACGCGCAAGTAAGGCTCTGCATGTAAATGTTTTTTTGATGAAGTCGCAAGCTGTCTCATCGCGTTCCCACCTTAATTCATCTCGTCGCTCACGAACGCACCTGTGCGAGGGACCTCCAGTCACACCGAAACATCAGCGCAGTGGCATCGGCCCAAAGAGGTTAATTACGCCTGTCGCCGCGCGCTCATTCTTGCCGTGACAGTTTCATGCATGAATCGCAAGTTTGATGACACTTTCTTAATTGCTGTCGCTATTATTTTGTAATATGATTGCAAGCGCCACCCGTCGCTCTCTTTGCTCTGTTGGCAGGATCTCCAGCGGTCTGTCAAGGCTGCATGGGAAACGTAACCTCAGACTCAAGCAGGAATAAGTGGAATCCCTGTTAGGGAGCGGAGAATTTATACACAGACCTTCATGAGAGGTGGCCTACTGCGAAAAACCATGAAAAAGATATATATTGGGAAAACAGCTCTTAAAACCTCTCGAAATGGTTGTAAACATCAGAAAAAGAGGTAAGATGCTCTCTCAACCCCGTCGTCCGCCCACCACAGTCATTCCATCAACCATGTGCATCTCCGTCGAGTGCTGAACTCTGACAGATTGACCATCATGAGTGCTGTTGTGGACAAGTGTTATTGTACTTACAGGACCATAATCATCTGCTCTCCAGTCCACTTGTGACTATGGAAGTGTTTGTTTTGCTAAATAGTGCTGTTTAAAGAAAACTAAACTAACATACAAGAAAACACTTGTCAGTATACAATGGGTAAGATGTGGAACAAATCACTTAGTGTCATATACAGACTATGACCAGTGCAGACATCAACTCATGTCTTCTCCTTCATATAGCAAAACCCATATGTAGAAGATATGGGGCTAGTTTTCACATATATCTTAGTAATATATATATATATATATATATATATATATATATATATATATATATATATATATATATATAATTTTAATGTTGTGCAATTCATGGCAATTATTTACAATACTTTTTTTATTTTCAATTACCAGCCCTAGTTTTTACTATTTTGATTTATGATTTTTTTTTAACTAGTTCACTTGCAATTTTGAATTATTTTCAACTTTCAGATTTTAATGTTATGTGCAATTCTTCACAATTATTTACAAAAATATGTACTATTGATTTTTTTTTTTATCAATTTTCAGCCCTAGTTTTTACTATTTATTTATTTATTTATTTTACTGGTTCACTTGCAAATTAAAATTATTTTTAATTTTCACATTTTAATGCTATGTGCAATTATTTGCAATTATTTACAAATAAATGCACTATTTATTATTATTATTATTATTATTATTATTATTATTATATATTTTTAATACATTTTCAGCCCTAGTTTTTACTATTTCAGTTCATGTTTTTTTTTAATTAACTAGTTCACTTGCAGTTTAAAACTATTTTCAGTTTTCAGATTTTAATGTTATGTGCAATTCTTTGCAATTATTTACAAAAATATGCACTTTTTTAAAAAATAAATGATCAGACCTAGTTTTTACTATTTCAGTTTATGATTTTTTTGTTTATTTTTGTGTATTTTAATTCACTAGTACACTTGCAAACTAAAATAACTTTCAATGTTCACTTTTTATCTTATGTTCAATTATTCACAGAAACCTGTGCAATTAATTTTTCAATTCTTAATTGATTGAAAGATTTCGTTTTTTTGACCATGTTATTTATTCATTTTCATATTATTACCATGGCACCACAATACTACATTTTGTTTGGGGAATCTAGCTTTCATTTCAGGCTTAATGTTTTGGCTTTAATGCCTTGCTATTTTTTTGAATGCATCTGTATTGATGCATCAGAAGTGTTAACAGTGTGTGAATCTGCGTTGTGTTCTGCTGTATCCTGCTGAGAATAAGTGTGTGCTGGCTTGCGCGTGTGCTCGCTTTCAAATACACGTGTGTATCGATTGTCAGTACATTTATCGCTCAGACGTGTTACATCCTCACTGCTTCAGACACGTGTTGTCTGGCCGTCTGATCAAGCGTAGTTTGTGGCATGCTGAAAGCCGCCGGCTCTATCAGCAGCCAGAAAGTCATTACCGTTCACCACACATCTGTCCATCAATACCAAACCATTAGGGCCGTCAGTGGTTCTCTTACGTGTCGTAAAAAGCTGTGTTTGGTTCCATCCATCTCTCTCACCCCATCCCTGCTTGTGTGTTTGATCTATAAATAGACCGTCTGTACATGGCTTGGTCATGTGACTAAGGATCAATGTGGGAAATGGGAAAAATGAGTGCTGGGGATTAAAAAGGTCAGTAAACCTGATTTACCAAGGCACTCTTGACGTGAGTGTGTTTGGGTTGCGCTAAATACGATCAGTGGGTTGTATGACAGTTATCGATCACGTCATGCACAATGAAGTGAAATACATTCATAAATCTGGCTGAGGTGTAATTCATACAAAATAGCTGTTTTGATTTTACATTCCCTTTATTGATCCTGCATGTCTGCCTGATCCATGTAGAACGGATTCAGGGACTATTTTCGTCATATGAAGTGAATGTAATCACATGTGCATCTGTATGTAGCTCTCTGCAGGAACAGAAGGAAGACCTGCGCAAGCGTCTCTCTTACACCACACATAAGCTGGAGCTGTTAGAGCGCGAGTTTGACTCCACGAGGCAGTACCTGGAAACCGAGCTGCGCCGAGCCCAGGAGGAGCTTGACAAGTTCACCGACAAATTACGCCGGTAAGAAGAGTGTACACATAGCATCTGGCCTTAAAACAGTGGGGCTTTCTAATCACATATGGTATCTAACTGAACAATTTATCAGACAGGATAATCAATTTGGAAAATGGCTACATCCCAATTCACCTACTTACACTATGCTCTTTAAAGGGATCCTATTATGCTCTTTTACAAAGTCTCGATTTTGCTTTGGGGGTGCAGAACCTGCTCACATGCTTTGTGGTTCAAAAAACGAATTATTTTTCACATAATTTACGTTATTACAATACCTTTCTCCCCAGCCTGCCACAAATGGCTCGATTAGTTCCGGGTTTGATGAAGGCCCGCCTTCCGAAAAACAAAATGCGTTGTGATTGGTTAGCTGTCACACTGCGTTATGATTGGCAAACAGCTTAGAAGATGTTTCAGTACTGCCACGCCCCTTGCCAAAGCAGCAAGTTCTGTCTGCTCCATTATAGTTAAAGGAGAAGTCCACTTCCAGAACAGCAATTCACAAATAATTTACGCACCCCCTTGTCATCCAAGATGTTCATGTCTTTCTGTCTTCAGTCTTGACGAAATTGCGGTTTTTGAGGAAAACATTTCAGGATTTTTCTTCATATAATGGACTTCATTGGTGCCCCGATTTTAAACTTCCAAAATGTAGTTTAAATGCAGCTTCAAAGGGCTCTAAACGATCCCAGCCGAGGAAGAAGGGTCTTATCTAGTGAAACGATCAGTCATTTTTTTTTTCAAAAAAATACAAATTTGTATACTTTTTAAGCACAAAAGCTTGTGTATCACAGGCTGGGATGCGCGTCCACGACACTACAAAGTTCATCGTCTGTGTACTCCGGCTCAAAAAGGTAGAGTATGGCGAACAACTCCATCTTATTTTCTCCTACAACTTCACAATCGTCCGACATCGTTGTACCTCTTTGTTTGTAAACAGTGTTTGACCTACTTGAACTTCCTTAGTCTTTGCGCGCTCGCTTTGGAAACACTTGGGCTGCGTCCGAAAGCTTAGACAGCTGACTTGCTGCCTCGCTGCCTTATCAGTCAATGACTTTGCAGGAAGCATTTTTGCACGAAGGCACCTCATGAAACTGATTTCGGACATGCTTCTGAGGCAGCGTAACGGTTTAATGATCTACAACAAAATAGAATGAGTTTTGATGATAACTAAACAAATATTTAGATACTATAATATAGATTTCTCACTAGTAATAACATCAAAAGTGCAAAAAGTTAGTCAGAAATATGCATTTACACACAAACTAACCACCAAACACAACTTTCAGACACCATCTTTATTTTTTTTAGCTCAACCGTCACGGAATAGAATGCACAGAACTGTGGGATATCTAAGGCAGCGAAGGATACATCTATGTTGCCTTCAAAATTCGATCAGAAGAAGGTACCTCCGGAGACAGGAAGTGAAATCGAATTTGTATTCGGACACGTCTTGATGCCTTCCTGCCTTGGAATGCTGCCTCCGAAAGCAGCATTTTAGAGCTTTCGGATGCAGCCTGTAGTTTTGCCTACGGAACATAGGACGTAGAACAGAATGCGTGACCTTTTGACGTGATTCAACTGTACGTAGTGTCGTGGACACGCATCCCAGAGCCTGTGCTACACAAGCTTTTGTGCTTAAAAAGTATGCAATTTTTTTATTTTCCAAAAAAAATGACAGATCGTTTCGCTAGATAAGATCCTTCTTCCTCGCCTGGGTTTAGAGCCCTTTGAAACTGCATTTAAACTACATTTTGGAAGTTCAAAATCGGGGCACCAATGAAGTCCATTAAATGGAGAAAAATCCTGAAATGCTTTCCTCAGAAACCATAATTTCTTCACGACTGAAGACAGAAAGACATGAACATCTTGGATGACAAGGGGGTGTGTAAATTATTTGTAAATTGTTGTTCTGGAAGTGGAGCTCTCCTTTAAGGATATATTAAGGTATAGTGACGCTAAATTAGTGTTGGGTTTTATCATCACCCTGCGAGATCACCAATACATGATATTATCATGCTAATTTAATTATTTACATACTTAACCTGCTCAAGGCTAAAAGCAGGCTAATGTTTTTAATATGACATGACAACAATTGAATAACTTACAATAAACATTGTAAGTTACTAATTATAATGCTTACATTTCCTTAGTTATTCAAAAAGCAGCTACAGAAAACGAGCAAAGAACATTAACATTATCAAAGAACATCATCACTGATTAGCCTAGCCTAGTCTAGTGCATTTTAAAAAAACACTTGCGTTATAAGTGAAGCTATCGTCACACCACCGAGCTGATCGCGGCCACCCTAGTCAATGCTTTTGTTTATACCAGCCACCCCGCGGCTCATTGAAGTGTCCCAGAAGCGGCCCTACCCACCACTCAACCATTAGAATTTCCATAGGCGGGATTTATTTTAATGATATTCTAATGGTCCAGATTGTGACATCACATACACAAATAAAACTGACTACTGACTAAAATTCAAAAAGTGAAAAAGCATAATAGGACCCCTTTAACAAGTGTAGTAAGTGTT
Organism: Cirrhinus mrigala; assembly: GCA_036247105.1. NCBI lineage: Eukaryota > Metazoa > Chordata > Actinopteri > Cypriniformes > Cyprinidae > Cirrhinus > Cirrhinus mrigala. Next base: position 7,515,374 of record CM070026.1, read on the forward strand.
AGCAACTAACCAATTCATCACCATTAAAAATGACAAATTTTAAGGTTAATACAGTAGTGTGAAATAGTATTTGTACCCCCACTGATTTCAGCTTTTATTTTATGTTTCTCTAATAGTATGGGTTTACATTAGTCAGAACACAAAGTGTACACAAAGTGTCCAAATATGTCTACTTTTCCTCTATATAGTAGGCAATAAACATTACATGAATTGAGTAGCATGTCCGAATTTGTAGTGTATAAAACAGTATCATGGTTTTAAATGGTTTTATTCCAAGGTCTGTCTAAATACTGGATTCTGATTGGCTGGCAGGTATGCAGTAAAACCGTTTAATGCACAGGTAGTTCCAAGTCAGTTTAATCACTGTTCTATATTCTATATTAATGCACTGCTTTAATTGATGCACACTAACCAACACATACACACACACACACACACACACAAAGAGAAAGAGAGTTGACTCAATTTGTTGAGTCAACTTAGAATAATTTGTTACCTGGCTGCCTTAAAATTTTAGGTTCAGTCAACTCAAATAAAGTTTATTCTACTTGAAATGTTAAATTATACTAAGTGACAACTTAAATATTTTTTTACTTACCCATCTGTTAAGTTTAACAAACACAAATATCTAAGTTTTTACTTAGTACAACTTAACATTTCAAGTTGACTAAACTTATTTGAGTTGACTGAACTTAAAATTTTAAGGCAGCAGGGTAACAAATTATTTTAAGTTGACTCAACAAATTGTGTTTTTTGTTTTTTTACAGTGTAGATACAAGATCGCTACATTATGTTCCTCAGCAACAAGATGTTAAAATCACTGTTTTTGAAGTAATTAATTGTTTGTAGAGAGAGATGCGTAGACAGAGCACACAGGTAATGCACACACAACTGTCATCTCTCTCTCTCGATCGATAATTAATTGAAAAAAATGCTATAATTCATTCAAATAAATGTGATCTTACCACACTATTTCATCTCCGTATCTGATTTGAAGTGGGCAGAATGCTCGAGCTAATGTGCCATAACTGACAAAAATGCCTGTCAATGCTAAGAATTTTAAATGCACATTACTTAATGCTAGCTGTGCATTATCCCGTTTATACCATGGTCATTGCCGCATTGACAAGTTAAAACTGTTAATGGTGTTTGCAGTGCAATATTTGTCCGGAAGGGTAAAAATTACGATTATTTTGTCAGTTACAGCTCCTTATAACTCTAGCATTCTGCCTGATTCAAACAAGACATAGAGATGAAATAGTGTGGTTAGATCACATTTATGTGAATGAATTATAGCATTTATTTCAATTAATTATCAATCGATCGAAAGAGGGAGAGAGAGAAAGAGAGAGTTGTGTGTGCATTACCTGCATCTGCGTGTCTCTCTATAAACAGTGAAATTGTGTTACTTATGTAGTTACTTCAAAAACAGTGATTTTACCACTTCATTGGCGAGGAACATAATGTAGCGATCGACCATCTAGGCTATTTTATTAATAAAAGTCATTAATAAAAGTTTCTGTGTGTGCGCAGCACAATCTGCAATCTCCGACCTCTCTCTTTCTCTCTGTATGTGTTTGTTAGTGTGCATCAATTAAAGCAGGACATTAATATAGACCGGTGATTAAACTGACTTGGAACTACCTGTGCAATCAGAATCGAATATTCAGAGAGATAATGGTATAAATAAAAATGCACACAAATTTCATTCTATGTCTCGTTACCTAATGTCAACAATAATCTGACATTAATTTGCTTAATATCATTAATGACAGCTCTAACCAATGTGGTTTGAATGATGTATGTGATAAAGTTCCTGTTTTCAAGAAACAGTCGTGACTAGGTAGTCACGAGCTAGTCTCTCCAACAATGCATTGTAATACGGTGATTAAGCGAGTTACATTGTTGTTCAGGAAACACACTCCTAAAGTATAATTTCTGCTACATTTCAGACAGTTCCTAAAGAAAAGGTCTGACTATTTGCATGTGAGCTGAATTCAAAGCATATAATTGGGTGATGCAGCAGGAAATGATTCACACAGAATCCATATTGGAATGGCTAAAAAAAAAAAAATATAGGATATGGATTGCCCTAGTCAAAGCTCTGACTTCAATCCAATAGAAAGTACTTTTCACAATGGTGTATGTAGTGTATTATAAAGTTGCACTTCATTTTTTTTCTCTATTAAAAAAGTTTTACTCCTAAAGAAACAAATAGTACTTTTGAAAAATGTCATATCAGTAACCTGATAATAACTGTTTTTTACATGGACTACAACTCTTAGGGCTTGCCATGTTGAGATCACATGACCAGTCAAAACCAATTTTTGTAACTTTTTGCTGATAAAATAAAATACTAAAGACTGACAAATAGCACATATATGTGACATCTGACCACAACACCAGTCTTAAGTAGCACGGGTATATTTGTAACATTAGCCAAAAATACATGTGGGTCAAAATTATACATTTTTCTTTTATGCCAAAAATCATTAGGATATAAAGTAAAAAGAAGAAGTTTATTCAAGTATGTTATTAGTATACTTCTTTTAAACTTTAAAATAGTAAAACGTGTACTTCAAAGTGTACTAATAAAGAAAAATTAAATTAAATAAAAAAAATTGTTTTTTAAATGTGCATTTAAAAAAAAAAAAAAAAAATTGTAAACTACCAGTACACCTATAAGTTCACTTTTAGTATAGTTGCAGTACTATACATAGTATAGTATATAAAACATAGATATAAACTGTGTACTACTACTGTTATACTTAAATCTATACCTTTATATACTAGAAAGTGGGCCAATTTAGTCCGAGGGAGTATTGAAATAGTACACTTAAGGTATACTACTAGTACACTGAAATTTGTATACTTACTACACAGAGTATACTTAATAATATACTTAAACTTTACTTAAGTATACTTAATGAAATAAACTTGAAGTATACTTCTTTTTTTGTAAGGGTAACAAGCCATACATCAATGAAAAGCTTATTTATTGAGCTTTTAGATGATGTATAAATCTCAATTAAAATAAATAAATAAATAAATGACCCTTATGACTGGTTTTGTTGTCCAGGGTCACATATTTGCAACAGTGTGCTGCAGTGATGACACACTTTTGTAAGCCAACCTGGAAGTTAGCATCACCCTAGTTCCTGTGACAAAAACCCAATAGGATTTTTTCATTAGCATCTGAATTAATGCAGAAATTAAGCTCTGTGATCAACAAAAGTTCATGATTTATCATTATGATCTCCAAAAATGAACACAACTTTTATGAATTTTGAAGCCTAAATGCAGTCACCAGAAGTAAAAAGCAAACCATAGGCTATAAACGAACTACACCACAGTCACATGACTTAAATGTCACCACTCCTTTTGAGTCCACACTTCGGTGATGTAATGCCGTTTTGATTGTCTGGAAGAAGTCTTCAGCAGAAGCTCAGTGCGAGCTTAGCAGAAGTATGCATCGTTCGCGAAGGGGGGTGCTCGCGAGCGAGCTAAAATGACGAATGGGACACCCTACAGTCTCGTAGACTTATTGGACACATGCAAGTCCGCAAGTGCACACAAAGTGCGGCATTTGAGACAGGGCCTGTCATCAGTAAATGAAAATATTTGCTTTTGCTGCTTCCACACCACTAGGGGTCAATATACATTTGAGATGAATGCCATATAAGCTGTGTGTGAGTGAACCTTAAGCAATTTTTCAAGAAAAGAACAAAATAAACTAGGGCTGTCAAATGATTAATTATGATTAATCGCATACAAAATAAAAGTTAGAGTTTGCCTAATATATGTGCGTGTACTGTGTGTAATTATATATATATATATATATATATATATATATATATATATATATATATATAGATCTGTCTTAAGAAACAGAAAAATCTGAGACAGACTAAATCCAGAAGAACTGTGGCAACATCTCCAAGATGCTTTAAGAGTCCTATACCTACAAAGCTACAGTACTGTTAAAATGTTTAGGCAGTTAGGCGCATAAAATGAGGATGCTGTCAAAAACGATGTCATAAACAGATTTTCTTTATCAATGAACTTCTATTAACTAAATAAATAAGCATTTGATGTGACCATCCTTTGCGTTTAAAGTAGCTTTTGCCCTAGGTGCACCTGTGCAGAGTTTTTCAGGTAGCTTTGCAGGTACATTACTTGAAACATCTTGGAGATGTTGCCACAGTTCTTCTGAATTTAGTCTGTCTCAGTTTTTCTGTTTCTTCATGTCATTCCAGACAGACTGGATGATGGTGAGATCAGATCTCAGTATGGAGCACTGGCTGTTGTCAGACTCCTTGTGCAAACAAAAATCTCACTAGATTATTACAATTAATGGCAAACAGAATGTTTGGAAATGTTAACCGATATTTTTTTACTGACACACTACAGAGATAGAAATATTTCTACAAGATAGAAATAACTTACTTTAAACCATTTTTTAGATGGTGAAAATACTAGTGGCCTAAGACTTTTGCACAGTACTGTATATATATATATATATATATATATATATATATATATATATATATATATTTCAGAAATATTTACAAGTATATGTTTTTATTATAATTGTATATATAAAGACAAATATTTTGTACATAACATATTTCTCTTAAATACATAGATTAATTTGTGTGTATTTATATATACATAATAATTACACACAGTACACACACATATATTAGGCAAACTCAATTTTTTTTAATTTTGTATATGATTAATCGTGATTAATCGTTTGACAGCCCTAAAATAAACATTACATTGCATTATGTCTTCCGTTCTCTGACATGAATTTTCTTTGGAAAAAAAACAGCAACCATTTAGTTGATGAACAGGCCTGCCATTTAGCTCCACATAATGAACAATACAGAATATCACAGGCCTCATCATATCAGATACTTTTAAAAAGTGCTGTGGCAGCTGCCCTCATGTTCCTTTTCTTAAAAAGATTCCTTTGCCCTATTATTTAAACATTATAATTTGGGAAACACAGTTTCTAACCTTGCCTACTATTGTGGATAAAAAGTAAGTGAATTGGGACAAAGAAATTGTTTACTTCACTTGGCCTATGCCAAGTGTGTAGGAGTCAGTTACACAGTTATAGCTTGGCCATGTGTTGGGCTCCTCGGTCCATTGTAAAATAAATGTTATGAATTGATACCACAACAGATACCACAATATAATGCGGAAGATGAACAGGTGGCGAGAGTTTTGGCATCCGACTTGTGATTATCTAACAGATGTGTCTAAGGAAATAAAAAAAGCATTTAAGACCCTCCAGTACGTGCTGGATTTGAAAAAAAAGACGTTTTGTTCATGTGTTTCTCACAGAATACAGAGCAGTTACTCAGCACTGCAGAGGATCAACCAGGACTTAGAGGATAAAATCCACCGAAATGTGAGTGCACACATCGGCCACACTCTAAAAAAGCACAAATTATACAAGAGGTTTCTGGGTGAGCACACACACACTGCTTTTTGTTTTATTGTACGAATGTTGTTGTTCGCACGTGTGTTTACGAGTACTCATCTCCCTCTTTAAGCGTTTTCCTGTTTAAATGGGTTTTGGGATGAAAGTGTTTACATCGCTGTCCACACTTCTGTCCATGTGTGTACATGGTTTCTGGTGTGACAGATTAGGGAATGTGTTAAACATGTACAATAGCGCTGAATGCACTAAGAGTCTATTTGAATATCAATACACTGCCACTGGTGCGCCTGACGTTAATTATAGCCCTTTACAACAGCCTGTCCGCCTTCACATGACAATGTGATAGTGAGTCTATTATACTCGCAAAATCTGCATCACAGCCTGTTTGTTCACTTGAAGTTCCAAACAATTAAATTATAATTAGCCTGCCTGCCACAGTACATTGTATGACCGTTACATGTCTGCATTACGATCCACCCCTCAGGGTTTGCTCTGAGTTTGTTATAGTAAACACGTTTTTCTTAGTAACAGATTGCACCCATAAAGACGTCAATGATGACCCTGAAGGTTATGGGTCTAGATACGAAGGAAAATCATCTGATATCAGCCTTATATTGATGTTCCTTTCAGCACGCCAATTAATTCCCATCTGCTGCAGGAGTATCCTAGAACGACTTTACACGTGCACCTACTTCTCCCTGTGTGAAATTGTCTGTATTCATACCGGTGGTCTCTTAGGGCCTATATCAATGCAAATGCGTTATCTGAAAACGTGCTCCTTTTTATGCAGTCACAGCACCACGATGATGAGAAACGGGCTCTTAGCAGAGAAATCATCGTTCTTAACAATCATCTCATGGAAGCTAAGATGACCATTGAGAAACTGAGAGAGGACAATGTAAGAGAAATAATGACAAAGTGATTTCTTTTACACACTGAGGCTTAATGGCAGCCCTTTTGAGGACTGAGTATTTGCTTTTCGTTACCTAATGTTCACTTTCTACCACTCTCAATAGGACCTATACAGAAAAGACTGTAACCTGGCTGCACAGCTCTTGCAGTGTAATAAGTCACATTACAGAGCCCAGTTATCTGAGGTAAGTTAGCACACATAACTTGGTTTCACCACGTTGCCATTTTTATGTCAATGGGTGCTATAGTAATTTTAGAAACGCTCCCATAAAATGGATGCTAATAAAATAATATTATAGACCCATTATTGCATCTACGATAGTGTCCATATATATTTGTTATCGAAACTCCCTCAGGTGAAATAGTTTAGGTGGCAAGCCAACCAGGTGCTACAGTAGGCTATTTGTGAAGTTGTTAAAAATGCTAATATTGGGTAAATAATAATGGAATAGTGTTTATATAACAATGACGAATAACAAAAAAGCATGACAGAAAATGTACCACCCTGTCTGTCAAAGTGCCGGATAATAGTTATTTATAGCACAACTTCTGCTTTAGAGTCTTTATATAGCTTTTTGGATGTCGTCCACACAATATATTTACCAAAATATATTTTATCTAAATAAGCCCCACTATGCCCTCCAGTGCAATATCATTTACCACTAACTCTGTTAGTTAGAGAAATGTTTTTTGAAGTAGGAAATCATGAAGCAGAATTCTTCTATTAAGTGGGATCTACTATTATTTAAGTCAACCATAGTAAATCAAGTTCTTGTTTAAATGGATGATTCTTCTGGCAAGTACAAGTGGGAGGATGTTTAAGTAATAATAGTGTGTGCCAATAAACCTGGCAGTTTATTTTTCCAATCTGCTCCAAGCCTTATGCCAATCCCAAGACGTCTAGAGCAGAGACTTATGTTGGAATGCTGCCTGCTGTAAAAACCTGTTCATATTTGGCAGACGTATTTGAATGGAAACATCAATGTGTCTGTTACACAATGTGTTCAGGGAATTCTGCCTTGCATATTGTTTTATATGAAAATGTCAAAGAATTGGCACTAAGCATTCGTTAAAATATCTGGACAAAAGTGGTCTCTGTAAAACCACTGAGAAATTTATTTAAAAGCAACCTAAAAAGTCTCAAAAGCAAGAAAATTCAGAAGGTCAACAGATGTCATATGAATTAGATATCAAATCGGATTTGTTGAACCAAGACCAGCCCTACTGGTTTTGAAGGACTAAAATTTTTGCTTTGTCTTGGCTCCTCTTATCATGCTTCTATAATTAGCCATGTTCTGTTAGCTAATTAGCTGCAATTTACTTTCTTCTTGTTGCTATGGTGAAAGAACTGAGAGGTAAAAAGAGTTGTGATATTGGATTGATGCCTAGTACTCTATGTGTAGTGTCAGTGGCAATGAAATCTGTGGTTCTCCTTCTGGCCAATTTTCGCTAAATGAAATACTAAAAGCCATGTACTTACATAGACCATTAGTACAGACTTGTCTGGCCTTTAACAGTATCTTCGGCTGTCTGCTTTGCAAATGTACTTCTGTGTTTATCAGGCGCTTCGGTTTCATTCACCGATCTCTTGTATGTTTCTTACTAACGTCTTACTGATATTGACCTCACCTAAGCTATTATTCCCTTACTTATCCCTTCCAGATAGGTTTCCATAACAGCCTACCTTTTTCTCTTTGTGTGCGAGTCTCTCAGCTCTTATTGTTCGTTGGGTACATCTAATGGAAATCTGTGTTTTACTCTCTCTCAGTTGCCTGCAGAGTTTCAGGAGCGTGTAAGCTTGCACATGGAGGGTTCTTCCCTCTGCCATTCCCCATATGCCGACACAGTGCCTGCCTCTGTCATTGCTAAGGTCCTGGAGAAACCAGACGAGGCCTGCAGCAGTCAAGCCTCTCGCTCACCCAGCCCACAACCCCAGGAACGCCAGGGCTTCCTCGTGGGCACCAGCCTTGTGGGTAGCACTGAGCGCCTTGGCCTCCGAGCTACTTACAAGTCAGACCTGTATAGCAGTGACACAGCACTTTATTGCCCTGACGAGCGGAGACGAGAGCGCAGACCCAGCATGGACCTCCATGGACAGCGGACGGTGTATGAACCCCAGAACTCCACCGACAGCAACCCAGAAGAGGGATCCATGTCTCTGCAGCCTGGCTTCTCGCAGGACCACTTCCGAAAGTTTACAACCTCTCTGGGAGGAGGCTCTAGTTCTTACTCCAGCTTTAGCGGAGGAGGGTCAGAGGACAAGGGGCAGGATCCTCCAAGCAGTGCTGCATCTTCTCCACGCCACCATGCCCTTTACATGGACTGGAGGGATGGGGGTGAATACGAGCACAAGAGCGACTCTTCCTGGGAGAGGGAGAGTCCAAGCGCCTTCTCCAAGGCCCACACTTTTCAACCGCCTGAGTCCAGCCACCATCAGAATGGTAGCTCACCTATCTACAGCAGAACAATGTCCTCCTGTTACAGTGAACCTTACGAGCCCCTGCCACCTTCCACTTCCCCCAGTATCACCTATGGTGACAGCCGCCGCGGAAGCGCTTTTGCTCCTGAGGAAGAAGAGCTGATTGGTCGGTGGAGGCAACTGAGTGTGGAGGATCTGAGTGCCCACTCATACCGCAGTCCTGGGCGGGCCTCACCCTACAGCTTCTCCGAGCAGCACTTCTCTGTCCGGCCCGCAAAGATTCGCCTTGGACCTCTCTACAGTAGCTTCCAGGAGGGTACTGATGTATACCACCATCATGCCGGGGTACTAGATCCCTTCTCCAGCCCCAGCCCTGATTGCAGCCCAGGTCTACGGCAGCAGCAAAGCCAACCTCACCTGTACCGCTCCAAGGAGGATAGCCAAGAGTCCGAGCACAGCCTCTACAGCCCCAAAGATGGTGGGGTGGCAGCTGGGGGCCAGGCAACAGAGTACGTTGACGTAAGTCCCAACAGTTCAAATGAGTCACTGGACCATGGATCTCTGGAGATGGCTGCCGAGCTGCAGCATTACCAACCCGAGAGGCACAGTGTGTCCCCTCAGGGAACCACCCCACCACCTCCTCCACAACAACCGTACCAAAAATTTGGCACACTAGGGCTGTCGCGCAAGGACAGTCTCACCAAGGCACAGCTCTATGGTACTCTACTAAACTAAGAGCAGAGTTTCCTGGTTACTCACTTTTACAGCTCTTTGGTACTCTACTAATATAAGAGCAGAGTTTCCTGGTAACTCTCTTTTACAGCTCTGTGGTACTCTACTAAACTAAGAGCAGAGTTTCTTGGTTACTCCCTTTTACAGCTCTATGGTACTCTACTAAACTAAGAGCAGAGTTTCCTGGTTAGTCCCTTTTACAGCTCTATGGTACTTAACTAAGAGCGGGGTTTCTGGGTTACTCTCTTTTGTCAGTAGGTTTTGAATGTTAAGCTACAGTTTGAGCCAAACACGTGATGGGATTTTCTTTTGAATATTTTCGGTCCATCAGCTCTCTTATCTTTTTTCTCTCTATTTCTGTATCTGTTACAGTGTTTTCTAAACATTGAACATGAATTGCTCATGTTTCTACAGTTGATATGAAGCTCTAACACTCAGCACTATTTGTATAGCCTATTTTGAAAGTTTATTAATGGTTCTGTGTGGTTTGTGAGAAAGTATTTTAAGTGCATTAGGTGCATTATGAATTTTTGGAAACGTGTCTGCAAAGAGAAAGAGAGAGATTTACTTTGTTTTACCAAAAGCCTTCTGGGCTCGTAAGGGTTTGTGAATGGACAGCACATGCTATGTAAAAAGAAATGCTAATTTTGACAAGAAATTTGATCTTTTATGATATAATTTATGAATAGCTGTATTTATTGTTAAGTATGCTATATCTATAATTGTTTAATAAATGTAACATTATGGAGAGATTCAAAAATCTATATAATTGTAAATTATTTATATTGCTATAAATAAGGCAATCAGCACAATTATACACGCTGCAAACGATTAAACATGCCTCAAATGTTCAAAAGTTAAGTCAAGATAACAATTTGAGATTTCACTACAACGTACTGAAGGGCCGCTCCACAGGTTTGCGACCTTGTGAAAATATTTTTGAGAATAAACTCTGCATGGATTCATAATACCCTAAGTCAGCCCTTCAAGATCAAGTCTCAACCAAAGTGATACTTCCAATCTATTTCAAGTAGATTTGATACTACTCAGATCTATTACATCATCAAACAAGTACAATATCTTGAAAGCACTGGGCATTTTTTAAACTACTGATGTGTTTTGTTGGGCGATGGAATTTCTGAGGTGATTGTTCTTTTCAATGTTTTCTCTCTTTTGTTCCTCAGTGCTGTAAGCCCCTCCCTCAGGCCCTCTCTACCTCACGATTCAATCCCTCTCTTCTTTCTTAATCAGCTGGGATCCTGTGTCAGTTGACACAATGATGCATGACTCTGTTTCTTCTGTTTTGCTTTCTATATCTAATAAAGCACAATAGTTGCACCATGTTCCGTCTCTTTAACTGCTTCTGTTGGAGAGCAAGGCTTGCTGCTGAGGTGTATTGGGGAGAATTTTTAATCTAGAGTTCGGTTTCCTGCATGAAATATCTCCTTGTTGCAGAGCGTGAATGGCAGCATACAAAGGAAGGACCTTGGGCCTCCTCCACAAACGACAGAGTTTCTTTCCAGCATTCAATTTATTCAGCCTTTACGGAATAACAGAAGCACAGCATTTACACTCAAAACATTTCATGTTAGTGCGTGTGATTAAGGATAGTAGCCAGTAAACCCCCTACAGCTCCACTGCGAATGAAATTTATCTAATAATGGCTAACATACAGCAGTATATAGCGGAGGCAATGAAATTTCTACAGCCATTACTCTGATTCACTTTTTTATTTGAGTAGTGACACCACACTATCTGCAGAGCCACAACCTACGTTTTTCCTTTTAATATCGTTTGGACGCTGGGATGTCACAAACATTTTCAAATATATCTTGAGATGAGTCACAGGGTGGGAGTTGCCAGGTTCACTTTACAGCATTATGAAAAGATGATATTCTGGGAGGCTAAAGTGTGACTGGTTCAATTCAAAGATGAATAGGTCTCTCAAATTATCTTGATGCATTGTAATAACTCGGTCACAAAGCTCCAGTTAATCTACGTAACGGTGTTCATATTATTTTGTATTCACGTTAGCTCTGAGCCATATGTTTCTTGAGCACGTTGCTCCTGTCATTTGTATTCAAGGGATATGTCGGACTCGATACTTTCAGGCTCTCATTCACAGAGAAGAGTGAGTCACAAGCCTGAGGCCATTTCTGAAAACACTGCAGCAAAGATACAGGGAACAGATGGACATTTTAATTTCCTGTCTCTTATCCAGTAAGTCCCTCAGGTACTTGGCCAAAAACACTCCCCCAAAAATCCATTGCATTGATGTACGAGGTTTGCAATTGCCACATTTGTGAAGGGTTGTTCTGCTTCTTCCCCGTCACCTTCTAAGCCCCACCATGCTTTCACTCAGATCCCAGAGCCGTTTGGCAGTATGGTCATCGGTGGCTTTAGAAAGCAATTGTTCTTCTTCGCAATTAGCAAAGCATTTTCCAGACACACCCTCAACTTCAGGCGAGCATGCCAGGTACAGTGGGGTCTGAGCACCCTCCAGTGGGCTTTTGAAGAACAACCAAGAGACCAGCAAAAAAAGAGGCTTAATCAGCAGGGGGATGTTGACGTGCCGGCCCAATCTGGTCCTTACGATACCCGGGGTGAGGGCATTTACGGTTACCCCAGTACCATCCAGCCTGCGGGCCAGCTCGCGAGTGAATAGTAGATTGGCAAGCTTGCTCTGGCTGTAGCAAAAAGCTTTGTTGTAATTCTGTTCGCTGTTCAAGTCCTCGAAGTTGATGCTGCCGTACTTGTAGAGTTTGGAAGAGACCACGACGATACGGCTGGGAGCCGACTGCTTCAGAAGGTCCAGCAGGAGATTGGTCATAAGGAAGTGACCCAGGTGGTTCACTCCCAACTGCATTTCATAGCCCTCTTCAGTCTTACTGTAGGGACACTGGTAGAGACCAGCGTTGTTGATAAGAACATCAATCCTGGGCTCCTCCTATTTTTGTAACACAATTAGTGAGTTGAGACATTTTAGTCATCTAATCACACTTAATTAGTGTAAAAATGCAATACAGAAAACAAACAACTTAAGACACATGAAAAATTAGCCGTTTAGCCTGGTTAAGACTGAAATTTAAAAATACTGGTAGACTGTAATAACCTGAAGTCTTCTGGGACGCTCTTCCAGAGGCAAAAACTCTGGATGGTGAAAACCTCAAGGACACTGTCTGAGACGGCTGTTGTATATCTACGACGGAAATTGCAATACTATCCAACTGAATTTTGTGTAGCTAGATATTGACTCGCTGCAGAAAATGCATCTTAAATGACTTAATATAAATGTCTAATAAATCTACATGGGACATCAGGGATGGCTGTCACATGGGCAAGTTGTTAATAACTATATGTCAGTAACTAAAAGGTTTTGAGGTTTTAAGTAAAACCAATATGACAGGGGTGGCGAACGTCGGTCCTGGAGAGCCGCAGCCCTGCAGAGTTTAGCTTTAACCCTAATCAAACACACCTGAACAAGCTAATCAAGGTCTGAAGCGTTACTAGAAAGCTAGAAAGCAGGTGAGGTTTTGTTTAAGGTTGGAGCTGAACTCTGCAGGGCTGCGGCTCTCCAGGACTGGAGTTCGCCACCCCTGCAATATGATATGCCTTATGTTAACTATATCAGTTTGATTAGGGTTGGAGCTGAACTCTGCAGGACAGAGTGAAGGTCAAGCTCAGGCCTGTTGAAATGCTTTTTGTCATAATTGCATTCAGTTTTTCAAAAATAGGTATTTATTGTTAAGTATACTATACCTATAATTGTTTCATAAATGTAACAGTATGGAAAGACAGAAAAATCTAAATAAATGCAAGTTATTTAGCTAGAAATCTGTTAAAAATCCCTAATGTGGGTTAAGTCTTAATAACAATTTGAGATTTCACAATTTGAGACCCACTGACAGATCATTACACAGGTTTGTGAGTGAGACCTTGTGAAAATATTTTGGAGAATAAATTCATGGATTTATATTACCCTATAATTTAATAGTTTTAAGTTATAGTTTAATATTATTCATTATTTACATTTTTGTTGGCCAAAATTATGATTTGACAATTTTTTGTGTATTCTATGTTATGTTCCACATGCTATTTCACATTCAATGATAAATGAAAATCTATAAAGTAGCGATTTAATGGCAGAAATATACTTTAAAGTTCACCCAAAAGTAAAAATTATGTCATTAATTACTGACCCTCAAATTGTTCCAAACCCGTAAGACCTTCATTCATATTCGAAACATAAATTAAGATGTTTTTGATGAAATTCAAGAGCTTTTTGTCCCTGCATTGATGACAAAGCACCTAACAAAATCAAAAGCCAGAAAGGTAGTAAGGACATTGTTAAAATTGTCCATGTGACATCAGTGGTTTAACTATCATTTTGTGTAATTACGAGAACACGTTTTGTTGTGCAAAAACACTAAAATAACAACTTTATTTAAATTTGACTGTCTATGTAAACTTGCTGTTTATGGAGAGTCAGATAGATCTCGGATTTCATTTAAAAAATTTGTGTTCCGAAGACAAACAAAGGTCTTACGGGACTGGAACGACATGAGGGTGAGTAAGTAATGACATCATTTTCATTTTTGAAAATGAACTATCCCTTGAACTAACCCACCCCTGTGAAATATTGTCTGGACTAAAAACTCCAGCTGTTTCCGTTTTTCAATATTTATCAGAATCAGAATCAGAATTAGCTTTATTCGCCAAGTGTGCGCAAACACACAAGGAATTTGTTGTGTTTTTTTTTAAGTACAGTATGTACAATTTATCAAATTACCAAAATACTCACAGTTACTAATGTTGTTATGGTGTAATTATCATAATATTATGTGACAATAATAATATGCAATCCCATTAATAAGTGCTTTAAACATTAAGCAAATTTGTCTTTTTTTTTTTGTTTGTTTGTTTTTCATGACTGTAGTGGCTAGAACTAGTTACCACAGTTTAATTATGCTAACAATAATTGTAATACCTATATGCTTAGCATTAAGGAAGGAGTATGAAATATATGATATTTCACATCATATTTCAGGACAATGGATAGCTCATTTTACTGAGAAACACACGTGCTCACTGGTTGACCTTAGTTACACAACATGTAATTATGATCACGTTTTCTAGTTTATGTGAACTATTTTGGCCAGTTTCTCATTGATTTTTGCCTGGTTTGCGCCATTTCTTCGTTTGTAAATTCATACTACATGTTGCTGTAGACTATTCAATGCTATGCAACCCAGTTTCAATGTCTAAGAGAGAAAGAGACAGTTGTAAACAAACCCTGATAACTTCCTCGCAGAAGCTGCGCACAGACTGGAGCGACGCGAGGTCCAAATTTTTGACCACGACCTCTCCCTGACTCGGACCGGCTTGATTTTTGATGTCCTGCGCCGCCTCCTCAGCCCTCTGCCTGTCCCGACAGGCCATGATTACACGGGCCTGCAGCTTCAGCAGCTCCGCTGCCGTCGCCCTCCCGATGCCGCTGTTCGCCCCGGTCACTATCACAGTCTTTCCGCGCATCAGACCCGCTGGATAGCTCATTAATTTCAGCGCTTTCCGCCTGAAGAATAGTCTTCGAGCAATGAAGAGAACCCCACCGCCGAGGACAGCGGCTAAAATTACCGCTGCAGACATCAGTGCAGGAATGTTCACTGTTGAATGACAGTGTGCGAGTGAGCACCGCGGACCGGACTACCCAGAATGCACTGCACTGTTATGGTTTAAAAACTATTTCCTATGTTTGAGGTTGACAATTCAAGCGTACTAGTGTATTACACTAGCTATATACAGTGGAGCTTAATCACTATTATTAGCAGTATTGAATATGCAAACAAAATGTATGTTAGCCTAATAGTTCAGAGTTCACCTTATTATAGGCCTAATCTTTTATTTATTTACTTTTGAATAATCCAAAATAATTCAAGAATGAATGCGTTTTTATTTTTTTTTCTGGGTACAAATATGATCTCTGACACATTTAAATGTAGTGTGATAATAACATAGGCTATTAGATTATGATTAAAGTATTTAATGACATAGAATATTAATGAGAGTGTCTGAAATACAATGGTATTTTACATTAATTCTAATGGTATATTTAAGCTGTCAGTATGATTTGATCTTGGAAATTTTTTGTGCAAACATTTATATGTTCTAATAATAATGGGTAACAAATATGTTATAATATATAGCCTTTAACAACATATACATTATATTATGCAGCAACTGTTTCCATCTATTTAACTTGCCACATAAATTTGTAATTTCAGATTTATTTATTTATTTAGAGATTTGTAAGTCAAAATTATTTATTTTTTGGTAATTAATTTCAAATTGGTTAAAAAAGTGTGGTGAACAATAGTCTTTCTTTATTTCTTTCTTTCCTTTTTATTTATTTATTTATTTATTTTATTATTGGCATCCCAAAAGTGAAATGAAACAAAACAGTTCAATACACTTAACAATATTTTGTTTTTATTTCCAATACAAAGTTTTTAATACATAAACAGACTTTAAGTGCAAAGTTCAGAAAACATATGTCAGTAAACTATAATAAATAAGTGTGCTAAAATGCTACACAACTAATCATATCTTAGAACTAATGGCACAACCGTTTGATTCTGAACTAAATTTTGTTGTGTTACTTGTAATTTAATGTCACAGTCAAAAAAATCAATATCTTAACTACATTCTTAAAAATATATAAACCATGTATAAATACAGCAAAAAGGCTAAACACATATTCCTGTTAGTAAGTAGTAATACTAGCACATTGTAGTACAATTAGTAGTGTAAGTGGCACTCTGTAGATGAACAAGATCAGTGCAGACTCAAGAAAGTGAGGAGTGGAGTTAAAGGAAGCAGACAAGAGACTTGAATCTAAGTTTGCTAATAATACTGCTGGTGTGGTTGTGGTTCTTAGGACTGGCTCTCAGTGCTTGGGTCCTCGTAAATGTAACTGCCAACACCTCCAGTGTTCACTCCTGAACAAAAAGAGTGAAATAATGTTATGGATGCATTAAAGATGAATAGGGATTTTCAAGCAACTTTATTTATTTATTTATTTTTCATGCATTAGAATGTCCCCTGTTGAATTCATTTGTTCTATGCAAAAATAAATAAATGAATGCATGAATGAATAAATGAATGAAACTTTCTGTGTATATAAAATTTTGTAAATTTGATTTGATTCACTCACCAAAATGGAATGTCTCGTCAAAACATTTTAAACATAAAGCACATATATGTTTATATAAAGAGTGAAACTGGAAAATGGATAGTGGAAAATGTACCTTTTGGTCCAAAAAGAACAGCATAACAGGGTTTATGGCAGTATGGCTGGCCATCGTGCTGTAGTTTAAAACAGAACCCATGTACACTATTAAATCATACTTGTCTTCAAATGTCATTTCATATCTGGATGCATTGCACAACAGTTTAATATGGACATTTTTGAATTGCACCTTCATGACATTACAACGTACTAAGACAGATACACTTTTTTTTCTGATCAAATTCTATTTCAAATATATGTTCATACACTACCAGTCAAACGTGTTTTAACAGCAAGATTTTAAAGAATTATCTTCTCTTCAAGCCTGCATTTATTTGATCCAAAATACAGTAAAAGCAGTAATATTATGAAATATTTTACTATTTAAAATAACTGCTTTCTATTTGAATTTATTTTAAAATGTAATTTATTCCTGTGATCAAAGCAAAATTTTCAGCATCATTACTCCAGTCTTCAGTGTCAAATGATCCTTCAGAAATTATTCTAATATGCTGATTTGCTGTTTAAGAAACATTTATAATAATAATAATTATAATTATTATCAGTATTTAAAAAAGGTTGAGTACATTTTTTCAGGATTCTTTGATGAATAGAAAGATTCAAAGATCAGCAATTATCTGAAATAAAAAAGCTTTTGTAACATTATACACTGTACCATTCAAAAGCAGTATAATTTATTTATTTATTTATTTGGAAAGAAGTGACAGAAATTAATACTTTTATTTAGCAAGAATGCTTTAAATTGATCAAAAATGATGATCAAGACATTTATAATGTTGCAAAAAAATTCTATTTCAGATAAATGCTGTTCTTCTGAACTTTCTATTCATCAAAGAAACCTGAAA
Organism: Cirrhinus mrigala; assembly: GCA_036247105.1. Classification (NCBI taxonomy): domain Eukaryota; kingdom Metazoa; phylum Chordata; class Actinopteri; order Cypriniformes; family Cyprinidae; genus Cirrhinus; species Cirrhinus mrigala. Next base: position 7,533,040 of record CM070026.1, read on the forward strand.
AAATTCTACTCAGCTGTTTTCAACATGATAATAATAATAATAATAAACGTTTTTTGAGCAGCAAATCAGAATATTAGAATGATTTCTGAAGGATCATGTGACTGGAGTAATGATGCTAAACTAAAAAATGCTTTAAAATCACAGGAATAAATTACATTTGAAAATAAAAAAAAACAGTTATTTTAATTAGTAAAAATATATCAAAATTGTACTGTTTTTGCTGTACTTTGGATCAAATAAATGCAGGCTTGGTAAGCAGATAAGACTTCTTTAAAAAAAAAAACATTAAAAATCTTACTGTTCAAAAACTTTTGACTGGTAGAGTTGTGAACAGCATAATGTAAGGAAATATATTTTAATTATATTTAGTTTAAATGCTCAAATAGATTGCAAAATGTACTTTGAGGGGCAATACATACATTTAGATTAAAATATATAAAAATGTCAAAAATATATGAAAATATAACTTATAAATATCAATATTATGTAAAATTACCAATCTTTTTTGAATATATTTTGCTTATTTTAAAATTGATGTTCTTTTTTCTTCTTTTTTTTGGTCGTATGCTAATTATTTTCTGTTTTGTGCTCTCTCTGTCCCTCACCTCTGCATGGCTGCCTGGAGCCAGAGTCTTGCTGCACCTCTCACAGCGCAGACAGGGTCTGTGCCAGTCTTTACCCAGGGAACTGACCTTTTCAGCTGAAACACAAAAAAGGAAACACAGGCCCTTCTGTAAGCATCAGGCAACCTCAACAAATGCTAATGTATGTCCTGGCACTGCTGAACACACAAGTTCCAGCACAAGTCCATATTTGGTGAACTTTACTGTCTGAATGTCAGCGCTTACCGAAGTACACTGTTTTGTTGCACCTTGGGCAGATGTTCGGCTGACCAGAAAACGAACTGAAGCTTGCAGCTGGGGAAAATTAGATAAACAATTATTCTCAAAAATACCATAAATTTAAATAACATTAATATTTAATTACCAAACATGTAACAATCCTAAAATATAACACAAGAGAAGGAATTGTGGAATCGTTATTTTTATTTTCGTTGCGCACAAAAAGTATTCTTGTAGCTTCATAACATTACTACTGAACCACTGATGTCACATGGACTATTTTAACAATGTCCTTACCGTGTCAGTTGCATTGCTATCTATGCAGGGTCAGAAAGCTCTCAGATTTCATCAAAAATATCTTAGTTTGTATTCCTCATGTCGTTCCTAAGCCTTATGGGTTTGGAACGACATGAGGGTGAGTAATTAAAGGGATCCTATTATGCTCTTTTACAAAGTCTTGATTTTGTTTTGGGGGTGTACTAGAACATGCTTGGTGGTTCAAAAAACGCATTATTTTTCACATAATTTACATTATTACAATACCTTTCTCCCAGCCTGGCACAAATGGTTTGATTAGTTCCGGGTTTAATGAAGCCCCGCCTTCCGAAAAACAATGTGTTGTGATTGGTTAGCTGTCCCACTGCATTGCGATTGGCGAACAGCCAATCAGTGCTGCCACGCCCCTTGTCAAAGAAGCAAGTTCCTAGTACAACGTAAGTTCCTAGTACGTTTTAAATATGGATATTTTTTCTTACAAAAACGCATCAATTCGCTACAGGATGCCTTTATTGACCCCCCGGAGCCATGTGAGGCACTTTTTATTATGGATGGATGCACTTTATTGGACTGGTTTTGGGCTGATGAAGAGAAACACCCGTCTATGCCGTTTTAAAGCTATAAATATAACTCCGATTGCATTCGTCTGAAAGAAGGAAGTCATATATACCTAGGATGCATAGAGGGTGAGTACATAATATGCTACAGTAGTGTTGGGTCCTATCATCAACCTGCGAGATCGCCAATACATGATATTATCGTGCTCATTTATTTAATTATTTACATACTTAGTTTCATTGCCCGAAACCAGCTCCAGCATAAGGCTAAAAGCAGCCTAACATTATCAAAGAACATCATCACTGATTAGCCTAGCCTATTCTAGTGCAAGTTTATGCATTTAAAAAAACACTGGTGTTATAAGTGAAGCTATCTACACTGTATGATGAATAAATCTCGTACCACACACCGCGTTACGGCTCTGACGTGGCAACCGGAGTAGATCGCGGCTTCGGCATTGACCGCGGTGTTCTCATTGAAGCGGCTCTTCGCGCTGCATCGTTAGGCTAATCCCCCACCTCGTCCCTACCCACCCCCCAACAATTTGAATTTCTGTAGGCGGGATTTAATTTAATGATATTCTAATGGACCACGTTGTGACATCATTGCATGCATAAAAAACAAACGCTGTAGTCCAAAGGAGCCGTTCGTTGTAAGTTTTGAAAAGAGATTTTTAAAAATGAAATATCTCCCTTTGGAGTGGACTTTGAGATTTGTAACTTTGTAGATCTTTTTTATGCCCAAAGATACACACCACACACTGACTAAAATTCAAAAAGTGAAAAAGCATAATAGCACCCCTTTAATGACAGAATTTTCATTTTCGGGTGAACTATCCCTTTAAGTCTCTGCATTATGATCTAGAGTAGTACAAACTCACCCTTCACTGGGCCCCTGGTAGTCTTTTTCTCCTCAGCCTTGGGCTTGGTTTCCATGGCAACAGGAGCAGTGTCATCATTGACAGGTGTGTCATAGACGTACGATCCGGCCCCGCCGATATTCACACCTGCAGGAATATGACAGGTAGTACAGTTGCTTCTTTACTGATTCTGTTATATGGGTGGAATATAAACATTACAGTATTTAAGAATTCAACATTGGCTTTAAATTTATATAGCGTTAATGGGATAGTCCACCGAAAAATGTAAATTCTCTCATCATTTACTGCATGTACCCTCATGTCAAAGATATTTTGAAGAATGCTGGTAACTAATGCTATTGGAATCAATGGGACCCAAAACTGTTTGGTCACCAGCATTCTTTCAAAATATCTCCTTCCACAAAGGAAACTCAAACAGTTTTGAATTGACACGAGGGTGAGTAAATGATGACAGAATTCTCATTTTTGGGTTGACTATCACTTTATTCCATATCTAAAAAATCAGAGATTTAAGCAGTGAAGCTGCGCTTGTGCGGGCTGTCTCTCTCATTAAGAATCTGTAGCATCAAAGGAAAGTGTGTCCTACTTGCTGCAAGCACCCAAATTATGAATAAATGCATTTGAGAAACTAATTAGATGTACTGCACCTTTTGGTCCATAGAGGGCAGCATAGCATGGCTTGTGGCAATACGGCTTCCCATCATGCTGTTAACAGTGGATAGAGCACATCACTGAGATTAATTAGGCATCCGGTTCCTGTCGTCCTTGTCTGTTGTCATCAAAAATTAATGCTCATGCTGTCCAAAGATTAAAGCATGAAATATTCTCAACATCTAAAGAGCAAACAACTGTACCAGCCCTTGTGAAAAAGAATTAGGCTACACTTTCACATACTTTTAAAAAGAATATATGTAAGTACTAATTGAATGTAATGTTTCTGATACTTATTTGTGGAATTTTTTACTAAAAGCAAGCTGGATGAAGTAAGACTTTAGTAAGACATCTGTACATGTAATTTCATATTTATTTCTATTATATTTGAAATATGGTTTAAGTATACTGCCAAATAAAGTGACAAGCATTAACGGTAGACTAAGAAAAATACCTAAATGTAATGAAACTTGTTATGTCATGTGTTTAAATATGTTTGTATTATGCATTTGTAATAGTGAAGTTGCAATTTAGTGCATTTAAAATATATTTAAATGTAATATCAGATAACACACTACTTGTTAATTATAAGCAAGTACTTTACATGCACTTTGTTAGTCAACACAATAAACAATTGCACTTCTTTAAAGCAAAAAGATGATAACACAATTATCTAAATTGTATTTTAAAGCAAAAACGTTTAATGTGACATTATTTTAAAGTGCACTTTTGCACTTGAAACTGTCATAAAAGTGTACTCTCTTTGAGTGGTCTGTCATTTTCATTTCACATTAACATTATCTTTAAGTACAGTTTTTTGAAGTACACTCAAAGTATACTGAAAGTACACAAGTGCACATTTAATACACTTGATATGATATTTAGAAAGCATTAAGGTTCTTTGCTCTGCAGATACTGTAACAGTTTGTTGGAATCTGTGAATTAACTGCATCATTATGTAGAACAACAACTTAAAAGTGTGAATGTTCATTATAATGTTAACTTGCTAACATGTCAGTGTCAACTCTGAGAGTTTGGTGATTTTTAGTTACTTAATCAGATATACAAATGTATAGATGTATAGTCCCCAGAGAAAATGTAGGCTATGCATGCATTTTTTGTCCAATCATATAGGATACAATGGGGCTACAAGCACACCCTAAGAAAAAAAAATGTGCTTTTCACTGCACCCAAAGTGTATGATTGCAGCAAAATATATACGTTTGTATTAAACATTTATGAAACGACAGATTTAGTGTGAAAATAAATCATACAAGTCGTTTATTTTGTTTAAAAATCTTATAAATGCATGAGGTGGCAAGGGGGGCCTTTTACCACACAGGTCCTTGTTCAAATACTTGTTCAAAACAATCACTTTAACAAAGTTTGTAGTATTTTCTGCTTATTTTGATAAAATAATGAATTTTTGTCCAATAAATATACTGTCATTAAAATATGTTAACATAAAACATATAATTTAAAATAAAGAAACAAAATCATTTTAAAATGTAAAGATTCTGAAAGCATTGAAGGAGATCCCATAGTAATTTACTATAAATTTACAGTTGTAACAAAAATGATTTTTAGTTATATGATTAATATCATGTTTTTAAATATGATGGTTTCATTCTAAACATGGTGATTATCTCTAAGATGGACACCCAACATAATATATGATATTTACCATCTGAATTTAACAATGTAATGTCAACAAGTCAGCCTTCTACTAATTATTATGTTAATTATTGTGCCTTTTAGCCCCAGATACCATACTTTTACATATTCTTTTGTCATTTAAAAACTGCTGTTTTAATTATTTTAAACAAAGCTGAAAATCATTAAGAAGACCTTTGTTTCAAGATATATTAAAGAATTTTAGCAATTTTCATTATTTTGCTACTTAAATCTATAACATTTTAAAAACATAAAATATTAGATCAGCTAAGCACAGAATCAACTTTGCACTGCTGCTCGCGATCACATCAAGGGTCAGCCAAATTTGCACGTGTATCTTGAAAAGCGGATGTGCTACAGCAAGTTTTTCTGCCAACTAGTGGTTCAGAGGAAAATAATATCATAGGTGCCTTTTACCAGGGGCACCTTTAGCCACGTTGTATACTACTCTCTATAATGAGAATGTCCCTTCCCATAACACCATCAGCCTAGCAATAGCAAGTATTGAAACATGAGTGTTTGACATCAATTTCAACACGTTCACTTACTAAAATAATGTTGCCTGCGCATATAAATTCCCATTTTGCAAAGAACCTTTTTGCAGGTTACATTTACCCACCAGAAGATGGCAACAAGTGACTCTTTAAGAGTGAACCATTCAACCATTCCCCTTAATTCATTCAACACCAGAAGGTTGTGCAGCACTGCTCTGTGTACTGTAGTGACCAGGGTAACCACTGTATCTCTGCTTTTCTGTAAGTTACACCTACTGTCAGTGAATTAGCATGTTCATTTAGCCCGTCTGCCATTTTTATGCATTTTTCCGAACAGACAAATAGCATTTAAAGGGGTGATGACATGAGAAATCAAATTCACCTTGATCTTTTGGCATATAAGAGGTCTTTGTATCAATAAAACAAATTACAAAGCTTAAAACCTCCATCTCATTCTAAACAAAGCATTTATTTAATCAAGCTCCAAAAATGGCTCATTTGGATCTGAGGTGCCAGGGTGATATCAACCGGATGCTGTCGTTTGCATAAACACTGCCTCCAGAGCAAGACATTGACGAATAGTCTTCTTGTCACCATAGGCCCCGCCCACTGGTGTTCAGTCGCTTAACGGCTGACACTTGATTACGCTGAATGCGAATAGAAATTACAATCACTGACACTATCTCGTCTGGATACAGTATACAGATGCGCTTTCAATTTCTGACACGGTTTACACACTTGAGTCTGTCATCATTGGATAAATGGAGTGAAAAAACGTTAGCTTTGACAAGTTTGGTTGAAACAGCTTGTTCGCATCTTTGCACAGATATCAGAAGGATCCCAGCGTAAGGAACAAGCGGATAGTTTTTTTTTTTAATAGCATCCCGGATTGTGTCAGAGGATTGAACGGAGCATTTTGTTTTGTAAATGAGGCACAGTGTCATGGAGAGTTCACAAAGAAACATTTGTTGAAAGATGAAGCGGTACTAGATCTGACTGCAGCTGCGTCACAAACTGTAAGTAAGTTATTTCATGATGCTTTGTCTGGAAATGACCATTTTATTTTGATAATGTTGTCAATACACTCACATGCAATAGCGATGGGGTGTTGATACCGTCTCTTATGCAGTGATGTTAGCCAATCATAACAGTGGCCGATTACTAACAAGCCATGAAGGACCCGCCCCTTAAAACAGGTTGTTTTAGAAAGAGGGTCAGAATGAGAAGTTTTTTTGTTTTTTTGTGCAATAGACTTTAACATTTTAAGTAAACCTTGAGACACATATTAAAATACTCGTAAAAATCCATGTCATGACCCCTTTAAAAAAGTGTTGTTGGTATAAATATGCCTTTAGTAGTAGCATACACTGTAAAAAACAATTTGTTGAGACAACTTAAAATAATTTGTAACCTGGCTGCCTTATAATTTTAAGTTCAGTCAACTAAAAAAAGTTTATTCAACTTGAAATGGTAAATTATACTAAGTGACAACTTAGATATTTGAGTTGAATCAACTTAACATTTTAAGGCAGCTGGGTTACTTACCCATCTGTTAAGTTTAGCAAACACAAGTATCTAAGTTGTTACTTAGTACAACTTAACATTTCAAGTTGACTAAACTTATTTTAGTTGACTGAACTTAAAATTTTAAGGCAGCAGGGTAACAAATTATTTTAAGCTGACTCAACAAATTGTGTTATTTTTTATTTTATTTTTTTTTTACAGTGTATACTTTTCTTACTATGTTAGCCATTTAAAGATGACAGAAATACAGGAAAGAGTAATATGTTAGCATGCTATTCCAAATTCAGATAGAACTGATTTTATGAATGAGTCATTGAATCTTTCACTAAACCTTTTTGTTCAAACACACTGATTCATTCATGATCACAGCTGAACAGCATTAAGAACTGTTGTGTTTTACTTACAGATTCGAAGCACTGTGATTGTGTTTTTAGAATAAAAAATAGCAATAACAGTGAAAACATTGTATCTAAAATGAAAATTACGCTACATTAAAGGGCTGGTTCACCCAAAAATGAGAATTCTGTTATTAATTGCTCACCCTCTTGTTGTTCAAAACCCGTAAGACCTTTGTTCATCCTCAGAACACAAACTAAGATATTTTTGATGAAATCCAAGAGCTTTTGACCCTGCATAGACAGAAATGCAACTGACATGTTCAAGGCCCAGAAAGGTAGTCAGAACATTGTTAAAATAGTCCATGTGATATCAGTGGTTCAACTGTAATTTTATAAAGCTACGAGAATACTTTTTGTGCCTTGAACATATCAGTTGCGTTGCTGCCTATGCAGGGCCAGAAAGCTCTTGGATTTCATAAAAAATATCTTAATTTGTTTTCTGAAGATGAACGAAGGCCTTATGGGTTTGGAACAACAAGAGGGTGAGTAATTAATGACAGAATTTTCATTTTTTTGTGAACTATTTGATGTAATATTTGCCAGATAAACATTTTAATGTCCTGCAGCAACTTCTAGTTCAGTAGAAAATATACTTGAAGGAAAAGTCGATTTAATGGGATCCTTATCTTCAACCCTTTCTTTTTCTCATTTTTAACTGTCTTCATCTCACCTCTGCATGTCCTCCTGGATTCAGGGTCTTGTTACAGCGTTCACACTTCAGACAGAATTTGTGCCAGTCTTTTCCCAGAGATGTCACTTTTTCCGCTACGAGACACAAAGAGATTTCCTTTACAGATCATTATTCATCTGAAGATGTACATTAAGATGATAGTTTAAGGGGCTGTTTGAATAAAAGTGTTAAAACTCTCCCCTGTAGCCACAATGTACGTTATAACAATTGAGTTGAAACTACTCCGTAGAGACTCTTACTGTAATGGTGCCTGGCAAACATCAGAGCTTTTATGAAATGGTGGTTTGAGTTTCGTCTTTGATTGCGTCTCTTTAGAAAATCCCGGACCGTCTAAATGTGTTTATCCATTTAGCCTTTTGTCAATGCGCATCTTAATATGTCTAACCAAGTCCACTGAGAGATAATGTGTAGCCTAATGTCTGTCTGTTTACTGTCTCACAGAGGAGACGTGGACGACGGTGAAACGCTCTTATGGAGTGAAAGGTTCTTATCAAATCTGACCCCGTCATATCAAGGCTGGAATATTCCAGGCATGTGCCTCAGGGAGCACAGAACACCCTCATGAGCCCATCTCCACAGAGCAGTGTCACATCACTGTGAGTCAAGACTGAAGAACATTTCAGGTCAAACTTTGTGAAATCTATTCAGGGATGTTTGGGGAAGTGTGTTTATTATTGTGTGTTCTATGGCAGTATGTTGCCTCAGGGTGACAAATCCATTTTCTTCATTTTGCAAGCACATGATACATATAAAGCAATAAAACAGCTAATAAAGAAGGGATGACTTTGAATAAACCGATATAAAAAAAAAAAAAAAAACGGTTTCTCTTATTACATTTTAGCAGTTATTTGTCTAAAAAAATCACTCTGGCATGATACACCATATGTGTTTGTGTGTGTATTTATCTATTTATATCTATCTATCTATGTATCTATCTATCTATCTATTACTGTCACAGTAACACACAAGTGTTATGAAAGATTACTATTTCAAATACAGTTGAAGTCAAAAGTTTATGTTTTTGTAGAATCTGCAAAATGTTAATTATTTTACCAAAATAAGAGGGATCATACAAAATGCATGCTATTTTTTTATTTAGTACTGACCTGAAGAAGATATTTCACTTAAAATAAAGATATTTCACTAAAACCCTTTCCGGCAATAACTATATGATTTTGAGATCCATCTTTTCACACTGAGGACAACTGAGGGACTCATATGTAACTATTACAGAAGGTTCAAACGCTCACTGATGCTTTGAAAGGAAAAACGATGCATTAAGAGAGGGGGGTGAAAACTTTTGAACAGAATGAAGATGTGTGCATTTTTCCTATTTTGACTAAATATCATATTTTTTTTCATTTAGTACTGCCCTTCGGAAGATAATTACATATTTCCCAGAAGACAAAATAAGTTTCATTTACATTGATCTTCAATTACAAAAAGTTTTCACCCCCCGGCTCTTAATTTGAGTCCATCAGTTGTCCTCAGTGTGAAAAGATCTGAAAATCAGTTCAGTTAATTTAAGAGAAGTAGAAATAAAAATGTAACCTATTAGCCAGTTCTAATTTCTGTCATGCAAGCAGTCTGACAACTTTCCACTGCCATGTAGTTTTGTTTCCAGGCAACTAGCTAAAATGGAAATATATTTATTTATTAAAATATTACATTATTATTTTTCAGAGTATTTTTATTTTTAATAATATTATTTATATCAAATATATTTTTGCTTTATTTGTGTTTTTTTTTTATGCTACATGCATACAATAGTACTTTTTCTCATCAATCTTATTTGTGTCCTTCTCCATCTTTCTGCTCAGAAACAGACATACTCACATAGCAGGACATTGACAAGCACAAAAAATGAATGTTTTTTTGTGGCGCAGACAAATGTGTGGGGAGTTGAACAGACATTAATTAGTCCTTGTCTCTGGACTTGCAGTTCTGCTTTCACAATGCCCTCTTAACCGGAGTATCAAATGAGCTGTTTCCATAGTGAGGATATGCATGGCAAATTGCAGTCTGACAGAACGTTCGAGGTTGCAAACACTTCAGGACAAAAAAAAAGAGAGAGAAAAAAAAGTTTTAGAGATACTAATAATCTAATGCCTTTTATAGAACAAAAAAGTTATTAAAGGAATGGTTTACCCAAAAACAAAAATTTGCTGGAAATGTACTCATCCTCAGACAACAAGATGCGGATGAGTTTGTTTCTACATCAGAATTTAGCATTGCATCATTTGCATTAACATTGCTCACCAATGGATCCTCTGCAGTGAATGGGTGCCGTCAGAATGGGCAGCCTGGTCTCATTGTTTATATGTAGGTATTCATACATTATGTTTAGAGGCACAAAACGTACATTTTTGTAGGTTTTTATTGATGTTAAAACGTACAGTTTAGACGTATTTCAATGTTTAAAACGTGCAAACCGCTATATATTTTTAGCTAAAAAACGCTGAATATTTACGTATATTTTATATCATTAAGATATTCGTATCAGTGCCTTTTAATCATTTTATCAACAAGCGATTTAAATTTTTAGCCCCCTTAACCCACCCCCAAACCTAAACCTAGCCATTTTATAGCGAATATAAAAGGATATAAAATGCAACTGACCAAAATATGCAGGGAAATTACCATTTTAGTAACAATATATTATAAAATATTTTTTATAGTTGCTAATCCCACTCCTACCTCTAAACATAACCATAACCCTCTCTGTACAGTAATAAGGAAAAACAAATATATGCAGTCGCAATTATTTATTTATTGCAAAAATGTCAAACGCAGTACCAAAAAGCAGTCCAAATGACGATGCGTTGCAGCCACAGTATTTTAATCGCTTAAAATATTATCTAGATTATTTTCCTTATCCACTCCGTGAAGGTGCGCGCGCATCATTCAAAACACACCTCACCAGAAACACGGCATGTGTGACGAATGCAGGCGAGAGCCAATGAGCATTCGATTTTCCTGCCGTAAAACCTGTCGTTTCTTGATGCGGCAATATTTGAATTTGTAAAATGCACTTCAGCACGGGTTTATTGCTGTTGTTGTAGCTGTTGGACTTTATCTGGAGATTAGATAAAGGTTTGAATTTGGGTCCCTTCCTCACAATCGTGATTCTGATGATAAAATTATTTCATTTTGTAATTATAATGTGTGTTCGGTGTATTTTATGGTTCTATTGTTAGTCGCAGCATGTCGGAGAAAATGCCTTTTGTGTCCCATCACGTTAATATTACATGAATGGTTAAATGATTGCAGAAATGTTATTTATTTTAAGGATTTAAAGTGTAGTCTTGTTTAACACTATGTAGGCCTATTCTTGGAAATGAGCAGGCAGCAGAAATCACAAAACAGAATTAAATGTTTTAATTTCATATTAAATAAACGATTAGTAATTTAATAATGCAACTGAAAACATAAGGTCAGTGGTATGACAAATAAAAACAACAATAATGAAATTAATGCCGCGATTTCAATATTCATAAGGATTCGTTTTTAGGTGTCGTCAATACATCAGTATTGTACGTTTAAATGCTGAAAATACGTAAGTATTTGTACGTTTAGATGCTGTAAAAATGTCAGTATTGTAGGTTTTAGTGTCTGGAAAAACCTTAAGTAAATGTACGTTTTGTAGAACCACATTTTAAGTAAAATGCATACGAATTTTTTTTTTTTCACTTGAAAACGGTGCTTGATCTGTGTATATTTCTCTCCTGATTTAGATGAGATTTTTCACTGGAGAAAGCAATATTATAGATAGAGGATTCATATTTTAGCCAGAAGCAATGGTGTGAAGTAAAAATGTCTTAATGAAGGAATTGGTTATTACAAACATGCAGTTTTTCACTTTAGAAAACATTACTTGTGATGTTTTTATCAGCTGTTTGGATTCTCATTCTGACGGCACCCATTCACAGCAGAGGATTCATAGGTGAGCAAGTGATCTAATGCTATTTTTTTCCAAATCTGTTCTAATGAAGAAACAAACTCATCTACATCTTGGATGGCCTGAGGGTGAGCAAATTGTCATTTTGGGGTGAACTACTTCTTTAGCCACTGACTGGAAAGAGAAAGGCCTGCACAACTGCTGTTAGATGGCATGACTACACAATTATGTGGGCAAAATACATGTTTCTAAAAGCCATTTAAAAGTGTGCCAGGCTGCATACTTAAAGGTTGTTTGCGGTATTCAAGTGAACAGGAATGCTTTCTCAGGTCACAGCTGTTAAAATCTCAAGAGAGCAAGTAGCAGCCAGAGACAAAGTGGATCTCACATTTTAATTATTACAGTGCTGCTCAGTGAGAGGGAGTCAGCTCAGCATATGATATTAGCACAGAAAATTTTTTAAATCTGCTAATCATGCATGTTAATTAATCTGCCTTGACAGAACAAAACAAAGCAAAAAATAATGATTTTTATTCATTTTAGATAACAGCTGTTATTAATAAATAATACATTAATATAATGACTAATTACGCTGTGGGGACAAATGCCAAATGACACCTGCAGTTTAATTTTATTTCCGCCTAGTCACATTTAACCAAGGAAGAAAAGAGGAAGAACAGAGTCCTGTTTAACATTCTCCAGTAAATCAAAATGTCTTACACACCCAATTCACAGGAGGCTTTTGGAATGACAGGAAAGTATAAGACCATAAATAAAGTATAGACTGGACAGGAGAGTGTTTACCGGAGCCATAAAATGGGTCAAATCAGATTGACTGCTGCTGTTCAATCTAGTTAGCGTTTCCTTTTCAATATGTGGTGGTGTTGCATTGTTTGATGCTAATTAAATACTTGTTCAGACATAGCTATTCATATTATAAAAAAGAAAATGTCTAATTTTGGTTGCTGTAGGCTACGTAAAATAATACTTCAGTTTGGTATTGAAAATCCAACTGATTATTATATTTTTTTATCGAAAGTTGTACAGACATCCATTTTAGCCAAAGCCTAATCTAGTGCAATGGGATTATGAGCTGTAACTCATGTACTACAGCCATTCATCTTGATTTTGCATTTCATGCGTCAGCCATTATTAATTCAGAAAACTCTCTCTCATATTCATATTGATGATTTTATTTAGTTTATTTCACTGCACCAGCTCAATAGGCTATGCATGCATCTCAAATTTCTGCAGGTAAAATAGTTTGATTAGCTGCAGCGTCCAATACAGCAATCAGGTGGATCTTAATCATAAAATGTAATTCATTTACCCTACTAAAAATATCGTGCACGCGTGATAACGCCAGGTAATTACCATCGAGCCCACACTGTATGCTTTGCAGACGTTATTTATAAAGCATGCGAGAATGAAAGTAAATTCAAACACTACAATGTTATCTATCTGCAGACAGTCGTTTCAGCCGGTGCGAGCATTGTTTTATTCTTGGCATTACGAAATAGAAGAAAAATGGACGACTTACCAAAATAAACAGTTTTGTCACATTTGGGACATTTTGATGCCATGTTCCGTGCAAAGCTGGGATTTCCTTTGATTTAAAGCACGCTTATTTAGACTGAGTAAATGCGACCTGCTCGTTTCTAGAGATGCTCCAAAGGCGAGAGCATCCTCCCTTTCAAGATTGCAAGCGCGGATCCTCCCTCGATGACGTCAGCGGGCGAGTGAATGTGTTCACCCTTCATTTTATTAAACTACCGAAGTCAGCGCACTTCCCCTCTCGCTGCAGAGCTATACAGCATACATAGACATCATGTTAATCATACAAATCCTTTATGGCAAGTTACCAATTTCACCTACGACTGAATGCAACATACACTGATATATTATTACTATAATACATCATAAATATTACAGACGACTTATCTATCTATCTATCTATCTATCTATGAAACACATTATATATATGACAATATTGTAATATGACTTTATGTGCGATGTGTAATATGAATTTTTATTAGGAAAAATGCATGCAAGTACATGCAGACCGTCTGTACTGGTCTCATTTTCAGGAGAAAGATGTGTATGATTTTGAAATTCAGATTTCATGCGAATATGACTAAGACTTACTCAATTATTCAAATGCATTAGCTTCAATAAATATCATTTTTTACCCTATTTATCTGTCATGAATCAATGTTTTAATCCAGGGGTGGCGAACGTCGGTCCTGGAGAGCCGCAGCCCTGCAGAGTTTTGCTTCAACCCTAATCAAACGCACCTGAACAAGCTAATCAATGTCTCAAGGGTTACTAGAAAGCTACAGGCAGGTTTGTTTTAATTAGGGTTGGACCTGAACTCTGCAGGGCTGCGGCTCTCCAGGACCGGAGTTCGCCACCCCTGTTTTAATCAGTCGTGTTAAATTCTGTATTTTTCATTATTATGGCGTTATTATTTCAGTTTTGGAACTTAATGAACTTAATGATTGGAACTTGCTTCAATGTAAAGCAGTGGTTCTCAGTTTGAGTCCTCATGTACCACCGCTCTGCACATTTTGTATGTATCTCTTGTCACTTAAGACATTTGTTTGATTATACCATAAGTGCCCTGCAAAGTGGACATCACAGGATATTCCGCCATGAATCCAGTTCGAAGGGAGCGTATATTTTCTATTCAAAAGGGCATTAAAGTGTGCAAAATGTGAAATTAAATTGTATTTATTTACATAAATATATTATTTTTACACTTCTCTAGTAAGTTCAGTCTATGTGTGAAGATGCTGCACCGGGAACAAGACTTACTGCTGGCAATGCAAACCAAGCTCCTGCTTCAGTCGTACAGAGACCGGACAGCCCTTAACAACGCACCTTGGACCTCATACTCCCAGAGCACCCCCCACAGAATGCCACGAGGGACACAGTCGAACGCCTTCTCAAGGTCCATTAAGGAACATGTGGACTGGTCGGGTGAACTCCCATGAACCCTCGAGCACCCGAGTAAGGGTATAGAGTTGTTCCAGTGTTCTTCCTGAATCCGAAGTTCTACTATTGGCCGGATTCTCCTCTCCAGTACCCTGGCATAGACTTCTCTGGGGAAACTCAGGAGTGTGATCCCCCATAGTTGGAACACACCCTCCGATCCTCTTTCTTAAAAAGGGGGACCACCACTCCAGTTGCCCAGTCCAGAGGCACTGTCCGCAACCTCCACGCAATGTTACAGAGGCATGTCAGCCAAGACAGCCCCACCACATCCAGAGACTTGAGGTACTCAGAGTGGATCTCATCCAACCCCGATGCCTTGCCTCTGCGGAGCTTGCAAACTACCTCAGTGACTTTAGCTGGGGTAATGGGCAACATCTGAGTCCCCCATCTCTGCTTTCAAAGTATTCCTTCCACTGTCCAATAACATCTCCAATCAAGGTCAACAGCTCCCCATGTCCATTACAAACAGTATTGGTGAAGAACTGCTTCCCCTTCCTGAGACCTGGAGAAGGTGTTCAACCGTGTCCCTCGTGGCATTCTGCGGGGGGTGCTCTGGGAGTATGGGGTCCAAGGTGCTCTGTTAAGGGCTGTCCAGTCTCTGTACGACCGGAGCAGAAGTTTGGTAAAAAAAAAAAAAAAAACGTTACAAAGACTGTGAACTATATATAGTACTGAAATGTAGAGTTAAGGTCCCTGCACACTGTGTCTGAAATTCTCACACATTAAAGTGCCCCTATTATGCCATTTTAAAGGTTGCTAATATTGTTTCATGAGACTCCTAAAACAGGTCTACATGTATGCAAGGTCAAAAAACACTTCAGTTTTCTCCAAAAATAGATTTTATTTTACCCCATTTCTAAATGATTCGTAAACGACTCGTACGAAGCAGTTCAAAGAATCAGTCTCTCTAAACCCCTCCTTTCCGTGAGCCCTTACTGCTGTGATTGGTCAGATGGTGCAGTCCTTTATGATTGGTCTACCGCGTACTGCGTGTCGGAGAACGAAACGCCCACTGCCATAACTGACTGACAGCCCTGATACTTGTCAATACATAGAAAAGATGGCATCGATTTTACCATAACAATTCCAGCCAGAGTCTGAGGATGAAACGGCTGAAGTGGCTGATCGATAAGTTAGCACGGACTACCGTGGAAAGTGCTCGCAATTTGCTTTTGTAAGCGAACCAGGCACACCTCTATGTTATAAACTTCAGCAATGTATAATGCATTATAGCCGCTTTACACCGAATGCGGAAAGCGCTGCTCTGCCGCTGGGTTCAGTTCAACCCTTCAGAGCACAGCGGCAAAATTTCATTTTAACAACTCATTTGAACTTTGTCCGTGGTGTGCGCACTCCACTGCGCGTCCGCTTTGGTCGAGACCAAAACAAGCCGTCCTAGCGCAGCGGAAGGCATTGAAATGAACGGGTTTCATAGCACAGTGCGTTCCGCAAGCATCCTTTATCATTACTCTAACGAATGAGACAGACAGACGGTCAAGCTGCATCAATCACAAATTGTCAGACTACAACAACAGTACAACAGAACTACAGAAGCGTGATGGTTAACATGACGTGCAGTGCTGTTACACAACATAACGTACACAACTACGTATTTTGAACGATCGCCAGAAAATACAATCTTTGTAGATTCATCATCTTTTGGAAGTGAATATAAAACAATTTTACTCACAACGTATGATACAGCGTCTTCCGTATAATGTACGTATAAATTTTCATGTGACATAAACCATATGGAAATGTTACATTTTATGGGCGGGCAAGTTGTTCGCGACGTAGAACGTGGGCGGACATTAAGCAAATCTGTTACTTCGTGACGTGTGGCCATAACAGAAAAAGATTTGAAATCCTGACGACTCGTTTAGGCAAATGTGAGTCGACTCTTTTTTTTTTGATAGACAATAACTTTATGTATCGTGCACTGTCGGCTTCACAACTTTGCAGATAGTTTATGTTCACATACAGCTACATGACACACTGCATGAAAGGACATATTTGAAAACGCATAATAGGGGCACTTTAACAAAATAAATATGACCTCACATTGTGTCAATCACGTTTATACACTGCATCCAAAACTTTCGTCTTTGATTTAAAAAAAAATAATTTTCTGCATTTTTCACATACCAAAACTTCGGACTCAGTGTGCAAGGACCTTTAAAGTTTTAAGCATTTTTTTTTTATTCACTATTTTTGTGTGGGAAGAGTTTGGAGAGACCATGGAAGAGGACTAACGGTTGGCCTCAAAGATATTCTGGCAAATCGTCTGGAAGCCTCAGGAAGGGCAAGCAGTTCTTCAGCGACAGTGTTTATAGTGGAAGTGAGGAGCTTGACTGAGAATGGAATACTGGAAGGAATACTTTGAGGATCTCCTCAATCCCACTGACATGCCTTCTGTTAAAGGAAGCAGAGATGGGGGACTCAGGGTTTGACTCGCCCATTACCCAAGCTGAAGTCACTGAGGTAGTTTGGAAGCTCCACAGTGGCAAGGCATTGGGCATGGATGAGATCCGCCCTGAGTACCTCAAGTCTCTATACCCTTACTCGGGTGCTTGAGGGTTCGTGGGAGTTCACCTGACCAGTCCCCATGTGCTTTGTGGACCTGGAGAAGTTGTTCAACAGTGTCCCTCGTGGCATTCTGTGGAGGGGGCTCTGGGAGTATGGGGTCCGAGGTGCTCTGTTAAGGGCTGTCCAGTCTCTGTATGACCGGAGCAGGAGCTTGGTTCGCATTGCTGGCAGTAAGTCAGGATTCAGAGAATTGTTTTGAAACACATTATAAATGTTAGAAATGTATTGCTGAAAAAAAAAAAACATTACAAAGACTGTGAACTATATATAGTACTGAATTGTAGAGTTAAGGTCCCTGCACACTGAGGGCCCTATCGGCGCAATGCGGCGCCAGATGCGAGGCAAGTGATTTTTGCTGGTTTCAGCCTGACGCAGTTATCATTTTCATGTCCTGTGCCATATTGTTTAAATAGAAAATGCATTTGCGCCCATTTATGCGCCCATGGGCACGCTGGTCTGAAAACGAGGTGTATTTAGGTGCATTGTTGGTGTGTTGCTATTTTGAAGCTGAAATAGACTGTGCCATTGACCAACTGTAATCTGCTCTAAAGTCAATGGCGCAATAATTTTTTTGTGATTTAAAGAATGCGTTAGTAATATGCGCCTATAGGCAGGTGCACAGCGCACATACACTCTGCTTATTACACAAACAGGGATGCGCAGCAGCACACAAACACGCCAAATATTACAAACGAATGGATTACAATGTAAAAGATTATTATTGTGTGCATAACTATAAAAATGCCTACATATCATAATGGATAGTCAATCGCTTTCTTATGCGAGCTGTTTTTTTGTTTCACTTTCGCTTTTGAAAACAATCACGTTCAGCAAGGAGGGGAGAGTTTTTAAGGAGGGGACACAGTAACTCATTTGAGTGGGCTCGGCCCGAGAACCGAGTGTTTTGATTGGACGAACATTTCTTGGTCTTACACCTTCCACAGAATATAAAAATACATAGAAATACATTTAGACCACTTAACTTAATGATTGCTATTGGATGTGAAGAGACTTTCAACCAGCATCACAAAATGTTTCTAAAGACAAACCTACTGCACCTTTAACCATGCTTTTGATAAACCATCTCATCATGTTTTTTTTCTCCACATAACTGGTCACACACAAAGGCTACTGCATATTTTATGGCTATACAGCAGGACGTATGCAAACAAGGCCTAATTTGAAGACTGAATAAATCACTCAGACATAAACGTTGTTTTTGACCCTCTTATAAAAGACAAAGCGCGAGAGAGGATAAGAGTATTGCGTATGTGTGAGATACAAATGGACAGAATGCCACTGACATTTTTCAAACTGTTTGCATTTATTCATGCTGACCCTTGTATGCCATTACAGTGCTGTTTACAGAACTGGAGTAACAATTGAACAAATAAAGTACATCAACAAATGAAGGAACCACTGATAATAAACAACAAGGGCAATTTGCTTTGGACAGAAACAGGTGGATCATGTTGTTGAGCTCAAAAACTTTAAACATTGATTTTGTTGAGAATGTTTAAGCTTTATAAAAGTCCTGCATGTCATATTTCTGTATACAGTTATGCTGTAAACTAATGAAAACACTAGTTTTTTCCACAGGAAGATTAATAATAGACTTCGTTATGTCAGTAGTTGGTACTTGTGTTGCAATAAATCTCTTACCAAAATATATTACGTTTTTTTTTTTTTTTTTCATGTATTTCTATATTGGCTGGATTTATCTGCAGTCATTCCTCTCAGTCTATTTTAACCAGACCCTAGCCAAGTGTCATGAACAGACAGGGTGCTTATCTCTATCAGGTACAGAGATAGTGAAAGACATGCCTGATACTTTGTCCATACATGGGCCTCCTGTCTGTCTCAGTCAAACTTCACACCGGCTGTCAGATGCCATGAGAGCATTGTGAAATGCTGGTGGCTCATACAGTCTGTGAGCCTGAATACAGGTCAGCGAGTTTTCTCTATACCATAGAAATAACACACTCTGCTATGTCTTTCTATTTCAAGGGACCATCAGAGGCTTTTTTATTTGATTTCAGATGTTAAAAGTGTTTCTGCTGCTGATTTTATCACAGTGATCTCTAAATCTAATATATCCTCAGAGACTTGGTCATCTGATTTGGCCTACCCATGATGCACTCTAAAATAAGCATATTTATTTTCAAAAGCCATAATGACTCTAAACTATTTTTGAGAAAGGGGACTTTGGCCTCCACACATTTATCATGCTAAATTATTGTGAGAAATGGTTTTCTTTTAAATTTGTCATCTTGCCTTGCATTTTTTTTTTAGCAAAAACATGACGTTTGAACTTTTTATTCCCACATACTTTTTTTGTTTTTGATTTTTTTATGTGATTATGTCTCTTTCTTCCAGAAATCTGTTCAGTCCCGTCACACCTTGCTTCTCCTCCACGCAGGTGTAAATTAAGTCTCCTTTCAAGAAAATTCCCAAGACTATTTTGATTATTAAAATGAGGCAGTTATAAAAAGGCCGTTGTATTGACGTCAGGAGGGCAAAGTTGACAGTGAGGCATGACGAAATAATTTGGGAGGATCACAAAGGTTATCAAAACACTAAGAAGTTCAGATGAAAGCATTTAATCAAGCCAAAACAAACATTAAATATAGTAAATATGATTTATATTATTTATTTTTAGCTATACACTCTTAAAAATAAAGGTGCTTCAAAAGGTTCTTCACAGCGATGCCATAGAAGAACCATTTTTGGTTCCACAAAGAACCATTGCTTACCTTTTTATAAATTAAAGAACCTTATTTGCCAGAAAGAACCTTTTGTGAAACAGAAAGGTTCTTCAGATGTTAAAGCTTCTTTATGGAGCCATTTAGACAAAAAGGTTCTTCTATGGCATCTTTATTTTTGAGAGTGTAGGATTAACTATGACCTCCTAATGCAATCATCATTACTGTTCATGGCATTGCCTATCAACTGATACATATCATTCCTCTCAGTGCCATGATCAATTAT
Organism: Cirrhinus mrigala; assembly: GCA_036247105.1. Taxonomy (NCBI): domain Eukaryota; kingdom Metazoa; phylum Chordata; class Actinopteri; order Cypriniformes; family Cyprinidae; genus Cirrhinus; species Cirrhinus mrigala. The sequence goes on from CM070026.1 coordinate 7,553,494, forward strand.
CAAATCAGTATATGCCATTTTTCAAAATGCAAGATGACTGATCACATACAATACATGCATATATATATATATATATATATAATATATATATATATATATATATATATATATATATATATATATATAGTTGCCATTGCACAACATTAATAATTGATATATTTTTTATATTTGATATATATTATTTTTATATTTTATTTATTTAATTTATACATATTAGACACACACACACACACACACATATATATATAATTTTATAGATACATTTGTATACTTTCATTATACTTTACTATACTTTTATATAATAAACTTTATAGATATATACATCAAATTTATTAAAATAAAGATATAGATCTATATATACATTTTTGTACATAATTAACATGTATAATTGAATTTTATATATATTTGGAACCATTTAGACAAAAAGGTTCTTCTATGGCATCTTGAAGCCAAAATTGATATTATGTATATAATATCAATTTTATATAATATCAATTTTATACATAAATTTATTATATAGTTAATATATTTATATATTTTATACATAAATAATGTTATAGGTTTTTTATATTTTATTTTACTTTTTGTTATACTTTTATTATGCTTTTTTTAAAGAAATGTGTATATATATATATATATATATATATATATATATATATATATATATATATATATATATAGGAACATTTAATCTATATATCTAACATTTCTAAAAAAAAAAAAAAAAAAATTAAACACACACACACACACACACACACACACACACACAGTAGTCTACATTTGAAGTGGATCAAAAAAGTTCATCAAAGTTGTTCTAAGACAAGAGCAGGTTTTGGTTTTAGGACAACTTTGATGAATAGTTTTGATCCACTTCAAATGTTGACTTTAACAGACAAACAAACAAACAAACAAACAAACAAACAAATAAATAAATAAATAAATAAATAAATAAATACTGTAGGCTAAAACAAATCTGCTTTATTTAAATTATAAACTACATTACCCACAATTCACATGTACGACATTTTCTTTTGTTTCCGGGCGCGCTTCGCAATTTCAAAACTCTTAACGGTTTTTTTTTTTTTTCCCATGGAAAAACTTAATCCTGAAGATCTCTGTATCATGTGTACAGTCATTCCGGAAGCTTGTATTAGTTATAAAACAGCCGCATAACACTTTTAACTGTTATGTTGTGTCAATGGCAAGTAAGAAGTTACGGAGGACGGGCGTCTCAGCTGATCTATGCGAGCGACTCAAGCGCCATCAAGTGGAAACCTGCCAGGTGAGAGACTGCTGACCACTCAAGCGCCCTGCTCTGGTATTATATAAATGACCAGCTTGGAATAGACCTTTTGTAAGCGTGTGTGCTCTTCGGTCTTTAGGATGTCCTGTCCATCACACCCGTTGAGCTTATGCGCGTGGCTGGACTCAGTTATCCAGCGGCTCTGGACCTCATGCGGCTGGTCAGTAAAGCCTGTGTACCGACTGTGAGCACCGTAAGTCACTGACCTCATCAGATCCTCTTGATTTCACACGTTAAGTCTTTCATTAGCAGTCATGTTGTCTTTGATGACAGGCATGGGATTTGTGGAAGAAGAAGGGAGAGCTGTGTTTCTCCACATCACTTCCTGCCCTGGACAAATTACTGCAGGGAGGACTGCCACGGGGTGCTCTCACTGAGGTAGTCTACTGTGGCGTCTGTTTTAAGGAATAGTTTACCCTCAAGTGAACATTGTTATTATTTACACTACCGGTCAACCTTTAGAAATAATTAAGATGTTATTACAGTATTACTGTAATATTATTACAGTTTCAAACAACTGTGTTTTATGTGAATATATTTGAAATTGTATTTTTTGCTCTGATACAAAGCTGAATTTTCAGCAGCCATTATTTTAGTGTCACATGATCCTTCAGAAATCAAGTATTCATTTAGTAACAATCAAATATCATTGCTTATGATATAAATCTTGCGCAATATTTGATTTAAGAGCTAAATTGTTTTCAAAAGAAACAAAGTAAAATATTGAATTAAAGATGAAATTTTGAAGTAGAAAATCTTAAATGGTATTTTCTTGTAAAAATAAGATAATCTTTGTTTTATTTACATTTCAAAATTACGCTGCCCATTTTTAGAAACTACGAGTAAAATATATACTAAAATAATTAAGTAAAATAATAGATATGATTAAATTTCTATAATTTCTAGTTTCAATAACTTTTTTGCACATACACACACACACTTAATATATATATAAAAAACAAATATTTTACTCAGAAATTTGTCATTTTATAATTTTTACATGATAAAATATTTTATAGCTTGACATAAGTATTCAAATATATAAAAGATACAATTTATTAATTATATTCATTAAAGAAAAGACCATCACTTTTTAATATTTGTAATAATTTCCATACCTTTTCCAGGTCCAGAAATTACACTTTTAACATTCCCTTATATCTATCTTTTTCAAACATGATTCTTGATTTTTTATTTTTATTTTTTTTATGGTCTTTATATTTTGTCCTATTTGAAATCATTAAAAAAATCGTCAGTTTTGGGGTGAACTATCATGACATGTCTGTGTTGTTTGTCAGGTGACTGGCCCATCAGGATGTGGAAAGACTCAGTTGTGCATTATGCTCAGCATTTTGGCTACACTGCCGAGGAGTATGGGGGGTCTGGACAGTGGAGTCATCTACATCGACACAGAGTCGGCTTTCTCTGCTGAAAGGTGTTCAAAACGTTAACTTTCTCTCTCGTGCAATTTTTGTGTTTTTTATTAAACTAACTATCTTTCTCTCTAAGGTTGATAGAAATGGCACAGGCCAGATTCCCAGAATTCTTCTCAGTGAAGGAGCGTCTGCTGGAGATGGCATCTCGTGTTCATCTCTTCAGGGAACTGACCTGTCAGGATGTCCTGAATAGGTTGGAACACCAATACATATTTAATTTTATTTAATTTAGTTTACTGTGCTTTTAAAGTAATAGTTCACCTAAAATGAAACTTGTAATTTTTCCTTGTAATTCGCTAGGCTCAATTCATGAATCACATTGCTATGCAGAGCTTTTTGGGGAACAACTTAAACTATAGAGTGTGGTGCTGGCAACGCCAAGATTTTGGGTTTGATTCCAAGGGAATGGATGGCATGAAATGCTAAAATGTACATAAAAAAATTAGGAATAATTGACTAACTATTTAGTTACTAATACTTAGTTAATAATACTCAAAATCTCTTATGCTCAACAAGGCTGCATTTATTTGATTAAAAGTACAGCAGAATATAGTCAAATATTATTACAATTTAAAGTAATGGTGTCCTATATTAAAATATTTTAAAATGTAATTTATTCCTATGATGACATAGCTGAAATTTTAGCATAATTTTATACTGTTAGTCAAAAGTTTTTTAATGTATTTTAAATAAGTTTCTAATGCTCATTAAGGCTGTGTTTATTTGATCAAAAATACAGAAAAAAATGTTATATTGTGAAATATTATTACAATGTAAAACAGCATTCTTCTGTACTATATACATTAAAAACCAAATTTATTTCTGTGATCAAAGCTGAATTTTTCAGCATCATTACTCCAGTATTCAGTGTCACTTGATCCTTCAGAAATCATTTTTAATATACTGATTTATTATCAGTGCTGAAAACAGTTCTGCTGCTTAATATTTTTTTGGAACCTGTGATATTTTTTTCAGGATTCTTTGATGAATAAAAAGTTAAAAAGGACAGCATCAATTTAAAACAGAAATCTTTTCAAAAGTTTGGGGTCAGTACATTTTTATTCTTTCTTTTTTTTTTTTTTTTTTGAAAAAATTAACACTTTTATTCACCAAGGATGTGTTAAATTAATAAAAACTGATAGCATAGATTTACATTGTTAGAAAAGATTTATATTTTGAATAAATGCTGTTCTTTTAAACTTATTCATCAAAGAATCCTGAAAAAATCCCAGTTTCCAAAATTACTAAATTATTAAAAAAAAAATAAATAAGTAAAATAATAATAATAATAATAATAATAATGATAATAATAATAATAATAATAAAAAGTTATTTTAAATGGTAATGATATTTCAGGTTTGTAAATATTTAATTTAATATTTTAAAATTTAAATATTACTGCTTTTATTGTATTATTTGATAAAATGAATGCAGCTTTGGTAAACATGAGAGACTTCTTTCAAAAAAAAACATGAAAAAAATCATAATTATTCAGAACTTGTCACTGTTACTGTATACTTTGAATACAATTAAAGTTGCTTTGGATAAAAACATCTGCTAAATACATATATCAAATATGAATGTTTAGATTTAAAGTATTTTAAATATGTAAATATAAAATGAAAATGCAATGAATACAAATCCTGAATTTAAAATGAGACTGACTAAAGCATTATTGCATAAATTAACATAAATGAGATGATGATTGTTTCTCATGTTCTGCCAGGCTGTATTTAAGCTTGTGAACACACATTAGTGGGGCGTTTTATTGATGTTGCACAGGCTGGAGCGTCTGGAGGAAGACATAATTGCGTGTCGAGCGGGGCTCCTTATTTTGGATTCTGTGGCCTCTGTTGTGAGGAAGGAGTTTGACACATCGCTGCCAGGAAATCTAACGTTCAGGAGTAACTTACTAGGCCAGGAAGCTGCCATACTGAAGTACCTCTCGCAGGAGTTCTGCATCCCAGTAAGTCTGTTTACACAGTTGTGTGTATGTGCATATCTGAGTCGTGCAGAAATCTTACACTTGTAGTACATACGTTCAACCACAAGGTGTCGCAACACATTTACCTTTAGTACAGCTTCAGTGCTGTAATTTTAAGTCATCTCTATATTTAAAACACCAGAGGGCATGAGAGAGCCGAGATGATTTAGAAAAACACTCTAGGCCCATTCACATAAATCCTGCTCCTTTTCCATGTTATCTGATCTTGGGAATTTCCGCACTAGTCTAAGATCTTCAAAGATACATACGTGACGCCTCTACTCACCTCCTGCATCACCAGCACTTTTATCTTAAAGAGGAAAGATAGGATTGCACCGGAATATGGTTTTCCGCTTCCTGCTCATAAAGAGTAAAACAGCTGGAGGGCTGATCCTGGATCAGGTTGTGGTCTATCTGACTCTTCTTATCCACGACTAGTTTACAAGTAAACATATACAGTAGGGTCCAAAAAGTTTTCAGGCTTATATTTTGAGTTTTTCTAATTTAATACATATTTGGAACAAATTATATTTTAATGATTTACATTTTAATGATTATTATGTAGAAAAGCATATAAAATAACAAAGGAATTACTGTAAATGTATTAATTGCTTTTGTATTTCTATTTCATTTTGTTTCTATTTAATGCATTTTTTCCAGCAAATGATTAAACTTATTATTATCATTATTATTAATATTATTATTATAAATATTATAAAGAAACATAAAAAGAAGTACATGCAAATTTGTTGATTTTTTTTTTTTTTTTTTAGTTAATGCATAATATATAATTATTACATTTTAATTAAAGGATTAATACATTTTAGTTGTTATGGTATAATTTGCTGAAAATGCAAAATACAAGCAATTAATATGCATTGTAATGATTATTATGTTGAAAAACATAGAAAACAAGAAATTCATGTTAATTTATTAATTGCTTATATATATATATATATATATATATATATATATATATATATATATGTGTGTGTGTGTGTGTGTGTGTGTGTATTTATGTATGTATGTATTTATTTATTTATTTATTTATTGTTGTTTTTATCACACACAAACACATACACACACCCATTTTATATATATGTGTGTGTATTTATTTTTGTTTTTATTTAATGCATTTTTCCAACAAATGATTAAACATTATTATTATTATTATTATTATTATTATTATTATTATTATTATTATTCATGTTGTGGTTAAGACAGATAAACAAAATGCTAAGAAATTAATGTTAATTGCTTTTGTGTTTGTGTTTATTTAGGTTTTATTAATAAAATAAATATTTTCAGCAAATGATAATTTAAGTGTTCTTATTTTTATAGAAAAAACATAAAATAGAAATTCATGTTTATTAATGTATGTTAACTGATTGTGTATTTATATTTACTTTTCTTTTTATTTAATACTTATTTCCAGCAAATTATACTTTTAAACATTTAAAATATTAGTATTATGATGGAGAAACATATAAAAACATATAGAATTATTATAGAGAAACGTGGATTTGTTCATTTTAAAATGCATAATACATAAACATTTTAATTAAAGAATTTATACGTTTTGGTTATTATGGTATACTTTTCTGAAAATACAAGCAGTTAACACAAGTTTCTTAGTATTTTGCTAGTAATAGTCTCCCTTTTGCTTTAATGACAGCAGCATGAATTATTTACAGCATTTCTTAAATTTGATTTTGAATTCCTGATTTTCAGATTTTAATTTGGACTCTGCTGTATTTATAAACAATAATCTAATATAGGTTGCATTACAAATGCGGTTACAGGTCATGTTTATAGCTACTCAAGGCAAATTAGGATGAATTTATTGTTTTATTGACTGCTTTTGTGCTTTTTTGACATTGGGATGAAGTTTAAATATAAGTGTGCTACAGCAAAAAAAATACTGGGCATTCCCTTATTTCAAAATAACTACTGGACTGTTTCTCAGAGAGCATCCCAGGCTGTAACCCCAAACTCATCTGATCTGCAGTTTGCCTGTGGTCCCCCTGCAGCCATGCTCATTTTAAAGATAGCTTTTGTGTTTTAAATCAGTGCAATAAATGTCCGCTTGACACTGCCAGTGGCCACAAGTGAGTTTTAATACAGCTTTCCACAGCAGTAGAAATGGGCCTCAACATGAAACCACATGCTAGATAACTCCTAGAGGTAGGTAACTATGTTATAGCCCCCTTCATACACATAAAAGCCCATAACCGTAAAATAGGTCAACCCATTACGTTTCCAAAATAAAACCTTACACTTGAGGACCTAGAGCCAAACCGTAATGAGGTTATTAAGTTTGTTCTCCCAAGCTTTATACATATAAAGGAATGTTGAAATGTTTTCGGTTTTGGCTGATTGTTTTTGTGTATTTTTGAGGAAGAGCTGTGCTTGATTCACCAGTGCAAAAACTGTGTTTAATCAAATCAGAACATCGACCTAGATACAACAACCTTCGCTCTATATATTTTTTTTTTTTTCGGTGCAAGCTCAAGTACTGTGAATGAAATGCTGCTATATTTTAATTAACACCATAATTAATGTAGTTAAAAAAGTCTCTTTCCTGGCCCTTGTGCATATTTCTGGAAGAGCCTTATCAGAAAAGCCTCTTAAAATCACATATAAATCACATATGAATTATATTTATTACATTGTAAATGCATGTGGAGACATTTGGATTGTAAATCTAAATACATTTAAATATTTATATATAATTTACAGCTTTAGTGAGGGAATGAACTACAATGAACCACTGGATTTGAAACTGTTATTTAAAGATGTTGGTTTTATCTGTAGAAAAAATATATGTGACCCTGGACCCCAAAACCAGTCACAAGTAGCACGGGTATATTTGTAGCAATAGCAAACAACACATTGTATGGGTCAAAATTATAGATTTTTCTAAAATCATTAAGCTATTGAGTAAAGATCATGTTCGATGAAGATGTTTTGTAAATTTCCTACCGTAAATATATCAAAATGTAATTTTTGATTAGTTATATGCACTAAGTACTTCATTTGGACAACTTTAAAGGTGATTTTCTTAATATTTAGATTTTTTTGCACCCTCAGATTCCAGATAAAATAGTTAAAATAGTTGTATCTCAGCCACATATTGTCCTATCCTAACAAACCATACATCAATGGAAGGCTTATTTATTCAGCTTTCAGATGTTGTATAAATCTCAATTCCAAAAAAACTGACCCTTATGACTGGTTTTGTGGTCCAGGGTCACATATTTTAAGTTCCTTGCAAAATATGTAAGTACTGAAGTATTTTGAGAGCATAAGGAGAAGGACTGTTACGTAATTTGCTGTGCTTCATGGGAGTGGGTGGAGCTAAATATGCCATTTAGCGCACTTTGCTCACTGCGACTCTCTGATTGGTGGGATTGTCTGTACAGCATCATGGGTAATGTAGTTTTTCACTGCGAATTCTGCTATTAGGCTCGATTATGTTAAGTTCAAGTTTAATTAAATTGAAAAGATGGGTAGCTAGACAAAAGCATATACAATGATTAATAACATCAGTGCTCACAACAAGTCAGTTTTTAAAGGTTTATCAGCTATTGTTAAAAGTCTGTTTCACTATGGAGTAAATGAATGGTGTTTTTACACACTGTGGGTGTCTGTTGGCATTGGTCGGCAAAGCTGGATAGTAACTGACTATATGTAATCTGGATTACAGATTCCAAAAATCAAATACTCGTGATTAGAGCATATTACATTTTATAATGTCCATAATCAGATTACAGTTACGTTTTTATGGATTATATGATTACATACTATTCACACAATAACAGTATCATTCATAATTTATTTATATTTTTCTCTTTTAAATTTGATCTAAAGTCCTATACTGTGTCGTACCATTCAGCTTTGACTAATAGTCATGTAAATGTCATGTAAATAAATTTGGAAACCATGCATCTGAATTTGAGTGAAAGCACCTCTCAAGCAATTAGACATGTATGAAACAAACAAAATAAATCGAAAACACATTTGCACGTTTACTGTTCAATGTTACTTAATGGTCACACTGATAAGCAGGCAAACAAATTAAATGATCTTTTTTTTTTTTTTTTTTTTTTTTTTTTTTAAGTATTTTATGAACTCACAAACCTGTTCAGAAAACCCTGGTTTAATGTAATAACTAATGCATTATAGGATTTTGGTATCAGTACATTGAAATATATTTTCTTTCTCCTTGCTTTTTTTTTTTTTTTTAAGGCTGTCAGTTGATTAAAATGTTTACTCTAATTAATTACATTATGTTTTGATGAATCTAATTAATCGCAAAATAAATTTGACTGAAAATACCCACAAAAGATTATTTAAAACTATTTTTGTATTAAATGAGAAAGTATCAAGTAGATATTACAAATTGTAGCTTTAGAAAGAAATATTTTATTTGATTCAGCAAAAAATGAAACAACTCATACAGGAGCATTTTTAGTCCCAATATCTTGAATTTTGAGCATAACTGCATTTATGGAGTTGTTGCCCTGTATCATATTTGCCAACAGTCAACTGTATGAAATATACATACAGCACTGTATATACATACAGTTAAGGCATTAACTGCATTAAATTATTTTGATCACATTATTTTTCATAACTAATTAATTAAGTTAATACGTTAAACTGAAAGCCCCGCTTTTTTCAATATAAATATGGTTTAATGGTAAGTTAGATCAAAATGTAATCTAAAAGTAATCTAAAAAGTAGTCAAAATACATGACCTAAAATGAGTAACCTAAAATGGAATATTTTTTTCTTTCTCTTTGCTTTTTTATATCAACATGGTATGTTTAATGGCAAATTTAAAACACAAAAAATGTTAAAAAAACAAACAAACAAACAAACAAACAAAAAAAGTAGTTAGTATACATAAAAATGATACCTAAAATGAGTAACCTAAATTACATTACTAACTACAGTTTTCATCATGTATTATGTAATCAGTAATGGACTACACTTGGTAAGTAATCTACCCTGATCTGTTGGTCTGCAATTGTTTTTGCCGATTGAACATGTTGAATCATGGTTTGGCGGGTCTTGGAATATCTGAGAAGTGACGTACCGTCCTCAGTCGGCTGTCAATGTTGGCCTTAAGACAAATACGTGCTAAAATAATGGTCATGCTGGAGGCCCTAATGGAATTTGTTTGCCTGTTCTTTACTCGCACGGCCCCAGCATATACCATTATGTATTGAGTGATGTCAACAGTTAAATATTGTGATGATAAATGCAGTGTCCGCTGACCTTTCATAGTGACAGCGGCCTGTTTATTCTCATCTGTGTGCTCCATTTAAACTGGACTGAACTCAAGTACAGATGTTTCCCTTCTGTCTCCCTCAGGTGGTTTTAACTAACCAGATCACCACGCATGTGGGCGAGAAGGTTCATTGTCCTCAATGGAATCAAGCAGATGGTAAGAACAGCCTTCTACAGTATCTTCTCCTGGACTCTAAAGTGATTCTTGTGGAGAATGTTTTTTTGTGAAAAAAGTGATTTGATGGTGGAAATTTAGACTAGAAATTCCTGTTTCATCCCTCACTGATGAGCTGTTCTCTGATCTCGCTAACGGAAGCCACCGTTCCGAGTCATTCCGAGACGGTATGTGGGACAAGTGAGCGTCACATATGACCTCCCACACAAGCAGCTGTTGTAGGTTCTTTGGAACTACATCACTGACCTCGGAGAAGATGGTATTACTCTAACCAGGGGGCTGAAATCACGATCCCCTCACTCTACAAACCTGTCTGGGCCTTTTGTGAATCCCACGACATCTCTGATTCCATGGCTGTGCAGTGACCCGTGTCTTCTGTCACTGTATATATGGACTTGAGCAAGTATCCTCTGGCGTACGTCCAGGTGTACAGTGGGAAAGAGCCTTGTTTTGGGGCAAAGCTTTGAGGAAAGAGATACAGGCTCCGTTCTCATGTTATCTAACAGGCACATGTTTCTGGCCTGTAACTTTACCCCCCAGACACCTCTTTCTTTACATCCCACTGTTCTGCTCGGCAAGGTGGGGTTACCGGTAACTCTTTCTCCCACTCGCTCGGTCTCTATATCTTTCTCTCACACATGCACACAATCTCTGTTTTTCCATCTCTTGGGATTATGTGAGGAAAGAATGGCCCTTATACAGCCTCACCCTGTTTATCGCTTCTTTCTGCCTTTCTTTCTCCATCCTAGGTCTTTCCATTTTTTTATTTTTTTTTAATTACATAAAACGTTGTACTCTGTAAGCTACTGGCACTACCTATTGCTATTTTTACCACAACACAACTCGGATAATAAAACACTGATATGATGCCACATTGTACAGCTTCTGATTGTAATTTTTAGTCGAAGGGCAGAAAGAGAAGAAATGTAAGTCTTCACTGCTTTCCTAGCAATAAGAAGAGAAGAAAAGAATGGGAGATGCTTGTGAAGGAATAAAACTTCCTAAAGACCTGCGTCTTTGTTCTCTCCACTTTGGCCCTGATGCCTTTGAGGCTTTTAGTAGGTCACAGCTACTGAAAAAGCTTACAAATGCTCCAAGATGGATTTAGAGGCTTTTGCATCTGAACTCTTCATATGTTTTTGGAGCTTCATGTTCTGTATTATTTAGAGAAATTTTGAAGAGAAAAATGCTATTACTAAGTCACGTTAATTCATGTTAACAATGTTATTGTTATATCTATAGAAACTCTGAAAAATAAAATGCCATAAAACCGCACTATAATTCACATTAACAATACTTTTGTGATATCTGTTTAACCCTTAAGCTTTTTAAGTTTATTTCACCATATTACAAATAAATCCTAATCTAATCATGACCAACTATACATCGCTGGAAAGGTCTAAGACTCCTAAATAGATATTTTACCATATTTTTGTGTTACAAATTATGTAGAAAAAGTAATACATTAATATATGTCAAGAGTGCAACTTAAAAAATGTACATCATAACATGAGTTCTGACCTTTGTCACAAAAGACTTTCTTCGTTGCCTTTTTCCCTATCACACTTTAGAAATCATAAGAAATGATGTATCAGTTCAAAACTTAAAATCTCAAAATTCATCCTTTGAAAGGCATTTTAAAATCAGACATTGCATTACCACAGAAAATGTACATCAAAATCATATTACAAAATGTTTTAATTCATGAATTATAATCATTTAAGTCTGGATAGTGCATTTTTATGTCCGTGTTCAAAAATGGGAGTGACAGTTAAAGGGTTGAAATTTGAAAAGAAAAATGCCAAGATAACTAAGTCCAATGCTATGATTCATGTTAACAGTATTATTACGATATCTATGGAAATTTTGAAAGAAAAACAGCATAACAAAATCCAATGCTATGATTCACATTAATAATATCTATAGAAATTCTGTGAGGAAAAAAAAAAATGTCTTAATGCTCTGAATGACGTTAACAATATTGTGATTAATAATATTGATTAATAATAGCATTCTGTTGAACTTTCAAAAAATATATATTACTAAGTCCAATATTACAATATTATTATGATATCTAAAAATGTTGAAAAGATACTGTATGAATCACATTAATAGTATCATGATAATTTTGAAATTTAGTATTGTAATATTCATAGAAATTTTGAAAATAAAAATGACAACCAAGTCCAATGCGATGATTTAAAAGAACAATAGTAGTACATTTAGAAAAGAGTTGTATGACAGTTATTGTTATGCAACACTTCTACTTCAGAGTCTCTTTTTTGTTTCACAAAAGAACGTAATTTTCTTTTGTAGCTACATGAGGGTGAATAAAAAATATTTTTGAGTAAACTCCTCTTTAAATGTTTACATTTGCATAATATTGTAAACTCAGTTTATAAATAGTGATTGCATCTTGGATTTCTCTTAGCACCGCAAATAAGGATGTCTGGTTTTCATGCTATTGTACTTTGTAGCGAAGAGGAACTGATTAAGATGGGGTTTTATTGGTTCTCAGACAGCCAGTTATTGAGAAAATGTGTTTTTCTTTGGCCTTGGGAATGGAAAGTCCTTTTGAGTCTTTTGTTGAAGTTGTAGACAAAAGACCACACCTATAGCAGTTTGTATCTGCTTGCATAGTTGAATCTGAGATGTTGACTGTGGTCCAGAATAGTACAGTAGTTGCTCTCGGCTACAACTGGCTACTGCTTACTACGCTTTTTCTATTTATATGAAGCCAATACATATAAATCATAATGGATCAGCAGATTTACTGACCATTTCTGCTTAGGATCTAATACCATTTTTTCCACTAGACATCAGCTGCTGGCTTTAGATTCATCTGTTTTCTTTTGGGGTCAAATTTAATTTGAAAGCTTGTAGTGTGAGCAGACAGCAGTTCACTTGTGGGGCCCTGGGCTTCCCCAATGTCTGTGTGTAAAAGAGGCCACACTGATACATTGATTTTGTGTATTATGATAGGAAAAAACAAGACTTTGTTTCACTTTGTTTTATCTCCTGCAACTCCTCCTTAAACTCCTTCTGGGAGTTTTCTGGAGGATTTTGATTGAAAAATTACCTAACATTACTTTACTAACTATTAATAAGCAGCAAATTAGGAGTTTATTGAGGCAAACGTCATAGTTAATGGTTTGTTAATAGCAAAAATTGCACCTTAGTATTAATATGTTTAATATTAATATACAAATATTTTTTCAAAGTATTTTCACATTGTTTTTAAATTATGAAGTTGCTTTATGAAAATATCAAGGAAACACAAATTAGAGGTTTAAAAGTTGTGGTAAATTTAGATTTACTCCGCAGTAACTACAGTGTAAAAAATGTCCTGTTAAATTTACCATAAATGCAGTTGTGGTTGCCAGAAATTCACCGTAAATAATAAGAAATTACAGTGTTTTGGTCATAATCGCATGTTGATACCTATACATTTTACAAGTAGAGGGTTTGCACTTACGTTACGATTTGGTCACTTACCCGAATGCGCAGCCATATTGGCAATACTCGGATGTAAACAACAGCGTGGATTGCACGGTTAATATACTACTGAATACATTGTTCTGCTAATTAATGTTTTCTAAACCATGGAAAAAAAAAAATGTGTGGAAGCTGCCAAATCATATATAAAAGGACTTGGTAAGCAGGAAATATTTTGACAAGCTAAAGTTAATAGGTGGTAAAGATATGTACCAGCAGTATTAATTAACATATTAGCCTAATATTTCATCTGCCTGACTGGAAATGATAAGAACAAACACAAATATTGTCAAGATTCTTGCCCTGGAAATCTGGGTTCAGTTTGGCCAACCACAGACGCCTTTTGTTCCTCAGACAGTTTTTTGCACTCCTCTCCTTGATTTGTTATAACTTTTGGCAGTTTATAGCACTCCAAATGTTTTGCCAGTCCGACCGATTAGTACAGCCCAAACCATGACAACAATTTACCATTTTCAGCAGCAATAATCAGCAAAATATGCGAGTTTTGTTCGGTTCAGTGGCATTGTTTACGTTCAGTGTCACCAATATGGCTGACTGATAACACGGCATAAAAACACTCTATAACGTTTGTGTTGATTGCATTGTTGTGCCGCTAGGTGGCAACAAGTAACTCTTACAAATATATTTGTCACTGAATCAAGAGATTTGTTCAAAAACACTGATTCATCCAGTAATGAAACAAGTATTTATGAGTGAGTCATTGAATCATTTATTTAAACCACTTTTTCATAATTTTTATATTAAAAATTGATGTTAAATATATTTTTACAGTAAAATTACAAGTGATGTTTAACAATGTTAAAATGTACAGTTTTTGATTTCTTTACCATATATGATAAGGTAGCTTTTGGGTAAACAGATTTTTACTTTAGCATTTTTAATTTTTTTTTTTTCTGTATAAATTTCCATTTTTATACAGTGTACGGCATGCAGTGGTGTTCTGAAATAAGGAGGCAAAGTCTTCCCATTAACGCCATTATATTGTTCAGTCGGACTGATTCGTGAATGTGAAATGCACACAAACACAAGAGGCGGGATTTATTGCTTGAAGCAATCACAGCCAAACATAAGCAGTGATATCCAGTCATATCGCGATGGAGGCATTGTCTCCTCTCGCATGACTTTCCCCCATTCATTCTCACTTACCCCCCACCAAACCCACTGCACGCTTTAGGGGGTCTGTTAAAACTCAATGGGCTCAGGGGAGGTGAGAGAGACGTGGATTCCCGCTGTAACTTTGCCTGCTGGTGTCACTGTTGGACAGTTTTACTTTAGAAAAACAAGTAATTTATACATTATGTCATGTTTTGTAATATATGCGTTGTTTTATTTTTGTATTATAATTCTTTTTCTCATCCAATGTTTTGATGAGACACTGCATCCCTTGTCTCCTCGGAGGAAACGCCCTTGATGTATCCTACCCTGGCATGTGTACTATAAGTGGTCCTTTTACAATAAGGAACGGAACTAGATTATGCACTACGCAAGGGTTTTGACGTGAGTGGAAAACATAAACGATAATTTACAACTCTTTCTACCTTTTATCCAATGCAGATTGATGATTGTGCAAAGTTTAAAGCAGCTTTTAAAGCCAAAAATGTATCCTCTGCGATCGCCCCCTAAAAAACACATCTGATCAATGTGTGCTGGATGATGGATCTGACCTTAAATCAGTGTAATTACATAGGCCTCCTTAAAAACGACTAGTCATTCAGACAACCCACTGATGAAAGCATACAGTTTTGCACATTCTGCTTGCGACTGAGGAGAAGTACAGTACACTCTTAAAAATAAAGGTGCTTTAAAAGGTTCTTCACAGCGATGCAATAGAAGAACCATTTTTGGTTCCACAAAGAACCATTTAGTCAAAGGTTCATTTCTTTCTTACCTTTTTATAATCTGAGGAATCTTCTTTCACTACAAAGGTTCTTCAGATGTTAAAGGTTCTTTATGGAACCATTTAGACAAAAAAGGTGCTTCTATGGCATCGTGAAGCACCTTTATTTTTAAGAGTGCATGTGTGAAACAAATCAGCAAGTGAGCTTTACAACAACAATGAGACATTCACAAATATTTTCCCAGATGATGGAGAATATCAGAGAGTAGATTGTTGGAAAAACTGCACGCCTGCATGATTGTTGCCAAACACTACAGGCTTTCAAACCAAATCAACCATCAGGACAAATAAACTCTCCAAATTTTGTAACGCATTATCTTTGAATCTACATCACCACATGAGAGACATTCCCTTGTCTATATCCAGTCCAAGTCAACAACTTTC